>CAWUFW010000624.1:2400000-3600000 GCA_963921515.1 Calotriton arnoldi
TGATGCATGTAACCAGTAATTCTACGTTCTACGGTGAGGAGTCGCCCAGAATTCACACAGATCTTTTGTCTATATCAGCATGCACTTGTTGCAACAATTTTTATTGTTTTAATCTTATGCATTTTGCTGTTGGAGCTGGCTGGAGTACACTGAATTTTATAGAACAACCTACAGAAGTTGTCATTTGAAAATAAACCTTTTGAACTTACACATAGACTATGTGGTATTTGGTGTGGTGGTGGTGGTGGACTTACACGAGTGAGTGAGCGAAAGTGTGTTATGTTCTGGGTTGTGGAATCATAATCATTGGGTATCTTCGGGTGGGGGTTCGGGGACCTAATGAGACACTAGCTAGTCGTTCAGGGGATTGTGGGTTCACTTCTGACTGAGGTGTGAGGAACGTCCAAGTTCCAAACTCTCATCACCAACATCCTCTTTCATTGTGCATAGTTCTGCATGGGGCTGTGCAGAATACAAGTAGTATGTACTATATCCTATTCCTATCAAAAATAGTCAAATATCTGGTTGTGCATTTTGTTTGTGGTAATTGTCAAAGCCTCAAGATTAAGAAGCCTAGAAGAGGACAACCGAAAGGACTGGACTCAGTGGCTAGAGCTATTAGTATTGGTCAATCTGAGTTTTATTCAAAACCGTACAATAAAGAGTGGCAATGCAAACTGGGAAAGCTTAGCGACAGACTAATATTAGTAGTACAGAGTACAGACATTCATAGCAGAGGCAGTTAGAACTTAGAGGCAGGGATAACCAGAATTTAGAAACAGATAGTCAAGTCAAGATCAACTGATCAAAGAATCTTTTGTAAAAAAGATAATTAGGGAGTGGAGCCAGAATTAATAGTTCAGAATAAATAAGGTCCAGTAAAAGTTAGGGCAATATAATTGTTAATATAACCACTGGAGGACTTACTGGGACCAGCAGCAGGGCCCTCGGTAGAGGAGCGGTCCTCTGGTGGTTGTCCCGCCGACTCGGACCCCGTCTTCTTGCCCCTGGGTGCTGCAGATCAGTGATCATGTAAGATATAATAAAGAAAAAGAAAGACACAAACATTAATGATTGCTGTGAAACAAATAAATTATCTTAAAAAAACGCTCAAAAAACGTTTTAGGAAACAAAAATTGCTATAAAATTGACCTATCTAATCCGATCGCCTACTGGCTTGCGGAATTCACGGACAGTCTACTTATTGGGGAACACTAATTCAGTGTTCCATTCTGATTGTTTCAAATAAAATCCAGAACACTAACTAAGCCTAAGTACCACCTGACCTAGCCCACCTATTCCAGGCGGGCCAATTGTTCATTAAGCATGCATTTCAATTTTTTATTTCCATCAAAAATGCATAGGTGAGAAGGAGGACACATGCATAAAGTCAGTGCATAATGCATACATCAAATTGTTGGTTGGTTGCGTCTGATGTTCTGCAGCTGACTGACACTGCTAAGCTAAGCTTACCAGTACCACTCACTAAACAAACTACAAAAGGACTGGGGTAAGCAGCACTCAGTGACAGAGGATGCGTCACGCAGACCGCTCAAAAATTATCAACTAATAGTAACTAAACCTAGTATCAAATCCATCCACCACTATTTGACAGGAGGACAAAGGAAAGACTACAGTCTCTCTAGCAATAGCATTACCTAACTGAAGTTCTCTAAAGTAAACTCTTACATAATAATGACAAGCGAGCGCAAAGTTGCAAAAAAGTAAGAGTACCGCCCAGCACCTGTGTCCTACAATCACAGAAGATTTTGAAACGTAATTTACCTGCAATGTAAGCAGCATTATTCTTGTTATTATTTGTAAAAAATGTATACACAAATCACAATACTTATACTACTATATATATTGGCTACTCACCAAGCCCCACGACCTCGACACCTAGCAGGTCCAACAGGTCCTGCTCCCGGTCAAGAATGTCTGACCACCGGTGGGCCAGCTGGTTATGTGTGCGCCGGACCGCGGAGCAGCGAAACACTGCCCGACGCACCTTCGCCCACCGACGGTGACGCTCCTGGGTCGGGTAACCGGAGCCTGGCCTGCCGCCTGCTGCCAAGGTCAAGGGGAGGTGGCGCTGAATAAAAAAAACAAGGGCGGCCACCTCCTCCTCCGTAAACAGCTGGCGGGCTTGCACCCCTGCGGGGCGCAGTCTGCCGCAAGGCAGGCGGCGATTGGGCGCACGCCCCTTGCCCTTCTTTGACCCGCTGCTGCTACCCTTCGCCATGGTTCTGGGGTGGGAGGAGGTGAAAAAGAAAAGTTAGAAGGGAAAAATAAAGTTAGGGGAAGAAGTAGGAGCTTAAAGAAGAAAGTTATATAAAACAGTTGGAAAGTAAAAAAAACACAGTAAAAAGTAGAAAAAAATGCAAAATATAGACTTAGGCAGAGAGAGAGATAGGTAAGAAATAAAGAAAAATTGAAAAACTGTGTAAAAAACTAAGGATTGCAAAGATTGAGGGAGGATAGAAAAGCAGGCCCAGAACCATAGCATAGAGTGGTAAAACAAGATGGCCGCGCCCATCGCGACCGCATGGGTAAGTTTGCGCGATATTTCTCCCCGAGCACGCACAAAACGTCGCGAACACGTACAACGCGTTCCCGAACATGGAATGCGCATCGCGAGCACGCTATACGCGACCCGGAACAGGAAATAAGGGATCGCGAACGGGCGGGACAAGTGAAAATCAAAATGGCCGCGCCCATAGGCGACCGCATGGGTAAGTTCGCGCCCCCGAGCACGTAAACAGCGTCCCGAACACGAACGACGCGTTCCCGAGCAAGAAAAACGCATCGCGAACGGGCGCGCCAAGCAGCTACGCACGCTCGCGAAGCTATGCGAAGCTCGCGTAGCGCTTCGACGTCTTCGCGTAGCTTCGCGTAGAGCGACTACGCGAACTACGCCCAGGGTTAGTCATGAGTGATGCAATATGTGAGGTCATGAGCAGTGCATTACGGGGGCTCGGTTCATAGTTAGCTTAGCTAACTATAACTACTGAATTTCTCTGGTTTTGTATGAGTGAAACATCACCCTAACTACAACGTCCCTGTAACCTTTGGTTTTTTCAGTGAATTTCTAAGGTTTTTAAATTATATTTCCTAATTATAACGTCTCTGCAACCATTATTTTTTTGGGGTGAATATCTAAGGTTTTTGAGATGCTAATTGTTAACTATAACGTCCCTGTAGCCTTTGTTTTTTTTTCAGTTTCTAATTTCTTAATTGTAACGTTCATTTTCTTTTAAGTGAACCTCTAAGATTTTTGTACTTTTTTTCCATAAGTGGATATTGTGTATTATATTGATATAATGCACCACTCAGTTTTTGATTTCATATGTGTTTATCAGAAAGAACATTAATTACTGGTTTTATTTTTAGCAATTTTGTAAGTCGGCACAAAATTGTTGCATTTACTGTAGAGAATCTGTCATCAGTAAATGTATTTCACATACTGAAAAATACACCTAAATACATTTTTTAAATAAAGTTTAAGTCTAAATATTTAGTAAAATATTGTTTTAACTTTTCTTTCTGTGATCCATTTAGAAGAAAGCCACCTTTACAAAAAAAGAATTGTATTTGTGAGTACTGATGCCATCGCGGTGACGTCAGTAGTCGCGAAGAGCATGTGGTTTGTACAAAGTGTAAAACATATATATAGACAAATTCTACAGTATTTTGAACAGTAGAGCTTTATTAGTGTACTTTTCAAACTCATATTTTTGTAGTGAGTTTCCAGAATAGTTGTCTTTAAACACTATTTTCCATTTCCGTGAAGACAGCGCGAGTCGCAATGACGTTGGTAATCGCAGATAGAGCGTGTTTTTCAACAGCTCTGAAACATATATGTAGACGTATTGTGAACAAGTTTAGTATAACTGTTTACTATCATAGTATTGAAAGTTCTGCTTTTCTTTCCATTTTTAAATAAAAATACTTTAAACTTGTATTTTGCACTTCCGCTTCACCGTGGAAACTTCAACTATTTCGGTTACCGCAAATATCACATGACCGGGAAAGCAAAGAATATCATTGGATAATATGCTTTTCAGCTAAATCAATAGGAAGTACACACCCACTCCTCCTTCTTGAATCTTCTTTCACAGATCTTCATTCTGAGCAGCTGGATTCATTTTGCTGTGCAAAGTGTTTGGCCTTTTTTTCTATCAGAAATGGCAACACAGCAAGGAGATGGGGTTCAGCAGGGACAACAGCTGGACCAGGCTGTGGAGGAGGTGGAGACTGAAGATTTGGAAGAAGAGAAACCTCCATAAAAGAGAGCAAATGTGTGGCATGGGATTTAAAAAAAAAATCAATTAGGGGAATCAAAAACAGCTGCCAAACTTGTGCAATGCACAATCTGCAAGAAGAACCTCTCTAGAGGGACAAACAAGAAATATTCATGTGGGACAACGTTCCTGGTATACCATCTAAGAATCGATCATAAAAAAACATCTTCAACTGGAGATCAAACAGCGGGAAGCTGGAGGATCATCTACTTCAGTGGCAGCAGCAACAATTCCCAGACCAGAAGGTCGCTTCTGAGGTGCAGACTATTGCAACAGATATGGCTCCACCTGTTACAGTTAAAAAAAGATAAAGTATGTAAATATGTTAGAATGACTGTATGACTGGTGTATGGATGATTGAATGAGTGAATAACTGATGCATGGATGTTACTATGAGTGCAGCAGTGGTGCCTGAGTGAATCTATGAGTGCATAAGTAGTGCCTGAGTGATTGGATGAGTGCAAAGTTAGTGATTGGGTGATTGCATGTGTGCATGGGAAGTGCCTGGGTGAATGGATGAGCGCATGCGTAGTGCCTGAGTGAATGGAAAAGTGCAACCGTAGTGCCTGAGTGAATGGATGTATGCATGGATAATGGCTGGGTGAATGAATGAGTGCATGGGTAGTGCCTGGGTGAATAGATGAGTGAATGGGTAGTGTCTGAGTAAATGTATGAGTGCATAGGTAGTGCATGAGTGAATGGACGAGTGCAAGGGTAGTTCCTGGGTTATTAGATGAGTGCCTGGGTAGTTCCTGAATGAATGGATGAGCACGTGCGTAGTGCCTAAGTGAACGTATCAGTGCAAGGCTAGTGCCTGGGTGATTAGATGTTTCCATGGGTAGTGCCTGGGTGAATGGATGAGTGCATGGGTAGTGCCTGAGTGAATAGATGAGTGCATGGGTAGTCCCTGAGTGAATAGATGAGTGCATGGATAGTGCCGCAGTGATTGGATATGAGCATGGTTAGTGCCTGGGTGATTGCATGGTGCATGGGTAGTGGCTGAGTGAATGGATGAGTGCAAGAGTAGCGCTTGGGTGATTGGATGAGTGCATGGGTACTGGCTGAGTGTTTCAATATGTGCATGCTGAGTGCCTGTGGTAATGCATAAGTGCATGGTAGTGTGTGAGTGAATGGATGAGTACAAGCATAGTGCCTGGGTCATTGGACAAGTATATGGGTAGTGCCTGAGTGAGTGGATGAACGCATGCATAGTGCCTGAGTGAATGGATGAGTGCAAGGGTAGTGCCTAGGTGATTGGATGTATGTATGGGTAGTGCTTGGGTGAATGGATGAGTGCATGGATAAGGCCTGAGTGAATGAATGAGTGCATGGGTAGTGCTCAGGTCATTGGATGAGTGCAAGGGTAGTGCCTGGGTGATTGGATGTGTGCATGGGTAGTGCCTCGGTAAATGGATGAGTGCATGGATAATGCCTGAGTGCATGGATGAGTGCATGGGTATTGCCTGAGTAAATTGATGAGTGCAAGCATAGTGTGTGGGTGATTGTGTGAGTGCATGGATAGTGCATGGGTAATGCAAGAATTTATTAATAGTGTCTAGGTGATTGGATTAGTGCATGGGTACTGCCTGGGTGATTGGATGAGTACATGAGTAGTGCCTGAGTGAGGGGATGAGTGCATGGGAAGTGCCTCAGTGAGTGGATGAGTGCATGGGCAGGGCCTGGGTGAATAGATGAGTGCATGGGTAGTGCCTAGGTGAATGGATGAGGAGAAGGATAGTGCCAGGACGATTGGATGTTTGTACAGGTAGTGCCAGGGTAAATGGATGAGTGCATGGGTAGTGTCTGAGTATATGGATGAGCGCATAAGGACTGCATGAGTGAATGGATGAGTTCAAGGGTAGTGCCTGGGTGATTGGATGAGTGCATGGGTAGTGCCTGGGTGATTGGTTGAGTGCATGGGCAGTGCCTGAGTTAATGTATGAATGCATGCATACTGCCTGAGTGAATGGATGAGTGCAAGGGTAGTGCCTGAGTGAATGGATGAGTGCATGGAAAGTGCCTGGGTGATTGGAAGAATGTATTAGTAGTACCTGGGTGATAGGATGAGTGCATTGGTACTGCCTGGGTCATTGGATGAGTGCATCAGTAACCCTGGGCAGTGAGCTCCGCTCCGCTCGCGGAGTTTGCGGAGTTTCCTGCACTCCACGTTACGTGGAGATCGCGGAGTTCCGAAAAACTCCGCTTCGCGTTGCGTAGCGGAGTATTTTTCCTCACTCGTGTTCGTCAACGTCAAGTTGGCGACCGCGAGCGAGGAAAATCAACCTCCTGGAGAGATTTTTCCTCATTCGCGATCGTCAACATCAAGTTGGCGAGCGCGAGCGTGGAAAATCCACATCCCGGCGAGATTTCTCAACGCATTGAGAAACTGCCCGTTCGCGTTGAGAAAGCTGCCGCTCGAGTAAAAATCTATTCGAGTGGCAGAAAAGGAAAGCAGGGACCGCTTGCACTGTGCATGGTGCCGTTCGCAATGATTGCACAGTGCGGACAAGCATCCGGCACTGTGCAATCACCGCGAACTGCATTTTTCTATTGTACTCCGCCGCTCGCGTAGCTCTGTGTAGTGCGGAAGAGTTTTTTCTGCACTTCGCGTAGTGCAGCGTAGTGAAACTCTGCGAACTCCGCCCAGGGTTATGCATTAGTAGTGACTGGGTGAGTGGGTGAGTGCATGGGTACTGCCTTAGTGAATGAATGAATGAGTGCAAGGTTAGTGTTAAGGTGTTTGGATGAGTGCATGGATAGTGCCTAGGTGATTGGGAGAGTGCATAGATAATGTCTGAGTGAAAGGATGAGTGCATGGGTACTGCTTGAGTGATTGGATGAGTGCATGGGTAGTGCAAGAGTAAATGGATGAGCGCATGCATAGTGCCTGAGTGAATGGATGAGTGCAAGGGTAGTGCTTGGGTGATTGGATATCTGCATGGGCAGTGCCTGGGTCAATGAATGAGTGCATGGATACTGCCTGAGGGAATGGATGAGTGTATGGGTAGCACCTGAGTGATTGTATGAGTGCAAGGGTAGTGCGTAGGTGATTAAATGAGTGCATGGATAGTGCCTGGTCGATTGGATGAGTGTATGAGTAGTGCCTGAGTGATTGCATTTGTGCATGGGTAGTGCTTGGGTGACTGGGTGAGTGGAAGAGTGGGGCCTGGGTTTTTCGATATGTGCATGGATAGCACCTCATTGAATGGATGAGTGCAACGGTAGTGCCTGGTTCATTATATGACTGCATTGGTAGTGCATGAGTAAATGGATGAGTGTATGGGTACTGCCTGGGTGATTGAATTAGTGCATAGGTAGTGCCTGGTTGATTTTATGAGTGTGTGGGTAACACTTGGGTGAATGGGTGAGTGCAGTAGAATAGATGAGTGCAAGGGTAGTGCCTGGGTGATTGGGTGAGTGCATGGATAGTGCCTGGGTGATTGGGTAAATGAATGCATAGTGCCTGCGTGATTGGGTGAGTGCCTGGGTGAATGAATGAGTGTTTGGGTAGTTCCTCAGTAAATAGATGAATGCATTGGTAGTGGCTGAGTGGATGGATAAGCGCATGCATAGTGCTTCATTGAATGGATGAGTGCAAGGGTAGTGCCTGGGTGAATAGATGAGTGCATGGGTAGTGCCTGAATAAATGAAGGAGTGCATGGGTAGTGCCTCAGTGAACTGATGAGTGCAAGGGTAATTGCTGAGTGAATGGATGAGTGAATAGATAATGGCTGGGTGAATGAATGAGTTTCATGGGTAGTGCCCGGGTGAATGGATGAGTGCATAGGTAGTGCCTGGGTGAATGGATGAGTAGAAGGGCAGTGCCTGGGTGATTGGATGTGTGCATTCGTAGTGCTTGGGTGAATAGATGAGTGCATGGGTAGTGCCTGAGTAAATGGATGAGTGCATAGGTAGGGCATGAGAGAATGGATGAGTGAAAGAGTACTGCCTGGGTCATTGGATGAGAGCATGGGTAGTGCCTGAGTGAATGGATGAGTGCAAGGGTAGTGCCTGGGTGATTGAATGAGTGCATTGGTAGTGCCTGGGTGAATGGATGAGTGCGTGGGTAGTGCCTGGGTGATTGAATTAGTGCATAGGTAGTACCTGGTTGATTGTATGAGTGTGTGGGTAACACTTGGGTGAATGGATGAGTGCAGTAGAATAGATGAGTGCAAACGTAGTGCTTGGGTGATTAGATGAGTGCATGCATAGTTCATGGCTGATTGGGTGAGTGCATGGATAGTGCCTGGATAATAAAATGAGTGCATGGGAACTGTTTGTGTGAATGGATGAGTGCATGGGTAGTGCCTGTGTGAATGGATGAGTTCAATGGTAGTACCTGGGTGATTGGATATGTATATATGAGTATGATTAGTAACTGGGTGAATAGATGAGTGCATGGGTAGTGCATGAGTGAATGGATCATTGCATGGGTAATGTCTGAGTAAATGAATGAGTGGAAGGATAACACCTGAGTAATTAGATGAGTGCAAGTTAGTGCCTGGGTAATTGCATGAGTGCAAGGGTAGTGCCTGGCTGAATGGCCAGGTACATGGATAGTGCCTGGTGGGTTGGGTGAATGAATGCAGAGTGCCTGCATGAGTGGGTGAGTGCATGGATAGTGCCTGGGTGATTGGATGAGTGCATGGGAAGTGCCTCAGTGAATGGATGAGTGCATGGGTAGTAGTTGAGTGAATGGATGAGTGCATGCATACTGCCTGAGTGAATGTATGAGTACAAGGGTAGTGTCTGGATGCATGGATGAGTACATGGGTAGTGCCTGAGGGAATGGATGAGTGCAAGGGTAGTGCCTGAGTGAATGGATGAGTGCATGGATAATGGCTCAGTGAATAAATGAGTGAATGGGTAGTGCCTGGGTGAATGAATGAGTGCATGGGTAGTAGCTGAGTAAATGTAGGAGTGCATGGGTAGTGCTTGAGTGAATGGATGAGTGCATAGATAATGGCTGGGTGAATGAAGGAGTTATGGGTAGTGCCTGGGTGATTGGATGAGTGCATGTGTAGTGGCTGGGTAAATAGATGAGTGCCTGGGTGAATGGATGAGTAGAAGGGTAGTGCCTGGGTTATTGGATATGTGCATGGAAAGTACATGAGTGAATAGATCAGTGCAAGGGTAGTGAGTGGAAGGGTAATGTCTGTTTAATTGGATTAGTGCAAGGTAGTGCCTGGGCAATTGCTTGAGTGCAAGGGTAGTGCCTGGGTGATTGGGTGAGTGCATGGATAGTGCCTGGGTGATTGGGTAAATGAATGCATAGTGCCTGCGTGATTGGGTGAGTGCCTGGGTGAATGGATGAGTGCTTGGGTAGTTCCTCAGTAAATAGATGAATGCATTGGTAGTGGCTGAGTGGATGGATAAGCGCATGCATAGTGCTTCATTGAATGGATGAGTGCAAGGGTAGTGCCTGGGTGAATAGATGAGTGCATGGGTAGTGCCTGAGTAAATGAAGGAGTGCATGGGTAGTGCCTCAGTGAATTGATAAGTGCAAGGGTAATTGCTGAGTGAATGGATAAGTGAATAGATAATGGCTGGGTGAATGAATGAGTTTCATGGGTAGTGCCTGGGTGAATGGATGAGTGCATGGGTAGTGCCTGGGTGAATGGATGAGTAGAAGGGCAGTGCCTGGGTGATTGGATGTGTGCATGCGTAGTGCTTGGGTGAATGGATGAGTGCATGGGTAGTGCCTGAGTAAATGGATGAGTGCATAGGAAGGGTGTGAGAGAATGGATGAGTGCAAGAGTACTGCCTGGGTCATTGGATGAGAGCATGTGTAGTGCCTGAGTGAATGGATGAGTGCAAGGGTAGTGCCTGGGTGATTGGATGAGTGCATTGGTAGTGCCTGGGTGAATGGATGAGTGCGTGGGTAGTGCCAGAGTGATTGGATATGTGCATGATTGTGTCTGGGTGATTGCATAATGCATGGGTACTGCATGAGTAGGTAGTACCTGGGTCATTGGATGAGTGTATGGGTTGTGCCTAGTTGAATAGATGACTGTATGGATAATGCTTGAGTGAATGGATGAGTGCATGGGTAGTGCCTGAGTGAATGGATAAGTGCAAGGATAGTGCCTGTGTGATTGTGTGAGTGCATGGATAGTGCCTGGGTGATTGCTAGAACGTATGACTAGTGCGTGGGTGATTGGATGAGTGCATGGGTACTGCCTGGGTGATTGGATAAGTGCATGAATAGTGCCTGGGTGAGTGGATGAGTGCATGGGTAGTGCCTCAATGAGTGGATGAGGGCAAGGGTAGTGCCTAGGTGATTGTAAGAGTGCATAGATAGTGCCTGAGTGAATTGATGAGTGCATGAGTACTGCTTGCATGATTGGATTAGTATATGGGTAGTGCCTGGTTGATTGTATGTGTAGAGTAGTGCATAGATGACTGGATGAGTACAAGAATAGCACCTGGGTAATTGGATGAGTGCAAGGGTAGAGCCTCGGCCATTGGATGAGTGCAAGGGTAGTGGCTTGGTGATTGTGTGAGTGCATGGATAGTGCCTGGGCGATTAGGTGACTGCATGGATACTGCCTGCATGATGGGGTGAGTGCATGGATAGTGTCTGGGTGTTTGCATAGTGCATGGGTAGCGTCTGGGTCATTGGGTGAGTGCCTGAGTAGTGGCTGGGAGATTAGATGAATTCAAGTGCAGTACCTAAGTGATTGAATGACTGCTTAGGGAGTGGCTGGATGATTGGACAAGTGAAACTGTTGTGCCTGGGAGATGGGATGAGTGAATGAGTAGTAACTCAATGAATCCATCACTAGATTATTGATTTGACACACTTAATATATCTTGACCTCTAACCACTGTGAAAAAATAGAAACAGACAAAAATGTATAAGAATTTCATTTTGAACATTAGGCAACCAAACAACATACAATATTTTTTAACCAAAACTTTAATTCAACATAGTCAAATATTTTGCTGTTTTTTCCTGTTTTCAGCTTTCATACTTGTTGACTTTCAATAGTGCTTTGTATGAAGACTCATAATGAAACAGTGGGAAAAAACAATCAATGGATTGTAAAAACAAAACAAATGTGCACAGTAGATCATTACAACTATGTCATACTGTTCACTGCACTCACTACAAGTTTTTTAATACTGGCTTGCTGCTAGGTTACTACCTTAAGGAATGCTCTGTACTAAAAGTATGCATCCATTCTCCACGACAAACTGTACAAAAGTTACTTCTATTCACTAATCTTTTCTTCTGGTTTTGTCTCTTCATGCACAACATTATTTTGTCAAGAGTCTTCATTCTATTTAGAATCAAAATGAAAAGCTTCCTCTTCAAAGCAAAGGCCTTATCAACTACTCTCTCAACTAATTCTTTCTGTTTCAGTGCCTCTCTCCTTCTTCTAATCTTCTTCATAGTTCTCTGTAGATTTATAACCACTCTACTACGAAACATTCTAGCTCTGATTTCCTTAAACTACTTCTATCTCCTAGTTAAGGTGCGTCCATGTCATTTAAAATCTTTTCTGTTCTTGCAATGTACAGTTTGTCTACTCTTATTGTTTCTTATAGTCATAATTTCAGTTTCTTTATTTTGTAATGTTTGCAAATGTGCTCATATATTTTAAGAAATGACTTTGTCCTCTTACCAGTAGCTCTTTTTCTTTCACAATTTTTTCTTCATTTTGCCCTTTTTGTTATTCATTTCTGCAAACATACAGTAGTTGCTTCTGTTGCTTTTTCATCTGAGCTTTTGTAGGCATTGTAACTGTGTAGTTATGTATATCTTGTTCTGTAAAAAAAAACAAGTATATTTTAATTTTTACCCTAGCCAATCTACCGACTACTTTACTACTGACTTACACATAATACAAAAACAATTTTCAGTTATGTTACAGTTTTAAATCTACAGATGAACCTAGATATATTACTACAAGCACTTATTTCAAAATAACAAACCCAGAGCAAAATACAAAACTTTATTTATTAGTTACCTTTTAACATTTAACACAGCTACAGCATATCTCACTTCTCACTTATACATGGTGAAAGAACAGTTTATCCCTTCTGTAGTAAATTTTAAAATGAACATCAAGGCAAGGAGGCATATTTACAAGCCCCATACACTTTCTGGAGTGTCACATTTTTTGACACACCGGCGCCGTAATGTGGTGCTCCATATTTACAAAGTCACGTAAAGCATCTCTGCATAGCTTTTCATGGCCTTATAAATACAGGCGCCATATCCAAATTTACAATAATTCGTAAACCTGGCAATGCGTCAGAATCCTACACCTCCGCAGGGGAGGTGTAGGGAGGTGCAACGAGGAGAAATACTTTGCTTTCTCCTTTTTTCCTGTTTTTATGCATGCTGCTTTCTACAGCACACATACAAAGAGGAAAATACCTCTTATAATTGTTTTTCTACAGGAAGGTGTCCCTTGTGCACAAAAACAATCTTCCCCACTACACAGGCACACTTGCACCATGGTGCAAGGGTACCTCCATTAGTGCATGGCAGCCAGTTGTGCACCAGCACAGGAGACAGCATAGGGATCCATCGTATTGTTGTAAATATGACGCATCCATGTGCTTTGAAAGTAATACAGCATGGTCAGCTAAATGGCTTGCAGCTCTGCACTGCATTACTTTCTTCTAAATTTACCCCAAGTGTACAAGTACATACAGTGTTTCAACACTATAAATACAAAAACACAACATGAGAGCAATTGGATGCCTCTCTACCACTGCGTTAGTGATCTATTTACTATCTCACTACTGTTCTACTTAAATGTATCAGATTAAAATTTTGTGAAACGGTGCATATAACAAGCTGCACATTAATGTCTATCAAAGCATATACCTCACTAATTCTTCCAACTACATGCAAAGAGTATGTCACAGCTTCCATACATAATTCACCAAATGGTTCTAAAAGACTACATATTCCTCAGTAAAACTTGTAAAAACATGTGTTTGTGGTTGAATGCATGAATACTCCCTGGATTATTGAATTGGTGCATATATAGTACCCAGGTGATTCTTTGAGGATACAGGTAGTGCCTAGATGATTTCCTGAGTATATCAGAACTCCATGGGTCATTCCATATCTGCATAGTTACTGCCTGCACGTTTGCATGAGTATATCACTACTATCTGGGTGTGTGGATGCATGCATGAGTAGTACCTGAATGATCAGATAAGTGCATGACTAATGGCTCAATAATTCAATACATGCATAGATACTGGTTGGATGATTAAATGAGTGCAACTTTAGTTCCGGGATGATTGCAGGAGTGCATAGATAGTATATAGGTGACTTATAGAGTGCATGGATAGGGCATACATGATTGTTTAAGTACATACCTAGCTGATTGGATGAGTGCATGAGTAGTGTTTTTTTGGTGATTGCATGACTACTTGCCTGCTGCCCATGTGTTTTTGGTTCTATGAAGAGGTAGTGCCTGGATGTTTAGATAAGTACATGGGTAGTGCCTAGATAATTGAATAAGTGCATCAGTAGTACCTGGCTGATTACATGAGTGCATGACTAGTGTCTGAGTAATTCCATGACTCCATTGTTAAACCTTGAGAGATTGGATGAAAGTAAGTTTACTGCTGGGGTGAGTCTATTAGTGCAAGAGTAGTCCCTCAGTAATTAAATGAGTACATAGCTACTGATGAATAACAGGTTTACTACAATAGTACTCTCTACGTAATTAGATGAATGCATGAGTAGTACCTGAGTATTTGCATGAGTTCATGTGTGTGCCTCAGTATTTCAATGACTGCATGGGTTGTAAGTGTGTGCTTAGATGACTGCATAGCTTCTGTGCAAGTGTTACAATGACTACATAGTTACTGCCGTGTTAATTGGATAAGTAAATGATTACTGTCTGGATGATTAGATGAATGTATTAGTAGTGCCTCCATAGTTAAATGACTACATAATTTCTGCCTGCCTGATTTGAAGAGTACATGTGAAGTGTCTAGGTAATTGAATAACTCCATGGATACTGAATCACTGATTTGATGACTACCTCACTAGTGATTGGGTGATTGCATGAGTACCTGAATACTGCCTGACTGACTGTGAAAGTATCTTCATTAGTGATTGATACATAACAGTTGTGACTATATATCTGACTCATTGGTTATCTCCTTCTGTCAGTATCAAATTAGCTTTTCTTCTGAGCTATGTGTGAGTGAAGTCTAGGTATCACACATGATATATAATTGCATACATGGCTCTCTAGGAGCATACATTGCTTTGTTACTGAGCATGCACATGCACCAGTAAGATTCTAAAACAGAAAACAACATTCAAAAGTTTTTCAAAGCACAAAAATGTTTGTGAATGGTATAGCTTCATCATTTCTCAAATACTTCTTCTGCTTCTAAAACATATATTCAGCATTTTCCAAACAAAAGTTACACTCCAAATGAAGCTAGCACAAGCACTCTCAAGCCATTCTGCAATATTAATCCTTCTCCATTTTAAACAAACCATGTTAAAAGAAAAAACACAACCCTCACCATAGACATTCAATGACCACCAACACACCCAAAAATAATATGCAAAAAAATCCATTTGGAACATTGCACAACACATTACTATATACATACTTTTTTTAAAGCATATTTAAACTCATATTTTTGTGCTAAGTTTCGTTAAAAACCATCTTTCAGACCTACTTTCAGTTTTCACGGTTATTCAGGACGTTGTTAACCGTGATGATCACGCCTGTTTCATAAAGTGTAAAACGCATATATCCACACATATTACCGTATTTTACACACTAGGGGTTTCTTACAGTATTCTCTAAAGTCATGTTTTTCTAGAGAGTGTATATAAAAACCATCTCTAAAACCTATCTTCCGTTTTCGTGGTGACAATGGATATCGCGATGACGTCGGTAATCGCGATCCCCGTGGACACGTTGCGAAAACGGAAAACAAAAGCAGACATTCAATGACCACCAACACACCCAAAAATAATATGCAAAAAAATCCATTCTGAACATTGCACTACACAAATTACTATAGACATACTTCGTTCAAAGCATGTTTAAACTTATTTCTACTGAGTTTCTTTAAAAACCATCTTTCAGACCTATTTTCCATTTTCGCGGTTATTCGGGACATAGCAATGATGTTGTTAATCACGACGATTGCGTCTTTTCAATAAAGTGAAAACACATATCTGCACACATATTACAGTATTTTACACCCTAGGGATTTATTATTGTACACTTCAAACTCATGTTTTTCTAGGGAATTTCTAGAACAACCATTTCTAAAACCATTTTTCCGTTTTCACGATGAGGCCGGAGATCGCGATGACGTCGTGAAAGCAGAAAGCAAAAACAGGAATTAAATAGCTACCATCACATAAAAAAATTATAACTATATAATTAATTCTATTCATCACAGTACATAACTCACTATATAAATAACTCTATAAAAACATTTATCAAAATCTCAATATCTCTATAACAATGCATATTAATGACTCACGCATATATTTTTTTATATTTCCATCAATATTCACCACAACGTTAATAGTTGTGATGTTTCCCGCAATGGTACATGGGGAACTGTGCTGGTGGTCGTGTCGTTGTCTCGAATATCGCATGCGATTAAAAAAAATCTATTTTGGACACATAATTTGTGTCACTAACACCCCCGTTTCTCAACCATGGGGTCAGAGTATCATCACCCTGACCCCTTATGTGGGCTTTCACACAAATTTTCAGCCCCGGGAACCATTCCTGACAGATAAAATGGCAGCTGCAACTTACTATTTAGATTGCGTCCAGCTAAATAGGAGCATGCACCTTGAACCTAAGTTCCTCCAGTATGTGTAATACATTCACTCTGTGGACTATTTCTGGGCACATTTACCTTTCTGATGGCATTAGTATTTTGGACATTGGACTACAAACAATTTGGCATCTACAACTATGGTTTCATTCACCATGATTGACTTCTTCACTTTTCGGTTTTCCTGTTTGGTTTCCGCAATGTTTCTTTTCTCCTTGTTCACCTAAATAAATCCACTAGTTTGAAACTCATTGCCTGCTGCAGTATATCTCACATCTATCAATGTATATATATATATATACTCTCATCCGAACTTTACAATGGCAAAAATATCAGCTTGTGTAAGCATGGAAATGGTATATGTACACAAAGTTTAGCTCAGGATCACACGCATGTCTCACCAAAACATACATAAAAGTGGGTTCTCATATGCATCTTTATTCCATTGTACCAACAATAGGCTGGCATTATGTCAGAAACATAGTAAATCATACATGACACCAATAATCTGTGCCAGTGGTCACATTTTCTGTTGCAGACTTTAACAACATGGAAGGAGGGGATACGGCAGACAATTCCTATTGAAGAGGTAAAATAAAATTGGTCAATTTCATCAGCTGGAGCCATATCGCCTAGCTCACAAATGGAATCCCACATCAATAACTCCAATAGACAAACGCATGGCAATACTACATTTTCTGATCACAGGATCAATCTAATCCATTGTTGCAGTATCTGGGGGAATGTCACAAACAAATGTATATCATATGCCACAAGTATTTTGCCCTACAATGAGGAGACACATCAGCAGCTAGATACACTTTACACACAATGAGGATTTAGTCAATGTGAAGGGAGAATAGCATGATTTAGTTTCACAACAACATTTTGTTGGAGCACATGATGTCACACATATTGCATTAGGACCACCATACGACAAGGAACAAGTCCAATGGATTCCTCATAACATCCATCCTATCACTGTGCAAGCTGTCTTGGTACAGGATTTGCACACCCAAAGTCTGTGCCGGTCATTCCCATGAACATCAACCCATGTCCCCTCTGTACTTCCAAACAGCATCATATACCGACAAATGTCACAGCTCTCAAATGTCCAAGTGACGATGCCATGGTGAAGGTACCTAAAACAGACCAAAACAAAAGAATTAGCTATCAAACCATACATATAAGACAATTCACATAGTCAACTTCTGGAGAACACAGTCCATGACAAAAATCTGAGCAAAACAAAGCAACAAAAACAAAAGAACCATGTGTTAAAACATTCTTCAACAAAAACCTTTCACCTGGATTTCCCAAAGCTTGTCCTTCCTAATATTTTCCCTTAATATACTCCTCTCATAATCACAACAAGAGTTACCGTAACAGTCAAACTTATGACATTTGAGTAAATACTTACAATCATGAGAAGAAGTTGTTGATGAGATCTAGATGCAAGTCAGCTCCTTCTTCTCTACCACTATCATCATCATTTGGCATTTCAGGATCATCATGCAGTGGCACTTCATGGTCTCTATCCTCTGCGATATAAGGGATGTTCCCTCACAGGGCGATGCTGAGGAGCATGCAGCAGGCCACGGTGATCTGACACACCTTTCCGGGTGAGTAGAGGAGGGCTCCCCCAGCTTTGTCCAGACATCTAAATCTGGCCTTCAGGAGTCCAAAAACCCGCTCCACTGGCCGCCGTGCCTCATTGAAGCGGACTTTCCCTGGTGTTGTTGGATTCCTCAGTGGTGCCAACAACCATGGCAGATAGGGATAGGCTGAGTCTCCTAGATGGAAGACAGACATAAGTGCAACAATAAGTTACATACTTTCTGATTATACTACCTGACATTACCCAAAGTTAGGACAGATCAGACTTACCAACAAGCCAGACCCTCTCCAGTAGTAGTTGTGACATCATCTGGGGTATGGAGTTGTTCCAAAGTACAATGCAATCATGGGCTGATCCAGGGAATCTGGCACAGATGTTTGAGATATACAAATCCGTTAAGCAGACAACTTGCACGTTGAAAGAATAGAAGTGTTATGGTAAATTTGTTCCCTGGCTTGCAGTGGTACTAAGGCAATATGGGTGCCATCAAAGGCTCCAACCACATGTGGTAGGAGAGCAAATCCATAGAAGTCAACCTTCACATTGGTTTAATCCTCACATCTGGGGAATTGGATGTAGCTGTCAATGTGTCTCATAATTGCCGAAAGCACGTCTTGTAGCACACTACTGAACATTAGTTGTGACATACCATCAGATAGTGCCACAGTGTATTGAAAGGAAATACTGCCATAAGTTTCACAATTGGTATGGTGCATGTGGGATTAGTGTGAGGCAAGAGATCAGGCTCCAACTGATGACATTAATCCAGTATGGTTTGCCTATTCAAATGAAACTTCTTGATGATATCCCTTTCTTCTATTGTATGAAGGTCTGGAAATGGGTGGTACACTGGGGGCTGTCGTCTTCTCCCTCTCCCAGGGTATCTATGTGTGAATTGAAAACAGTTTTTGAATGTTGTTCACAATGTCCACATTAAAATATTTGAAGAGTAAGCGAAAATCGTAACAGTACATAACTGTTTCAGATTGCAATATACACATATTCTTTTTAAATATGTATTGTGCAACATCCATCACCAATCCCCAATGTGGCCATGACATGTGTGTCTTGACCATTAATGTATAAATAATACATCTTGGAAGTATTATTTGTACCTTTAGTTCTTTATTTTTTAAATGTTAAATTTTTGGGACAAAATACCGTCAACAGTGGTGTACACTGCACCACGCTAATATAGCATATATGCACACTAACGCACTAGATAAATGAAAAGTGTAGTAAAATTTGTATACATTTTTTGTACATATTTGAAAATGTAACCCCTCTTTTGGAGTAGTGGTGATGCTGTTAACAGTCACTAATACATTACTTTCAACTGCTAAAATTGGGGCTGCCTGACCTTTCGTATTGGACACTGTGCATCCGATGCTGCCATCGGAAGTTGACTGCACAGTTGGTGGGCTGTTGACTCCAGGACAGACACAGCCATAGGCTTACTTTGATGATTGTGATGGTAGAGGGTCAATGGCTGTGTCCGTATATGCTGATGACCGCATACGTAGTGTGCATGTACACCGCGGTTTGAAAAATACCTCACTTGCCTCCTCACAGTGTTGCTATCAATACCTCCTCCACTTTAGCTGCTGTTTGTCACCTCTGGGAGCAATCATGCCAGGCCAAGCAGTTGAGAGGGCAAGGGCCTTCTCTGCAGAGGAGCTGGAGCTTCTGGCTGATGAGATAGTTTCCCTGTATGACCAGCTCTATGGCTCACCAGAGGAACCAGTAACTATCTTGCATACATATGTTACTCTGCTTTACTCCGTCATTTGCATTCCCACGGGCTATAATGTGTCTCTGAGTTCCAGAGTAAAGTCACATTACTGTTGTAACATTTTGTGGTTCCTACATAGGGCAATCATGTCAGGGATTGTCGAGCACTATACATTGTGTACTTAACATCACCATTGGGATGTGGGAGGTGTTAAAATCCCTAGACTCTACCTGTGGTGCATGTCCACATGTATGCATTTATACATTTCATGGTGCCTATGATTTATCTACTAATCAGATCATGCTAACAGTGCAAACAAATGTATAGCCTTTACAGCATGAGCAGTGCATGTATTCTGTAAAAATCAGTTGAGGATGATTGTAGTTATGTGTACAGTCCCATATATCACTCAGCATAGATCAGGGCTCACCAAACTGTTGTGTGGGAGCTAGTAATTCAGAGTGCCACACAGCCTTGAGGTAACGTATTTGATGGCCGCAAGCTGATTTTGTTTATATGTTGAACTGGTGGAAATGTGATGTTCACGGGGGATCAGTATGCTCAGACTGCAGAAAGCAAGGCCTGACAATGAGTTGTGCTCAGTCCGAACCATGGGCCAGAGCTTCTGTGGCAATACAACTGATGCACAGAGTAAAATCCCTGTAGACCAGTAGATCCTTGGATGATAACAAAATTAGTTTTCAAATGGTGACTGAGGTACCCCTTGACCTGATACTTCATTTCATTGACCCACATTGTCAAATTGTGTCATCTACTAATGGCAGGCCCTTTACTCCCACAGGTCTGTTTTCACTTTTCCATAAGTCATGCTTGCACTGTACAGGCCTATTTCACATGTGAAACATTAACAGTGCAGATAGTTGGTTACTTCAGAAGAGGTTTTGATATGTGATTCGCCATGCTTATTTACATTCAACCAATTAAACAAGAAATACAATGGTATGTTGATATCACCCCTGTAACAGTGCCACACATGGCAAAAGGATTGCACCGTGATGCCAGTACATGCCACACAAACTCAATCAGAGTTAGTATGTTATCCCATTAAGTACCCCACATGTCCAAACATCCCCAGAGAGGAAGCTCTCACTGACACACATGGCAGCCCTTTCCTAGTGGCATAAGACTTAGGAAGTAGTCTATACTATGGTACCAGGCTCTATGGACCGTGTGTATCAAGTAAATGGGCCTGCCTGTAAAGGTGTCTGTACAATAATGCACAAGTAGTTTATCCATCAAAAGGTCACAATGGTGTGTCATGTTTCATAGTAGCTGACATCACAGTACATGTAGGCAGTGGCGGCTCGCAGAGGGAGTGCTGCGGGGCGGTGAGTCGGGGTGGGGGAGGGGTAGGGTGGGGGGGGTAGTGGACTCGGATATACGACGGAACGGACTAAAGGAAGTAAATATATAAATAAAACTATTTACCTTGCGCGCGCTGCATCGCCAACTCGGCGATGCAGCGCGCACAAGGTAAATAGTTTTATTTATTTATTTATTA
This sequence comes from Calotriton arnoldi, assembly GCA_963921515.1. Classification (NCBI taxonomy): domain Eukaryota; kingdom Metazoa; phylum Chordata; class Amphibia; order Caudata; family Salamandridae; genus Calotriton; species Calotriton arnoldi. Next base: position 2,420,976 of record CAWUFW010000624.1, read on the forward strand.
CCTTTATTCCGTTCCGTCGTATGTCTGAGTCCACTACCCCCCCACCCTGCCCCTCCCCTGCCCCACCCCACTGCCCGCAGCACTCCCTCTGCGAGCCGCCACTGCATGTAGGATGGCCCGGGGCTAATGATGTTAGTGGGCTGGCTTAGTCAGTGTAGGATATGACCAGGGATGAGGATAGTCAGCAGATGACTCCAAAAGTGTGTATTCATATCTTTGTAGTGTTCAGCATGCAAAAACTACACATGTTGTATGTTAACTTTTGATTTATGCTAGTGCTAGATGCATTCAAATTGTGTGACAACAAAACCGATATCCAAAAACTTGGGGTGATATTCTGTTTTCTTCTCTCTTGTATCCATACATGTCAACGCCCATCAAAAGCGGATCATGTGAAAAGCCCGCAAGGTGCAGACCCTGGGGGTCTATGGCTGGCGCAGTGTCCATTACAGAAAAAGATGGGAGGACCTGAGGCGCTGGACCTGGAAGATCCAGCTTGGGAAGACCTCCCAACGTGGACGGGGAGCGCACCGCACCCCCACCCCCCTAATAGCCTGCATACGAGTGGTGGCCTATCCAAAGCTTGATGGGCAGTTAAAGGCCCAACAGCAGCTGCAAAGGGGTGAGTCCTGGCCAGAGTTATACATGTTACATTGCCAAATTGTTTTGTTACAGGCAGGCATTTCCCCAACAACCTTGGGGGTGACCCATGTCTAACGCACAAGAAGAGTTCTGGATTGTGTAGGTCTGGTAGTAGGTGCATTATGATGTGCTTTGCCTATTGCCTTTATGACCAAGAACCCAGCAGATTCTAGTTCACTACAAATTTATTGTTTTTAGCAGACACATGGCTGAGTAAAATCATAATTGTTTGATGTTCTGGTTGACAGTTGATAAAAAAAGGCCACTTGTCTTCATTGTGTCAGGAGTGGCGCTCCCTCACTACTGTGCCTCATGTGATGGTAGCCCTATTCCATGTGACATAGCTGACAGTGCACTTTTGGCACAGTGACTGGACAACACTTCTCATTGGTAAGTTGGGATTCTACAGTAACATGAGTGCAAACATCACTGGTGCCACAGCATTAGTGCCTACATGTTGCCCGGTGTACCTTTCCCTGTTATTGTTTCATCTGCAATACTGTTTCAATATCCATTCACTTGCTGGTCACATGCATCAGGGAGTGAGATGTAGACATGTAGGGATCATATGTGAGTGTCTTCACTCAGTCTTAGAAGGCAATTGGTATTTGCAATACAAAATGGTACTGTAATGTGCCATCCCATTAGGACTAAAGTCATTCAACATCTTCATGTCATATATAATCATTGACATACAACAACCTTCAAATGTGTATTGGCTTTTAGGAATGCAATATAAGAATGGTGTTGTCACCGGTTCAAAGCAGGATTGAGGATGCTTATAGGGCTATATGAACTCTTATGATGTGTGCATTTGTAGTGTATATCTCCCAATACTTTCGCTCTGAATGTCTCCAGGCCACCTTTCTATACTACATGTTATACGCAGCTAAAATACATCTGTACAGCTTTCATTTGTCCTTTTTGACAGTGGACATATGATGAAATTTCAACTAAAAAGTGACATCAGTGTGAAATGAGCATTTGCATGTGACATGATTTCTGCTACAGCACATATTGGTGCTACATTGCTGTATTACTTGACTTTCATTACAACATGATGTTGTTTATAGTAAATTAACATTTGCTGAATTCAGGGGCTTATGTGAACATTGTGGTAATGTATTTTTGTAGCCATTCTATTTGATGACATCAGTTCACTATGGTATACTACAAGGACTAAAGTATACAAGGTGATCAACTATCCTAGTGTTGACATAAGGATGGAGCTGTCTGGGGTTATGAAATCACTGTGACCAACTGTTTTCCGGTAATGTGGCATGCATGCAAGTGCAGATGCTAATGTTGAAGCCTATATAGTGAACCATGAAGCTGGTGTAATCTGTGCACTTTAGAAATGCTTGTGTTTATACCTGATGGTCAGGTGTGCTAATGCAGATGCAATAAATCAATTTTAATGTCATTTCAGGTTCATCCTGGGCAAGCAAAGGAGAAAGGGTCAACATCGTTGGGGAGACAGCTGGCTACAGTGGTTCCAGTCCTGACAGTGTGGACACAGAGAGACCCAGTGACCGCGACGGTGTCGAGAGTGCCACGAAGGATGCAAATCTCTACTTCGTCACCTTCATAATCATCTTCCAGTGGACACTCCCGAGTAATGGCAGACCCACAGGATCAGTTCCAACATCATCCTTGTCCGCCACCCCCAGTTCCAACTCCACCCTCCCTGTAACTCCCCAAACAGTTGGCCAGGCCCTCTCCCATAAGAGGGGAGCAGTCTCCTTCTCTCCAGGCACCTCAGCCCCTGCCCCTGTCCACCCCGCTGCGCAGAGTGAGTAGGCTATTGACCTCCTGAGAAACATCTCTGTGGGTCAGACCGCACTACTGATTACCATCCAGGGGCAAGGCAGCCATCTGCAGCAGATGGTGGCCTACCTGGAAGGCATTCACAGTGCAATGTCTGCCCTACAGCGATCTTTTCAGGCTCTGGCCTCCTCCCTCAGCACAGACTCCCATCCCACCCAAACTTGTGTCCTTCCCCCACCCCTTACCAATTCCAATACCCTATTCCCAAACCTATCCAAAGCACATGCAAACATTTGCACTTACCCACTCATGCAGACGCAAGCAGCACATCCAAACATAAGCACAATAAAAAAAAACAGGCATGCATCCAAAAAGACACTGCACCTACCACCACTCCTACAGGCACCCCACACCACCATCACAACCATCACTGACACCACCACACCCACTCACACCAAACTCCATCACATCCCCACACAGCACAGATGATAACCCACATGCATGCACACAACAGACCACAACCCCTTCACCACATCCACAGCCAGCATAGATGACACCACTACTCCCCAACCATGATCACTTCCATACACACACCATACGCAACCACACCCACTGTCACCACCACATTAGCATCCACAACACCCACACCCAGCATTCCACTGCCACATCCACAGATCCACCAGTCACATTCTAAACACCTAAGAAATACAGATGCACACAATCAAGCACCCAACAGACACCACAGAAACAAGACACACCCATACTTGCAGCACATACACCTGGCACACATGCCCCTGCACCCACAACAGACCCAAGCACATCACACACAGTCATTCCCTCTACCTCCAAGACCCCACTCCTTCCCGAACCCACTGCTAAGTACCTAACAAAGATCCTTTATTTTCCCTTGCCCTCACCCCTCCCATACCTCCAAATACCGCTCCCAAGAAGCTTACTACCTCTCCCGCACACCCAAGACCACCCCTTCTACCTCTAAATCCACACCTATTACGGACCCATACACCTCTTCCACTTCGTAAGGCAGCACTGCCAAACATTGTTCCACCACATCACATCCGCAAATCTCCCCTTCTAAACGTAAGTCCATCCTTTACTTTTGCCAAACCAAGGACACCCCTACCAAAACCAAACATCCCCCTCCCAAATAACATATTTGAGGTGCCTGCCCTGCTCAATCGATGCCCCTTCAGGAGGAGGTTACCCTGACAGTGTCTTTCGGGCGCAAGTTTTGTGGTACTGCAGTGTGCTAACCAACACAATTTCTATATGGACTGGCCATTGGCCTTTTGTTATGTTTTGTCCATGTGTTTTATTCAGACAAATACATTCTGGCTTGTTTTTTAACTTATTAGTCCTAGCAATACATTTCCCTAGCTATTTTTGGGAGCCTAGCAAAGTTGCAGAGGTTAGATTGTGACTCAATGCTATTGTGTTTACACATTATGGCAGGTTATGCTACATATTTCTTAGTGTACTTTGTTATGTACATGCACAATTTGATATGCTAGGTGATGGTAATTAGTTTTTATGGGCAGGCATTTATCATAGTGATGACCACTTGCACCACCTAATTGATGTGACTTGATACATTGGGATGTGTGACTACAGGTGTGTTTGTTTCACCCTGATTGGTGATCAATATGAACAGGATTGTATATTTAAGGCTTGGAACCAGTGCAGGAGTCACACAGGACATGGGGAAATGTTCCATGAATGGATATATGGCATGAATCCAAATTTGCCCAGACATTGATTTGGGTGGTATTTCAAATGGTAAAGATTTTAGTCTGTCTTGAGCAATGTCTCCATCATTTGGCTTGCACTTCTCCCTATGATGTATGTTGGATAGGTGTTTAACGTGTGCAAGTTAGTTATTTGTTTATCCACATCTGGAGGCTGCTTAGTTGTCATACCTTTTTGTCCTCGTTTTTGGACGTGTTAATTATTTAGTGTGTACCTTACACCTACTTTAGTTATATGAGAAGAATGCTGTTACTGATGTATTTGTTTTACTATCTTGCACTTATTACACATATATCCATGGCACTTGGTAATGCAATTGGGTGTCCCTTATATACTCTAAGTCAGGGGGCCTGTGCACAGAGTTGTTTAGAGGCATGGGTAAAGTGGGCTCTAGCCCAGGGACCCAAACTTTCAGGGTGCCCCCTGATTTATCCAATACTGGTCTACAGACAGTCTTTCCATAATGTCCTTGAAATACTTCTTGAACAGATTGTTTTAAATAACACTTTCCAAACACTACTTTTTAATGTGGGTAATGTGTGACAGTCTGTTACAGAAGTTCTGCAGAGAAGGTGTGCTTCTGTTTCATGAAACATCCATACTTAAGTTTCTTTTATATCAAAACAGGACCTAGCATGTGCAAAATGGGAGGGTGTCAGAGATTATTTGCTGTAATGTTAGTGAGGAGCTGCTGTTGTGTTACAATTTTGAAAACATACATGAATATACATAAATATTAGAATTTGGAAGAGTCTGCCTGTGCAGTGTCAGTGACCTGGCCAAAGAAGGCATCAAAGAGCTGACTTTGGATCAGACATTCAAAGCTGTTCAGAACAGGGACCCACAAAATAGGTTTGTCGCAGGGCCTCCAAACACCTTAAGATGTCCCTGCCTGTGCATATGTTAACTGAGAAGTCAACGAAAACTGGTTAGATTGTGACTCACCGTCAGTTCGCGTCCATGACTGTGTGGGTTTTGGACGTCATCAAGCAGCAGCTGCAGCAGGACATGTACGATTGGCTCCATGGCAGCACAGAACATGTGAAGCTTAGTACAGGTGAGTTTCTGTCTTATATCTGTCCCTTTCTGCCAACTCAGTGGTGGAGGTTTTGCTGCCACAGTCACATCGGCGGGAAGGGACATCGTGATTGGGCCGGCGGGGAAACTGGCAGTTTGCCCTTCGGCAGACACATTGGCTTATCCCGCCACTGTTGCAGTCAATATTTCCTGGCAGTGATGGCAGTGCGGCTGCGGCCTTTAATCTATGCACCCGCTTGCTTCGTAATTGGGCGGGCAGGCCGCCAATTTGGCGGGCGGGAATCAGACGCCATTTCAACAGCGGCACCCTTTCTGTCAAACTCGTAATCTTATGTAGGACATTAATATTGTTTTGTAATGTATTGTGATAAATTAAACCTTAGGGTCAATTATAGACATTGCAATTAACAATGACACCTATATCTGCAATAGATGCATCTATCTCCTGAAAGAACAAGATGCCTCCCTTGCTGAACCTTCCGTTCACATGATTGGCTGAACATAAGAAGGACTGCATTGCTTTTGTGTGTGGCTTCTATGGAAAAAGAGACACCTAGGTTCCTCATTGGTTTGCAGCAGGTGACTTTTAATTATTTACTTAATGTAAAAGATGATTCATGTGACAAATGGGGAGGCTTAGGTAAACTTGGTATTTTTAAAGTTTGGATGATAATTTTGGGTGCACACCTCAACCTGTTTCTGGGAGTGTTTCTGGGTTGGCGTTTCATTAACTGCAAGCCAGATCCTCTTCTGACACCTTTAAGTCTACCTCGACTCCAAGTCTCACTTCCTTTTCCATTTCTTGTTCAACAGATTTGTCTTTTTGTGAAAGAAAGGAGAATCTTCCAGTCCAATCAATAACATTCAGCGGACTAACCCATTTTTAACTGCTCCTATGGGAAAATAAGACTGAAATAGTCATACGCTTATCGATTGGAAAGGAAAGATGTGATTTATTTGCAGTAATGCTGATTAGTGGCTCGGGAGGCAAATCCTAAATGATTAATGTGGTGAGCACGATAGACATAGCTAAACTTAACAGTTTTATTGTTTGGTTGATCAGTATTTCAGGGTACCTGTAGCTAGTTATAAGATTGATCGGGAGATTGGCCTTACACCAGCTTATGCTCCTCACTCCAGTTCTTGCACAACATGTTTACATTAACTTTTAAATAATATTGTCCTTTCCTTTTCTCATTCAAAACGACCCTTCATTCTGCACCTGCTTCAATTCAACCCTATTTCCAAGATGGAAATGCCAGAATGCAACTGCAACATTTTTATGCAGTATCAATTTGAATTATTATACATATTTTTTAACTGTGTGTCCTACATCGCTTGCATTCCATTCTAGGTGGGGTGTGTGAAATTTATGTAATTTACTTCAATGTAATTACATGAAATTGCTGAAATACTCATATTAAACTAGCACTTAGTGCTAGATTTTAATACGAAATGCATCCTCTCTTTTTGGATGCAAGGATGTATTCGCCACTAATTCATAGCACATAAATACAATCATCACAAACAGCAGCAACTCATGTTTTGGTCATTCACATTGTTCCCTTGCGCTTGCGCTAAATGTTTGCGACAAAAGGAGTGTGATTATGCAAGATGCCATTCTAGCGTAAATTTTTACATTATGCATAATGAGTGTAACACAAAACTACTGAAATTATGCAAGATTATGCCAGCACAGTATAATTTCGCCCGTTCCTAATCCTAGATAACTAACTTGGAAGTCTTTGGGCTGCTAAAGACTTTTTGAGTACGTTACTTTAACTGTCATCTTCCTTCCTGTGCCCACAAACTGGCTGAATGCTTTGCATGCCTGCCTCTTTCTCAAGTTTTCCATAATCCCCCAACCCATCTATTAACTGAAATTCTAACCGTCTTCCTCCACTTGTAAGATCTATTGTGCTGCTATCTACTTTCACCATTAACAGATCTCACACTGAGGGACAAATTATGAGTGTCTCATTAAATTCTGTCTCATGAGTAAACCCATGTTTGCAAAGGGGACGAAATTATGAGTTTTGTTTTGTTTAACGCATCTGATAATTATCGGAGGCGTTAAATAACCCAACATTCATTACATTTCAACAGTTCAAACCTGCTAAAATTTAACAGGGGAACACATGACATTTACCGTATGATGAGTATGTTGGGGCATTAAACACCAAAAGCTGCATGTTATTCCCCATAAACTCATAATTGGTGTTATTTAATGCACCAGAAAAATAAAGTACCCCATTGTATCGTTATTTATCAGGGGCGATAAATGGTGCCTCAATTCGTAATCAGGCCCTGAGTGGGACTGGTGTGGTGTAAGTAATTTTGAACTTTTATAGGAGCAGGGTAAAAAAAAACTGCAAAGCTGCACACACCATACCTCCACCCTGCCCATGAATTGTGACATCCTGTTGATGAATATATTAATCAATGCGGAGGCTAATTGTATGTATTTTATACTTTTAAAAGTCTACACCATACAGAGAATCTAGTTGCAGCAGAAACTCCTCCTGATTCCTGCCTTGTATGTGGATGCATAGTAGAATAATCCATACTTTTCTGATACCCTATGTAAATGTATTATAAGTAATAGGCTACTTTTATATTTGATAAATATAGGACACTTGTTTTAATAAAATGACTCTTTGAACTGTGATGATTTATTGTGACCTCTGTTTTGGTTTTACTGTTGATTCTCTCTGCGTTCATATTGTAGAATCCTTTTTGCTGGTTCACCTCCTCCAACCCCTTGTTTCCTGAGGCCTGTTCTCTGTTTAGGGCTGTTAAAGTTGTCAACAGTTAGTCCCCTTGGGACAATCCTTGTACTAATGGCTACTCACAGGGGAGCTGAGCTGATCACTATCCATACCCAAGTGAGTAGGGAGGGGGTTGGTTTTGGGGTGGCATACATTTTATGATAAGTACTACTTAGTGGTTATTTCTGAGGGGAAGAAATTCTATGTTGACTAGTACTTAGTGGTGATTTCTGAGGGGAGGGCCACAGCTATCACAAATGAAAATGATTTTAATTTACAACAAGTCACAATGGATGAAATAGGAATGGTCAGAGTTCACTGACTGCAGGGCGGGAGAGGCCTGATTCTGATACAGCCTGGCAATGGGAGTCTATTAGAGAGAGTTTGAAAGATGCTGATGGGACCTATTTGTTCTTTGTGATGCACCAGTGTTAGAAATGACAAAGTGTACCCCCAGACTTTTAACTTGACTGTTTTTCTGGATGTAGAACTCTGTTCACTTTACCCCTCCTAACCAGGTGTAAAGTGTCTGTAGTCCCCCTTTGAACATGATGAAATTGGCATTCCTCTAATTGGCATAGTTCCCTTACTGAAGAGATCTCATTGGCAAAAAGCGAATTACAAAACTTTATTAAGATAACAAATGACACCTACACGGAACAGACAAAAAGTACATACTTCATGGACCGGGCTGGCATAGAAATCACCCTAAAGGAGTTGCACCATCGATTGGGCTGGCATGAGGTCCCACTTTCTACAGAGGATGTGATTCACAAATTTGAATTGCAAAGCTTTATTGAGATGACAGATGGCACCTACATGGAACATTGACAAAAAGTCCATGCTTCATGAACCGGTCTGACATAGAAGTCACCCAAAAGGGGTTGTCAGTGAGCAAAACGAGAGAACGGGCCGTGCCTGGTTAAGGTGCTTGCAATCATATGGGTGCAGTTGCCACAGGGGAAGTCTGATCCCTGCAGATATTCATCAGTGGTCGGACATGGTTAAAGAGGACCCGATGTGGGGGAAGGGCCCAACATAAGGAGGAGCAATCCAGGCTTACAGAGTGGTGAGAGCGAAGACGGCCACAGGGTCAAAAGGGAGTGTACTCGTAATACACATTATGAAAGGATTAAACTAAACCAGGGAATATCATCATTTAAGCCCTTGGTGTCAGTGCGCAACCTAAAGACCCAATGCTGCTCTTTCCTGAATAGAGACTGGGTCATGTTAGCGATGGGCTGTGTGATATTTGGTTTGTCTAAAACAACCCATGTAAAATCATTGGCATCATGCCCTTCGTCCAGGAAATGTGTGGTTTGTCGATTTCTTTCTAAGACCGCTTGTCAAGAAAATGCCTAACCACCTACAGGATACTCAGGATGTCCTATGTGTCCTTGAAGGACTAGAGTTTAATGACGACATGGATTTTTTGGTCTCAGTTGATGTAGAATCCTTGTACATGTGCATACCACAGGGCCAAACATTATGCACAGTGGAAGCGGTACTTAACAACACAGAACTGGACACCATCACACCCGTATAATTCATCATGCGATGTGCCACCATGGCAATAACGGAAAACTTTTTCAAATTTAAGGAGACACTGTATCTGCAGACGTCCGGCACTTCGATGGGCAGTACATTCGCCCCCTGCCTGGTGAATCTGTACGTCCAACCCATTGAAGCTGAAACCATTTTTACCTCCAACAACCCCTTCCACTCCAATATTTGTCTATGGAAATGTTACATAGGCGATATCCTGGTGATATGGCAGGGTACGGTTGAAGACATTAAGCTTTTCCATCAATGGCTTAACTCTTGCAATGAGTTCTTTAAATTTACATGTGAATATAGCAAAGAGAAACTTCCCTTTCTAGACCTCCTGATTTATACCACTGAGGGGATCCTCAACACAGAACTGTACAAAAAACCTATGTCAAAAAACTCGCTCCTCTCATACTCCAGTTACCATCCTAAAACTTTAAGAGAGAATTTGCACTTTGGACAATTATTGAGGATTTGGCGGAATTGCACTGACATAGCTAAATACAAAATGCATGCTTCAACGCTGGCCGGACAACTCCTAGATTGACAATATCCTTGCTCTCTCATTAAGAGTTCAATGAAGAGAGCGATGAACAACCATCGCGAAGCTCTTCTTGAGACACATTCCATACAAGAAAACACAGACAGGATGATCTGTGTGAGCACATTTAGCAGCAAGTCGAGCCTGCTACAGAAATGTGTCTACAAAAATTGGAACATCCTGAACAAAGGCAATCTCAAGCTACCCAAACCCATGTTTGCCTTCAAACGCAGCACCAACCTCAAGGACCAGTTAGTCCACACTAGACCACTGGGTAAACGTTTGCCCCAAAAAAACACAATCTGGGGTCTCCCACCTATCAAGGGGCATTTTCCATGTGGTAGTTCCTGTGTCTGTGCACAAACCTCACACACTACTACCATCGACATAGGCACGGATCGCCCTTGGGAATTGAGACAATGCACCAACTGTAACTCAAAGTGTCTTATCTACCTCATTACTTGTCCTTGTGGACTGAGGTATGTGGGAATGACCACAAGAAAAGTGAAGCTGTGGATGTTAGAACATAGGAGCACAATAAGTTGCAGGAAACAGATTAATAAACTTACCACACATTTCCTGGAAGAAGGGCATGATGCCAATGACTTTACATGGGTTGTTTTAGACAAACCAAATATCACACAGCCCATCGCTAACATGACCCAGTCTCTATTCAGGAAAGAGCAGTGCTGGGTCTTTAGGTTGCGCACTGACACCAAGGGCTTAAACGATGATATTCCCTGGTTTAGCTTAATCCGTTCATAATGTGCATTACTAGTACACTCCCTTTTGACCCTTTGACCCTCTGGCCATCTCCGCTCTCACCACTCTGTAAGCCTGGATCGCACCTCCGTATATTTGGGCTCTTCCCCCTCATCAGGTCCTCTTTAACCATGTCCAACCACAGATGACCATCTGCAGGATCAGACTTCCCCTGTGGCAACTGCACCCAAATGATTGCATGCACCTTAACCAGGCACGGCCCGTTCTTTCGTTTTGCTCAATGATAACTCCTTTCGGGTGACTTCAATGTCAGCCGGGTCCATGAAGCATGGACTTTTTGTCAATGTTCCATGTAGGTGCCATCTGTCATCTCAATAAAGTTTTGCAATTCAAATCTGAGAATCTCACCCTCTGTAGAAAGTGAGACCTCATGCCAGCCCAATCGCTGGTGTAACCCCTTTAGGGTGACTTTTTGTCTGTTCCGTGTTTGTGTCATTTGTTATCTTAATAAAGTTTTGTCATTCACTTTTTGGCAATGAGCCCTCTTCAGTAAGTGAAACCTTATGCCAGCCTAATTTTTGATACATGGCTGCTGTGTTCCTGTCATGCGGCTGCCTTTGCTACCCTCTTAAAACACTCAGTCCCTCCTAATTTGTCTTCATTAAGTTTTTTAACACAAGTGGGGTACGTGTATCCCTCTTTGGATGGTAAGAGATGGAATGGATGCACCGTTTTACCTCTCCACACCCTTTTTTCAAGAGCTCTCAGCAATCTCAATAAAGTTTATTGAGGTTGACACTTATGGACTGCGTGTCCGCAGCTCTGATTCAGTCTATCCCGGCTTGCAGGGCTGACTCTCCCCAGACTACACCGTAGTCCTTCGTTGGTGCTCAAAACCCAGACAGAGTTTCTCCGCCTGAGTACTTAGTCAGTTTTTACTCATCTCTGTGTATGGGCGGGGCCCAGGCTCGGACATACGCCATATTCCTGGCGTACCGGGCAGAGTTCATTCCCCTTCCCAGTTGCACAAACCAGCTACGAGTAGTCCTTCTGCAAGGTAGGCACCGGCACTGAGCCTCTGTTGCCAGTAGCTCTCTTTCTTCATTGCACTTCCCCCGAGATAACGCGGCTCACTTCATAGTCTACAGTACCCTCACCTTTCAGCTGAACAGTACCCGACCGGGAATACTGTTTCGAACTTGGGCATTACTGCTCGGCATGTTCAGAATCCCTACATATAGGGTCCGCACTGATCAGCCTAGCAAACTCCAAATAAGACCTACCAAGCCTTGCCACGTTTCTACTATTTCAAAAGACAATGGTCCCTAAACAGTTATAAATTAAAGCAGAAAATAAACATATACTAAATAGACTATATGTTCCTTGTCCAGCCGGACAGATATTTAATATTTTAAATACATTCATAGAAAAAATACATGTATAATTACAAGTGGGACACAACCGGCGTCCAACTCAAAAACATAGACCAACAACATAAAGGTGGGGAAGAGTTTTCAGGCAAGAGGGATGTGTCTGTAAATCATGAGAATAACAAAATTAACAGACTTCAATCACATAGTGATACCATTGCACAATATAATTTACAATATTTGCATGCATATGGTATATGGGGTGTCGACGACGTTTCGATCCCTGGGGGGAATTCATGGGATCATCTTCAGGACATTAGAGTTAATCATGCCTGTATACGAGAAATTCTAGACATTAAATCCATGTCTTAATACATTTAATTATAGACGGAAAATGGAAGGAGAGAATGGAAGAGAAAAGAAAAGAAAAATTATTGATTAATTGGGCAACGACAGACCATCAGAGTAACAAGTAATAGCTATTGGCCGTGCACGATATGCTTACTCGTGAGAGGAACAATAGAGGAAGACTGAAGCTAATGAATTAAAAACAGTGGCGATCAAGACGTGAGCTAAAAGAGGTTGTGACTTCAAGATTAGGCCGTGAAATCGCTAGTGTGACTAAATTAGAAGGATAACGGGGCTACAATTTACCAGAATCAACACAAGGTGTTGCGGCACAAGTTCTGGTAGCAAGCATAGAACCGGAATAGATGTCCTGTGAACAAGAAGGTGCATATGGTTACTGTATATTAAGCAAACGCAACCTCGTGGCAGCGAGGAAATGCTGACGGTCCTTACCAGTGAGTGGAACCGCGGGAGGCGAGAGCGATAAAATTATTAAAATTATCGTGGCAGAATGAGTTAACCGTCCCGGGAGGGTTTTTTGGTAAGTGTGGTAATCCAATGGGCAGATCAATTTACCGTCCCGATGGACCTAGGAAAGAATGAGAGATGAAAGGGCCGTAAGCCCGGAAAACAAAACAAGGACTATCAGGCACGGCAGCCGTGCTGTGAAGCAGGGGCAGCTAAGTGAACTATAGCTATACACTTACCGAGTAAAGTCCATAAAGTGCGGTGCCGAGTGGAGAGTCAGTGCTCGATGTGAAGTGAGCCGGCAGTACCAGTTTACATCAGCAACCATGGCAGTCACATGATAAGGGTCATGTGATAGTCTAAGAATAGCAACAGAGTGCGGGGGAAATGATGGCGGCCATCTTAGTCTAGTGTTAGAATACACTAAAGGGATAGATTATGAGTTCAAACAGCAGAGCTAGAAGCCAGTATTTAATGCAACCCAAGAATTTAAAATCAAGCCAATGAAAATGCACATGTTAAAATCAAAGAATTGACATCATAAGGAAATATTTACATGAATCACTGTATAAGTGAATGAAAGACAGAAGCAGTTACATGAATCACTGTATAAGTGAATGAGAGACAGAAGCAGTTACATTACGATATAACTACAAATTCCCCATAAGGAGCGTTGTATGAATGAAAGAAGGACAGAAGCAGTTACATTATGATACATTTACAGTTTCATAGAAGGGACGTCCAGTCCTCGATGCGATTTAAACCATTTCGGATACTATTAGTTTTTAGTATCCATTTTAGTTCTTCTTTATTCAGCAATTGGTTGTCAGCCCCTCTAGGGGGAGGTCGGATTGCAGTGATTATAGTCCATTTGAAGTCATTTTCCGTGTGTCCAGATGCCATAAAATGGTTTCTACACACGGGCAACACGGTCTCAAGCTCCTTTAAGCCATTAGGACCCCCTGTTTTTCCCTTTTCTCTTCATACCGGTTTCACACTCCACAGCTAAGTGGAAGTCTATGTGCACGAATGCCCCGGAGGACAACCACATGGGAGCCACACAAGGCTGTTCGCTCGTTTCCATCCTGCTCTCAAGAATTGTTTTCAATTCTTCTCTGCTCTGAGTTTTCACAGCTGCCAACAACCTGGACAGCTATAATGAGGCGCATGGTTTACCCAGTATTGCTCTGTACTGCTCACAGGCCCTCATGCAGAGCCATCATCAGGCAGGCTGTTAGTCTTGTACTGCGGTACTTAGCATTCAGAGGTTTTGAACAACTACCCCCACAATCCTTCTAAGCTAGAGTTATAAAGATTAGCACTACCCACGTGTGCATTTGAGTTCCTGTGAGCTGTGACCAGTGAGATAATCTTCTAGCCTCCACTTTGTGAGGCTCATGCCCCCACGCCTCACGTCCTTTTTTTGATTTCCACCATCCTTTAATTGGAGGCTCTTTATCAGGGTTACAAAGGGTTATGAGCCCTTAACCCGTTCTTTCCCCAGCTTTCTTCCTTGTGAGACATGCTGTGTCCATCCTACTATCTGTTATTGATCCTACATCTGCCCTGCAACAGCCACCCCAATCAGAGTTGGTCTGAGCCAGGACTCTGAGCACGCGGCATGTTCTGCTCTCCAACTGTCCTTCACATGATACATGCTCCACTTAACATACACACTCAACACCTAACCAGCTGTATATCTGTGAATATATATTACTGCATGCTACAGTCAACTTTTTGTCCCCCTTCCTACTGTAGGATTTTGATGCCACCTCGAGTGTGTGCGCCTAGGGTAAGGTGCAACTAGCTCACCCGACTAAGCGGGTAAGCATCACCTGATTTTCCATACATTTTGTGTAGCCACATTTACATTGACAGGGCATGCATGTGGCACTTAATTCAAGGAGTGCATGTGGAATGTATTAACCATTATTCTTGTAACACTTGTCTCTTTTCAGGGACGATGCTGACCAGCTGGCCTCTTGATTGGTTCATAAACCTACTAGCTGGTTGTATCCTTTCTAACCACAAACTAGATTTGACATGCGTGGTTAACTCACCTTTTTTGCACTTCTATGTGGTCCTGAAGAAAGCCACATCACCTCTACGGAGGGTCTCACGGTTGAAACATGTTGACCAGTTAGAGACCATGACAGGTTGAATCCTCCTGTCATAGCCCATACTTTTTTTATCCTGATCCCTGGGTTTCCCATTAAAGCTTGTCCTGACATACCAGGTAGTTAGTTTTAACTTCACTTTCACTTCCCCATCCACACCCTCTCCATGCCAGGCTCATCTGAAGGTTTTAGAATACTTCTTTTCCACATCGATAAAACATCCCTGAGCTCCTCCCTCTCAGAGAGGGGGTTGTAGCCCGCACTGCGACTAGGTTCGCAGTGCGAGGAAGTTACCCAATGATGAAGCATGCCATCTACGGGTGGGTGAGGGAAACCGTCCTTTAAAAGGGATTCCCCCACACTCCTCCCTTCTCAGTCTAGACCCAGGGGTGTTTTTTTGTGTTGCCATATTTGATAAGAGGGGAGTCGCACCCTGATGGTCGGTAAACCTCCTCAGGCCTCTTTTGTGTGTGTTGACGGAAACATGTTGTGCATTAATATAGTAAGTTCAATTAATTGGACATTTCTTGCAACATAATTAATTGGGCTAACCAATCCACAATATTTTTGTACTACTTTTGGCACACAATAGCAATAATTCCAATGAGCTCGCTCTTCCCCTGCTCAACTCCCAGCCCGCACAATATGATGCTCCTCATTCATTATCAGTATAACAAATATTGCTCCCGGGTAGGGAGTGAGCGAGTATTACTGTGTTAGGTAAGGTTTACTTTAGGCTAGCTCTTGGGTTTAGCTTGGCAATGAACAGGTGTGAAGTTGGGCAATTCTGATGAATAACTATGTAAGTAATACAATGGACATATGTAGGTATTGTTATGTTATCAATCAATCAATCAATCAATCAAGTAGTATATCGATAGCGCCGTTAATCACCCCGAGGGTATCCAGGCAGTGTGCTGCAGGTATCAGTCGAAGAGCCAGGTCTTGAGTCCCTTCCTGAAGCGGTTCAGCGAGGGAGAAGTGTGGAGGTGGAGGTGTTCCAAGCTTTGGCGGCGTGGTGGGAAAAGAAGTGTCCTCCAGAGCGGCTGCAGTGGATATGTGGTGTCTGAGCGAGGTGTGCAGAGCGGAGGTTTCTGGAGGGTTGGTAGAAGATCAGGCAGTGGTTCATGTAGTCTGGTCCTTGGTTGTAGAGGGCTTTGAATGCGTGGGTCAGGAGCTTGAACTGGCATCTCTTCTGGACAGGGAGCCAGTGGAGGTCTTTCAGGTGCTGGGTAATGTGTGTCCTCTTGGCAGGTTGTAGATCAGCCTGTCCCTGCGTTCTGGATTGTCTGGAGTCTTTGTAAGAGCTCTGTGTATTTCCCAGCATAAAGTACATTGCCGTGGTCAAGCTGGCTGGCGAGGAGGGTCTGTGTCACTGTTTTCCTTGTGCTGATGGAAAGCCATCTGAAGATTATGCAGAGCATGCAAATGAATGATTTCCTTGGAATTCCAGTAACAGCTACTGGGGTTTTACATGATTTGTCAGACTTTTGGAATTCTCCGTTTGGGGACAACCATCTTGCAGCCCTGAGGATTTTGGTAGATTTTAGCAGTGTTGTGTGACTTTTGTTCCTCTCCCTTTTCACATTTTTTGCTACTTAGGGGTCGATTCCGTTTGTAAAGTGAACCGACCTACACGTCCCGGGATAAAGTACCGACCGACACGTCTCGCCGCCGTACGACCCGCGCAGTACGATGGAAAGCCTGTGAATACCAACCGACTCAGCCGAATATGAACCGGACGACCGAGCCGTACGGAAAAATGGCTTCCGGCCGGAAAAAGCTCTCGAGCAGTACCGTCCGACACGTACCCGGAACGGAGCCGAGCGACACGTACCCGTGACGTACGAGTTGCAAAGTACGATGCCATATGCGGGAAACACGAACGACTCGCATGGAGCACAAGCCACACGACCGACACGCACACGATACAAACACTCAAACCAACGGACTCCGCCCGCGACCGACTCGAACTCCCGCGAGCGAAACGAACGCCCACGACCGAGTCGAACGCCCATTGACCGAGTCGCACACGACATACACAACACAGCATAACAACAGCGTGAAAGGCTCGGAGAAGCCTGTACGACTCACCAGCAGCGTCCGGCACGGTCAGAAGAACATCTCGTACACACACACAAACAACAGCTGACCAAACACAAAAAAAGGACCAAACAAGCACTGACAATGGAAATATATAAAAAAATTATAATCAATTAAGAGAGACACACCCACAACTCAACATATTTAAAGGCCACCAATCACTCCCATGAGCCATTGCCATTTCCTGAGAACCTCCACACACACAACTCTGCTGACACACACCATTGCCATCTCACCAACAGCATTCACACACCCACACCCACAAACCTCACTTGCACCCTCACACACACACACACCAATCACCACCACCACCACCCCACCACGACCCCAAACCCCCCCATCCACCCCACCCTCACCACCCTCACCACCAACACCACCCCCACTACCCCAAACCCCCATCCACTCACCCCTCACCACTACCACACACCCCCAACACCAGTACCCCAACCCCCCATCCACCACCCCTCACCACTACCACCACCAACTCCCCCCACCCCCCAACACCACAACCACAACTCCCCCATCCACCCCCCTCACCACTACAACCACCACCACCACCACCCCCAACACCACAACCACAACTCCCCCATCCACCCCCCTCACCACCACCACCAACCCACCACCCTCGACACCACCACCCCCACCACCATGCCCCCCAAGAAGAATCCAAAGTTCACAGATAGTGAGTTGACAGTGTTGGTAGATGAAATCATCAGAGTAGAGCCACATTTGTTTGGCACATTGGTACAGAAGACCCCCATGTCCCAGAAGGCCAAGATGTGGGAGAGAATCGTCAACAAGGTGAACGCACAAGCACCTTGTTTGCGCACAAAGGATGACTGCCAGAACAGGTGGTATGACGTGCGCAGGAGGGTCAAGAAGCTGCTGGAGAAGGACCATCAGCTCAGCAAGCACACCGGCAGCGGCCCTCCTGCCAAACCCGTTTACTTCCGGTCCTGGGAGGAGAAGGTGCAGGCCATCTTACCACCGGAGAGCATACATGGTCTGACTGACATCCCAGAGCCTGGTGAGTACACAAATAAGAGACTCAAGATTGTGGGGCCATGTACACATGTCACCGTCAAGGGGACAGGCAAAACAACTTCCGTCAACAAAGCCACAGTAACACAAACAAAGTCATCCCTACAGCCATATGCCTGGCACAGCAACACAACACCTGCTATCTCATACCAACATTGAACTATGTCATCACGTGTACAAACCTAGCAAAAATCAGAGCAACTCAGTGCCACAAAACCCCAACAGACACTGCCACACAGTCTGCCACCACTGTCACACCACCTCACAGGGAACCTGACCCACAGGAAGGAAGCTCGGGGATGTTGGGGAAGTCAGTGTAGCCAAAAGCATGATGGGAGTTGTAGTCACAGCCAATAGTCCCCCTCACAAATGGACCAACAACACCACTTCTAACCATGCGCACCTCACAGGCAGTGGAAATGTACCCTCAAGATGGCTGACACTGGGTCCTGCTGTGGGGAGCACAAGGCCCTGATGGGCTATGTGCACATACCAAATGCAGGACCCTGATGCCTGACATCCTGAAAGTCAACTGCCACTCCCTGCAAGGGAAGCATACACAATAGTGGCCCATCTGGCCATGGAGGGAGAAACACTGCCAGCTCTGACCATGCCCACCACCATGTGCTGTCACACACCCCTCAACACAAACTCCACACAACTCACCTGGGAGAAGGCATTTACCCACACTTCATGCAAACAACACCCAAGACCCACCATACTGGCTACTGCTGTGTGACGTACAGGGACTGTTGCTACTTGTGTACAACCACCACTACACCACTGACTCACAACCTCAACATCAACCCACACTCACCGACATTGAAGCATGTCTCTGTGTGAATTGCCTGGCCCCTGGGGGAGGAGGAGGTACTGCAATGACACTGAAAACCATTGAGGCAGCTGCAAATCACATCTTCCCAGCAAAAACTAACAGCAGCCCTGGGAACACACACTGCCAAACCAAAGAGCAGGGCAAGATGGCTGACACATGGATACAATGTATGAGTAGGCTGCTAGTCACACACACGCATCGACCAACCCAATCACAGTCACACTGCCAGCTATTGCAAATGTACCTTTGCACTCAACTTCCGGGGATGCAGTGTCCCAGGGACCCCCTCTGGCCTGGACGGGTAGGCGCGGATTGTAGTTGACAAGTGCAGAAATGCAGACATACCACAGAGATCCAAACACACAGCAACTCACATACACAGCAGTGACAGGGGACACCTGACTGACTACAATGGACCCACCAACATCCCTCACACTGTAGCATGCTGACATACACTCAAACCCCCGTTGTCAGCCACATGATACGCAGACATTGTCCAGTATTGTAGGCATCATCCACACCACACAGCACTCACTGACATGGACACTGTGGACACAAGGACTAACATGGGCTGCACTGGAGCAGGCATGCAACTCACAGCTGAAGCAACCGAACACACACCTCTGGTCACGACTCTAGTAAAGAAAGACAGCCGCAGCGAACAGTCCATACCACCATGGAGGACATTGACATCACAAAGCATGTGTGCAACCACAAAACTCAGACACAACTCCATTAGCAACAGTGACACCATCACCTGTGTGAAATGGGATGTGGACTGGGGACACAGACAACACAGAAGAGAACATCAGGACAACCCGGGCATGCTGGACTGTGACCAGGTTGAGCAGACACACTAATGTGATGCACATTGACTGACACAAACTGCCATTACACATGCCCCAAACAGAGATCCCAAACTAGGTGCCTTTGCAAGGATGCCAGCGTCAAAGCACAAATGTTGACAGGGATGAAACACCTGTGTCAGGCATGTGTCAGCACCAGTGTAGGAATGGCACAGTACAGTCCAGCGTGCAATTAAGATGACAGGCAGGCAGACAGCTAGACATGACAACCAAAGTGCCTCAGGGTGTCAGGTGAATGCACCACACTAATGGAAATCTCCGTCAGTGACAAAGTAGGATGATGCAATGGACAGGCATGCAACACCAACCACAGTGGCCAATGTCATGTGTATGAACCATTGATGTCCATGAATACATCACTAACATTGTGTCTTCCTTCCAAACACAGGGGCAGATGTGGACTCAACCACAGATGAGGAAGAGTCCCAGTCCCAGGCTCCGGTGGACCCACCTGGCTCCGGTGGCGCACAGTCTCACTGCTCGTCGGACGACACCCAAGCTGGCCCCTCCGGTCTCAGCCCTCATGCAGCCCCTCGGCAACATTCGCCTGCCCCCTTGCAACCACCCCTGCAACTGCTGATACACCGCAAGCCACCCCTGCCAACACGGACAGACCTACCGAACCATCAGACGGCACAGGGTCACAGGGCACCAGGGCACCTGACAACAGCAACAACATCCAAGATCCCCCTGTGACACCTGTGCGGGACACCACAGGTGCTGGCCGTGTGGCGAGGGGTGGTGGGAGGGGTGGGAGGCCGAGCAGAGGCTCCACTGAGGGTGCGGGGCTGCAGGATGACACCCACCTGGAACGCATCATGGATGCGTACCCGGAGAGCACCGGAGGGTTCAGCCAGGTAGTGGGGATCCTCACGGACATCAAAGAACAGCAGGCTGCCCACCATGCCCGCTTGGACTCCCACATGTCCCGTGTTGAAACACACCTGTCAAATATGGAGTCCAAGTGGGATACCATGGAAGATATAGCAGTGGTGCACCGGGAAATGTTGACCAGCCTCCGCCAGATCAGCACCAACTTGAGCCCACCTCCCTGTGCGACGACTACATCTCAGGCAACAACATCTGCCACCGCCACAGAGAGTGAGGGGGGGTCTGGTGGAGGCCCCGTGCACGGCAGCAGCCTGCAGGTGAGGCTCCCCTGAGAAGAAGAAGAGGGGTCGTCCGGTGAGGAACAAGTGAGACGAAGATGCCCATGCACATCCCCCAGGAAACCAACACCTGTTCTGGACAGTGACCTTTGTGTGCAAACCGTTCACCTTGTTGTACGACATCGTACTCCCCCACATGACATGGAGGGTCTGAGTTGGAACAATGTGCTTAACGACTGTGGACTGTACTCTAGACATTTCATCTACCAACACTCCTAACTTGTTATCTGTGAACTTTGGATTCTAAAGCCAACTGACAACACTCCCAATCCTGAGCACCATCCCCACTTATGTGCCAATAAATTCACCTAAACACAAGACGTGACTCTGTGGTTATTGAGAGGTTGCCAGTGGCATGTACATCTGGATGTGCTGAAGAACACTGTGCATGCAAACCTGTACTGTGATGAGTACACTGTCATGTCAGTCAGGCCAATGTGCCACATATGTGGGAGACACACCACCAGGTCTACTTTACACATGCTCACCACGTCCAACCAATTCATTGCCAACATCAATGTTGACAAGCAAGCCTGTGGTATGCACAAACTACACACCCAACCTGAGTCAGTGGTGACAGGCCCACAAGTGCAGTACGTCAATGTCAGTCTGATGTGTAGGCACAAGCAACACACATCAGAAGGTGCAGCACAGTTTATTGTCAGGCAATTGCCACATGTCCCTTATTACACACATGCAAGCTAGCAACACCTGACAGTGGGCACACGGTCACCAAGTGGATAACTACGGAAGTCCTGGGGTGCCTGGCACATCACTCGTCGGGACACTAACGACTCCATCCTGGCAGTGGAGCATGGGCATCAGGGGTCTCTGTACATCAAACAACAGCCACAGTACCCTGTGAAGGACAGACAGAAACACAATTGTTAACACTGCATGACGCCATACAACTGCAACACACATGGCAAACACAAATCACAGACTACACCACCCCAAAATACTAATCATCACACAACTGGTGGGGAGTACAGGTAAACTGGATGGACACATCACTGCAGGCATCCACACAAGTAGCACACAGCCACACACAAGGTGCACCACACACACAAAACATGCACACACAACACATTTACAACACATCACTGTATACTCACATTCAGGAGAAGAAGTTGTTGATGAGCTGTGTACGGACATCATCCGCAGCCTCATCATCGCTACTGGCATCCTGGCCCAGGCCAGGATCCTCCACAGGTGGCGGGTGTTGGTCATTGTCATCCTGGATGAGGGCCAACTCCCTTCGCACTGCCAGATTGTGCAGCATGCATGCTACGATGATGATCCGGCACACCTTAGCAGGGGCATACGGGAGGGCACCTCCTGTCTTGTCTAAACACCTGAAGCGGCTCTTCAGGAGTCCAAATGTCCGCTCTATCACCCTCCTGGTACGACCATGTGCCTGGTTGTAGCGCATCTCGGCTGGTGTCACAGGGTTCCTCAGGGGTGTCAGCAACCATGGCATGTTTGGATATCCAGAGTCACCTACATACAGACACATGCACATTAGAGGAGTTGGAGAAAAACAGGTAGCAAACAATTGGCAGGCACACACAGTGAGGAAAAGTCAGTACACACCAACAAGTCAGGCACGTAGATTCTGCATCCGTGACATCAGTCTAGGGACACGACTACTCCTCATCACATAGGCATCATGCGCAGACCCAGGGAAACGGGCACACACATGGGAGATTGTCATGTCCGCCAAACAAACCACCAGAGCATTGATGGAGTGGAAATGCTTGCGGTTCCTGTATGGCAGCTCATGTGCCTGTGGTGGCACCAAAGCCACATGTGTCCCGTCAATGGAGCCAATGACATTTGGCATCCTCCCCAGGGCATAGAAGTCACCCTTTATGTCTGCAAGTCGTTGGGGTGTGGGAAAATAGATGTACAGGTCCAGGAAATGTAACATGGCCTCCAACACATCCCGAAGCACCCGACTGAACATTGTCTGTGACATCCCTCCACCAGAAGACACAGTGTACTGGAAGGTACCCGTCGCAAAGAAATGAAGGGCTGCCATCACCTTCACCTTGGGGGTCAGTGCCGTCGGGTATGGCCGGCCAGGTTGCAGGTGTGGGCCCAACTGCCCTGCCAACTCCTCAATCACTGCCCTGGTGAAACGGTACTTTCTAATGGACTCACGTTCCACCATCGTTGCCAGGTCCGGGAATGGCCTAGGTACATTTGGGGCCCTGCAGTACAGACAGAAACAAAGGATGAAGGCACACCCTCCAGCAATGTCACAAAGCCACAGCAACACAGCCCATCATAAACAAACACATAACACAATGAGCTGAGGTGGTTGCCACAGGTTGCAGACACTAATGTCCCATACATGGCATCAACGCACATTGAAGCCCAAGATGTGCACATGACAGGGCCCCTGTTGTGCCATGACAAAGCAATGGGCCCTAGCACAGTACATCTGCCCTGTTGCCACCTACCACACAAAGCCCACAGTGACTAGTGAGGACAGATATTTTCTCCACATCACAGCTCCCTGACTGACAGTTACACAGGCATGATGTGACGTATCGTTGACATTACACACAACAAGCATGTTAGCCACAGTCCATGTGCCCTGTCGCCACAAGAGGACATATGTAGGTGTCTGTGCCACCCCCACACAACAACACTGTGCATGTACAAACCAATGTGATGTGTGGATCAGCTCACATTGGATCACTGACAGATCACACCACATGCACACAGATAGTGTATGGACATCACAATGTCGACACTGGTTCACCCTGCTTTGAAGCTACTAACACTGATGAGACAGGGTACATGTGACACGACACACACGCACATCCTGGCTGGGACTGTGTCCATTGCCAATGTCCTGTACTGCATTGCTGCACCCCCTGTGGCAATGGGCACACCATACATGTATGTGTCCACCCACATCCGGGTCCAGCCTGGGAGTGCTTGTCAACAAGTGGCACACGACCAAACACATCCTGTGCCCCCAGACACACACATAAGAGGCAGCCATACATGACTGGGGACACACTGTGGCACAGGCAGTGGTGCCATTGGTGTGCCCCATAGTCCCTAGCTAGTGACAGAGGATGGCATATGTCAGGAATTGACAGCAAGGCTGACCGACACGTTCAATGTCCCCAAAACCAAAATAACTTGTTTGGACCGAGCCGTGCGCACGTCTGGGCCATACAATACAATGGCGACGGACGCGTGTGACGCGTCGGTCGTGTATGGACCGAGCCGCGCGCATGTCTGGGCCATACAATACAATGGCGACGGACGCGTGTGACGCGTCGGTCGTGTATGGACCGAGCCGCGCGCACGTCTTGCCCATTGAATCTGATGGAGACGGGTGTGTGTTGCCATTCAAAATCCGCGTAGTACAGTCATTTGCCGGGCCCTGCACCCTCATTGGCCATGAGCTGTCATGGTGATGGACGCGGATTTGAACGAGGCGTGTGCAGGAAATTCAGTTGGAGTCGTACAACATTGTTGCAATTGCCAGTGTGTCATGGAGGTGATGTTTTAAATGATGCTGAAGGCGTGTACGAGTCGTGCTATCCCATGGATTGGCCAAATTCATAGGATGCAAGCTTTTTGGACCTATCCCTTTGTACCCCAGGGCAGACATGCCTCCACAGCACAGATATAAGGCTGCCTGGCCCCCAGAGAACCCACTTGCCTGCACCACATGCTACTGGAGCACATCAAGTTCATCACTGCTGCTGTCTCTGCTTCCTCTGGCTTCAATGATGGCACGTACTGTGGAGAGGGCCCCAGCCTTCAGTGAGGAGGAGAACCAGGCCCTGCTGGACGGGCTCCTGCCGCAGTACACCAAGCTCTATGGGAAACCAGGGGAGCAGGTGAGTGTGCTGTCCACTGCTTTGCTAATTGTGCTACTGGTCTGACCAGCAGCAGCATTAGTGTGTACACCAGTGGCTTGGTTGCCCACTGACTACTGCTCTTGCCACAAATGGGGCACCCACATGTACTGCACAGTTGCAGTGCAGTGCAAGGTGGATTGTCACTAGGTTCCCTTCCCAGGCCATGTCTCAAAGTTGTGAGTGCTGGACACCGGTCCCTCAACCATAGTTGCACCACCTGTGTACCTCATTAGCCTTGCTGATGCCCACATGTGTGACTGCCTGTGTGTTGCACTAATATGTTGCCAGTGTAGTAATGTCCTCTGCACTTTGTCATCCTCACAGGTTGCTGCCCAGAAGAAGCATGAGATCTGGATGAGCATCGTCCGGGCGGTGAGATCCGTGGGGGTCTACAGGCGCAGGATCAGCAACTGCCAAAAGAGGTGGCAGGACCTTTGGGGCTGGACCCAGAGGATCGCACGGGTCCAGCTGAAGCTGTCGCCTCCACGCAGGAGGGGCGGACACCGGACCCTGACCCCCCACATGCTCTGGATCCTGGCGGTGGTCTTCCCGGACCTGGATGGGCAGCTGAAGGCCAGACAGCAGCAAGGAGGGGGTGAGTACATGACTGCACTGTGTGCTGTGTCTGACATGCTATGTGCCCCCTCTGGCCTGGTAACACCTCAACAGTACATTGTTCAGTTGATCCAGGACCCATGTCCCTCTCTGGTGACTTGCCCTCTTCTCATCTGTTTGCCAGGTGTTGCTTTTTCTGTCTGGGCATAGTGTCACGTGGAAACTGTGCCCTTACATGTGAAGGTGCATGGGATGTGGGCCAGCATTGCTTCAGGGGACTCAGTGTTGTGCTTCAACGGTGGGACCATTGTACAGTACATGCCAGGGTCCTGGTATTTATCTGCATGTACTCCTGTCATGTGGCCAATTGACAGCTCGGGCTCACCACATGTGCCTGGGGCATTCAGCACACACCCATGCTGCTGGTTGGGTAAACTGTTGGGGCCTCTGGAGCATGTACCTCAAGTGTGTCACACATGCACAGCCACCTGCCTACTGTCCATGGCTATCACCTGTTCCACGTGGAGCAGGACAGTCATGGCTAGTCCAGGGCATGCTACAGTCTGTACTCCCACTCCCGTGTCTCGGTTGGCACTTTGTGCCAGGTGACCAGTTCCCTCAGGTGTCTGCCCCTGTGTCATTGTGCTGTGGCACCGTTGTCAGGCCCACTGGTGTGTACATGGGTTTGGGGTCAGCATGCAATCTGAGATGTACCCATGTGAGACAATACCTCTGTGACATGTATGGATGTGATGACTTGACCGTGCACAATGGTGCCTGCAACTGGGTAGTTCCAGCAGCTGGGTGTCATTCACAGCAGAGTGCGAGTTGCTCAGCTTCAGAGTGCCCTGTCCCATGTCTCTCATGCGTCCAATGGGTCTGGGGTGGGCACATCAGAATCCAGACGATGTTGTTACTGTGGATGGTCATGTGTAGTTGTCAGCTACAGAGTTTGCAGGCCCCATGTCCTGGGAATGTGACACAGTGGTGACAGTTGGTGTGGGGCTGCCCTGCCCCCTGTGACTGGAGACTGTGATGTATGATCTCACAGGCATGGCTGAGCCATGGGACTACACTACCTAGGGGTGATCCAGCAGGAGTGTGTCATGTGCAACATGCACTCCATTGTGCCAAGGTATGCAGGACTTGCGGGGATCAGGATGTCTGGTGCATGTACTCAGCCCCAGCCTCTCAGATGCAACACTGGCCATCCCTACGTCCAGGCAAATGTACAGGTCCATTGTCAGCAGATGTGATGTGTGCATGTTGACAGACCACTACGTATTTTCAGGTCTTGTCAAGTAATGGGTAGGTGGTGCATGTGTCTGCAGTGGGGTGTAGGGATCCTACATGCGCAAGACAGATGGGTGCAAGGGCAGGAGGGATGTGAATGCCATGCTCAACTCTCAGACTAACCATTGGCCTATGCAAATCTGTGTGAGCACTCCTAGCAAAGTTCAACTGATTGATGCCCGCACTTGGCCACTGATGTGCTGTACTTTCTGTGGTGTGTGTGGTCAGTGCAGATGACTAATGTGTTTTCATTCTATTTTCCCTGTGCAGATACAGACACGGACACAGAGGGAGACCGCTCCACGGACCAGGGGGAGCCAGAGAGCCAGACTGGGTCGGAATTTGAGGAGTCGGAGGGACCCAGTGGCACGGAGGGCGAGGGAGTGGGTCTGTGGGCTCCTCGGCAAACACCACCGCAGCTGAGGACCACGGCAGCAGTGACGAGGACTTCCTTGTGGAGGCGGGTGGCAGCAGCCACCATCCAACACCTGTTGAGGTTGTCCCCGCCCCCACCATCACTGCCCTCCCCATGGCTCCCACATCTAAGGTCCGTGGAGGCGCCCGTGTTCATGGGCATGTCTCCTTCCAGTCAGGCACCGCACCCCCTACCCCTGTGTCCCCTGCAGCCCTGAGTGAGGAGTCTGTCGACCTGCTGCGGCAGATCCATGTGGGGCAGTCATCCATGCTGCGTGTCTTCCATGTGCACACGGGTCTGTTGAACCAGCTGGTGTCTTACATGGAGGGCATGTCATCATCCATGTCTGCCCTACAGAGGACCAGTCAGGGCATGGCCTCCTCACTGATGGCTGCAGTGTCCCTCCTCCAGCAGTCCCTCCCCCCTCCTGCCCCTGCCCCATCCCCTACTCCCAGCACCCTACCTGTCCAACTCACACACACACCTGCACCATCATTGCACACAACAGACCCAGGCACTACACACACACCCAAGCCAAAGTCTAAACATGCACGCACGCATACTCAGGGGACTGAACATACACTCACCGGGGATGGGTCAGACACACACTGCCATGCATCCACAGGCACTCCGCAGTCCTCCGATGCCTCACCCTCCACAGCCCCTTCCACGGCCCCTTCCACTGCCTCAACTGCATCCCCAGCTGCAAAGAGACTCTTCCTGGTCGACCTCGGACTCTTCCCCACTGATCCATCCACACCAGCACACAAGGGGAAGAGGGTGTCCGGCCACACAGAGGGGGGTGTCCCTCGCCCCCAGACACCCTCCCCCAGGCGCAGGCAGGCTGAGACCCCAGGCCGCAGGTCCCCCCGCACCCGGAAGAGCAAGACCCCACCACCGGCCCAACACTCCACCAGACAGTCTCCACCCGCCATCCCCCAGGCTCCCACTCCACAGGTCCCACCACCACACCCTGCCCCAGGTTCACCCACCCACCGCTACCGAATCCCCAAGATGCTCAGGCCTTCCCCCCCTGCCTCTTGCTCTTCCAGCACCCCACACCCCACTCAGCCTGTGTGTGGCACTGCTGTGGAGGGCGTGCCCTCCCCCTCCGTCCTGCCCACATCACCGGATCCACTTCCTGCTCCCCTGGGGATGGGCACTGCAGTGAAGTCTCTGCCCTCCCGG
The DNA here is from genome assembly GCA_963921515.1 of Calotriton arnoldi. NCBI lineage: Eukaryota > Metazoa > Chordata > Amphibia > Caudata > Salamandridae > Calotriton > Calotriton arnoldi. Next base: position 2,449,425 of record CAWUFW010000624.1, read on the forward strand.
TCTGACTTGGGCACTGCAGTGGGTTCCGTGTCCACTCCCTCTGACCTGCCCACTGCAGTTGTGCCGGCACCCACTGATCCTGACTTGTGCCCCCAGTTGTGCCGGCACCCACTGCTCCTGACTTGTGCCCCCAGTCGTGCCGGCACCCACCCTGTCAGACTCCTCCGCTGCAGCTGCCGCTCCTGCACCCACCAGCCCTTCCCTGCCTGTTTCTGTAGACCCATGATCCTGTACCTGCGGTGCCTGGCTGGCCTCTATGTATGCCCCTCCCAGGGGTATGTCCCCTTCCATTGGCAGTGCAGGCAAGCCAAATGTGGCATTTGGACACTTGACCCTGTTGGGTCTGTTTATGGACTGGCCATAGGCCTTCATGTTTTTCTTCTTGATTTTCCATTTCACAAATAACTCGGCTGAATAAAAGGTTCTTTTTGTTCACTAGTGGTTTTGCTTCAGATGTACATGATGTTGTTGATACTTGACATGCCCTTGCTCCAGTGATGGTGTATTCCATGGCTGGGAAATGTAGTGTCACTGTGCTGGAGACCATGTGGGCCATGGGGGGTATGTCCTGTTGGGGTGTGTATCCATGTCATCCTTTGCAGCAATCTGACGGGGTCATGATTATGGTCTTTGGAAATGTGTTATCTATCTTTTGTTAGCAATGTCTCATCAGTGTCTTACACACATGCACACCTGTTGGCCTTGGCATGGTTCAATTGGGCCATTTCACTGACTCTGTGGCCATCTCCAATGGACATGCAAGTGTATGCATCTATGTGGATGGACTCATCTGTGTCCTCAGTGCTACTTCATCTACATGTGGGTTGACTCTGTGCAGTTGACTCAGGGGACCCTCCCGTGCCCAGGCTGCTGTTACCAGGGCCACCAATGTGTGGTATATGTTAGCTGTGTGACAAAGTATACTGCTGACATGCTGGTGGCCTGCATGGACAACATATGGCACAGCTTTCCTTCCACATGAGTGGAGTCCCCTCATGTCACTGTGCTGATGGGGGTTGAGACCCCATTTGCACAGTGCTCTACATATGCTGCATGTGTGATCCCCACACTTACCTTCATGTCACTGTGCTGATGGGGGTTGAGACCCCATTAGCACAGTGCTCTACATATGCTGCATGTGTGATCCCCACACTTACCTTCATGTCACTGTGCTGATGGGGGTTGAGACCCCATTAGCACAGTGCTCTATATATGCTGCATCTGTGATCCCCACACTTACCTTCATGTCACTGTGCTGATGGGGGTTGAGACCCCATTAGCACAGTGCTCTACATATGCTGCATGTGTGATCCCCACACTTACCTTCATGTCACTGTGCTGATGGGGGTTGAGACCCCATTGGCACAGTGCTCTACATATGGTGCTGTTTAGTACCACACAGTTACCTTTTGTACACTCAAGTGATGGGTGTTGAGGCCATTACTGCAGTGCTCATGTGAGGCTTGGCTTGTGTTAGCCACACTATGGTATTGCAGACACGTGTTGTGAGTTACATTGTGTGTACATGGTCATGTTCACTGTGGTGGGTATTGTACACAGACTACATGTTGTGGTCATGAGGTTGTTGTGGATATCCTTTGGTTTGTAGTCCTTATGTTGGGGTATGGGGTATGTGTGACACATCACCCATCCTATGTGTGTGGGCATTGGTAGTGGTACTCACACAGTTCACTATTGGTGGTGGTGACAGGCAAGAGGCCCCCTATGGGTGGGGGTGTGAGTGGTGACAGGCAAGAGGCCCCCTATGGGTGGGGGTGAGAGTAGTCCCAGCCAAGAGGCCCCCTATGGGTGGGGGTGTGAGTGGTGACAGGCAAGAGTCCCCCTATGGGTGGGGGTGTGAGTAGTCCCAGCCAAGAGGCCCACTATGGGTGGGGGTGTGAGTGGTGACAGGCAAGAGGCCCCTATGGGTGGGGGTGAGAGTAGTCCCAGCCAAGAGGCCCCCTATGGGTGGGGGTGTGAGTGGTGACAGGCAAGAGGCCCCCTATGGGTGGGGGTGTGAGTAGTCCCAGCCAAGAGGCCCACTATGGGTGGGGGTGTGAGTGGTGACAGGCAAGAGGCCCCCTATGGGTGGGGGTGAGAGTAGTCCCAGCCAAGAGGCCCCCTATGGGTGGGGGTGTGAGTGGTGACAGGCAAGAGGCCCCTATGGGTGGGGGTGAGAGTAGTCCCAGCCAAGAGGCCCACTATGGGTGGGGGTGTGAGTGGTGACAGGCAAGAGGCCCCCTATGGGTGGGGGCGAGAGTAGTCCCAGCCAAGAGGCCCCCTATGGGTGGGGGTGTGAGTGGTGACAGGCAAGAGGCCCCCTATGGGTGGGGGTGTGAGTAGTCCCAGCCAAGAGGCCCACTATGGGTGGGGGTGAGAGTAGTCCCAGCCAAGAGGCCCCCTATGGGTGGGGGTGTGAGTGGTGACAGGCAAGAGGCCCCCTATGGGTGGGGGTGTGAGTAGTCCCAGCCAAGAGGCCCACTATGGGTGGGGGTGAGAGTAGTCCCAGCCAAGAGGCCCCCTATGGGTGGGGGTGTGAGTGGTGACAGGCAAGAGGCCCCCTATGGGTGGGGGTGATGGGCAAGGGGGGGCCTGGGTGTTTGTCACAGGTTTACTGGGACGTGTCGGCTGTTTGTTTGGGGGGGTGTCTCTTACCGACTCCGTCGTTGGCGTCTGTTCCGGATCAGTCCATGGATGTAGAGGATCGGTATGACCTGTGCGATGGGATTCATGTCGACACCGTCTCGTCTGCACTGGTCGTTGGTTTGTTTCGTCCCAGTTGTAGGCTTGTACGTCTCGTGTCCGGGGATCGTGTTGTGGCGCGAATCGTTCCTTTCATGCAGCTTCTCCGGATGCTGTGACATGCCGTACGTGTCGACTCGCTCGGCGCATAGGAAGTGCGCATCGTACTTGTCCGGCCGGAAACAGCTCTGACATAGCCCCCGTGCGAGTCGATTCTGCGTTTACGGGACCGGGTCGTAGGGAGAATTGAGTATTTATTTGGCGAGTTCGTGTCGGTCGGAGTTTCGGCACATGCACGCATCGTACTTGATCGGCAGGACTGACCGGCTCCCGGGACGAGTCGGTCAGGAGGTAAGCGTCCGGACGGCTCTTTTTGAGCTGTCCGACCCGAATCGGAATCGGCCCCATAGAGGTAAAATGCAAATTGTTTTGTAGCAGAAGAGAATCACTTATCAAGTGTGTCACAGGAGGACCTCTCCAATTGGGATCTCAGTGCTGAATGCCTCATTTTTAGTGTACCGCTGGCAATTAGGAATATGCTTACATGCACACAGGCAGCCAGGCATGAGAATCTCCTCATGCCCCTCAGCATCATAAACAACGGTGTATGGTGTAACACAGCAATGTTACCATGAACCACAGGGGAAGGTTGCTTTGCATGACCCAAGTAAGCAGCCATGACATAAACATAACATAAACACGTAGCAGCACCAACAACAATATTCATTGTTACTGTGTAATACAAGACATATGCTTCAGCTCAAAAAACAACATTTACTATCAGGAGTGAAATGATTGCATGTATGCACTCAAGCAACCAGCACCTGACTCTCCATTTTGAGAAACTTTTACCACCACTTGGTTGACTTTTAGTGAAGTTTAATAAGCGTTGAGGATCCCTTGACCCTTCACATTAAAATATCTTCACCGTTAGTGGTGTGAAATTTGTAAAGCATTGAACAATTATTATTCCTTACTGTTACAGTACAATATGTTTGCAGGGAAATCCTTTACTCTGACTCAACCACAGCCATTTCTAGCTTCCCATGGAGACCCATCATTAAAGTGCCAGGAATGAAAGGAATATTTTATGAACTATAATGAGACCATTGAAGAAAAAGAAATTACACCAGAAAGGAAAAAGAAAATTCATGTGTATTCTCTAGGCACTGACAGACTCAAAATCTTGAACAGGATGGAAGAAAGATAAGACCATCTGGTAAAGGAAATTCATTTGTGAATGCTTTACATGACTTAAATGAATATGTTTCACATCACATTTGAATAACTATAGACGGATATAATGTTTTCTACAGGAAAAAAGGAAAGTCAAAATGTAATGATGATTATGCGACCTACCTAAAGACGTTTGCTATCAATTGCACATTTGGATCGCTACAAAATAAGCTCATTATAGATCATACAATAATGCATGTTAACAGTGAGAATGGGTGAGAAAGGTTGTGGATGCATGGTGATTCGATATTTAAGGATGTGATTGCCATTGTACATAAAGCTGAAATATCTAACATGTCCCAACTCAGTGGTAATTGATATAGCATTATTACCTAAAGACATTGTAGGAAGAATGAGATGAAAGAAGTTCCAGTGATAGGTATAGTGACATGGGTGCTATATGGCGTTCAAGAGAAGACAGACTCAAGGAAAGTAAAGCTAAAGCTTGTCAAAGGTGTGAATATTACCAGAAAAAATGCTACAAGTATGGTAATTTAGAGTATCTTGGGGCATATTAGCAAGACCCACGTTAAAATTATCGCCGTTTTAGCGGCAGGAAACTGCCGCTAAAGCAGCGATAATGGGCTTGCTAATATGCGTTATAGAATTCCAATAGAAGCCCAGGTTAGATTTGCAGGACATCTAACCTGGGCTCTATTGGAATTCCATAACGCATATTAGCAAGCCCATTATCGCCGTTTTAGCGGCAGTTTCCTGCCGCTAAAACGGCGATAATTTTAACGTGGGTCTTGCTAATATGCCCCCTTGTTTTTAGCAAGAGCTGCCCAGCTGTCACCCAGAAAAGTTCAGGGTGTGGAATTAGGAGACACTTTGCATGAGTAAACAGAAGGAATAATTGTGGAAGCAGAGTCAAGTTGGTACATGAGCATTGAATGAGTGAAGAATGCTGTTCAGATTCACAAGAAACTAAGTGAATCGATAATTGTGTATGAAGTGTGTGAATTGAGCAAGAACACATCTGTAGTCTCAATAGGGAGTCTAGAAGAAAACAAGTCAATGAAATCAAGTTAAAATTCAAAGGTGTTAAGTTACTGATTGTGGCATATTCTGGTTTTCCCGACATGATTGTGGATAAGAATTTGTGGGTAGAAAAAGATGTTGGAGTTCTAGGATAAAAGTTATTATCATCTTGCACTGGACCAGACAGCTTCACAGGGGAGCCCATACCAATTATTGGATACAGAACTGTTTCATTTGAATTTAAAATTAAAAAAAGTGATGGGGAAACTAAAAGTAGCAGTATCCCACAGCAAACCATCCTGAGGCAATTCCAACATGGCAGAATCTTTCTGCCCTTGAATGGAGCTTGTGTGCCCATCAAGGGTGTTTTTAGAGAAACAAGCAGTCCCCTGATCTTCAGCTACACTATACTGGTTTTGGGACTAGCTCCCCTTCCCGCTAGCCTGATGCCAAGCTGGTGACAGAAGGTTTCCCTTCCACAGGTCTCCCTTTGGACTTACCTATCAGAGGGCAGGCATCACCTTGGTCCCATTTATGTTAATGAAGTTCCTGGACCCTCCCCAGTTGTCCTACCTGGACTGAGAGGAGTCACTTTCCTCATCCCAGGTCTTCCTTTCAAAAGTGCCAAGCCTTTGTTACTGCTCTACGAGCAGCCTTCACACCTCATTAAGGAGAAGCACTGACATGGTCTATCTACTGGCTAACACTAATTAGCCTAAAAGAATTTCAGGCAGGTATAGTGTAACGTTTAAAAAGTCACGTTTTCGAAATATCTACTAAAATCTAACTTCATTGATTTATTGCATTTTATTAAATATTAAAAATAGTGGTTTGATCATGTTTGAAGCTTATCCCAATCCATATTCAGCAGGGTTATTTTTTAACGTTAGTGTTTCTCATAGGACAGCTACAGCCCTAACAGTGAAAGTGAAAATAGCTTTTGAAGGCTCATCATTCTAAGTACATGCCAACCAGGGGACCACTGCCTGTATTTAAAAAATATTTTTCAAACATTCTCAAAGGGGAAGGTGTTTCCATTTGTGAATGGGTTATTCCCAACTCTTAATTGGATGGTAAAGTGTGAATGTTTTGTGACTGCATTTTGGTCGCAAAACATTAGTAAATACCAGCCTGTGAGAAAACTGATTTTTTTGCAGTGTCCAACTACCTTTTGCCCTCATTTTTGACTACTAGATGCTATTTTTCCAACTCTGATTGTGCCCTGCGCTCTCCTAACAAGACCCAGGGTCTGTGCTCTGATTAAAAGTATATATAAAATTAAATTATATGCAAATTCGACTTTGGAATTAAAGGTATGTCCAAAGTCTTAAACAACCTTATTTTTACATATGAGTCACCTCTAAGGTCTCCCTTAGGTGTTCCAGGAGTAGGTGCCATGGAACTATAAGCAGGGACATTTTAAGAGATGTTTTATATGCCCTGGTGAGGGAAAAACTTCCAATTTCGTTTCCCCCCATTGTAGCACATTGGTTCCAATCTAGTGGGCCTTGCTGCCCTATTATATACTAGGGACTTATAGGTCGTTTGACTCCACCTTGCCTTATTATATACTAGGGACTTACAGGGGTCTGTCATTACCAATTGTAATTATACCTAATTACCATATACCTTTTTATTCAGAGCACTGGCCCTGGGCCTGGTCAGCAGAGCCCAGGGCACAGTCGAGTCAGTTGCCACCAGTATCAGTAAAAAAAACAATGGGGGTGATCAGGGCAAAAAGGAGGACCTTCTCACACCCATTGGAGCACATTGGCTCCCTAGGCTAGCATGGGAATACTTTACTAAAGTATAGCTATTGATAGGAGTGAGCTAAAAATATACTTCAAAGTATTTAGAATAAATCCAACAGCTTACCAAGGTTAGATGTATTATAGCTATCACAGAAAATAAGTTGTAGAGCTTTTTTTCTGATGAACCAAAATTCTGCCTTCCAGCAGCCTCTCCTGATTGGTCAGCTTTTGACAGTCTGAGCCAAACTGCTCTGATGAAGTGTGAAGTTGCATGTATAGAGACAAAGTGGGAGGAGATCTGCAGCAGCAGAACAAAAGGTAGGATGAGGGTCATCTTCAAACTGGTATTCAAAGAGGGAATGACAGGACAGGACACAGGCTCATCCCCACATCCTGCACCCCCAGCTAGATAGAAGCCCCAGTAATTGAAGTAGCAGAGGGGCTTGAAAGAGAGTGTTATGGAAATGTAGCCCACTATTGGTCTCCAATTTTGATTTTAAAGGAACAGTCCTTTCTGGGGCAAGAATATGCCACACTTCGGAAGAAACTGCCATACTTCTGGGTGACACCCTGTACCCTATTGGTCAGTGGTGCCCCCATGCTCGTCACTCAAGAACACTGGATAAATACGGTAGAGCTGCCCAGCAACTCAGATTCCTGCCTTAAAACTACAAGAAGAAGTAGGACTGCCCTGTTGGACCCTTGGACTTCATACAAGCGGACTGTACTCATAAGAACTGCACTTGCCACACACCTTTGTCTTCAGCCCAAAAAGGACTTTGCCTTGCTCTGGAAGGTATAAGAGTGGACTCCCTGAAAGCAACAGGTTAAAAGAGCTCCACCTGCATCATCTCCACCAAGAAGACAGTGTTCAGTGAACTTTTAAGGATTTGGCCAGGTGCTTTGTGGGGCTCGTGATCCCAACTTCCCAAGGAGCAACTCAGAGATTCTGGATCCTTGGATTGGTGTTGACCCAAAAGAAATGTCTGGAGAAGAAGGACTGCCCTACTGGACCCCTGGATGGCCCAAGAGAGGACTGCAATCATAAGGACTGCACCTGCTGCACACACAAGGCTTCACAACAAAAGGACCTTGCCTTTCTGAAAGGATAAGTAGTGGACTCCCTGATCAGCAACAGGTAGAAAAGTGCTGGAAGGGCTACCTGTAACATCAACAATGAGGAAAACTCCAGCTGTCAAGCTTCACCTAGATTGTACTTGGATTGACCAGGTGCATTGTGTAAGTTGTGATCCCAGACCCCAATAGGCAAACCAGAGCTTCTGAACCCTTGGCTGATGCTGTGGACCACTCTCCTGCATCAAAAAACACTTCTGGAAGTAAGTTTAAAAGTGTTACATCGTGGGCAGCCTGGACTCTTGACTTTATCCCTGTCCAGCTGACCTTTTTTAACCCTTTGATTGTTATTTTCTTCTAAACTCTAGTTTTACTTTTAATCTTTCAAAATTCATATCTGTGGCTCCCTACATTGGATTTTATTTGTTTTGGTGTCATTTGCAATCATAAAAATATTTCCTATTATTATAAATTGGTATTGGATTCTTATTGTGTGTTGTGTCTTACTTATTTAATGTATTGGTGTTTTTAAATGCTTTACACACCTGTCTCCAAACTCAAGCCTAGCTGCTCGCACCCAGATACCTAGGGTCGAGCAATGGAAACATTTATTGTGAACTTAAATGGACCTTCTATTGTGATTGTGGCTGTATTACTAGTGGTAGGTACCTACTTACCCCTACTAATAAACCACATTACAACATTTGGAGAGCAGCGGTGAGAGACAGTACTTGTGATTGATCACACTATACACTTAAGGTCTTTAAAAATCCAGTAAATTGACTTAGAATTAATTCTTGGAAAAAAAAATCAATTTGAACCAAACTGTTTTTAATTCAATTTTGATTTTTCTTACTTGTTCTACCTCTGTTTGCCAAAGTGTTTTTGTGACCCAAAACTAGAGATACTATGGTGCTTGATCTGGCTAACCTGACTAACCTCACAGTAGCTGTGCTTAGGGTATAGTGTAGGACTAGGGGCCTGCCAGCTGCTAATCAAATTAAAAAGGCAGAGATGGTTAGACCCCCTAAGGAATCTGCTCCAGGGGATGAAGGGGAGGGAGAAGAGGACCCCTCCAGCAACCTCCAGGAGGAAGATGATGAGAACATGTCCATAACTTCTAGTACCAGGTTCAGGCTTCCAGCTAGTGTAGGAAGGGGAGGCATCCCCACACAGGAACCAGAGCTGTCCCTTGCAGAGAGACAGCTTAAGGCTCAATTAGTTTCCATAGCTATAGGGAAGGAGAAGCTGGACATAGCTAAGAAGAAGTGGGCAATTGAGGAAGAGAAAATAAATGGCGGCAGCAAACATGAGGAAGATGATGAGATGTCCAGGGGTGGTGGGTTTGATCCCAGACTTCCCAAAGGGATAGTTCCCAAGTACCAGGAGGGGAATGACATTGACAAATGACTGACTGCATTTGGAAGGACCCTTAAAGGTCCACATCAAATACTGGGCGTTTGCTCCTGTGGGAATTAATCCCAGTAGCTGGGAGCGATAGGCTCCTGACCTCAGAGAGGGATGAGGTAGAATCCTACTCCCACAAGAGAAAATGTCTAATCAGGAAATTTAGTCTCACCCCAGAGCAGTATAGGGTGCTTTCAGGGACACCCAGAAACTAAACACACACTCTTGGGTGGACTTGGTAGATTTCTCAGTGAAGGCACTAGAGGGCTGGATTCAAGGTAACCAGGTGAGTACTTGTGAGGGGCTGTACAATTTATTCTTTAAAGAGCACAGCCTGACTCATTGTGCACAATAGAAGTTACACCAGTATCTAGTAGACTCTGAGCTGTCTGGTCCCAGGGAACTGGGGAGACAGCTAATGAGGGTGAGACCCGGGCTTTCAATCAGCACTGGGGGAGACTTCAGGAAGGGGGGGGTAGGCCCACAACAGCCAAAGGAGGGAGGTGGTAAGCCCATCACAGAGACTCCCTCAGCATCCCCGAACTCAAAAAAGGAGGAGAGTAGATCCCACCCCACTCTGATAAGCTGAGGCAGGGGGACCCAGGGCTAGAAAGATACTTGGACAACAGGGTGTGCTTTGACTGTCAGCAGGAGCACTGTTCCCTCAAACGTGCGCGCCTGGGCGCGCGCGCACCTATATCACCTCGAGCGCGCAGTGGGGTGTTTGAAGCGCACACAGGTGAGTTCAGCAGCAAGTGCCTCCTGCACTTGCTACATTTCTTTTGTTAAAAGGGCGCAGATTGTATGCCTTTGTGCAGGTAATCCTGTTAATCGCAGCGCCCATCATGCGCTGCAATTAGCATGATTACTTTAACAAAGGCATACAATCTGCCCTGCAGGCTCGCCCTTTTAACAAATGAAGGCAGCAATATTAAAGGACCACGACGTGTACTTTCAGGGGATTCTGAAAGCACACGTGTGCTTGTTGACTTACTGCATTTCTTTTGGTAATAGAGCGCAGCACACAATCTGGCCCGCTCTATTACCAAAAGAAATGCAAGTCTACAAGCACACCTGTGCTTTCAGAATCACTGCCTGCTACAACTCCAAGAAACACCGGCCTGCAGGGGTGTTTTTTTTTTCTTTCCTTTGTCTTTGAGCTCTGCCCATGGTGCAGTGTACGGCAGCGCCTAGAAGTGGCTGACAGCTCCTGGAAAAATGGGGAGGGGGGCGGCAGGCGCGAGAGGAGCCTGACGGCTGAAGTAGAATAAAAGTCTGCCCGCTCCGTTGGGCTCTGACAGATCAGGAAGAGGTTTAATTAAACAGTTTCAGAGCAGGCGTAGGCACGGCTAGAAAGCTCCAAGGGGTGATAGGGGAAGACATTCTTGTGTGCACTGCACTCTGCACTGTTCTACAGTGCAGCCCTCCTCAGTTTCCTCACCCCGCCCCAGACTGCAAATGCTTGGTAAAAGTTTGAGCTCTGGTGTAGGTAGTTTAGCCAGATCTCCAGTGTCAGCATCGCGCTTTCACTCCAGTGATTTAAATGGCCACCTCAGTGCAGTATGGGAGTTGTAGTTCTTTACTTTGGCTTAAGAAGGTTTTCGAAGGCATGGAAGCGGTATTTTGTCGGAAGCAGCACATTTGCTCCCTTGATGTAAGGGCGAGCACATGGCGTGCTTGGTGTTGGCAGCATGTATTGTATTGTATTGTAATTGCATTTATATAGCGCTTACTACCCCTGAGGAGGCGTCGAAGCATGTAAGTTGATGCCTCCTGTCACGTATATAAACGGGCGCCATGGCGTGTGTGTGGGTTCGGTGAACGGTGGGGGCAGGGGGATGTAATTCCCCAGTGGCCGATATAAATGAACTAGGCACACACGAGAAGCTTCAGATGGATTTGAGGCTCGCAGAGGCTGTACACGCATGACGCCAGGGCGAGACTGGGCATACGTGGAGCGTGAGAAAGGGCTCGGACACACATAGATTGGACATACGAGATGGGGCCTTACTGGGGAGAGGGGCGAGTCGAGCACACGGGTCAAAGTAGAGGAATTGAACAAAAAAATAGGTTAAAGGGATTATACATTTGCACACAGACACAGCTCGAACACACAGAGGCTGTGCAGCAGGATACTACGCACAAAAGTTCAAACACCCCGGCCTGCAGGGGTGTGCAAACAAGATGCTAGCACAGTAAAAACAAGCATCTCGGTGTTCACAGCAAAGCGCTATGAAAGTGGGGTACCTTTATTTTAGTGTCAGCGCTGGTAAGTGCCTAGAAAATACCTGTGCGTGCTAATTACCCTGGGTCAATGGCCAAATATACAGAGGTGGGGTAAAAACGTGGAAAATAAAATGATCGTTCGCTCTACATCTGTCGACCCCGCTTACCTTTTCCCAAATGAATTCCACTTAAACATGATTTTATTGTTTCTCTCTGTGGTCGTAGCAAAGTGGGAGAGGGCCACCTGCTGATTAAACTGTCACCCTATTTTCAAAGCCCTTAATCCCCTTCAGAGAACTGTGTTGAACAGGCAAGAAAAAAAACACATTACTGGTCGATCAATATGGAAAATGTTGTCTCTTTTTACTGGCAAGCGTGCTGCGACTGCATCCACTGGCACAGGGTATCACCTTCTTCCATCTCCGCCGGGCAGATATCATCAACCCGCCCCCACAAACTCGTGCAGCATTGCCATTGTATGTCATACACACTGATACAGATCTCCCCAGAGCATTTAGTCCAGGTGGGGAGGTGGGAGGGGGGTCGTTCATTGTGTGTTTTTTAAAACAAAACTCAGGTTTCTTGGGAAGGCGGTGAGATAGCTATTGGAATCGAGTGCCCGCTGGAGAGAACGATATGCCAACTGCAGAAATTCTGGTCAGGCTGACTCAGCCTTTCATCTTTCCATGGATGAGAAAATGTGTGGAGCTTGGTGGATTATTCTCAACATGTTTTATCTGTATTTACGAATTTTGTGAGGTAGAATCATGAAAATATTGGTTTGTTTATTCTGCTTATCTATATATTAATGACTGTGTCAAAGATTCCATCTGAGCCCTCAACTTACGAGAACATGGAATAACAGATCTTGTGTAGCTCCTACAGTCATTAATGTTATTTAATGCTTTGAAAATATATGACCTCAAGTCCCAGCATTTTATAAATCTTAGAGAAGATCTGAGTATGATTTTTAGGGCATGTAATCACTGTGGGCTTCAGCAGCTGCGGATATTCTATAGTGAATCTCTTGTCAATCCCCACATCAGGATCTTTGGGGCCCATTACGATACCCGGCGCAAATAATTCCGCCAGGCATGGAAGCGGCAAAAATCCGCCCGCACACACCGCCTGAACACCGACCACGCCATTACGATTACACAAACCGAATACCGCCATCGGCGGAAAAAGCACACAAAATACCGCCCGCCAACGTCCGAGTCGGAGACAAACCGCCCGCCACGGACGGAAACACGCACGACAACACAAAACCGCCCGCCCTCACGGCCGACACACCGCACGTGAAATTACGATCGCACCGACATGAGCGCGGAAAAACAACAAATATACCGCCCGCCAGCGCAAACAACGCCGATGAGAATCGACACGGCAGAAGCCATGGCGCCCACGTACCTGCACAGAAACCATCCGCACACAAAAGCAATAGCACACAACATGGCCAACAAGTCCACACAGCAAGGCACGCACAAATACACAAGCACAGTACATATCCCGAAAACACCCCCCGGACAAACAAAAAATACAAAGGCCAGAACCCCAGACACAACACACCTGAAAACAACAGACCATGAGGACACACCCACATAGGTGAGTACAAAAGCAGCACTCCCACAGACCACAACCCCTTGCTACATTGCAAACCAGAGAGGAGAGGAGAGGACACAGTGACACAGCAAGGACAGCAGCACACCACAGAAACGCACACATCACCACCACCACCACCACCACCACCAAACACTGGCACCACAAACCCCCTGCACATTACACAACACACACCGCACCAGCACCACAAACACCATGGCACCACAAAGAATGCCCAAGTTCACGCCCATGGAGCTGACGGTCATGGTCGACGAGATCATCAAGGTGCACCCACAAATCTATGGGAACATGGTCCAACACACACCACTAGCCACCAGAAACAGAATGTGGAACCGGATCGTAGACCAGGTCAATGCAGTCGGGACCCTGCCCAGGAACAGAGTCGAAATTAACAAACGGTGGAATGACGTCAAGAGCCTGGTCAAGAAGAAGGAGGGCAAAAACAGAGAGCTGGCTGCCGTCACTGGCGGAGGGAATCCCGCGCTCTTCAAGACCTTCAAAGCGTGGGAGGAGAAGGTGCGAGTCATCATACATCCCGAGATCCTCGCCGGATTAGCAGGGGGAGTGGAGGCTGGTAAGTACAAACTAATGTATACCAGCACACCGCTATGTACTCACATGCACTACCACCATGCCACAGCTCCCAGGGACAAACACCCCCATGTCCAGCACACAATACACGACACACACATGCAACAGACACCACCACACACAGCCCAAACAGAACAACTGTAAGATGCGTGGGGACATGTGTACATTCAGCTAGCCACGTAACCACCAACAGGTCCCCAAATATGCCAGAAGCGCCACAACGAGCACCCACCACACCCATGTGTCCGCCACAGCTGCACAAACCGACAAGTAACAGGTAAGTGGCAGGAACACAAAGTGCAGTGGGTGGGACGGTGGACAGCACAAGTACAACACACACCAGGCCCCTAGTCCCACAGCACAGCAAGGAGGAGCATCCCCCACACCCCACAGCCACGTGTCAGCCACCGCAGTGCACAACGACAGCCGAAAGGCAGACATCACGGTCCACAGCAATCGGCGTCAGTGGGTGTCCAGCCACCCCCACGACCCACAACACCCCCCCACCCCCACAGACCTGCAACATGGAGCACCTCCCGCTTAGAGCCATGTGGCATCCAGTACAGTGCACGCACGAACAACCTGCAGGTGGGAAACTGGACAGGGCTGGATTACTGGAGGCATGAGGACCGGCACACGACCAACACATGGGACATGTCACGTAGCAGACGAAAACGCAGCACCGCCCACCGTCACGAACAAGTGAACAATGTGCACACGGACATGAACAACAGACTCACACCCCACATGACCCATCACAGACATAGCAACACCCAAGGAGCCACGTCTGCATACACAAGCCACACTGAAAATAGTACCACACGGCAGCCACTGTGCAACTCATCACACACAACCGAAACACCATTGAAGTCCTGTCCATGTAGCCCCTACTGCCTGTCAACCACACACCCCACAACTACGCCTATGTAAGACAAACAACACAAGACGCAACAGAGCGGAACAACAGAAATGCACACGAACACCACTGAACCCATCAAACACACAGACACACCATGCACATACAACATACCATCCATCCCATCCGTCAGCCCCAGTCTCATGAAAGGCATGTCATCCGCACAGCTGCCACACATACAGCAGTCACGCTAAGATACATGCCCATGACCAACCATGTGCCAGAAGTCAATGAAGCGCACGTCACACTGTGAGCAACAACACACAACATGGACCACACCCCCCCCACGAGCACTGCAGTGATGCACATGGCACAGGGCAGCACGCACACCAAGGAGATGGGACAACTGCAATACGTTGGCTTTCACACACAACCATCACTCACTCATAACGATGCGTCCAATGCCATGTCCAGTAATCACAACAGACAGCAAATATGCAGGCCATGTCAAGCATGCACACACCTCAAACCATGCACTGTCATGCTGCCACAACACATGTCACGTTCAGCACCCATGGCTCACAGCATGTACCCCAAAAGCATATTCCCTCCCAAATGCGAATCTGGGTCATGGCCCCCATGTTGCCATATGCGTTCCTAAGCGTTCCATTTGAACCCCAAAAGCATATTCCCTCCCAAATGCGAATCTGGGGCATGGCCCCCATGTTGCCATATGCGTTCCTAAGCGTTCCATTTGAACCCCAAAAGCATATTCCCTCCCAAATGCGAATCTGGGGCATGGCCCCCATGTTGCCATATGCGTTCCTAAGCGTCCCATCTGAACACCAAAAGCAAAGTACAAACCAGACCCAGGATGGGCCAGGAGCCCGCATACACCAGAGTCACAATAAGTAGGGGCACAGCAACACACCCATCGGCATGGCCAATCTGTCCCATGCCACATGTGCACAGCACACAGTCCCATTGCCAAGCACACACAACTACAAATGCCACAGCCACACACACGCCTCCGGGAAACCCATGTACGAGATTGCACGAACTGCCAATGTCAGACGACAAATACATACTTCGCCAGGTGCAACACAATAACAAATCTCATTCTCTCCACAGGTGACGAACTGCCGGATGCTGGGGATGGAGACAGCAGCCAGCACAGCCAGCCCACAAGCCCCCAACGAGGACACACGGATGTGGAGGATCTCACCTCCTCTTCGGACACGGACCACCAAGCAGGCCCATCTGGTGTGGCAGGGCCCAGCCGCTCCCCAGGACCCCTCCTACCCACCAACCCATCATCCAGGGCTGCTGAACAGTCCCAGCCCCCTGCTGCCACTGTCGTTGCGGCCACACCCACGGTCATTGCGGCCACACCCACGGTCATTGCGGCCACTACCACTGCCGCAACCGCCACCATCGCCGCACCGACCACCACCGCCGCCACCACCACCACGTCTTCGCTGGCACCAGCCCCAGCGCAGGTGGTGGCCCGGCCGACTGGATCCACCCTGGGAGCCACAGCGAGGACCGTGGTGAGCAATGTGGCTAGTGGGCAGGCCGGTGGCAGCAGGACTGGTAGGAGGAGCAGGGTCAGGGAAACGCCAGCCTCCCCTGGGAGCCATGCCCTGCCTCAAATGGCCAGAGTCCTTGGGGCCTATGAGGAGGCCCAAGAACAATGGGTCAGGTCTGCTTCAGACACGCGGGAGGTGCTGGGGGTGCTGAGGTCCATGGACGCCCGTATAGGTCAACTCGTGGACCTCATGGGCCAGCTGGTGGTGGCGGTGAGGACACGGCCAGGGATAGCAGCTCCCCCTCCGCCACCACCTGCCGGGGCGCAGGGTCGAGCAGCAGTGTCCAGTTCCCCTGCGTCCACAGCCAGTGAGCACACCTCAACCACCAGCATGTCGCAAGCAGGCACCCCCCTCGCAAACGTGGAAGGGGCCGTCCGAAGAGGAAACAGATCTCCCGGGAGGACTTCGCACGCTCCAGTCGCAAGTGAGGCAGCCAGCCAGCCGTCCGCCAGCCTTCCTTGACCAGCCACTGCATTGACTTGGACTACGATCCCACTCCACACAGCCATCTGGATGGCATGTGTGTGTTGGACTATGGACATAGAACCAGTGGGTACACCCTGAGCATCACGCAGCCATGACCGACAGCTCATTGTCACTGCACGCACCACTTTTGTCATCACCTTACACACAATCACATGTCACAGTTTGTAATAAATGCACCTTTTTCACTAACTGCTGTTTGTGCCCTGTGTTTTATTTGTACGGAATACAACGGCCACCTTGGGCGGAAAAGCACCTGATGCGTGGCATGGCAATGGAATCCGGAGGGCCTGTAGGGACCTAGGGGTGGGAGACAGAACAGGAGCACATTCAATGAGTGTGTCACACACTCATCACACAGTACATGTCAACAACTACAAGCAATGTACACACATCGCACAGAGCAATAGGGCACAATGCCACAGTCACCAACAGTGGCATACTACCCTGGCCATGGAGCGTTGACACACAGCACGTAGTGAACAAACGGCCACCCTGACACAGCACACACACACCTGCACAGATACAGCCACATCAGCCGTCGTACATGGACACTCACCGTCAAGTGAAGTAGCGGGCGATGAGCTGCTGCCGCACATTCCCAGCTTCCTCCTCTCCGCTGTCCTCCTCACTCGAGCTGTCCTGGTCTGCGGGCTGGGGCCCTGGTTGATCTCCGTCATCCACAATGAGGGGGATCTGCTTCCGAATGGCCAGATTGTGCAGCATGCAGCACGCCACCACTATCTGGCACACCTTCTGTGGGGAGTACGCCAGTGCACCCCCGGTGCGGTCCAGGCACCTGAACCTGGACTTGAGGAGGCCAAAGGTACGCTCGACCACACGTCTGGTCCTCCCATGTGCCTCATTGTATCGATCGTCTGCTGGGGTGCGAGGATTCCTCAATGGACTGAGCAGCCATGCCCCATTCGGATACGCAGAGTCACCTGGGTGTGAGGGACACAGAGAACCGTTGCTATTCCAACTGGACAGGGGACAGCATCGCACAACCAGCACGCTACACCACTCCACATACTCACCGACAATACAGCCACGATCCTGTTGCAGATTGGCCATCAGTCGTGGCAAGATGCTGTTGCGCATTATGTGTGCGTCATGGGCCGAGCCTGGGAACTTTGCACACACGTGGGTGATCACCATGTCCGCAAGGCACACCACTTGCACATTCAGGGAGTGCGTGTGCTTCCTGTTGCGGTACAGGTGCTCAGTGGCCTGTGGTGGAACAAGGCCAACATGTGTGCAGTCAATGGCTCCAACGACGTGTGGGATTCTGCCAAGGGCATAGAATGCACCCTTCACTGCCGCCAATTCACGAGCCCTGGGGAAGCGGATGTACCTGTTTCGGTACAGCATCATGGCTGCCAGTACATCCCTCAGCACCTTGCTGAACATGGGCTGGGACATCCCTCCTCCACTGCCCACTGTGTGCTGGAATGACCCAGTGGCGAAGAAATGCATGGCGGCCATCACCTTAGCCGTGGGGGTGACAGCAGTCGGATACACCCTGCGGGGACGGAGATGGGGTTCTAACATGGCACACAGTCGATGCAGGGTTGGCCTGTCCAGCCGAAACTTCCTAATAACCTCTGTATCGTCCATGTCCACCAGCAATTGGTATGGGCGGTCAATGTTCGGTCTCCGCCTAGGGACAATGGCAGAGGACACATGTCAAAGCAACACGACACATAGCAATTTCGCATACACATCACTGACATGACTGAGCAAGCACATGAGCCACAGCCCAGCTGTCAAGCTGGGACGGCACGGCCACAATACACTTACACAGGTCTCCCAACAATGGCAATGGCTAGTGACACATACCACTGCCATGTGCATGCACATGGGGATCTAGGCCCCAATGACTTGCGGGGCGTGCTGATGGGGACTGACTGCATATTCGTCAAGCGGCAACGCCACGGCAACATGAGTGTCTGCTGAGCATGGAACTGCTTCCGAGGCTGGATGAGTATGGCACACGACGACGACGACGATGTGGGCACAGGCTGAGCGGCCAAAACAAGTGGGACCTGTGGCACGAGGGGATATGAGACAGTAGTAGGTGTCAGCACTGCACCCTATGTACAGCACTGTACGGATCACACCTCCCGAAACATTGACAGGTGTCCACATTGACAGCCCCATGCCAAGACGGCTGTGTGCTTGCAGTCACACGTCACAGGTGAGAGGTTACATTGCACGTGCCAGGTGGCAGACGTACATAGTGGGAGCTGGCATGTGTGTGCATGTGTCTCCTGTTCAGGATCCACCAGATGGGCGCTGACTCTGTACTGACCATTGGACACAGCATGTTCCGTGGAAGGCTTGTGTGTGTGGGATGGTGGCACTGGATGTGCCTCCGTTGGGTGGGGGGCCATGCACAGGGCGGGTACGTCGATGATTGCGCATTGTTGGTCACGGTGGGTGCACCAACTAAGATGTGTTGCCCTGTGTTCAATTCCTATGTCCGCATGATGATGGACTGTGGATGTGGGCAGACTACACATTGGTCGATGTGCTGTCTATATGCATGTGCCTTCACACCAGGCACAGCTGCCCCTGCACATGTGACCCCTGCTGGACTCGCTGCTGGGTCTGTGGAGCTGATGCACCTTCTGTGCGTGGGGCGGACAGCTCTCCTCACTTCCCTCATTGCGCATGTCATGTCTTTGCCGCAGGTGACATGGATCATGGAGGGCCCACATGTACGCGTGGGTAGGCTACACATGATTGTTCACTGGTCGCCACCCCCAGTCAGTGTTTCGAATGGGAAGGTTGTCGTGCTGGTGGTATGTTCGATGTGGCGGATGGGCGGGCCTAGGTGCGGGCTTACATTCCGGACATGGGGGGTAGTTGGATTGGCGACTAGTTGCAGTACACACGGGACACGTCTCTTCCTTTCCACATCTGGGTCATCCCTTGTACTAACTGACAGTGATACAGTCATCTTCGCCCCAGCCCTCATGTCCACCCCTCGCCCCCCAATATGCATGCTCACCTGCGAGGCTAGCGCTTGCACAGGCAGCCCCAAGCTCGCACCAGAGAGGGCAAGGAGTGTATGTGTGGGTCCAGTTGCACGAGTGGGCTGTCTCAGGGTATGATGTGTGGCGGGACGCCGTCCACCTGCGTGGTGCCCCAAATGGAGACCCGGCCTGCATGGACTATGCATCACAGTCTTCGCCTTCCGGATCCGCCACCTGCGACACCCAGTGGCTGTGGCTGCCCTTGCGGCCATGCCGCGTCCGTCTGTGACTGATGGCCCACACATTCACTCTTTGGCCTCTCTGGGGAGGGCTCGGGGGTGGTGGCGCACGCGCTTGCACTTAGTCGCAATGGCATGTGGCGTGGTTGGTATAATGGGCAATGGATGGGATGGTGCGAGCCACCTCCCGTGACGTCAGTGCTGCTCGTGCTGTGGTGCGTCCCCCTACACTTCCATTTGACTTGTGCCATGCTAGACGTTGAGGTTCTATTGCCTGCGTGATATGACCAGGAGGAGCGCGAGGAGACCTCTCACACACCATGCTCCACTGCCATCCCGTGCCCTGTATCGCCTGTGCGGATTGACTATGTTGGGGTTACACCTGGTCGACTGGGGCTGTGTGTGCCTTGTCAAGGGGCATGGCGGGCGCACAACAGGATCCAGCTTGTCCACAGAGGGTGGGCTGAGGTGCGCCTGGTACCGCTTTGTACGTGTGCCCGGCTGCTGTGCACACACGTGTTCACTCCCCCCGACAGGTGTCCTCTCACAATGCCCAGGGAAGCGGTGGTGTACTGTTCATGACCCCTCCCAACACGTCGTGCTCCAACTTGGCATGTGCGCATCTACCCGTCACACCCACCCACCTGAGCACTGCGTCCATACGACTTCACACGACACATGTGTGTCTTCCACAGTTGTGCTACTCATTTGCGTTGACATCCAATACCAGTGGACTACATGGTCATGTCACGACTGCCGTGTACTTCACATACTCTCATCCTCTCTCATTCGTACTTGTGAAATGAGTCAGCGGAGACAGTTTTGGTTTCAAACATTATATTGAGTCTTCTGTCCTCTGTGATGCAGTATAGTGGACACTACTGGCAGCGGAATACATGTTGAGGATATACTGAGCATGATTGCAAATGGGATAGGGAGTGGGGTTACATGTGATTGGCTGTTGCATGTGGGATGTGGGCTTCAGAGTGACATCTGCTTGGCCAAGGCTGTGCTAATGTACATTTACGTATAGCTGCGGAGCTGCGGACTTTGACACAGACGGTATACATGTAGCCTACCAGACCGCTTGGCATCATGGGCACAGTCCATCTCAGTTCCATGTGACAGGTTTGCTGCGGTTGTTCCTCATGCACGCGTGCATGTGAGATGACATCAGGGCATGTGCTTGCGTGCATGCAGCGGCGTGCCACTTGTTGTTGCACTGTGGTGGTTACTGGACATGTCACAGTCACTGGGGTCGTGTTGTTGTTGTATGCACTTGTCGTCCATGCAAAGGTCCTGGTATGGGATTCCCGGGGCGGGGGTGGGAGGGGTGCAGCACCCACAGACTCCAGGCGACCTATTCATGTCCACTGAGCGGTGTGTGTGTCCATGTGCGCTGGATCCATGTCGTGTCCTGGTTGTTCGTGCAGTTCCGTCCATGTGGGTGCGATACACAGAGCCCATGCCACTGCCTCCCACGATGCATGCGGTGTTCCTGGATGTGATGGGGAACAGTGTGCATGTCCCGGTCATATCCGATGTCATGGCGATGTCGTTGATGGTGTGGTTACAGTTGCCGGTCGTTTGGTATGGCTGTTGTGGTGGTGACTGGCCAGTCCGTGCTGAAGCTAAGCATGGGTGCGGGGTTGGACATCATAGGTCACTCGGGGAACCTGCGTTGTGGTCCGACGTATTTACAGGTTGTCAGGTATGCGATGCCGTCCAGCAGGGCTTCCATGTCATTGGTGGTGTACATGTTTGCCAGCCAATGTAGCGGATGGTGGCTGTCAAGGTGTTGTTCGTAAGTTGTCCCTTGGAGGACCATGATGGGGCATGCTGGGTGACATTCGATGTAGCTGTTATCGATGATCCGTCGTGTGGAGGCACAGTGGTCCCATTTCAGTGCGGGTGCGATGTTGGCCACATACGCCATGCCCCCATAGGCAGAGCAGGCCCTGTCGTGTGCGTCCAGAGGGAGGAGTAGTGGTAGCAGGTCCGCCTTCAGACATGCCGGGTTGGAGAGGCATATCTCGACGGGATGCTGGTAGGGACACCTCCGACAGTAGAAGACGGGCATGACGCAGCTGAACAATGTGATGCGGTAAGTCAGTCGGTAACTTACGTTCAGCAGGGACAGGAGATCGCATCCCAATGTATGGCACAGGTTGGTTTTGTACAGCTTGAGCTGTTCGGCGTAGTTGGGTAGGTGTGTTGCGGTTGCCATTTCGCAGCGGTTCGTTGAGGTGGCGTGCTCCGGCTGTGTGTGCAGTCTGCAATGTGCACGCTCCGGGGTTGCTGTGAGCTCTGTGTAGTCGTAGGGAGACAGGACTTGTGTTCTGTTGGCTTGTTTGGAGGACACGGGCCCTCTTCCCACATGCTTCTCAGACAGTTCAAGGTCAGTGCTGTGTGACTCCTTCCAATTAACTTGCATGTGGCCGACATGGGGGAGTGTTTTCTTCTTTCTTCCCCGTCCGTTGTGTGCTTCTGTGATATGCGCTATCTGCCCTGTGGTCGGTCTCCTCGGCATGCCTGTGTTGGTCTATTCTTGGACAATGGCTGTATTCACCGGCTTCTGTCGTAGGGCTGTGGTTTCGGTGTTGGAATGGAAGGTCATTCAGTGCTGTCTGCTCTCCCTTGTGTGGGCGGCAGGCTGCCTTTCCGCTCTGCGTTGGGCCTTGTGTGTGAATGTTATTCTTGGGCCACCTGTTGTCGGTCCCCGTGCTCTTTGGTGTTCCGTTTTATATGTCTTGTACATATGTGCAGGGTGGTATGGGTTTTTCAGTGTGGTACTGGCGTTCCTCTTCCCGAAGGGGCCCTGCTTCTCCTAGTTGGTGTTGCCGCCGCTGTGTGCTACGCCATGTTTGTTACACTGGGGTGTGTCCTGCTGTTGCGTGACTTCACTGACATGTGTGTGTCGGTTGTGTGGCGTTGGGTGTTGTCCGTGAATTGGGCGTTGGGGACATGTCTGTGGCAGGCCTGTCACGTGTCATGTGCGTTCGGGGTGGGGCTGATGTGTGTGCTGCTTGGTTGTGTCCCTGTGTCTGTGTGCGACGCATGCATGGCGCTGCGGTTGGCCTCTGCGTTGTGCGCATGTGTGGCGGCGTCATCGCCGCTTTGGGGCCGTGACGGGGTGGTTGGTTCCTGGTCCCAGGTGGTGTGTACACATGTGTTCCGCGATGTTAGGATTTGGCCTGTGTGTCATATGTGGATGCAATGGTGGATGTGTAGTGTACACGCGCTGGTGGGGGGTTGTCCGCTTTTTCCGCCCTTGCACTGTGTGCGCTGTTTGCGTGCACTTGTTGTGTGTGTGCCTACCTGCGTCTCCGCGGTACGTTGCGTCCTTGGTGGTGCATCAGCAGAAGCATGGGAAGGGCCTGCAGTGCTGGATTCATGCTCGGGGTGCCGCTTCTTCGTTGTCCGTGCTCTGCGTCCGTGTTACCGCCTCTCTTTCACGTGCGGTGTCTCTTAGCCGTGGGAGCCGTTTGTTTGCGGCATCGTAATTTATGCGCCGGGCGGGACGTGTTTCGTCGGACGGTGTGTGTCAGTTGTGCTGCGCCGCTACGTGAACGGGCGCACTTTGATGGCGGACGGTGTTGCTGGCTTGCCGGCGGTGTTTGGCCTGCTTTTCGCATCGTAATTGGGCGGGCGTGTGGACTGCTGCGTGCCGGCGGTAACTGGTGCTTTTTGCATCCGCCAGCACGGCGGTTGTGCTTCCGCCCGCCATCGTAATGGGCCCCTTAGCTACTTAAGGACAGCATCCTATGTCTATTTTGAGCCTCACAGAGCAAACAAGCCCCATACACCCATAAAACCTTCTATATGTACCCGGGGCTGTATTCCCTATTGTCCACACTGTCCAGAGTCTGTGCAAGGTGCACTCAATTACAGAAGTCGAATGTCAGAATACTGACTACAGAAACCTTGTGCTATGAGAATATTGTCGCAAAAATATTGACAGCCAAATTACAAATGATATAAATGTATATTGGTAGGTTTAGATTTATTATTCTTAACTCTACATCTATGTACCTTGAAGTGATGTACATGTCAGATACTTGTATATAATTACCTTGTTGATATATTGGTTGTTGACGCTATTCTATTTTTGAAGCAGAATATTTAAAAGTCAATCAATCACTCAATCAGGGTTCTTGTAGGTTGTGACTAATCACCCGTAAGGGTCTCAAGGCGCTGGTGAGGGGGGGGTGGGGTGGGGGTGGTGGGTTCTGCAGTTCAGTCAAAGAGTCAGGTCTTGAGATCCTTCCTGAATTGAGGCAGGGATGGTGATTGCCTGAGATGCAGAGATAGGGAGTTCCAGGTCTTCGCAGCAAGGTAGGAGAAGGATCTTCCTCCAGCCAAGGTCTTGCGGATCCGTGGAACAGTGGCCAGGGCCAGATGGGTGGAGAGGTCTGGTCAGTGTGTAAAAGGAGAGATGGTGGTTTAGGTATTTGGGTCCTGGAGTGAGATCTGAGTTTTGTTTAGTGGAAGTTTTGACTCAACCAAAAGTAGTACAGTGGGTTAATATGCCTGATGCAAAGTACGTGTACCGTGCAGATCACAAAGTGCATATACCGTAAAGAGGTCAGTGTTTTTGGCAGAGAGATCCTTTTGGTCCTTGCAGTGTATAAGTTAAACTCCTAATATAGAACAGTGAGCTAATAACTGACATCAAAGAGCTGCAAGCAAACTGCAAGGTATATTATTATTATTATAGCATTATGCTTTTCTTCCCTGCCTTTCATTATTTTAACCTTGCAAAATAGGTTCATTTCTGTAAAAAAAAAAAAAATTGCAATTCTTATTATTAAATGTAACCCCCAACTATGGTGTTATGTTTAAAATTTTGAGTTTGTGCTTCTCCAGACCAAGCGCTCTTAAACTATACTGTCTACCAAGAACACAACTTTCTGGCAGAGGGGGCATAGAACAAGTGCGCACTGGCGTGTTTTCCTGGTAATCTATTGCAAAGTTCCAATCACGCTCAACTTATTGTGGTCCCACCGCCAATGGGCCACGTCTAATGAAGATCCAACCTATAAACAAGGAGCGTGTAATTGATCTATCTTTCGTTCCAGATACACACGGACCCCAAGACCACCCTCCGAGGCACCCTCATCTACAGACCCCCGGGACCACGCACACTATTCAGCGAAGACATCGCAGACTTCATCAGCCCGCACGCCATGCCCTCCGCCGACTACATCCTCCTAGGGGACCTCAACTTCCACCTGGAGAACAACAACGACAGAAACACCACCGCCCTGCTGGACAACCTCGCCAACCTCGGACTCAAGCAACTGGTGAACACGCCCACCCACTACGCCGGCCACACGCTTGACGCCGTCTTCTCGTCCAGCAAGCACATCTCCTTCAGCCACGCCACCGGACTCCACTGGACCGACCACAGCTGCGTCCACTTCAGCTTCAGAAAGACTGCGACCCACCACCACCCGCAACAGGCTCCCCGCCGGAGCTGGAGCAAGATCACCGCCGAGCAGCTCACCGCCTCCCTCAGCCAGAACACACCCACCGACACAACGGACCCAAGCGAAGCAGCCAGCAACCTCGCCAAGTGGCTGACCGCCTGCGCCGACGACCTCGCACCACTAAAAAACCCTCCCAGCAGACCCGGAAGCAAGAAAACCCTTGGTTCACCAACGAACTCAAGGAATCCAAGAAGAACTGCCGCACTCTCGAGAAAACCTGGCGACTCGACCAGACCACAGACAACAGGACCGCCCTCAAGCACGCCACCCGCAAACACCACCAGCTGATCCGTGCCACCAAGAAGTCGGCACTCAAAGAACGACTGGACAACAACGCCCATGACAGCAAGGAACTTTTCAGCATCGTCAAAGAGTTCTCCAACCCCAGCGCCCGGAAACAACGACATCACCCCCTCGCAAGACCTCTGCAACTCACTCTCCGCGTTCTTCCACCGCAAGATCACCGACATACACAACAGCTTCAACGCACAAACAACGCACCCTACCGCCGAACCAATGCCCGCCACCACCACCCTCTGCAACTGGACCCCGATCAACACCGAAGACACCACCCGCACGATGAACTCCATCCACTCCGGATCACCAACCGACCCCTGCCCACACCACGTCTTCAACAAAGCCGACGCCACCATCGCACCCCATCTCCGGGACATCATCAACTCCTCCTTCCGCACCGCCACCTTCCCGGAGAGCTGGAAGCACGCCGAGCTTACCGCCCTCCTGAAGAAACCAACGGCGGACCCCACCGACCTCAAGAACTACCGCCCCATCTCGCTCCTTCCGTTTCCGGCCAAAGTCATCGAGAAGACCGTCAACAGACAGCTTGCCGCCTTCCTCGAGACGAATGGATCCCTCGACCCCTCGCAGTCCGGGTTTCGGGCCAACCACAGCACCGAGACCGCCCTTATCGCAGCCACCGACGACATCAGAACCCTAACCGACAACGGGGAAACAGCTGCCCTCATCCTCCTGGACCTCTCCGCGGCGTTCGACACCGTCTGCCACCGCACCCTAGTGAAGCGCCTCAGCAACATCGGAATCCGAGAGAAAGCACTGGAATGGATCATCTCGTTCCTCGCCGGAAGAACCCAGAGAGTCCGCCTCTCCCCGTTCAGATCCGAAGCCACCGAAGTCATCTGCGGCGTTCCACAAGGATCCTCACTCAGCCCGACCCTCTTCAACGTCTACATGAGCCCCCTCGCAGCCATCGCACGCCGACACAACCTCAACATCATCTCCTACGCCGACGACACCCAGCTGATCCTCTCCCTCACCAACGACCCCACTACCGCCAGAGCCAACCTGCACGACGGGATGAGAGACGTCGCCGACTGGATGAGGAACAGCCGCCTTAAACTGAACTCAGACAAGACGGAAGTCCTCATCCTGGGCTCATCACCCTCCGCCTGGGACGACTCCTGGTGGCCCCCGGCCCTGGGCACCGCACCCAAGCCAACGGACCACGCACGCAACCTGGGCTTCATCCTGGACTCCTCCCTATCAATGACCAAACAAGTCAACGCCGTCTCATCTTCATGCTTCAACACCCTGCGCATGCTCCGCAAGATCTTCAGATGGATCCCCACTGAAACCAGGAAGACCGTCACCCAGGCACTCGTCACCAGCCGACTGGACTATGGGAACACCCTCTACGCCGGAACCACAGCCAAACTTCAAAAGAGACTCCAGCGCATCCAGAACGCCTCCGCACGACTCATCCTGGACATCCCCCGACACAGCCACATCACCGTACACCTGAAAGACCTGCACTGGCTCCCCGTCAGCAAGAGAATCACGTTCAGACTCCTCACCCACGCACACAAGGCCCTCCACGACCTGGGCCCAAAGTACCTCAACGACCGCATGTCCTTCTACACGCCCACACGCCAGCTACGATCAACCAGCCACGCCCTCGCCACCGTACCACGCATCCGCAGAACCACCGCCGGAGGAAGATCCTTCTCCTACCTGGCGGCCAAGACCTGGAACTCCCTCCCCACTCACCTTCGGCGAACCCAGGACCATCTCGCCTTCAGGAAGCAGCTCAAGACCTGGCTGTTCGAGCAGTAACTTACCCCCTCCCCCAGCGCCTTGAGACCCTCCCGGGTGAGTAGCGCGCTCTATAAATGCCGTGATTGATTGATTGATTGATTAATGATCAATGTCCGAGCTGTATGCTCTTCCTCCAAACAGAGAAGATCTTGAGGGAGTCTTGTTGGTAGATATAACAGTTCCAATTTTTATTCAATCCATCAGGCGTTAAGAGTACAAATTCAAAACAATCCAGTCAGTAGCCAAATTAAATCAGCCGTACAAATTCAAAATAATCCAGCCAGTAGTCAAATTAAATCAGCCGAAGTGTTTTGTCCAGTGCGGACATCAGGGCTCATAATCACATGTGAAAAATATTTTCTTTCTTTTCATGTATATTATCTAAACAATTTGTAACATCGTATGCCCATCCTGGTACATTCACTTCAGTGTGTACAAGTGTACAAATGAATGTACCAGGATGGGCATACGATGTTATGAGCCCTGATGATGTCCGCACTGGACGAAACGCGTCGGCTGATTTAGTTTGACTACTGGCTGGATTATTTTGAATTTGTACGTCTGATTTAATTTGACTACTGACTGGATTGTTTTGAATTTGTACTTTAACGCCTGGTGGATTGAATAAAAATTGGAACTGTTATATCTACCAACAAGACTCCCTTAAGATCTTCTTTGTTTGGATGAAGAGCATACAGCACGGACATTGATCATTAACGAAATATAGATAAATTACACGCTCCTTGTTTATAGGTTAGATATACTGTCTATCAGTATGGATGACATGTGACTCCTACACCTTGCATTCCTCTGTCTGATGTAACATTTACTGTCCACTGATTTACACACGTGTGATTGATTGTCTCTGTGTAATGTGTGTGTGATGTAAAGTGCTCCGACACCCTACACTGGTATGAGCGGCACTATAAACCTAATTAAATGCATCTCAGAGAGTATGGTAATGGAGACTTGAGGGGCACTGTTGAAGGGTAATAGTAAGGGAATTACTGGCAGAGGTGGTCATTGGGGGGCGCCAACAAACATTGTTACACAGGCCGCCACCAGCGCGAAGGCTGTCCCTGTGCGGGGCATATTGTGTGCCTCTGAGAAAGTATTCATGTTAATTGCAGCTCATGACTGACGCTGCGATTAACATGAATACTCACACAATCTGCTCTTGATATTTGTCGCTGCACCCACATGCCCAGTCGGGTTCCTGGCACACATAGCCTTGGCTGCAGCGCACAGAGGAAAGAAATTAGAGGGAACATTGGTCAGGAGGGGTGACTCTGCCTGTTCCAAGAAGTTGCCTAGCACTGGGCTATCCAGTGTAACCATAGAAACGGTCTCCTGAGATGAGGACGTCCTCATAGCAGTGTGCTGGGAGACAGGTCCAGATGGTAAGCTGGTGATTCCGAATCACTGACAAAATATCGACCTAAAAAATATCGAGGTACAAAAATATCGTGACAAAAATATCGAAGTCAAGAATATCGACATCCTATCTACATCATGGTAAGTACAAAAATATCGAAAATTAAATATCGATGTCAAAAATATCGTTGTAAAAATATCGTTTTTTTTAATGTTAAAAAAATAATCTAAAATAAAGTAAATAATACATATAATTAAAAGAAACATAGTTAAAATGATTTAAAAATGTTTAAAAATAAAAACTGATACATATAATGTTAAAATAAATTAAACATATACATATAAAATATAATATATATATACTTAATAATTTTCATAAATAATTATTTTAATAACTTATAAATTGTTAAAAATATTTTATAAATTATAAATACAGAAATACACATACAAAAATAATATTATTAAAAATTTTAAAAATATATTTAACAAATTAAAAAAATTACAATATTTTTAGTTTTTGTAAAATAAATTATACACAACATTAAGTAAAACAATACAGAAAAATATTGGATAGCAGAGGGAAAAAAATTACTATTCCCACTCCAAGGAGTGCAACAGTAGGGAAAGTGTTGGATAGAGTTTGGGTCAAAATTACTATTCCAACTCCAGAGAGTGCAACAGTAGGGAAAGTGTTGGATAGCATAGGGGTAAAAATTACTATTCCAACTCCAGAGAGTGCAACAGTAGGGAAAGTGTTTGATAGCGTAGGGCTAAAAATTACTATTCCAACTCCAGAGAGTGCAACAGTAGGGAAAGTGTTGGATAGAGTTTGGGTCAAAATTACTATTCCAACTCCAGAGAGTGCAACAGTAGGGAAAGTGTTGGATAGCATAGGGGTAAAAATTACTATTCCAACTCCAGAGAGTGCAACAGTAGGGAAAGTGTTTGATAGCGTAGGGCTAAAAATGACTATTCCAACTCCAGAGAGTGCAAGAGTAGGGAAAGTGTTGGATAGTGTAGGGGTTATAATTGCTATTCTAACTCCAGAAAGTGCAACAGTAGAGAAAGTGTTGGATAGAGTAGGGGTAAAAATTACTATTCCAACTCCAGAGAGTGCAACAGTAGGGAAAGTGTTGGATAGCGTAGGGGTAAAAATTACTATTCCCACTCCAGAGAGTGCAACAGTAGGGAAAGTGTTGGATAGCGTAGGGGTAAAATTACTATTCCAACTCCAGAGAGTGCAACAGTAGGAAACTGTTGGATAGCGGAGGGGTAAAATTACTATTCCAACTCCAGAGAGTGCAACAGTAGGGAAAGTGTTGGATAGCCTAGGGGTAAAAATTACTATTCCTACTCCAGTGAGTGCAACAGTAGGGAAAGTGTTGGATAGCGTAGAGGTAAAAATTACTATTCCCACTCCAGAGAGTGCAAGAGTAGGGAAAGTGTTGGATAGCGTAGGGGTTATAATTGCTATTCTAACTCCAGAAAGTGCAACAGTAGAGAAAGTGTTGGATAGAGTAGGGGTAAAAATTACTATTCCAACTCCAGAGAGTGCAACAGTAGGGAAAGTGTTGGATAGCGTAGGGGTAAAAATTACTATTCCCACTCCAGAGAGTGCAACAGTAGGGAAAGTGTTGGATAGCGTAGGGGTAAAAATTACTATTCCAACTCCAGAGAGTGCAACAGTAGGGAAAGTGTTGGATAGCGTAGGGGTAAAAATTACTATTCCAACTCCAGAGAGTGCAACAGTAGGGAAAGTGTTGGATAGCCCTATTCCCCTATAAACCCACAACCCACTCTTAAACTAAATTAACACAATTAATATATTTATCAATTAATTAATTACCAATTAATAATTAATAAACATAAATTAATTATCAATACCAAAAAATAAAAATTATTAATTACTTTATTATAATTAATTTACTTCCCACCTATTCCCCTATAAACTCACAACCCAGTCCACTAAAAAATTTATACAATTAATATAATTATCAAGTAATCAATTAATAAAAATTAATTACCAATTAATAATTAATTGACAATAAATTAAATATCAATAACAATAAATAAAAATTAATAATTACTTAATTACAATTAAATTACTTCCCACCCTATTCCCCTATAAACCCACAACCCGCTACAGAACTAAAATGCAAAATTTAATTAAAAATAATTAATAATTTCTAAAAATTATGAATTAATTTACTATAATTAAATTGCTTCCCACCCTTTTCCCCTATAAACCCACAACCCGCTACGGTACTAAAACGCAAAATGTACTTTAAAAAAAATTACTAACTTCTAAACAATTAATACATATATTTAAAAAAATAATACAAAACATAACAAAACATGTGGAACACATACATATAAAATACATACTAAAATACATAACACTAACATAAACATCGATATTATTAACATCGATATTTTTACTATCGATATTAACAACTTCGATATTAACAAAAACGATATTTCTTACCTTAAGGTCGATATTCTGGTCACCGATATTCTTGATGTCGATATTCTGTCCCTATGATATTTAAAACTCGATATTAATGTAGGTCGTTATTTAAAAGTCGATATTTTGACTGTGCACCAGTGATTCCTGGGGGGTAGGCACTTCCACTCCATTCGGCAAATGGGATCCCTGCTATTGGCGTGAGAGACATGTGCCAATCAAAATGATATCTTGGACTCTTCACAAAATGGCTTTCGATCCCGTCATAGTACTGAGTCTGCTCTGCTGGCAGTGATTGAAGAGATTCGCAGTAGCCTGGATGCTGGTAACTCTACGGCCTTGGTTCTTTTAGATCTAAGTGCCGCTTTTGATACCGTTTCCCATGAGTTACTGTTACTGCGGCTACAGGCGATTGGGGTCGGAGGTTTGGCTCTAGCCTGGTTTCGCTCTTTCCTGGAAGGTAGATCTTTCCAGGTTATGGTACCTCCCTACCATTCTCGGGAGCATGCTATTGGATTTGGGGTACCTCAGGGCTCGATATTGAGCCCTATGCTTTTAATATCTACGTTCAACCCTTGGCTGTGGTAGCTAAAAGCAGAGGGTTGTCGTTGGTGTCTTATGCCGACGACACCCAGTTGGTCATCACATTCTCTAAGGAGCGTCTTAATAATCTTGTTAAATTTAAAAATGATATGCAGGTGATATCGGACTGGATGACAATAAATTGCCTACAGCTTAATGCAGGCAAGTCTGAGATACTGTTGCTTGGGAAAGATAGTGACATGTGGTCAGAACAATGGTGGCCTGACAAATTAAAACCTGCACCACTGCCTAAAGAGGCGGTCAAAAACCTAGGCTTTTGGATTGATAATGGCCTGTCCTTTGACACTCAATCTAAACTTGTTGCAGGGTCCTGTTTTGGACTCCTGAGGGGGCTAAAACCCCTATTGGGGTTTTTTGACCCTAAAATTCGTCAAACCATTCTCCAGGCCACAATCTTGTCTAGGTTAGACTATGGCAATTCTCTATATTTAGGTGCCAATAAATCCTGTGTTCAGCGCCTTCAAAGAATTCAGAACGCTGCAGCCCGCGCAGTGTTGGCCCTCCCAAAATCATGCTCAGTGTCCAAACTTCTACCTAAACTACATTGGTTACCTGTAGAAAAACGAATCCAGTTTAAGACACTGTGTGTTGCCCATAAAATTATGACTCAACAAGCACCTCCGGTCCTGGCAGCTTTACTTGTGCCGTATGTCCCGAGTCGCTCTTTACGCTCAGCTAACCAGGGACTCATTTGTACCCCCCGAATCTTAAGAGCGCGAGCGGGTGGTCGATCTTTCAAAGTTTTGGCAGCTAAACTCTGGAACTCCCTCCCAGTTTCCATCAGAGGGCTCCAGAATCATCTGTCTTTCCGTAAAGCCGTAAAGACCTGGCTTTTCCCGGCTTAATTTTTTTTTCTTTTCCTTGAGGGCTGGGCGTTATTTGTTTATTCTTTTTAAGCCACCTGTACTTTGGGTAGCGCTGGGACGCCCCGTTGCTGGGGCAGCTACGCGCTGTATAAATCTAAACTAAACTAAATCACACCCTAGTGAGTGAGAGGTTGGTGTCCACAGACCTGGATGTGCCAGGAGAGACAAAATGAGTCAGATTAGCTACAGGTGAGGTCACAACCAAACCTGTAGCCTTAATTCCCCTAGAGAGGGAGGGTGCCTTTGACTGGTATAAGGTTGTAGTCTGTTCTTCTGACCTCCCCTTTGATTGTATCCTGGCCAATGACCTCCCAGAGGTTGGTCTGATCCCAAGTGGGGCGGGCGCCCAACAACCAAAAGATCCTGGGGAGCCAGTCCCTACAGTCAGGAGATTGGAGTCCCAAAAGTTTGGGTGTACTGAGCAGCATGATGGCAGATTATCTGATCTGGTGAGGATGAGTCAGAATGAACAGAAAATGGCTGCCAGCAACTTCCTGTGATGTATGTCCTGCCTAACATTTCCTGTATGAAAATCTTGTGTTCTGGCCCTTTTCCAGAATCTCCTGCTCGAGTGCGTACTCTCCACATGTGGAGCGGAGACTCTGCTTACGGAGCGGAGATTCTGAAAATAGGCCAGAATGCAATTTTTAGAAAAAGGAACATTAGGAACGTGAGACAAATGGTAGAGCAGGTCATGAAAATCAATTTAGACAGGGAAAAGGGTCTGGCCAGACACAACATCACATCCCAGAAAGGTTTGTTTCTATGCATCATGGTACATGCAGTCCACAATTTGCGCTCCCCTCAGTGTTGACTGTAGTATTACACCAAAATCAGTGGAAGCAGTGCTGTGTATCCCCAGACACATTGGGCCTGATTCACAAAGTGCCTCATCACTCATGGTGGAGGCCCCTCAGTTGTGGGGGAGTCGTTGCATTTGGTGGCAAATCCTCCCCAATGCGATAGTTAAGTCCATTTGTCAAAAGGTCCTGGGAGGTCTCACACATGCACAGACATTTAATCTTCTGAGGAAATGGATTCCTTAGAGATATTTTCAACACTATTTGTGACATCTGCACATGACATACCGCATGGCCAATCTTTTCACTCCTGTCAACAGCTGTTTACTTACATAGAGTGTGGTTTTCATAGCAGTCTCAGGATGGAATTTTTGGACAGAGTGTTAAATATCCAACTGTCATCATTGACAACAGACTGCAAACCACATGTTGTCCATACCACAAATGGTTGTTCAGGTGAAAAAAGTGCTAACTGGCTGATCACAGACTCACTTACCCTGCCCTCTGTTCTGAGCAATGGCTGTTGCCTGGATTCAGACCTAGCTGAGGGTCTAGAGGTATGTGTAAGCCATGACTTAAAGCTATGTTGTGCAAGACACAATAGGCTACTATGATCTTGCACCCAACTTCAGGGGAGTACAGCAGCACCCCCCATTCAGTCAAGACATCTGAATCGTGACTTCAGGAGCCCAAAAGAGCGCTCTATGATGGCTCAAGTACGTATGTGTGCCCTATTGTACCTACGCTGAGGCACAGTAGCGGCACATCTGTATGGTGAGAGGAGTACCCAGGAGTACCCAGCATCACCTGAGGAGGGAAATTAAGGAACTTGATTGCATGTCTCGCTTGCATCTGTACGGCACATGATCTATACTTTGGTACATGCAGTGTCTGTTGAGGCCGTGTATGTGGCAGGATGAATATTGTTGTAAAATGGTTGTTTATGTGAGATAGCAATTATACATTACATTTAAACATTTCACACATGTATTGTCCTTGGTGCTTGCCCAGTAGCAACATGTTGCCAAATTCTCCCACAGCCTTCCGCAAGGCAAGAGGCGACCTGTGGAATACGTAACTGTCATGGGTACTGCCTGGAGGTACTGCCTGGAAATGCTGCACACACATCAATTAATCTACCACTGGCATAACAGACACCCTGCACATTGTTGGAATGCCATTGGTATCTGTTGCAGAAGATGTGTGCAATGAGGTGAGGTGGGCAAAGAGCCTCATGGGTACAATCAATTGCACCCAGCAAACGTGTGAAGTGGGAAATGAGGTAGAAATCCCTAGTTACCCTTTGCTCCTGGCCAGTGTATGGGGCATTCTTATGTGGAGATTGGCTCTCCTATTGATGGAGCTCAGTACCTGATGCAATCATCAGGACTGGCTTGCCTGTGAGATAGTCACAAGGTCACTGGAGATCCTTTGGAATGACCCCGTAGCAAAAGAATGGAGAGCAGCAAGGATCTTGACATAGGCTGGGATGGCATGAGAGCAACAGGTCACGGAGTTCCTGCTCTCACTCACAAACCATCTCCAAGATGACATCTGGGGCAAATGTATCTGGCCCTGACATCTTGGCTGTACATCCCAAATAGGTGTATCATTTGTCTGAAAATTCTCTCTACTCTCCTCCTCTTCCTGCTCAAATCGTCTTGATGCATAGCAAGGGGCAGAGATGCAAACACATTCAGTGACATGTTGAAAGGTCTGAAAGGTCTTGAATGTGGTAGCTCTGCTTTTATGTTTCCTGCAGGACTGGTATTGGCTGTTGGGGTGCAGTGTTTCAGCTGGTGCAGGGGGATGGTAAACACTTACACAGGTGTTTAGAATTGAAGGCAATGTCCATCCAGCCTGAGCCGGAGATTCCGCCCGAGTGCAGAGATTCCGGCCCGACTGCGGATGTAAAGATACGACTTGTAAATGATCTCGGTGAATACCAAAAGTCATAATGTTAGACTTTTGTCTCAGATTATCTTTGTGAATCGGGCACCAAGTTATTAACCTGGGCTCGCTTAAGTTCTTAGAGTTTATCACAATTCTGAGACTCAGCTAAGCTCTGTGTTCTGTTTGTGTCTGGTAGCACTGATGGGGCTGCTAAGATCAATGATGCCATTTTGTTAGTAAATGCCAAGCCAGTTTGTTCCATCTCCTAGAATTACTGTGAAGGAGAAATGCAACTTAAAAAGAGATCCCTACAGCTGAGCACTGGAGGTCTTGAGTAAATAGACACACCTGGTCATTTAACCCGCCAAGAAAGGGGGTGCCATTGTGGTACAAGAGAAGGAAGCCTAGAGATAAGCCTGTTTCAATCTCCTACAGATGAAAGGAATGACGTGTGCCTGAAATCACAAATCTTCCTTAAAGTCCTGTCAAAAAAACTTCTGGAATTCACAGGAATCCATAAAAATCCTACCACCCGGTGTTATCTCATGCCGGTAAAAATGCTGTAACATTTGTGTGGCTGTGATTAGTGCCCTTGATACGAACAGGTCAATCCAAGGTAAATGGGAGCTTTTGCAAGGTGACTCCCATTGACCTTGATTTGATCCGTTCCTGTCGTTAGAGTGAGGGCATGGCCATGCCTATGTTGGGCAACCCCCACCCATATACTTTAAAAAAATTATCTCTGGTGTCTAGAAGGCTTTCTGTCCCTTTGGGGGCAGATCGTAGGTAATTATCCCCATGCACCCCCCCGAGGGGGCGAGAAAGACTGAAGTGAGGGCATGGCCATACTCATAGTGGGCAGTCCCCACCCCTATATTTAAAAATAAAAACATTCCCTGATATCTAGGGGTGTTTCTGTCCCCCCTGGGGAGCAGATTGGGGCTGTCACCCCCATTTTCCCTCCTCTGGGGAGGGAAGAAGACTGTCGCCATTTTAATTTTTTGGGGCGGGGGTCATGGGCATGCCCACAGTGGACAGTCCCGACCCATATATATTTTTTTATTGACCCTGGTGCCTAGTGGGCTTCCTGACCCCTAAGGGGGCATATTGCGATCCCTCTCCTGTGAAGATCCCCAAGAAGGTATCCATTTGGCAGAGATTCTCCTCTCCTAAGAGAATAAGTACCTAGGGGGCTGAGATATGACTCCGAGCTTTGATTCAGGGAAAATAAAACAAGCCCATTGCTTCATTTTTCTTTCACTTTTACTGCAATTACTTCAGCATGCCATGCACGCTGATCGTCATTACAGTAAATAAAAATAAAAAACACCCAGGATGCTCTGGAAGCTTTTCCCGAACAGTCCATACTAAAATAGAATAATATATCTTCCCAGTATTGGTCAATGGCTGACAGATGCACTGAGGAGGTAGTGTGGGTGTCGACCATTGGCCAACACCCACACTTAAGGGGTTAATAGCTATCCCTTCTTCCACAGGTTTGATCACCGGGAAGTACCCAAGCGTAATCATAAAAAAAAACAGGAATTAATGGTTTGGTAAAAGCGGATTGATTGCATGGTATCGATGTGAGACAGAATGTATACCCAATTTGACGAATCCCGCAGTGATTGCCAAGATACAGCAAAAGGTATGATGGTCGGGCCTGAAACAGGTGTAGCAATGAGAATAAGCACATTTTCCTCACTGACACCCTTTTACTATTTATGTTTATTCAATTTTTGATCACCTGTTTATGTTTTTCTATTATGGTATTAAAATGTTATTATACTAACATTTCTTCTTATGCATTTGACTCCGGGACCGTTGTTATTTTGACTACGATTAAATCTAATGCAGGCATATTTCATGCCTCTGGATGTGACATATACCCAGCCAATATGGGCCAGGTGGACCTTTCATTGTTTAACCCATCAACTCAGACCTATAGAGCACAGTTACTCACCCGAGAGGGTATCCAGGTGCTAGTTTCTTGCTGGGATCAGTCGAAACGCCTGGTTCCATGAAGGCACCCATTCCAATATTATGAACTAACGGAGGTAATTGTCTACCACACCATGCTTGGTGCCCTTGATATCTTGATGTTTTCTACACCATGATGAGGTTGATAATGAGCAGGTATAGAAGCAGCTCTGTAAGTATTGAAATGCCCTAGTTTTTGTCTACAGGACCAAACTCTACCCAAAAGTAATATAATTCAAAGTAGTATGCAGCATGTGCATTTACAACAAAGATACCCACCTCCTGTGTTAGGGAAACCCTTTGCTGTGAGGTTTTGTGTTACTGGTGCCCTGATGTTTACTCCTATCGTGCGGGTTTTGCCTGCGTGAAACGGATTCAAAATGAGTTGCGTCAACACTTCCTTTGGGTTGAAGCAATTTAAATGCATCTTAGCTTCTGTATTTTCCAAAAACATCTTGCAAACCTCCAAGCATTCTAAGGCTCAAATCCTTAAAAGCCTTTTGGCTTTTAAAAGTACTTATATATATATGCTCGGCACAAAGCTAAGATTTAATTAAATCACTTCTAGTCTAATGATATGGATTTTTAGGAAAGTGTGGTGAGAGCTTTAGGCCAAAGACATATTGATGCAAGTTTAAAGAGTTTGATCAGCTTTCTGCTACTCCCCAGCACAGCATTTGCATTTGTGTGTGCAGCTAGTGGAAGGCAGTTGGTGAAAAAATGTTGAGAAAAGATTCAGAGTGAGATTAAAAACTAAAAACAAAATACTTTTTACTAGTCAAGCAGCCAGAAAAACCGTAAGAAGAGAGGGAGCACTGGTCTGAACTGACTGAGGAACCCAGTATTACAATAGACATCTCCACTATTAGTAATGATTGGTAAAATCTTGCGTGCGTCATTCAAGATTACTTTTAGATTAGCGCTGCATAATGAACACCTAATTATATATTTTCTGAAATTTTTTCAGAATACAGCCTGAGCATCTGGATCTATAGGTGCACTGGCTACACAGATTTATTCAGCATACCAACTTATGACAGAAACTCCACTGGACTGCAACTCACGCTCCACCTGTGCATTACATGAAGATGTTGTGTTCTGGGCAATGATCAGTTTAGTGAGACTCAAAGGAGTATTTGTTGTTAGTAGGTTCCAAACCCCCTTTCATCATGAATAAGCACACTCAAGAATGTACACTATGAATATATTTTTACGACTTTTGCATCAAGGGCCAGATGTACGACCGGATTTAGTGGTAGCAAACGGGAATTCGGCTCGTTTGCGACCGCAAAATAGGTCTGGTCCATGTACAAACCCTATTTTGTGAGTCGTTAACCTTTTACCGACTCGCAAAATAGGGTTTGCGACTCGCTATTAGGAAGGGGCGTGCCAAGAGCATCCCTTCCTAATAGAGAGTCGCACTTCAATGTACGATTGTTTTACAACCGCAATTGCGGTCACAAAACACTCGCAGTTTACCACCTACTTCAAGTAGGTGGTAAGCCACTTGCAAACGGGAAGGGGTCCCCAGGGAACCCCTTACCCTTTGTGAATGGATGCGAAAAATATTTTTTAAGAGCAGGCAGTGGTCCCACTTACCTCTGCCGACTCTTGAAAAATGAAACAGAAACGTTTCATTTTTCTTTTTTAAATGCATCCCGTTTTCCTTTAAGGAAAACAGGCTGCATTAAAAAAAAACTGCTTTATTTAAAAAGCAGGCACAGACATTGTGGTCAGCAGGCCATCATCCCTGGGAGTGCTAGCCATTCCCAATGGGGTTGCGAATTGCACCTGCCTCATGAATATTAATGAGGTATGCAATTTGCAACCCCATTAGGAATCGCAAACAGTGTCTGAGACACTGTTGTAAATTACATTTTGTGAGTCACAAATTGAGAGTTGCAAAAAGTCGCAATTTGCGACTCGCAAATTGGTAGGGTCGTACATCTGGCCCCAAGATCCTAAACTTGTGCTTATTATGTGTTTAGTTCTGACTATGAAAACAAATAGAATAATGGCAACCAAAGCAACCAATAAACACAGTGTTAGAAAGAAATGGAATATTGTAACAGTATTTTAGAGTTTGCCTGAATTTGTTCTCCAACCCCTCCCTTCTTACTTCGTACTATCCAATCTTAGCATCAAAGGAGCCTGTACAAAGTGGGCATGCCTTTCACCCGCATACCTTGATGGAAAAATTTAGATATTGTTCCTTATGAAGAGAGCTAGCGTCCCAGCAAGCCGATAAGGCCTGTCTGGGGGCCTGATGTCCCTGCTAGTGGCCTTTGAAAAGGTGCTCACAGGTCGTATCTGTATGAGACCAATCACTTAAACTGTCAGTTCCCTGGAAGTGTGAAGATTCCGATCTCTCTTATACCAGTTTGTAATTAGCTTAACAAGTCTTTTCATATTGTTTTGAAAAAGAGCAGGCATCTTATTGAATATTATCAAAAACAACAATTAACATCCACTTTCTCCTACTTCTACTTATTATTGACTGTTTGATTTATTTACATATATAAATAAATGCTGAACTATAAAATCCTACTGAAATAAACATTAAACATTATATATGTGCTAACAATACTAAATGTAATATACGTTCATAAAAAAAAGTGCACTCAAATAAATGAGTGTGTCAATTGCAGTGGTGGTAAATAAGCAGGAATAATGAGAAGATTACATCAATACAGCTTAGGAAACATAGTCATCTCTAACTGAATGCTCCTTCGTTTAGGAATGAGTTTAAAATCATGAAAACAGTCTACAAAACACAGACATAATTGATATTCACGTGGCCATGAATAACTTGGTCTGCAATAGTTACACATGTTTTTGGGAAAGCCCATGCCACATGTTATAAAGACTATGGGGAAAATGTCTCAAGGCTTTACACCAGTGCAATGTCACAAAAGCAATGCAAACTGGTGCAAAGCATTGATAAACTATGTACATTCCAGCACAAAGCATTTTTTTGCTAGGAAGTTGTCTAAAAATAATGCAAATATCATTTTGTGCCACTTTGCATTATATTGCATCAAGGGGGCACCCAATGGATGGTACACGGGAATTCCCAGTCTACCTCCCACGGTTTTTGACGAAAAGCTCTATCTACAGCCATTTGTGGACAGGGCTTTGCACCCAGACAAGACCAAACTAGGAAAAAAGTTTTTTTTTCTAAATGTTTTAAACGTTGCATGTCTGCTGTACTGTGCAGAAAACATGCAAAGTGGGAATAGTGTTAATTTATGTCTGAGCATATCAGTAAATATGCTTTTCTATTCTATCTGCATCCCTAGTAATAGTTTTAGAGAAATGTTCACAATTGACAGTGAGCTATCAATTCTCAACACAACTTGCCAAATATCACTAGATTTTATTATTTCTGTGAAAAAATATTCCATGTTGCCTTATAATAAAATTGAAACGATTCAAGCTACCTTTCTTGTGGATCAACTCGGGGTTTTGAATGATTTTATTCAACTGTATCTAACTTTGTGATGTTGTCACTTGAATTCACTTTACCAACTCTCTGTAATAAGGTCTCGACAACATCTTGACCCCGTCGATTGCAAATCACTTAACAACAATAATTACACAGAGTATGATGCCATCACAGTTCAAATGTAGGACCTCGCTTAAAACCATTGTCCAGTTTAAACAGCAATGCCTGTCTCCACTAAATAATAACGAGTGGTCAAAAGAGAGGGAAGAACTGATTGATAGAGTTCTACCTTACTTTAAAAAGGCTAATGAGGCTGAACTGGGGTTAGTGATGGTTCTGGATCAGGGTATAGGTATAGATATAGATATACTCATAGAATTCTTCCCTTCATTACCCTAGAGTACTTTCTCCATCTTTGCTAAACTCTTGGCTTCATCTGTAGCTCACTTGCAGAAATATGTATCCTCAATCTTTCCTCCATGATTATACGGCCAGAATATTAAGAAAATTGTATATATATATACATATATATACATATATATATATATATATATATATATATATTATTTTTTTCAGACAAGGACGCGGCACTCAAGGCTTGGGTTTTGCTTAATTTAATTCAAGTTCAGCACTCAGGTCTGAGTGCTGAACTTGAATTAAATTAAGCAAAACCCAAGCCTTGAGTGCCGCGTCCTTTGTCTGAAAATTGATGGTTCTGGGCCAGGATCCGGCCACTACGCAGAGCACCCGCTGACGAGCGCGCTGGATCAAAGGATCACATTGCAGGAAAATATATATATATATATATATATATATATATATATATTTAAACAAGCGCGCCTTTTCACTTCCTATCCGGCGAGAAAAGAGAGCACGAACTCCTCTTAAGATGGTGCAATTTTCTTGTATTTGCTCACAGTTTCCTTCTCATGTCATAACGCATTTCGGTCACCGAATGACCTAGATCACATAACGAAACACTTTACGGTAATCTTTTTTGTACAACCCCCTAGTGTCACGTGATAATAGTAGACAACGTGAAAAGACTCTTTTTTTAGCTTACGGCGTTATACATCGCAACATCATTACCAGCCGGTAATATGTATAAGAATTCAAAATACATTTTAACTTTCAATTAATTCTCAATTATACAATTTCTAAGATTGTTAAAAATCAATAAATACATAAATAAATGAATGAATAAATACATAGGTGAATATATACAATGTGATGGTTTGGCTATCTTGTACATATTTTGTGGCCATTACAGCCTACTCCACCTAATGGTTATATCAACATTGTATTGAGACTGGGGAGATGTTTTATTGGTTTATCTCTTTGCATAAATGCATTATTTTCACCACACGTCATCCCCTGCTTGTAACCCTTTGTATTTATGTTCTCAATATTTTATGTATCCATGACAGTGATATACTATCATGAATTCTAAGATCAGTATAATTTCCGCCTTAAAATGTGCAAATTGAGCCTATCGTACTCAGTAAAGTGCTTTTGTGCAAACTAGGTGCCTTATTAGTGCAAAGTGCTATAAAGTGCTGAGTGCTTCACAGTACATACATCCAATAAATATTAATTACTAAAAAAACACATCTATTTAACATCTTTTTTTTGTTAGTTTTTTTGTTTTTTATACATAAAAAAATCTTTTTAGTTCTCACTGGGCGGCAGGCTTGAATTTTTGTTACTTTATATATTTTTATATTTTTATAATATAAATTTATAAACATGTCAACCATCCCTATATTGATCCTGTCATAGTCCTATCCAAATCTAGATATATTATAGGCATGTTAAAGAGACTATCAAGCAGGTGTTTTGCTGACATCTTTTTTGCTTTTTTTACTTATTTACTTTATACATTGGGGCCACAACATGAGTGAGCCTAGAACTTCTTGGGCTAAATCTTCAATATTGTCATCCTTATGTAATACATAATAGTTCCACAGAAAATTGTGTAGGTCCTCTGTGTTGTTAAGCCCTGTCGGTGCTTTGCAGTAAAATTCTAGAATTATGCGTGACTCAAGCTGTCTCAACAACCGTTCTCTATTGCCTCCACCGCGGAGAATAGGGACAGCATCCACAATATAATATTTGAGGCAGTTGAGGTCATTGCCATGTTCAGTTTTAAAATGACGAGCCACGGGGTAGGTGGCATCATTATTGACGATGGCCCGTAAGTGCTGTAAAATTCTCACATGTACCTGTAGCTTGGTACTCCCCACGTATCTCAAGCCAGAGGTACATGTCAGCACATACACCGCGTATTCTGTCCGGCAATTAAAGTTACCTTTAATAGCTATCTTCCTAGGGCTGAAAGGTGTTACATAGTGCGTTGTATTTTCCCCAAACTTGCACGACCTTGCTTGGGTTTGAGACACATGGTGCTCGGGCCTATTTCTGGGCTACTTTTTACTAACTGGGATCTCATTGATAGTGCCCGTCTAAAGGTAACTGTTGGTGAAGATGGTAACCTGGGCGCCAATACTCCATCTGTGAGTATTATGGGCCAGTTTTTATTAACTATAGACCTCAACTGTCTTTCTTGACGGCTGTATGTAGTGATTAGTCTCGGTGTATTATCATTTTTCGTACTGCATGATATTTGAGATGTAGATGCAGCTTCCATTTCCGTGTGGCTTTGCCTTTGTTCTAATAAGGACTCCCTAGTTCTATTTGCTTTTTTAGTGGCTTCATTTAGAATTTTTTCATCATACCCCCTCAACTTGAATCTTATCTTAGCTTCATGTATGCACTTTTCTAATTCTGCCGCTGTGCTGCATATTCTTTTGAGCCTGAGAAATTCACCGTGGGGGATACTTCTTATTAAGTGTCTCGGGTGTGAACTTTTTGCATGCAGGGTGGAGTTGTCCGCCGTTGTTTTGCGGTGCAGTGTGGTTTCCAATTTACCACCAGCTACATACACTTTCGTATCCAGGAACTCAACATTTATATTGCTGATATATGATGTAAACTTCAGATTTACAGTGTTTTTGTTAATTTCCTGGATAAATTCTTCTGCACTCACCTGATCACCCTTCCACACGATAAAAACATCATCGATAAATCGAAGCCAGTGCATAACATGTGCAGAATACATGGTTGAGTGGGTTGTCCTCAGAACCTGTTCTTCCCACCAGCCAACATGCAAGCAGGCATAGCTGGGGGAGAAACAGGCTCCCATAGCAACTCCTCACTTTTGCCTGAACAAGTCCTTACTGAATAAAAAGAAGTTGTTAAACAAGCACCACCTGATCAATTCTAATAACAAAGGGGCCGATTCCGATTCCGGCCGGAAATCTCTCCGACCGAGCCGGACCCGGAGAGAATTCCGACCGAATCGGACCCTAGCAGTCCGACCGGACGAGTACGATGCATTCGCATGCTATCGGACTCGAGTCGGTCGGACTCCCATTGAAGTCAATGGGAGCCGGTCG
Organism: Calotriton arnoldi; assembly: GCA_963921515.1. NCBI lineage: Eukaryota > Metazoa > Chordata > Amphibia > Caudata > Salamandridae > Calotriton > Calotriton arnoldi. The sequence goes on from CAWUFW010000624.1 coordinate 2,493,640, forward strand.
TTCAATGCGTACGCGGGCTCCCATTGACTCAATGGGTGCGAGGCGAACAAGGGCGCCCCCTACAGCGGGTACGCGTCCATGCGCATCGTGGCGTACATGCACAGGTAGGGGGGACCCATGGGTCCCCCCTGTGTGCGACTCGCGCGCCTACGCGTACAGGGGGGTCCGACGCAGACCCCCAAAGTCCGGCTCCGACAGCTTTTTCGAGCCGGACGGCGCGAGTCGGTCGGACTGCTCGCGGCGCGCATCGTACTTACCCGGCCGGGAAACGTCTCCATAGCGCAGTGCGAGTCGTGTCCATGCGAGTCGGTCGGAGCGTGTTGAAGCCGCGTTCGAGTCGGTCGGCGATTTCGCGGGTGCTTGCATCGTACTCGCTCGGCCGGACCCGCGTACGATTCGGTCGGGAAACAGGGCTCCGAATCGGATCCGGTGAATCCGAATCCGATTCGGAGCACTACCGGCCGAGATCGGAATCGGCCCCATAGTGTTATGATTGTAACATGTTAACAGTCTAGTGTCCAGAAAGTGTTTTACTGCTGTTAGACCTTTTATGATGATCTATACTAGTATATAATGACTCTATGTATAACGTTATCAGCAGTAAACCATCCATCCCTTCAATTTTTATCAACTTATTAAGAAAGTCTCCAGTGTCTCTAATATATGTCGGGAGTTTCTGTACATGGTCTTGGAGAAAGAAATCTATATATTGTGTTATATTCTCACAGATCCCTCCTATGGCAGAGATGATCGGTCTGCCTGGGATCGGGATAGTTTTCTTGTGGACCTTTGGAATGAAATAGATCGTAGGGAGTACAGGAAATTCATTATGCATGACTTTGTATTCCTCATTGGAAATTAGTCCTTGTCTTTTCCATTGCTGTAGATCTTTTTTCAAACCATCCTTTGCTTTCTTATATTCACTCATGGTGGTTTTTTCATAACAGTCAGTCAATGTTGTTTAATTGACGATGTGCTTCCTGGATGTATTCCTTTCTTGGCCAAATGACTATGTTTCCGCCCTTATCGGACTTGTTAATGACAACTTCATGATTATTTTTGAGTTTTTTGATTAGATTTTCATACTGGCGGTCATGATGTTTGATGTTTCTATTCCTGTGATTTACTTTTCGATAGAGTTTCTTTAAATCGTCAATTACCCGTTCATGATAGATGTCAATGGCATCTTTGGGCATCATGGGAAGGAAGGTTGATTTAGGTTTAAAAGGGCTACTGCCCACACTTGATTGACTTATGTCCAGGGCTTGTAGTCTTTCTTGTGTTGACCCCAGACTGGGACTATTGTGTGGATCATTGTTAGTTTCATCGTTTAGTTCATGCAAGGTTTAGAGGGTACAAGCATCTGAAACTTGGAGGTTCTCCATAACTGTATTTGCATTATCTGATATCATCTTTTGTTGATTAATGCCTTCTTTAACAGTGAAGCATTTCTTTAATTTCAGTTTTCTAATGAAGTTAAAAATGTCCACTCTGGTGCACCTATAGTTAAAGTTGCTTTCCTGGCAGTAGGACAACCCGAGTGATAATAGTTGGGTTTCTGCCTTAGTTAGAGTCAGTGTGGATAAATTGACTATGGTATTATCATCTTGTCCTATCTCCTGCGCCATTGAGGCTTTATGGGTTTTGCACCTCCGACATTTGCGCCTGGCTCGTCTCTTTTTGTATCTTCGTTGTCTTGTTGTTTCTTTGGATTCCGTGGCCTCAGCGTCTGCCTGCATTCCAGGGATAAAAAATCTAGCTCTTCGGCCAGACTTAATTTGCTTCTTTCTCCTGTTGTGTCGGTTGTATTGATTCCTCCCTCTTCTGACTCGGTTTCACTGATTGCCGAGCTGAGATCTGAGGTGGATAACCCAACATTGGATGCGCCCATCAACTCCGGATTTAGGGATGTTGTGCTGGGTTTTGACATATTATTGAGCCTCATCCTCTTGGCACTATCGTATTTACGAGCAAATGTAAAAATCATCCCTGCTCGTAATCGGCCTTGTCCCTGGCAAACTTGTGAACCTTTCTAACTTTGATTCTATCCTCTTGTTTTTTCAATCTTTCTTGGATTTCCTTTCTGGCTTTTGTAATAATCTGTTTGTTCAAGCTTTCCCAATTGTTCATTAATTTTGTCAATCTCTTTTGAAAGTTCCTCCCGATCACTTTGGGCATATTTAATTAATATTTTTACTAAATTCATGGATGCCATCAAGTTGTTCTCTGCCCATTCTTTCAACATGTTGGGGTTGGGATTGTCTAAACTAGGAGCCAATTGTATACGGAGCCCTCGTGGAATTCTTCCTGCTTCCTCATATTTTTGGAGGGATTTTTGTTCCCACCATTTCGTAAGTTCATTACGCATACACTTCTCTAATGATTTATGCAATGATTTAGCATCAGTCTCCTTATTATTAGTGCCCGCGTTTAAATATTGACCATTGTTGGTGGCACTTGGTAAGTTGCTGAATAGCTCTTCAGCCGCCGCCTCCCTTTCCCGCAATGCATCCGCTGACATTTTGGAAACTAGCGTGAGTGCCTAGCATGTTTGTTGTCTCCGCTGGCTCAATTGTATTTGCATATGACCTCCCCACCTGCGCTTATGCTATTTCACTCACCGCCGTGATATCGTCTCCGGCTAGTCTTCCGACCCTGCCTTCGTCGCCTCCTGGCTAGTGATCACTTCCGTAGCTGCATCAGGGGGCTGCTGCGATGATCTCCTCCTGGATTCCTTGTATTGGTTTTGGCTGAGAACGGCTGCCTACTCCTGGAGAGGGGGTTTGTCAAACGGAAGCAGCCGGCTTCCGTATCGTATCCGATTAAACAAGCGCACCTTTTCACTTCCTTTCCGGCGAGAAAAGAGAGTACGAACTCCTCTTAAGACGGCACAATTTTCTTTTATTTGCTCACAATTTCCTTCTCATGTCATAACCTGTTTCGGTCACCGAATGACCTTGATCACATAACGAAATGCTTTACGGTAATATTTTTTGTACAACCCCCTAGTGTCACGTGATAATAGTAGACAACGTGAAAAGACTCTTTTTTTAGCTTACGGCGTTATACATCGCAACATCATTACCAGCCGGTAATATGTATAAGAATTCAAAATACATTTTAACTTTCAATTAATTCTCAATTATACAATTTCTAAGATTGTTAAAAATCAATAAATACATAAATAAATGAATGAATAAATACATAGGTGAATATATACAATGTGATGGTTTGGCTATCTTGTGCATATTTTGTGGCCACCATTACAGCCTACTCCACCTAATGGTTATATCAACATTGTGTTGAGACTGGGGAGATGTTTTATTGGTTTATCTCTTTGCATAAATGCATTATTTTCACCACACTTCAGCACCTGCTTGTAACCCTTTGTATTTATGTTCTCAATATTTTATGTATCCATGACACAGATATACTATCATGAATTCCAAGATCAGTATCATTTCCGCCTTAAAATGTGCAAATTGAGCCTATCGTACTCAGTAAAGTGCTTTTGTGCAAACTAGGTGCCTTATTAGTGCAAAGTGCTATAAAGTGCTGTCATCAGCAGTGCATTGCGGGGGCGCGAGTTATAGTTAGCTCAACTAACTATAACGGCCGAAATTCTCTGGTTTTGTACGAGTGAAATGTCCAACTAACTATAACGACCTATGGTTTTTCAGTGAATTTCAAAGGTTTTTTAAATGCTAATTTCTAACTATAACGTAGTAGTCGCGTTTGCAGAGTGGTGGAGAAAGGGGGCTGGGCCTCCGAACAGCGCTCTGGAATTCCGCTGCATAGGACTTACAGGAGGTACCAGGAGGGCTTCTTGGCCCCCAAAGTCCCTCAGGAGTAAATTGGACTTCATCCCCCATCCCGTAGTCTGCCAGGAGGCGCGTTTGCAGAGTGGTGGAGAAAGGAGGCATGGCCTCCAAAGGCGTCTTAGCAATCCCACTGTGTGGGACTTATTGGAGGTAACAAGAGGGTTAGTTGGCCCCCAAGGACATCCTTGGTGGCCAACTACCCCTCCTATTACGTCCAGTAAGTTCCACACAGCAGGATTTCCATGTGGTCCCCCTCCTCTGGGCCACTTCTGGCCCCGGGGGACCCCATCCCCCGGGGGCCTGGCCTTATGTGGGGGCTGTGGGGGGAACCCCAATGCCCCAACGGTCCCAGCCAGCTCCCCACCTCCTGCAGGAGCCGGCATTGCATTTGGGCAAGGGGAGCTGCTAAAATGCAGCTCCCCTTGCCCAAAAGCAATTCTGCTTTGCTTCTTGGAAGCGAGAGCAGGTTTCCTGCTCTCGCTTCCAAGAAGCAAAGCAGTGTTTGCAATGACAGGGCGGGAGCCGCACGGCTCCCGCCCTGTCATTGCAAACGGCAATGTCCCGGGGGTGGGCACCCCAGGACATTGCAGGAGCAAGTCCTGGAGGGTGGCGGTCTCAAGGGCCATCAAGGGCTCCAGGAGGGGGGCCCCCCTCCCTACATTTAACATAGCCCTGGGGAGGTGGTGGTCCCAGGGGCGGCCCGCGAGGCCCCCCTCATTAATGACAGAAGCCCCGGGGAGGAGGTGGTCCCCGGGGCTTGGGTGAGCCCGCGAGGCCCCCCCATTAATCAAGGAAGCCCCGGGGAGGTGGTGGTCCCCGGGGCTTGGGGGGGCCCGCGAGGCCCCCTGCCTCCATTTTAATAAAGCCCTGGGGAGGTGGTGGTCCCCAGGGCAGCGTGGGAGGGTTGGGACCCACCCACACATTTATTTTTCAAGCCCCTGGGAGGTGGCGGTCCTCAGGCCTGCGGGGGGCTGCATGCCCCGCATACAATTAACTAAGCCCCTGGGAGGTGGCGGTCCCCAGGGCTTGGGGGGGCCCGTGAGGCCCCCTGCCTCAATTTTAATAAAGCCCCAGGGAGGTGGCGGTCCCCGGGGCAGTGTGGGGGGTTGGTACCCCCACACATTTATTTTTCTAGCCCAGGGGAGGTGGCGGTCCCCGGGGCTGCGGGGGCCCCCACAGGCCGCCGCAAATTAATTAGTGATTGCCCCCGGGACCTTGCCCACCCGGGGGCTTAAGTACAAGGAAGCGCAGGAGCCTGCGCTTCATTTTTTAAAAATTTCTCAGCCGGATTCACGCACCCAGCGCAAATTCAGCCATTTGTGAGCCTGGGGGTCCTTGTGGGACCCCCTGAGCAGGCCTAGGGGGTCAGGGTGTTTCTACCCTGCCCCCTTTTCTTGTTATTTACCTTTTTCTTGTGACTCAGTTACCGAGTCACAAGATGGCTGCCAACATTTCCTGGTTTGGAGTGTTGGCAGCCAATCAGAGTGAAGCTCGTGCTCAGGAGGGTTCGCGAACCCTCCTCGGCCACAGATATCGAAACGTTTTCTTTTTCTAATTTCTCAGCAACTACTGAATGGATATATATATATTTTCCATCCAAATGCCCAAAGCAATGAGAGCGCACTCGACTTCAGAAGAAACCATCCGGTTTATTAACAAGGAATTCTGGTTTAGAGTGTTGGCAGCCAATCAGATTAAAGCTAGTGCCCGGGAGGGTTCGCGAACCCTCCTCGGTGCTCAGATATCGATATTTTTCTATTTTTTGAATTTCTCAGCAACTACTGAACGGATTTACACCATTTGAAAAAAAGCACACTTTCTAGACCAAGGCCTACCTTTTTGACAAATTTGTTGCAATTCCGTTTAGCAGTTCGGGCTGTAGCCTGTTCCAAAATTCTTATGGAAATTAACATGGGGAAAAAGTGTTTTGGGACCCCCCTTTTTTCTCGGCCCCCGCTTGACGAATCACCCTGAAACTTTCAAGACAGGGGCTGACCGGAGCGCCCCATTAGTTTTGAAAATTCCTCGAAGATTCGTCAAACGGCGTAAAAGATATTGGTAAATTAAAAAAGGCTTTCCCTATGGAAACTAGGTCCTAACTATAACTACCTACTGGTGACCGCCAGCAGGTATTATATATATATATATATATATATATATATTGAAAAACTAAGGTTGCAGGGACGTTATAGTTAGGAAATAGAATTACACGAACCTTAGAAAGTCACTGAAAAAAACAAAGGTTACAGGGATGATATATATATGCTCACATTTCACTCCAGTGAAAAACCTGTAAAATTCAGCAGTTATAATTAGCTGAGCTATCTATAGCTTGCGCTCCCGCAATGCACTGCTTATGACCTCACATATTACATCCCTCTTGACATGGTCAGTCACATCACTTATGAGATCACTGATGACATCTCAAATAATATCACTGGTGACATCACTGATGACATCATCCGCAGAACCACTCACATACCCATTCACACCCCTATACAACCTCACATATACCCACTCCCACACAACCATTCACAAACCCATTCATAGACTCATACAAGTACTCACACAGAAACTCACTGATTCATAGAGCTACTCACACATCCACTCACTCATACAGCCACTCATATAACCACTATCTCACCCATACAGCCACTCATGCACCCACTCACTCACCAATACAGCCAATCACACATACAGCCATACAGACATACAGACACTAAGACACCCACTCATACATCCATACAGCCACTCCCACACTGAGTCAGTCATCCATACATCTACTCACACACCTGCTCACTCACCCATACAGTCACTCATACAGCCACTCACTCACCTATACAGTTACTCACATACCAACTCACTTACTCATACAGATACTAACACATGCACTCACTCACCCATACAGTCACTCACACACCCAGGACCTCATCCATACATCACTTATATACCCACGCATTTACCCATGCAGACACTCACATACCCCATCACTCAGTGATACAGCTTCTCACATACTTACTTACTCACCCACACACCACTGACACATCCACTCACTCACCCACACAGCCACTCACAGTCACTCACTCATTCATACAGCCACTCACACAGCTATTCACTCAATCATGCAATCACTCACACACCCGTAGAGCCACTGAGACACCTACTCACACACAGATACACACAATCACACAGCCACTCAGATAATATATGATACAAATAGTATTACTCTTTAGTAGTACACAAACTATACTTATTTACATTTTGTAGTATGTTAGTATATATCTTTAACACTCAGACACATTTAGAAAACACTCACACTCACTGGATGATATCAGTACCACCCATTTCCAGACCTTCAGACCAAAGAAGAGCGAAATGTCATACAGACGTTTCGTTTGAATCGTCAAACCATACGGTACTTATGTCATCAGTTGCTGCCTGACCTCAAACCACGCATCACTTATCCTACATCAATCCCACCACTTGTGAAACTCATGTTTTTATTGCAATCTTTGTCCACAGGCTCATTTCAATTAACTGTCACTATTTCAGGTGGAAGGTCACAACCTATGTTCAGTCGGTTACTCCAAGTGGCGCTAGCCGTACCTTTGAGACACGTGGCACACTGCATCCAGTTCCCCAGACATGAGGATTTATCCAACCTGAAGGCGGATTTCTATGCTTTTGGTCACATGTTATTGGATCCATTGATGGCACACATATTGCCTTAGGACCACCAAAAGGCAGGGCTCAAGAGTATCACAACAGGAAGCACTTCCATTCTATCAATGTGCAAGCTGTCTGCTTACAGGATGTACACCTCAACCGTCTGTGCCCAGTTCTCAGGATCTGCCATGATTCTTTCATACTGCGGAAAAGCACCATACCCCAGCTAATGTCACAACTACTACCGGAGAGGGCCTGGCTTGTAGGAAAGTGTGATCTGTCCTAACTTTGTTTGGGTAGTGTCAGTTAGCATGATCTGTTAGTGTGTAACTCATTGTTGCACTTCTGTCTATCTTCCATCTGGGAGACTCGTGTATCCCAACCGGCCATGATTGTTGGCACCTCTGAGGAATTCTACAACGCCTGGGGAAGTCCACTTCATTGTGGCTCATGGAATTACACAGCGGCCAGTGGAGTGGGCTGTCGGGCTCCTGAAAGCCAGATTCAGATGTCTGGACAAGACTGGGTGAGCACACCTCTACTCACCCGGGAAGGCGTGTAAGATCACTGTGGCCTGCTGCATGCTCCACAACATTGCCCTATCACGGAACATCCCCTACATCACAGAGGATGCAGGCCATGAAGACCCACTGGTTGAGAAACCTGAAATTTCAAATGATGATGATGATAGTGGTGAAGAGGAAGAAGCTGACTTTAGTCAAGATCTCATCCAAAACTACTTCTCCTGAGTGTAAGTATGGTGTGAGATGTAATGACTGACTATTTTTGCCACTCTTGTAGTGATATTTGAGGAGGATGTTCATGCTACATACTAGGAATACATGGGTCTGGAAATATCTAGGGAAAGGTGTTGTACTGTATGTGTATCTTTGTTTAGCTGTAAATATTATCTTGGATTGTGTTCTCTAGACGTTGACAATGTGAATTGTGCCATATGTATGGTTTCCTAACGAATCTCTGTGTTGGTCTTTTTTAGATTCCTTCACCATGGCATTTTCATTTGGACATTTCAGAGCTGTAATATTAGCAGAGAAATGATGCTGTTCAGCCGTATGCAGTGGACATGAATTGTTTCTGGGAATATCTGTCACAGAGTTTGGGCGTACAAAGATGGTACAGTCAGCTTGCACAGTGATAGGATGGAAGTTACCTGGCTTCCATTGGACTTGTTTCTTGTGGTGTGTTGGTCCTAATGCAATATGTGTGCCATTATGTGATCCAAAACAATGTTGTGTAGAGTCCAATTCATGTTATTCTGCCTGCACATTGGCTAAATCCGCATTCCGTATGAACTGTATGTAGCTGTTGATGTGTCTCCTCATTGTAGGACAAAATGATTGTGGCACATCACTGACATTTGTTTGTGACATTCCACCAGATGCAAGCCACACTGGATTGAAATGACCCTGGGTAAGAACAGAATCTGTTGTACTGACATGTGTCTGTTTATTTGTTCATTTGATGTAGGATTCCTTTTGTGAGGTAGGCAATATGGCTTCAGCTAATGATGTAGATCTACGTTATTGTTGCCTATTGTGTTGGATATTGTCAGATATATCCTCTTTTCAATGTTGTGAAAGTCTGCAACTGATTATGTGATCACTGACACAGAATAACTTAATCATGTCTTATTTGCTATGTTTCTGACATCATGTCAGCCTATGATTTGAACAATGGAATAAAGATGTTCTCAGAAGAGACACTTGTATGTATGTGTTGTTGTGACATGGTAGTGATCCTGCGCTGGACATTGTTTACATACAACATACCCATGCTTCTAGAAGTACCTAGTTTTGACATTACAAAGTTCACATGGTAGTACATTCACATTGTTATATGTGAGAATTACAACAGGAGACAATGATTTGGTGATGTGTTTTTAATGAAGTGAACATGGATAAGATCAAGAAATTAGTCTAGCATCTTGGTTAGAGTTGGAGTGACAGGGCCTCATGGTAGTTGCAGTCATTTTAATCTCACTTTACCAACACTGAGAAATGGTAAGCTGCATGATGAGTGAAGGTCAGTTGTAACATGGCAGACAAGTGAGAAGGGGAAAACACAGTCTAGCATCTTGGTTAGAGTTGCAGTGACAGGGCCTCATGGTAGTTGTAGTCACTTCAATCTCATTTTACCAACACTTGACAAATGGTTATTGTACCATACCTGCATTTGGTATTGACCATACTTTTCAAATATTCACACATATCATTGGTCCTGGATTAATATTATTATGGCAATGTACTTCCAGATAGCATTGCAACATGTGGAACGTCATGGAGTTGGATACATGTGGTCTTATATGCAATAATGCATATTAACACAGAGAAACCAACATCTCAGATACTTTGAGCATTGCATGTTAGGGAAGTAAATAGAGAACACAATAGCAAAAGCAGAATTGACAACAAACAGGACATTGTGATATTGTGCCAGTAATTGAAGTGTAACCTATCAGAGTCCACTACCCCAGCTATTCCTGTCAAGCCCTCAGAATGCTGGAGGGCCAAGACCTTCTCCAACCAGGGAAAGAATTGTAATGGGGCACTGGGAGGGCCACCACCAGTCCTCTGAGCCTCCAGGTGGTGGTTGTTGTACCTGGTACACACCATCAACCTGAGGTAAGTCCATCTCCTCCTAATCTCGGCCTATGTGTGCAGGGTTGTACCAACAGCATTCACTCTGTGAACTATCCTGTCCCACATTTCCGTTTTCCTACTGAGAGGAGTATGCTGGACTTGGGAACCAAAAAGTTGTGGCCCTACTCTAATGATTTCATCCACCATGACTGTCAACTCTTGCTCAGTGAAGTGTCTTTTTTTTCTAAAGGCATGATGAGAAAAATAAATGTGAGTGAGTATATGAAAGGAAAAACAAACGAGTGATACAGGGAAAAAGGTGCAAAACTAAAATTACAGGTGGTGGAGAGTGCTAAATAGGAAGTTGAAAATGGGTAGCTGAGAAAAGGGCTGCCTGTATTGTGGGCTGCAGCTGGGAAGCAAAGGATACTGGTCAGGGAAGGGATGTGCTTTATAGTGTGATTTGCAGGCATGTCCACTTGCCAAAGCACATCAGCTGTTTTTAAATGCATCCAATGGTCACTGTTGTGTTTTTATCCGCGCATACTGGGAGGGTCTACTGCTGTTGGGTAACTGCCCTTTGTCAACAGCCGCTGGGAGACCGCGAGTACGACTTTGTAGTCGTAATACCCTTGTCCGGTGGACCGCGGACCTGATGGCATCAGTGGACGCAGCGCCAACATTGCGGTCCTGGCGGTAAGAGCGACATGGCTGGCTTTTCAGCAAAACTCGTAATACAACAGGCGGTAGATCACTGCTGCAGTGGTGTTGTAGGGGACGCAAATGCGACGTTCAGGTGGTTGGCGGCCAAACTCGTAATCAGGCTCTAAATGTGTATGTAAGTGGCTGCACTAATACTTTAGTACCTGTGTTAGTCAAAAGAGAACTTTGTAGGTGTCACTACAACTACCTTTGAGTCTGCTGCATACATAAATACTTTCTGGTGAGTGACTGAATGTATAAGTACTTCTGTAGCTTTCTGTGTAACTTAAAGATGGGTTTTATGAACATGCATGTCAATTGTTTTAGGGTTGGCATACTCTGTTTAGTACTTGGCATAGAGGCCTGCATGTGTACATGTAATGTATTTAACTCAAAAGGACATCTCTCAATCTCTTAAGCACAAGACATCATCCTTTATTGTACACCTACAGCATATCTTAGAAGTGTATTATGTGCACTAAAATGTGAGTTTGATATTTGAGAAAGACCTATAACATGCCAAGTGAAGCTTGGAGTAAGAATACACAGACAGGGTCTACACCAGTAGCCATCACCCATGATTCTCGAATCATTTCCCTGCATGATTCAGAAGGCTGTGTTAGTACTTTCCTACATATGTAAGTGAGTGTAGCAGTACACCACTATGAGTGCCATAGGATCTTTGAGTGAATGTGCTGGTATGTGACTGTGTGTTTTAGTAGCTCTATGGCTGTCTAAATGTGTATGTAAGTGGCTGTACAAATACTTTAGTGCCTCTGTACGTGAATAATTAATATATGAACGTGTGACTACAACAATCTTTGAGTCTGCTGCAGACATAAGTAGTTTCTAGTAAGTGATTGAATATATATGCGCTTCTGTAGCTGTCTGATTAGGTTGCAAAGAGGGTCTATGTTTTTGTGAACAAATATATCAGTTGCTTTAGGGGTGCATACTCTATGTGGTACTTTGCATAGGGGCCTACAGGTGCTCAAGTAACTTATTTGGGGGCATATTATCTAGGGTTGGTGATAATTATCGCCGAGCGCACTTAGCGCGCTTTTCTTTATCGCCGGCTATCGCTGGAATATCTCGCGAAGCTAGCGCTGTATTACCAACGCTCAGCGCTATGGCGATAAATATTCCAGCGATAGCGGGCAAATGGCCAAACATCGCCTAAAAAACAGCGATGTCCCTCCCAAAACTGCGATGATCTTGGTGATAAGGCCCTGTGGCCTTAACCCCATAATCCACCTCCAATGTTAGGTATGCCTAACACAGGAATTTAGCAGACGTTAAATTCCTGCGTTAGGCCAGGGCTAGCGCGATTATTATCATCGCTACCCCTCCTTGCTAATATCGCAATATTTTCCCAAGTTGTTTCTGTCAGCCACGCCTACTTTGCATCTCATTATCGATGCGTAGCGAGTGGTGACAGAAACAGGAGTTAAATCAAGGATACACGCGCTAGCGTGTCCTTGTTAATAATGCGTTAGAATTATCGCTGCTTTTCGGCCGAAAACGGCCGCTAAAGCGGCGATAATTCTCTTGATAATATGCCCCTTGATCTCTTAAGCAGAAAACAGAATCCTTCATGGCATACATACAGCATATCTTAGAAGTGTGTTATGTGCACTAAAACGTGGGTTTGACTCTTCAGAAACACCTATAACATGCCAAGTAAAGCTTGCAGTGATAGTGCACAGACAGGGTCTGCATTAGTAGCCATCCTACATTTTGAAATTCCATTCCTCTGCATGGTTGAGAAGATTGTGTCAGTACTTGCCTACATATCTGAGAGAGTGTAGAAGTACACCTCTATTAGTGCAATTAGATGTTTAAGTAAATGTGCTGGTATGTAACTGCTGCTATAATACGTCTATGGCTGTCTAAATGTGTATATAAATGGTTGCAGAAATTCTTTAGTGCCTGTGTTAGGCAATACAGAGCTACAAAGGAGTGACTGTAACTACCTTTGAGTCTGTTGCATGTATTAATAGTTTCTGGTGAGTGACTGAATCTATATGTGCTTCTGTAGCTGTCTCAATAGCTGAAAGAGAGGCTTTATGTTGTTCTGAACATGTATATCAGTTGCTATAGGGTTGGCATACTCTATATAGTACTTGGCATGGGGCATGCAAGTGTAGAAGTAACTTAGTGAACTGAAAAGAACAACTCTCATCTTTTGAGCAAAAACTAGCATGTTTCATAGCACACCTACAGCATCTCTCACATGTGACTTGTGCATTCTGAAACTTGGATTGAATACTTGACAAACAACTTTTACATGTCAAATCAAACACAAGTAATAGTGCACACACAGGACCTGTACTACCAAGCATCATCCATGTTTGCATGAGTATTTCTCTACATGAATGAGAATGTCATGTCAGAACTTGCCAACATATCTGAGAAATTGTAGGAGTACATCCGTAGCAGTGCCATGAGACATTTAAGTAAATGTGCCGGTATATGACTGTCCATTTTAGTATCTCTAAGACTCTCTAAATATCTATGTAAGTGGCTATAAACAAGCACCTCATTGCCTGTGTTCTAGAAAAGAGAGCATAATAGATGTGACTACAACTATGTTTGAATCTGCTGCCTGCACAGGTAGTTTTTGGGTGAGTGACTGAATGTATATGAGCTTCTGTAGCTGTCTGACAAAGCAGTATAACAGAACTGCAACACCCAGAATGCAAAGACAAACACTCTTTGATCACAGAACATCATATATACACATGTAAATATGTCCACATCTTCTAATGCCTTGCTAACTATAAGGTTAACTCTTAATCTATAGATTGTACTACCAATTACCCCATATAGTAAGCAGCAAATGTACAACATACTAATTCAAAGCAACAGATTGTGAACCAACTTCTCACACATCTAGGACTTTCTGGAGTTGACAAGTCATGCTCTGAGTTGGCGTCCTCACAATTGGATAGGTCTATTTGCCCTGAATTTCAGGAGGGTTATCATAACTAGATTACTTTATTAGAATAGTGCTCCCCAATGGCGGTAAAATGTCAGCCGGTACCTTATCATATATGCACTGTGTGGGGATTTAAGTTATTTAGCTCCTCACTCTGAGGAGAAGATTAGGTCAGATCTGCCTGTTTTCACAACTTTTTGGTCCTGATGAAAAGCCACCAGATCGCTCCATGACTACCAAATGCATGAAACATGTTGACCTATAGCATAGACCTTAGCGTATTAGCTTGTCTATAGGTGACCAATACACACTCTCACTTACAGAGACAGGGACCGTTATTTACCCAGTTTCTCTGCCACCTTTTTTAGCTCAACATCAACCAGAAAGATCACTTTAAAATATTTTGCAGCATCTGTTTGACAATTTGTTTTATCTCCAAACTTTCACCAATCTTGTCACTTTGTAGGACACCACATGCCCTGTCCTACTGTGCTCATCTGGCGAATTTATTAAAATATCTCCGGTAAAGTGCCCTCTCGAGGGGCCCGCCAGAGATTGCAGTGCCCGCCTGGAGAGGGGGACGGCCCCTTGATGAAGCATGTCACTTTCGGGTGACTGAGGGCAGCTGTTCTCAAAGGCACATGCTTCTCAGAGTACCTGCATTCAGTTAGAGAGAATATCCCTGGGGCTGCATCTTTCCAGAACAATATATGGTGCTTCGATTTCGAGAAATAAAGTTGCTCTGCCACTCTTACCTGCCTCCTTCCTTTCACATGGCAATGAGGATGGGATACGAACTAATGTGTGCAGAGCACAATGGATTAGCTCTTTTTCCTCTGCCCACTATGCTACTCTTACATTTTGCCTTGTTTATTTTTTTACACTGTTTCTTTTTTTTCCCAACTCCCCTATCCAATGTTAGTTTCATGTCTGTTATCACTGCATCTTTGACTCCTTATTTCATGTTTTTTATTTTGGTAGCTGACTTTTTCTGGTCTCTACTATTCTCCAGCTGACTTATCTTCTGCTTTTGTTGGTAATCGTTCCCTCTCCCTTATATATCTTGTGGTACGGTAAGACTAAGAACACATTTTTGGTACTCTACTGTCTACCATGAAGATTGCAGGCCCAAGTAAGCTAGTATTATAAATAATATTCACCACGTATGTATGTTGAGAAGGCTTTCTTTTTCTTGCTCATGCTCTAACAGTTAACAAGAGAGTAGCCATGGTCATGCCCCCCCCCAATGTTGTGCTGCACAATTCATTTCTACAGTATACCAGCAGTTTCCATGACAGTGCAGCATGTCTGGAAAGTATAAGGTCCCATTGCATTTGCCAACCAACACCATATGTCTTTCATTGACCATTATTCCACCCCTTCATTGTGCTTTAACAACTCTGTGCCAACATGATTATTATAGGTTACAGCTCTGCTCCTCTATTATGAAAGGTTTTGGTTGGCTTTACTACCTGGCTTGTCTAACATTGTACACCAACAAATGAAATTGCCCAGAGTGATATTTTTGCCGTCAACTCGTGACCGTGAACCCCCGCTTAATCGGCTGCAGTGGTGATTGAGTTATGGCCTCTTCTATCTGCAACTCAGCGAAATTGAGTGCTAAAAATGATGGCTCGAGGGAAACAGGAAATGGTATATGAGTGAAAGAGCCGGTGGTTGAAAGGGTGCTTGGGTGGGTAAAGGGATGGATGTGTGTAAGGATGGTTGGAAGAAAGGGTGTAAATTGAATGGATGGATAATGGATTGGAAATTTAGATGAAAGACTGCATGAGAGAAAGTAAAGCTTAAATCATGGTGGCTCTGGGTGAATTAGAATGAAAGGTTGAATGAATATTTGGATTGCTTGGATGAATAAGCAAGGCAGCTCTTCTCATGGAGAGGGGCAGGCTGCTCATCAACTTCACTTACTTTGTTTTATGGTTATAAAAGCTATGGTTCAAAGTGAGGGGTGTTTTTTTAATTTTTGTTCTACTTCCTTTTTTGTTTTCTTTTTTAAATATTTTTATTGAGTTTTTTATCCTTTTGATCGAGGCACTATATAAAGAAACAGGGTTATGATACATTCATAGCAATTATACATATAAAACAGAAAACAAAACTGTCAGGCCCAATGTGGGCTAGGTATCTGAAACAAAATAATAATAATTCATTCAGACGATACATTTTACATTGTCGAAACCCCAGATTCTCGAGCATTCTAACAAAGCCCTTCACTAAGTTGAGATCAACAGAGATATGTATTTAGAGACAGCCAATGCTGATACTGCTTATAGAAAACTTACATTGGCTACCCTAAATTTGCTGTGTCCAATCCGATATTGGAGCCCATATTTTACATCCCATAGCCCTTTTCCTTCTCCCTTTGGTCTTATAAATTGATAACTCTAAATTATAAGTAGCTAATAGTCTTGACCGCCAATTGATGAAGGTAGATGGGTCAGGACTGATCCATTCATTAGTTATACATGCGCGGACCAGCGCCATAGCAATAAACAAAATAGCGGTTACTGATCTCGATCTTAAATTGCCCTCCCTGTCAAAACCCACACCGATAATTACTGATTCCCCAGTAATTCTAATCGGAGCTCCAAGAATTACACCCAAAAAAATCTCAATCTCTTGTAGAAAAAGCCCCAGTTTTGGGCAAGAGAAAAACATATGAGTCGAATCTGCAGCCCGCAGCCCACACCTATTACATTTGTCCCCCATCGTAGCACCCCATTTAGCAATTTTGCCTGGAGTATAGTCAAGTCAAAAAGGGACATATAGTGCTGACTTCTTAGTCTGCCGGTCATTAAAATCCGGTTCGCCTAATCAAGAGATTTTTCTATATTTATACCAGCAACTCCCAGTTTATTCGCCCACTTTGAGTTCCATGTATCAATATCATCCTGGAATGATTCCAATAGTTGTTGGTATAGCTGTCCTATTGAGGTTTTTTTCCTCACTTTTTCAATCAATGGGATTTTAACAAACTAGCTCTATTCCTGACCCCATCCTACCCAGAAAGCTACGAATTTGAAGATATTTCCGCCAAGAACACGGATCCAGCACAACCCGCCCACAAGAACACAACCAAACTGAAGACCCTGCAATGCATCCTCCTCAACGTCCGATCCCTCCACAAACACGCCACAGAAATCTGGGACCTCCTCGACAGCACCACCCCGGATGTAGCGTTCTTCACCGAAACCTGGACCAACACCACCTCGGGACCGGACATCGCCATCGCCATCGCCATCCCCCAAGGATACAAGATCTCCAGGAAGGACCGCCCCACCTGCCCAGGAGGAGGAATCGCCATCGTCCACAAATCCAGCTTCCGCCTGAGCACACTCCCTGACGAGCCCACAGAACTGATGGAACACCTTCACTTCAAGATACTGGCCAGCCCCACCGCCACCCTCCGAGGAACCCTCATCTACCGACCCCCTGGACCCTTCGCCAACTCCATCACGGACATTATCTCCCCGCAGGCCATCGCATCCACCAACTACACCCTGCTGGGAGACCTCAACTTCCACCTCGACAACCAACTGGACCCCAACACCACATCCCTCCTGGACAACCTCCACAACATTGGACTGCGCCAGATCGTGACCGAGCCCACGCACTCAGGACACACCCTCGACCCCCTCTTCACTACAGGAAACTCCATCACCTTCAGCCACACCACCGAACTCCCATGGACCAACCATTGTTGCGTCCACTTCACCTTCAGAACACCCACCATCCACAGACACCAGCACCTGCTTCCACGAAGAAACTGGACCAAAATCACCGACGACCAGCTCACCTCCTCACTCAACAACTCAACCCCAACCATCGCGGAAAACAACGACCCCAACACCGCAGCCCGAACCCTGCATAGATGGATCTCGGACAGCACCAACACCATAGCCCCCCTCAAGAAAAACAACAATACCCGCGCCAAGAAAGCCAGATGGTTTACCACCGAACTTCGAGAGTCCAGAAGCACATGCCGCCGCCTCGAAAAGGCCTGGAGGAACACCAAATCCACAGAAGCCCACAACAACTTCAGAGCCGCCACCAACGCCCACCATCAACTCAGAGAAACGAGGAAAAAAGCGATTGAAGACAGAATCTCCACCCACGCGCACAACAGCAAGGAACTCTTCAGCATCATCAAGGAGTTCGCCCAACCCACTACGAGTCTACCGACATCCCTCCCTCACAAGACCTCTGCGACAAACTCAGCACCTTTTTCCACCACAAAATCAAGAGCATCTACGACAACTTCGACGAAGACAACCAACACACTGAACCCTCACCAACCACCCCCGACACCCGGAAATCAGCGATTGACGACTGGACAGCCCTCACCACCGAAGACACACTGAAGACAATGAAGTCAATCCACTCAGGGGCCCCCACGGACCCCTGCCCCCACCACATCTTCAACAGAGCCGCCGACACCATCGCACCCATGCTCCGCCACACCATCAACCGCTCCCTGGTGACCGCCTCGTTCCCCGATGACTGGAAACACGCCGAGGTCAACCCCCTCCTAAAGAAACCCTCAGTGGACCCCACCGACCTCAAAAACTACAGACCCATCTCCCTGCTCCCGTTCCCAGCGAAAGTCATCGAGAAAGCCATCAACAGCCAACTCGCCACATTCATTGAAGAACACAACATCCTCGACTCCTCCCAATCCGGCTTCAGAAAAAACCACAGTACGGAAACCGCCCTCCTCGCCGCAACAGACGACATCCGCACCCTACTGGACAAAGGAGAAACAGTAGCCCTCATCCTCCTCGACCTATCAGCGGCGTTCGACACAGTCTCCCACTGCACCCTAATACGCAGACTCTACGACGCAGGAATCCAGGACAAGGCCCTCGACTGGATCCGCTCCTTCCTCTCCGGCAGGACGCAGCGGGTCAGACTCCCCCCTTTCCTCTCAGAACCCACACCTACCAGCTGCGGAGTCCCCCAGGGCTCCTCCCTCAGCCCGACGCTCTTCAACGTCTACATGGCTCCACTCGCCCCCATCGTCAGAACCTACGGACTCAACATCGTGTCATACGCAGACGACACCCAGCTCATCCTCTCCCTATCCAACGAGCCCAACACCGCCAGACGCAACTTTCGAGAAGGCATGGAAGCCGTCGCCAAATGGATGAAAAACAGCTCCCTACAACTAAACACCAACAAAACAGAAGTACTGGAGCGACACCTGGTGGCCCCCCGCCCTCGGAAACCCGCCAACGCCCACGGACCACGCACGCAACCTGGGAATCATCCTGGACTCCGAGCTCAAAATGGACCGCCAGATCAACTCTGTCCCATCTTCCTGCTTCCACACCCTCCGCCTCCTTTGTAAGACCTTCAAATGGATCCCCCTCGAACACCGAAAGACCGTCACTCACGCCCTGGTCACCAGCAGACTCGACTACGGCAACGCACTCTACGCCGGAATAAACAAAAACCTCACCCGCAAGCTACATAACATCCAGAACGCCGCCGCAAGACTGGTCCTCAACCTGCCAAAACACTGCCACATCTCCCAGCACCTGCGCACACTCCACTGGCTCCCTGTCGAGGCGAGAATCACCTTCAAGATGCTCACCCACGCACACAAGGCCCTCCACGGCACCGGACCAGCATACCTGAACAGCCGACTCAAATTCCACGCACCCCAAAGGACCCTACGATCAGCCCAGCTCTCCTACGCCGTGGTCCCCCGCACCAGAAAGACCAGATCGTGAGGCCGCTCTTTCTCCTTCCTCGCGGCCAAAGCATGGAACGCCCTTCCGCTCCACCTCAGACAGACAACATCGCTCCCCATCTTCACAAGAAACCTCAAAACCTGGCTCTTCGACAGACCCCCTCCTTGATGGATGGAACCTGCAACCCCCCCACCCCTAGCGCCTTGAGACCCTTACGGGTGAGTAGTCGCGCTTTAACAAACCCCTGATTGATTGATATTTTAAAAAATCTTGTTTACCTAGGCCGTATTTCTCCTGCAGATCAGAAAAGGACAAAAGTTGACCCTTATCAAACAAATCACCCACACACAATAATTCTTTCAAACCACATCTGAATGTAATTTGATTGCGAAAAATAATAGGGAGCAAACCAGATGCGGAGAAGGGGGTATAGGCATTCAAATTTGAAATATGTAGTTTACGCCTGATCTGTTTCCAGACTGCAAAAGCAGCCTTAAGTATCTTGAACTTGGTCTTTTTATAGTAGCTGGGCACTACTATCCTAACTAAACACCTATTGGTCTCATCCCCCAACCCAAATTCATAAATGGATGGTCTTTTGAAAGAGGGAATCTCAGCCTTGGCACCAACTAAAAGGGGACCCATATATTGCAACATAGCAGCCCAATAATATACCAAAAAGTATGGAACACCCCAACCCCCAGGATCTCTTGGTAAGAACATCCTTTTGAATGCCCTTCTCGGTCTCCGATACCCCCAGAGAAATCTAGAACAGATCCTCTCTAACTTAGTGAAGCAAGAGGTGGAGAACTCAAGGGGAATTGTTCTGAACAAATAGAGAAATTTAGGAAGGACCAACATTTTTAAAACATTACACCTCCCATGAAGAGAAAGATGAAGGTGATCTAATCTTTCCAATGTTGTATTCACCTTGTCCATCACTGGGGTAATGTTCAGATCGGGAATCTGACCACTGCCGATGTAATTCTAATTCCCAGATATGTTGCTTCAGAAACGATTGGTAGATTTTCCGGAACTTCAGTACCTGAGTAAAGCATCTGAGTCTTATCTACATTTAATTTGTAACTGGAAAATCTACCAAACTGCCCAGCCAAAGTCTTTATTGCAGGGAACGCCGAAGATATATCGCTAGTGAGTACCACAATATCGTCGGCGTACGCCAATGCTCTGTACTCGATGTTATAAAAGCTAACCGGCTTAATATTTGTGCTCAAATTTAATTTATTAAGAAATAAATCAATGTATAATGCAAATAGCAGAGGGAAGCACGGGCACCCCTGCCTAGTGCCTCTACTAATACTAAAAGGTCCTGACTCCTGTCCGGAGATACGTATGGTTGCCTCTGGGCATATGTATAAGGTCTTCACTGCTTGAATACATTCGCAACCGAACCCCTTCCATCGCATAACATCCCACAGGAACCGCCAGGAGACCCTGTTGAACGCCTTCTCGGCGTCCAACAGGATCACCCCCAATGAAGATTTGGTTGCTTGAGCCCAGTCTAAAAGAGCTATTACACGTCTCACGTGATCGGCTGTGTCCCTGCCAGGGATAAACCAATGCTGATAGTCTGATACTAGAGGAGTAATAACCATTCCTAAGCGACAAGCCATGATTTTTGAAAAGATCTTGCTATCAGAATTAATAAGCGAGATGGGCCTGTATAACGAAGGATTCAGTTCAGGTTTGTCCTTTTTTTTTTTTAAAACAATTATAGTGGTTTTACGCTAAGAGTCAGGGACAGAACCACGCTGCGCAGAAAGAAACAATACCATAAGTTCCGGCCGAAGCACCTGCCGAAACGTCTTTAAAAAATTCAAGGGGGATACCGTCCGGACCTACCGCTTTTCCTGTGGCTAAAGACAATATTGCTCCCTCTACTTTTTCCCAGGTTATACACTCAGCCAATTTCTCGTTTTGATCTTGTGTAACCTTGTTTGTTTCAGTTTCAAGTCTAAACTCCTGTATCATATCTTCTACACCACTTGTCTCTTGTTCTGTGTATAGCTGATGAGAGTACCTACAAAACACACCCAAAACTTCACCTGGGGAGTCCTGGATCCAATCAAGATGGTCCTGAATTCTATGGATTCGGTTGGCTATTTCCCTTTGCTGCAGTCTCTTTGCTAAAATCCTCCCAGTATTTTCCCCTACTTCACATACTTGAGTCCTGTAAAGAGCCAGTTTAGCCGCTACCTTCATGGCAAAATGTTGATGCATTTTCATCTTTAAAATTGCAATAGCTTTTAAGGTTGCCTCACTATTTTGTTGCCTTATTATTTCCCCCATAAGATCTATTTCAAATAATCTTAACTGATCAATCCAGCCCTTAATTTCCCCCAGAATTTTCCGCTGTTTGGCTATAGAATAGCTGAGTGTTTCCCCTCTGTACCCCGGCCTTAAAGGCATCCCATACAATGGGGTCAGAAGCTGTGCCCCTATTAACTTTGAAAAATTCTTTAATCCAATCACCCATATATGCACAATATTCAGAATCTAGCAATAATTTGCGTTCAAACGTCCATGCCTTCTTTTGGATCCTAGGACTAATGGCTAATTCTAAAATAACCGGGTTGTGATCAGAAATGAACCTTGGTGTGATCTCTATCTTAGCATTCAATACTTTTTCAGCAGAAATAAAAAAATAATCCAGGCGCACCTATTTTTTATGTGGAGCTGAGTAAAAGGTAGCTCCTGGATCGTCGCTTTTGAGGGTGTACCATACATCCAACAACCCGAGTTCTCTAACTAGGCCTTGAGTGTAGGAGAGTAGGATCTGCTTCACAGGGGTACCCCCACTTTTTGCTGATACTTCACTGGTTTTCGACATTAGTCTGGCTGGGGCCCTGCTATTCAGAACCCCAGCCTAGCTGTTTCCTCTTTAAAAGGGTCTCCATGTGCCTTAGGCACATCACTGATTGGGATCTGGAGTGCCCTTGTAAGTCCCTAGTATATGGTATACTATGTACCAAGGGCATAGGTACCTCAGAGGCCTGCCAGGGGCTGCAGCATGTATTATGCCACCCCTGGTAGGCCATCCAAACTGACACCACAGGTCTGCTACTGCAGCCTGGGTAAGGTGGTGCATGCACCCCTTGCTGTGGTATAGGTTACCTATATCACTAAAAGCATACACACATAAAAACCTATAAGTCACTCCTAAGGCAGGCCTTATCAATCCTAAAGGCAGAGTGCATGGTTCTTATGTGAGAGGGTGCCCCTGCATGAGCAGGGCCCCTCTGCAGCGTTTGGAGACCATCTCTGATGCTGTTTGTAGTGCAGCCTGACCATATACTCTTAAACGCATTATATCCTCGCGGTAAAATGCTAACTATGGAATGGCTGCACCAAAACATGTCGTGTTTGGTGTCAAACATCTTGGAATTCTACCCCCCCGCCAATCCTGGTGGCGGGGGTAGCATTCCACCCTTCTAGAGGGAAAGGCATGTTAACTCTGACGAGTCCGGTAACTTCTTTCCAGAGCCACAGACACGAGTCTGGCCTCCTGCTGCTGGACGAAACTCCGGCAGGGGAGGCCTGGACAATAGGTTTCCTGTCCCAGGGAGGTGTGACCACCTCCCCAGACAGGACAATGTGTATTGGGGCTGGGCGGGAGCACTTTCGGGTGCTTTGAAGTCCTGCACTGGGGGCACATTTGGTGTCCCTGTGCATACCCCAGTTCAAACCGGATCAGGGGCTTGCAGCCCCTGCTTTGGCGTGAACTGGACAAAGGAAAGGGGTGTAGCCACCCCTCTGCCCTGACCCACCCATAGGTGGGGCCACAGAGTAGTCCATCCCCTATTTTTGGAATAAAGGTAGGAACCCAGTCCTTAGGACTTTAGATTATACCTGGACGAAACTCTGAAACAGAATCCTGGACCTTCGACGCTCTACTCACGATTAGAGGACTGAAGAATCTCCCTTGGGGTCAAGGAGTGACTCCCCTGCTTGGCAGGCACCAAAGAAGCATCTGTCCGGTTCGCATCACTGAAGCTCCCGTCGGACGCCGAAGTTATCGCATCACCAGAGGTGGATTCTCAGACTTCCCGAGGCTACCCTGAGTCCCCAGCAAAGCTGAGGCCCGTGGCTATCGTGGGTGACTTGAGACCGTGACCCCTGGACACCGAGCACACTTGCAAGTGCACCATCTTCTGGGTCTCCCAAGAAGTCGTGCTTTGGGCTCCGAGTAGCCCTAGCCTCCAGCACCACCTGCACCGAAGATCACTGGCCCCCACCCCACGAGTGTCCTGTAAGCCAGCTCCACGTGCGGCGTCACGAGGCTCCTTCGCGGTCGCTAGCCCGTTGGCTAGTAGCCCTTACCGAAGGCCAATCTTTTCTTTACTTGGCAGTCTGGTTGCTCCAGGCCTGCCCTCACTTACCCTTGCTGGGTGAGTTCCCCAGACCTTGCTGGTCTGCATCATCGACGATCTACATCTTACTCGAGACTTGCCGTTGCCAAGGCCTGTTGGGTCCAATCTGGTCGCCGACACCTCTGCACTCGACAAACATCGAGCAACAGCCCGAATCCTGCTCCTGGTCACCGACAACGCCTCCCGGACCTCGTGGCTGAAGAGTCAAGACGACCGTCAACGAACTTGAAGCGCTCGACATCGGTGGGCATCTGTCCATCGCCCTCCTGGTCACTGGCTAGTGACCCAGACTCTGTCCCCTCTGCTTTCAGGTTCTTCAGAACTCCGATCCACTCTTGGATCCACCCGGACACTTTTCTCCTGGTCGCCAGCAGCACTTTGCAGCAGATCGCCATAAGAAACGACGACGAAACCCGACCCCGAAAGGCACCTATGCACCCGGCTTCCCTGGGTGAGGTAACACGAGTACTCCGGTGCTCCCGTGGGTAGAGACTCTTCAAAGTCCTAGATCTCAAAGGGTTTTGTCCTAGTCCTTTTTAAAGTGTCCCTTTCCTCTATTTTCCCGATCCCGACTTTCTCCATAGAAGTTAACGGCGTATCGCGGTTGTGTATTTACACTGCACGCGTCTCCCGTGGGTCCCCTGTGTCACTACCTTGGGTGGTTCCTTGTGGTCCAAGCACTTCTAGAGGCTCTAGGCCTAGTGTCTAGTTCAGTCGTGGTTCGCATACCACTTTATTGGTATATGGTTTGGTACGCCCCTAGGGCCCAAACGTGTATTTGTGCTATTACTGTGACTTAAGATCTTATAACCTATGTACTTCGAACTCTAGCCTCATAAAGAGACTAGAGGGGTGTGTTTAGTAATAAATACATATATTTTGAATATATACCTGGTGTGGTGCTCTTTCATTTGGTCACTCAAGAGATTATAGACTGGTAAAACAAGCTGCTTTACATTCCTTCAAGACTTAGCCTGAAGGCTGCTCTCCACAGCTACCACTAGGATAGCTTTCAATAAGGTTGTCTTTAACCTACCTACCATAAGAGTCGATTTGGACTGGTGCAAGGTGCCCACTATAATTAGTGGACAGCATATGCCAGGCCAACTTCTCACATTGGTGTGCAGCGTGTGGGATTCCAGCTTGCTATTGTTTTACCAGATAATCTCAATTGAATTGATCAACTGAAAACCACTAAAGGTACCTAAGGTACATATAATTTAAGCTTAGAATATCAGTAAGTTCTACTGAACTTAGAGTTGTGTGTTAAGGGATAGCACAACCCTTTCTACAACTCAAGAGAGTTTAGTAGGCCACACTAGAGTAGGTAGTGCATACACCACACCACACTAGTAATGTCTTTAAAAGCAGGATCTAGAGATGCCCTGCAGGAAGCCATTGAGCTTCCCCCTCCAAGTATGACACACTCCCATTCTTGGAACTGAGAGCTTTGTGTAACGTGAGGAAATTAAGGACAGGCCAAAGTCCCACCACCCAACACCTCCAGGAGTTGTTGGTGGCTTATGATCTTAGTAAGTCTTCAGAGACTGAAGGGGTAGGAGCAGAGGGTGGGCCAGCAGATGAGGAAGGGGCCAGGGGTACTACTACCCCCAGCCCCCTCTGAAACTGACCAGGAGGGTGACAATGACCCTGACCTGGAAAACCCAATCCCTTCTGGGGAAGATGAAGATGAGGATCTTGAGAACCACACCTTTGTCCCCCAGGAAGGATTATGAGTGTGCTCAGAAAGTCTAGGTCTCCTTCTCAGGAGTCTAACCACTCTGGCACCTCAATAGGGAGCTCTGTTTCTTCTCACAGGAGGGAATCCTCTCATGAGAGAAGAAAGAGACTGGTCCAGTATGAGGAAACTCAACTGGAGATCAGGAAGAAGCAGTTGGCTTTAGATAGAGAATCCCTAGATCTCCTTAAAGAGAGAAGAAAGTTGGGACTAGAGTCCCATGGTGGCAGCCATATCCCTAGAGATAGGGAAAGGTCCTATGACCATAGGAACCTGAGCAAGATTGTCCCTCCCTACCAGAGTGGGGATGATATCCACAAATGGATAACTGCTTTAGAGAGGGCCTGTAAAGTACAGAAGGTCCCTCAGGAGCAGTGGGCAGCAATCTTGTGGCTCTCCTTTGCTGACAAAGGTAGAGACAAGCTCCTCACTGTTAGAAAGGAGGATGCTGATAATTACAAGGTCTTGAAGAGTGCTCTTATTGATGGGTTTGGCCTAACCACTGAACAGTACAGGTTGAAGTTCAGAGACACCCAAAAAGCACAGACTCAAGACTGGGTAGACTATGTGGATTGTTCTGCCAAGGCTCTGGAAGGCTGGTTGATGGGCAGTAAGGTGTGTGACTTCTCAGGATTGTATAATCTGATAATGAGGGAGCAGATTCTTAATAACTGTCAAAACCAGCTGTTGCATCAGTACCTGGTTGACTCTGATCTGACCTCTCCCCAAGAATTGGGAAAGAAGGCAGACAAATGGGTCAGAACCAGGGTGAAGCAGAAAGGTACAGAACCAAGGTGGGGAAACCAAGAAGCAAGATGCTAAGAACTCTGACAAGGGTGGGGAGAAGGGTAAAGATCAAAAGTCTTCATCAGGCCCCCAAAAATCTTCTTCTGGTGGGGATTCCCAGTCTACCAAGGGTAAAGGCCAAAGAAAACCATGGTGCAAGGTCTGTAAGCAAAAGACCCACTGGACCAGTGATTGCACCAAGTACAAAGACTCCAGTCCAGCATCCACCAATGCCCCTAAGGCACCTGTTCCCCCTAGTACAGTTGGTGGAAGTGCTCCAGCAAAGGGTTTAGTAGGGTTCACCCTGGGAACTGAGTTGGGCTCTGACTTAGTCAGGGAACTGACTCAGGCTGTGTTAGTCTGTGATGGAGGCATGGATGTGACCTCCACTGTGAGTCCCAGTAATCTGGGCAAGTACAGACAACAGCCTTTAATCAATGGACGAGAGGCTTTGGCATTTAGGGACACAGGGGCAAGTGTCACCATGGTGACACAAGACCTTGTGCTACCTGGGCAAGTTATACTTGGTGAAATGTACCAAGTGACCAATGCTAGCAATGTCAGAACAGACCATACTCTGGCAGTTGTTAACTTCTCCTGGGGAGGGGTAACTGGCCTTAAGAAGGTTGTGGTAAGTGCAAACCTACCAGTCGAATGCTTGCTTGGCAATGACTTAGAGACTTCTGCTTGGGCAGAAGTGGAGCTCAGGACCCATGCAGAAATGCTGGGGATCCCTGCAGATGTGTTTGCTGTGACCAGGTCACAAGCTAAACTGTCTAAAACTGAACAGGCCTTGGATTCTGGAAGAATGGACCAAGTGCCTTCCAAGAGGAGGAGTAGTAGGGTTAAGGCAGTGCCTTCCCCCTTGGCTCAGGAGGAAGATCAGTCCCTTGAGGGGATGATCTCAGCCCTGAAGAAGGAACTGTCCCAGAGGAACTTGAGCCTGACCAGGTTGAGTTCTTGGGGACAGGGGGACCTTCTAGGGCAGATCTGAGCCAGGAGCAGCAGAGCTGCCCCTCCCTTGAACCCCTCAGACAGCAAGCTGCTGCTGAGGCTGCTGGGAAAGCTAGTGGTCCCCATACAGTGTATTGGGATGATGGACTCCTGTACTCAGAGAGTAGAGACCCCAAGCCTGGTGCTACCAGGAGGTTGGTAATACCTTTGAAGTTCAGGGGCTTCCTATTGACCCTAGCCCATGATATTCCCTTAGCAGGACACCTGGGCCAGAACAAGACTTGGGACAGAATTGTCCCTCACTTTCACTGGCCCCACATGTCTGAAGACAGTAAGGAGTTTTGTCGCTCCTGTGTAACCTGCCAAGCCAGTGGCAAAGCAGGTGGCACTACAAAGGCCCCCTGATACCACTACCTGTGGTGGGGGTGCCCTTTGAGAGGGTAGGGATTGACATTGTTGGTCCCATGGATCCCCAAACAGCATCTGGGCACAGATTTATACTGGTGGTAGTGGATCATGCCACCAGGTATCCAGAGGCTATACCCCTTAGGACCACTACAGCACCTGTGGTGGCAAGGGCCCTCCTGGGAATTTTCTCAAGAGTGGGCTTTCCTAAGGAGGTGGTATCGGACAGGGGTGCAAACTTCATGTCTGGGTACTTAAAGGCAATGTGGAAGGAGTGTGGAGTTACTTATAAGTTCACCACACCCTATCACCCACAATGCAATGGTTTAGTTGAGAGATTCAACAAAACCTTGAAGGGCATGATTAAAGGGCTCCCAGAAAAGCTTAGGCGTAGATGGGACATACTCTTGCCCTGCCTTTTATTCGCATATAGGGAGGTGCCTCAGAAGGGGGTTGGTTACAGCCCTTTTGAACTTCTGTTTGGCCACCCTGTGAGGGGTCCACTGTGCTTGGTGAAGGAAGGATGGGAGTTACCTCTCAAGCCCCCAAAGCAAGATATAGTGGACTATGTACTTGGTCTCCGCTCCAGGATGGCTGAGTACATGAAAAGGCAACCAAAAACCTTGAGGCTAGCCAGGAACTTCAAAAGGCCTGGCATGACCAAAGAGCTGTCCTAACTGTTTACCAGCCAGGACAGAAGGTGTGGGTGTTGGAGCCAGTGGCCCCAGCAGCTCTCCAAGACAAATGGAGTGGACCCCACACTATTGTTGAGCAGAAGGGTGAGGTCACTTACTTAGTAGACCTGGGAACACCCAGGAGTCCCCACAGGGTTCTCCATGTCAACAGACTTAAGCCATATGTGGACAGGGCAGACATGGGCTTGCTCATGGCTACTGATGAAGGGCAGGAGGAAGAGAGTGACCCACTCCCTGACCTGCTCTCACAGAACCCTGACGATGGGTCAGTTGATGGTGTAGCCTTGGCAGGCAGCCTCACTACCCAGCAACAAACTGACTGCAGGCAAGTCCTCAATCAGTTTAGACATATGTTTTCTCTGACACCCAGTCAGACCACCTGGTGCACTCATGAAGTGGACACTGGGGACAGTCTGCCTATTAAAAACAAGATTTATAGGCAACCTGACCATGTCAGGGACTGTATCAGGACTGAAGTCCAGAAGATGTTGGAATTGGGAGTGATTGAGCCCTCAGATAGCCCTTGGGCTAGTCCAGTAGTCCTAGTACCTAAACCTCACACCAGTGGTGGGAAAAGAGAGATGAGGTTTTGTGTAGACTATAGGGGCCTCAATGCAGTCACTAGGACTGATGCCCATCCAATACCCAGGGCAGATGAGCTCATAGATACTTTGGCCTCTGCCAAATATCTCAGCACATTTGACCTAACAGCTGGCTACTGGCAGATCAGACTAGCTGATGCTGCAAAGCCCAAAACAGCATTTTCAACCCCTAGTGGGCATTATCAATTTGTGGTGATGCCCTTTGGTCTGAAAAATGCACCTGCCACTTTCCAGAGGTTGGTGAACACAGTTCTCACAGGACTGGAGGCCTATAGTGCAGCTTATCTAGATGATATTGCTGTCTTTAGCTCCACCTGGGAGGATCACCTGGTCCACCTCAGGAATGTTTTACAGGCCCTGCAAAAGGCAGGCCTGACTATCAAGGCCACTAAGTGCCAGATAGGGCAGAGTCAGGTTGTGTACCTGGGCCACCTTGTGGGTGGAGGCCAGGTTCAACCTTTGCAGAGCAAGATCCAGACCATCATGGACTGGACTGCTCCAACTACCCAGACTCAGGTGAGAGCCTTCTTAGGCCTGACTGGGTACTATAGGAGATTTGTCAAGGGGTATGGATCAATAGTGACACCCTTGAATGACTTAACTTCTAAGAAAATGCCCAAAAAGGTTCAGTGGACAGTTAGCTGTCAAAAGGCATTTGATGACCTCAAGCAGGCCATGTGCACTGCTCCAATTCTGCAGAGTCCTGATTACTCCAAGAAGTTCATTGTCCAAACAGATGCATCTGAATTGGGGGTAGGGGCTGTACTGTCACAATTGAATGAAGAAGGTCAGGATCAGCCAGTAGCTTTTATTAGCAGAAGGCTGACCCCTAGAGAGAAACGTTGGTCAGCCATAGAGAGGGAGGCCTTTGCTGTGGTCTGGGCTCTGAAGAAGTTGAGGCCATACTTGTTTGGTACCCACTTCCTGGTTCAGACAGACCATAAGCCCCTCTTATGGCTAAAACAAATGAAGGGTGAAAACCCCAAACTGCTTAGGTGGTCCATTTCCCTACAGGGGATGGACTTTACAGTGGAACATAGGCCTGGGAGTAACCATGCGAATGCAGATGGACTCTCTAGGTATTTCCACTTAGAACATGAAGACTTAACTGGGCAAGGTTAGTTTAATGTCCCTACGTTTGGGGGGTTGTGTAGGAGAGTAGGATCTGCTTCACAGGGGTACCCCCACTTTTGCTGATACTTCACTGGTTTTCGACATTAGTCTGGCTGGGGCCCTGCTATTCAGAACCCCAGCCTAGCTGTTTCCTCTTTAAAAGGGTCTCCATGTGCCTTAGGCACATCACTGATTGGGATCTGGAGTGCCCTTGTAAGTCCCTAGTATATGGTATACTATGTACCAAGGGCATAGGTACCTCAGAGGCCTGCCAGGGGCTGCAGCATGTATTATGCCACCCCTGGTAGGCCATCCAAACTGACACCACAGGTCTGCTACTGCAGCCTGGGTAAGGTGGTGCATGCACCCCTTGCTGTGGTATAGGTTACCTATATCACTAAAAGCATACACACATAAAAACCTATAAGTCACTCCTAAGGCAGGCCTTATCAATCCTAAAGGCAGAGTGCATGGTTCTTATGTGAGAGGGTGCCCCTGCATGAGCAGGGCCCCTCTGCAGCGTTCGGAGACCATCTCTGATGCTGTTTGTAGTGCAGCCTGACCATATACTCTTAAACGCATTATATCCTCGCGGTAAAATGCTAACTGTGGAATGGCTGCACCAAAACATGTCGTGTTTGGTGTCAAACATCTTGGAATACTACCCCCGCCAATCCTGGCGGCGGGGGTAGCATTCCACCCTTCTAGAGGGAAAGGCATGTTAACTCTGACGAGTCCGGTAACTTCTTTCCAGAGCCCTGGCATCACAAAATGGATGCTGCTGCCACAGACACGAGTCTGGCCTCCTGCTGCTGGACGAAACTCCGGCAGGGGAGGCCTGGACAATAGGTTTCCTGTCCCAGGGAGGTGTGACCACCTCCCCAGACAGGACAATGTGTATTGGGGCTGGGCGGGAGCACTTTCGGGTGCTTTGAAGTCCTGCACTGGGGGCACATTTGGTGTCCCTGTGCATACCCCAGTTCAAACCGGATCAGGGGCTTGCAGCCCCTGCTTTGGCGCGAACTGGACAAAGGGAAAGGGGTGTAGCCACCCCTCTGCCCTGACCCACCCATAGGTGGGGCCACAGAGTAGTCCATCCCCTATTTTTGGAATAAAGGTAGGAACCCAGTCCTTAGGACTTTAGATTATACCTGGACGAAACTCTGAAACAGAATCCTGGCCCTTCGACGCTCTACTCACGATTAGAGGACTGAAGAATCTCCCTTGGGGTCAAGGAGTGACTCCCCTGCTTGGCAGGCACCAAAGAAGCATCTGTCCGGTTCGCATCACTGAAGCTCCCGTCGGACGCCGAAGTCATCGCATCACCAGAGGTGGATTCTCAGACTTCCCCGAGGCTACCCTGAGTCCCCAGCAAAGCTGAGGCCCGTGGCTATCGTGGGTGACTTGAGACCGTGACCCCTGGACACCGAGCACACTTGCAAGTGCACCATCTTCTGGGTCTCCCAAGAAGTCGTGCTTTGGGCTCCGAGTAGCCCTAGCCTCCAGCACCACCTGCACCGAAGATCACTGGCCCCCACCCCACGAGTGTCCTGTAAGCCAGCTCCACGTGCGGCGTCACGAGGCTCCTTTGCGGTCGCTAGCCCGTTGGCTAGTAGCCCTTACCGAAGGCCAATCTTTTCTTTACTTGACAGTCTGGTTGCTCCAGGCCTGCCCTCACTTACCCTTGCTGGGTGAGTTCCCCAGACCTTGCTGGTCTGCATCATCGACGATCTACATCTTACTCGAGACTTGCCGTTGCTAAGGCCTGTTGGGTCCAATCTGGTCGCCGACACCTCTGCACTCGACAGACATCGAGCAACATCCCGAATCCTGCTCCTGGTCGCCGACAACGCCTCCCGGACCTCGTGGCTGAAGAGTCAAGACGACCGTCAACGAACTTGAAGCGCTCGACATCGGTGGGCATCTGTCCATCGTCCTCCTGGTCACTGGCTAGTGACCCAGACTCTGTCCCCTCTGCTTTCAGGTTCTTCAGAACTCCGATCCACTCTTGGATCCACCCGGACACTTTTCTCCTGGTCGCCAGCAGCACTTTGCAGCAGATCGCCATAAGAAACGACGACGAAACCCGACCCCGAAAGGCACCTATGCACCCGGCTTCCCTGGGTGAGGTAACACGAGTACTCCAGTGCTCCCGTGGGTAGAGACTCTTCAAAGTCCTAGATCTCAAAGGGTTTTGTCCTAGTCCTTTTTAAAGTGTCCCTTTCCTCTATTTTCCCGATCCCGACTTTCTCCATAGAAGTTAACGGCGTATCGCGGTTGTGTATTTACACTGCACGCGTCTCCCGTGGGTCCCCTGTGTCACTACCTTGGGTGGTTCCTTGTGGTCCAAGCACTTCTAGAGGCTCTAGGCCTAGTGTCTAGTTCAGTCGTGGTTCGCATACCACTTTATTGGTATATGGTTTGGTACGCCCCTAGGGCCCAAACGTGTATTTGTGCTATTACTGTGACTTAAGATCTTATAACCTATGTACTTCAAACTCTAGCCTCATAAAGAGACTAGAGGGGTGTGTTTAGTAATAAATACATATATTTTGAATATATACCTGGTGTGGTGCT
Organism: Calotriton arnoldi; assembly: GCA_963921515.1. Taxonomy (NCBI): domain Eukaryota; kingdom Metazoa; phylum Chordata; class Amphibia; order Caudata; family Salamandridae; genus Calotriton; species Calotriton arnoldi. The sequence goes on from CAWUFW010000624.1 coordinate 2,526,342, forward strand.
CTTTCATTTGGTCACTCAAGAGATTATAGACTGGTAAAACAAGCTGCTTTACATTCCTTCAAGACTTAGCCTGAAGGCTGCTCTCCACAGCTACCACTAGGATAGCTTTCAATAAGGTTGTCTTTAACCTACCTACCATAAGAGTCGATTTGGACTGGTGCAAGGTGCCCACTATAATTAGTGGACAGCATATGCCAGGCCAACTTCTCACATTGAGTAGCTTTGAAGACTTTAGTTTTCTTACCCCTATATGAAAGATTGCTAGTTATATCAAAATTGCTCTCTTAATGTAAATTAAAGTCTCCACAAAAAATTAGGGGGGGTGACCATAATGCTAATTCAACACTCAGATAGTGCATCACTTCAGGGTCATCTAGATTAGAGCCGTAGATAGAGCAGATCGACAATGGAGAACCATTAACAAGGATTTCAGCGATGGCCCACCGCCCCAAGATATCCTCCTTTACCCGTTTACATACTCCCAAACAGTGTTTAGTCAGGATCGCCACCCCCCTGGTAGTTGTGCTCTGTCTAGTACAAGCGAGCACTACCATACCTAAATCATTTGTTCTACTTCCTTGATTCACTGTATTTGTTAAGTGAGGCAGAGATATCCCACCCATCATCATTCATTACCCTCCTCTCCACCCATGGCATTTTGCCACCCATGACCGAAGTGCAGTATGGTTCAATTTGTGACTGCAATGTTGGCTGTACAATGTGCATCTGCTTTAGATAATGCAACATTTACAAAGTTTTCAATGTATTGCAAATCAAACCCACAAGGAGTGTTTCCCTTTGCCCACTCAGTCACCTCTTAGTACTTCATTCCTTAATTCTTTCCTAAGTTCTTCCATCCCAGCCCATGCCTCCCAAAAAATGTTCCCTTTCGACTTCCATCAACTACGGTGACTGAATAAGCCAAAGCTTAGTAGTTACATGATGAATCGATGATCAGTGTAGTGACAATGACCCTTCTATTCTATAGCAAAAGCCGTCCCCTCCCCACCTAATCCCTCTAACCTATCCTGCAGTAGAGTAAGTCAAGTTTCCTTTCCTTACTGCCCAGCGAATTAGTTTGCTGGAAATAATTTGTGGTGGTGGGCAGGCCAGTGAGTAAAGTGAGAGGAGTCGGCATTATTTGATTTCAAGTTTGGTGTATGGGATACACAGTGACGAACATGCCATATATAATCCATATAGCCTGTTCCTTTCCCTGTAGTGCAGTGTATCATTTTCCCCAACATCTATTTACGGCAGACAGGATAATATCCGCATTTTATATGCGAGGTGTCTGATGTGGTATCTTATTTGTTATTCATCTGCCTCTTTGGATCAAAGTAGAAAGAGAAAGGCATTTGTTGAAGAGCAAGGCCATTGGAATTTAAAACACATAATTATCAACTACAGCTGCCCCAGCTGCAGACAGTAGCAAAATACCCAATGAGCTGGGTAGCAATGAGTATGCCTCCATTAATTTAGCACAGCACACAACTTGTACTCCATAGTGCATAATACCTTACTGAACCATCATCAGGAACCACTGACTCAACATCTTCTCCTACACCGACAACACACAGCTGATCCTCTCCCTCACCAAGAAACCCAACGTCACCAGACACAACTTCCAAGAAGGGATGAAAGCCGTCGCCACCTGGACGGAGAACTGCTGCCTTAAACTCAACTCAGACAAGACAGAAGTCCTCATCCTGGGATCCACCTCCTCCACATGGAACGATACCTGGTGGCCCTCTGTGCTAGGAACGCCCCCACCCCAATGGACCACAAAACTAGGCCTCATACTAGATGCGTCACTCACTATGGACTGCCAGATCAACTCAGTATCCTAGCCCTGTTTCAATACCCTCCGCGTGGTGCGGAAGACCCTCAGATGGATCCCTACCAAATCCAGAAAGACCATTACTCATGTGCTCATCAGCAGCAGAATCAACTACAGCAACACATTCTACACTGACGTTACACAGAAAAACTTCCGCAAGCTCCAGAATGTCCAGAATGCCACAGCCAGGCTGGTCCTTGACCTCTCCTGGCACAGCCACATCACTCAACACCTCCACAAAACTCCACTGGCTCCTGGCAGACAGAAGAATAACCTTCAAACTCCTCACCCTCACCCACACCCACTCCTCACCCACACTTACAAGTCCCTCCACAATGCCAGACCAGCATACCTGACCAGCTGCCTCTCCTTTCACACTCCACCCAGCTCGCCCTGGCCACCGTCCCATGGATCTGCAAGACCAGAACCAGAGGAAAGTCCTTTTCCTTCCTAGCTGCCAAGACCTGGAACACCCTACCCCTCCACCTCAGACTATCTCCCACACTACACTAGTTAAGGAAGGACCTCAAGACCTGGCTCTTCGAATGACCCCAGCACTTAGATGGATCTGCTCTCCACCTCCCTCCAGCACCACGAGACCCTCACGGGTGAGTAGCTACGCTTTACCAACCCTTGATTGATTGATTGATTGATTGAATGATTAATGAGAGGTAATCTTTTTCCCACTCACAGTGTCTGATTAGTTTCTTGAAAAGCCTTTAGAAGAAAAAAAAAATTACAGATTTTTTATTGGTGTTAGTCTGCCTTAATAATTTTCTGCAAAAACAACAGTTGATGGACAGAATGCAGAACAATGTCATACATTCACCCCAGTACAGAGATCTGGGCCTAAATCGATCGGTTTTTTGCTCACCATGCCATTCTAGTTTGAACCCAGCCATATGCAAATCAGTCTTGACCCTGTGCCTCATGGGAACAGTCCAGCCCGAACTGCCATGCCAGGTCCTCCCTGGACTGGAAACAAGCATCCTAGGACCTGTTTCGGGGTTTCACCCCTCTTCAGCCAGGATAGCTTGATTCCAGTGGCATGGAGAGCACGGGACCCAAGTCTGGGCATACCCGTCCCACTCGGGGTGACAAATGCAAAAAAGACAGTTGAAGGACAGAATGCAGAACAATGTCATACATTCACCCCAGTACAGAGATCTGGGCCTAAATCCAGCGTTTTTTTGCTCACCATGCCATTCCAGTTTGAACCCAGCCATATGCAAATCAGTCTTGACCCTGTGCCTCATGGGAACAGTCCAGCCCGAACTGCCAAGCCAGGTCCTCCCTGGACTGGAAACAAGCATCCTAGGACCGGTTTCGGGGTTTCACCCCTCTTCAGCCAGGATAGCTTGATTCCAGTGGCATGGAGAGCACGGGACCCACATCTGGGCATATAGCTATGTCTGAACTGGGGTGGCAAAGTGAGCTAAAGAATGATGATGGATTCAACCCAGATCTGTGACTGGGGGTGAGTGTTTGAAAAGTTTCAGCACTCCGTCCATCATCTCCTTGTGTTTGCTTTGTTTGCCCTAAGTTGGCAGGGTATGCCTAGACGTGGGTCCCTTGCTCACTTTGCCACTGGATTCAAGCTAGCCTGGCTGATGAGGGCTGTTAGCCCGAAACTGGTCCTAGGATGCTTGATTCCGGTCCAGGGAAGACATGGCTTGGCAGTTCGGTCTGGACTGTTCCCATGAGGCACAGGGTCAAGACTGATTTGCATATAGCTATGTCTGAACTGGGGTGGCAAAGTGAGCTAAAGAATGATGATGGATTCAACCCAGATCTGTGACTGGGGGTGAGTGTTTGAAAAGTTTCAGCACTCTGTCCATCATCTCCTTGTGTTTGCTTAATAATTTTCTGCCACACAGTGCCTTTTTGCGAGGAATGTGTGGGTAAAACATAAAATTGGCCTTGTGACTCTCCTAATCATAATCACTTCAAATTCAAATGTCTCTAGGGGGCCAGCAATGTACTGCTGCTGTGCCATCCGTCCATCAATTGTTTCTTTTGCATTTGTCACCCTAAGTGGGAAGGGTATGCCCAGACATGGGTCCCGTGCTCACTACACCACTGGATTTAAGCTAGCCTGGCTGATGAAGGGCGATGCCCTGAAACCAGTCCCAGGATGCTTGTTTCCAGTCCAGGGAGGACCTGGCTTGGCAGTTCGGGCTGGACTGTTCCCACAAGGAACAGGGTCAAGACTGATTTACATATGGCTGGGTCCAAACTGGGGTGGTGTGGTGAGCAAAAGATTGATGGATTTAACCCAGATCCTTGTGACTGGGGGTGAATGTATGCATTGTCCAGCATTCCGTCCATCAATTGTTTCTATTGCATTTGTCACCCTAAGTGGGAAGGGTATGCCCAGACGTGGGTCCGGTGCTCACTACACCACTGGATTTAAGCTAGCCTGGCTGATGAAGGGTGATGCCCTGAAACCGGTCCCAGGATGCTTGTTTCCGGTCCAGGGAGGACCTGGCTTGGCAGTTCGGGCTGGACTGTTCCCACAAGGAACAGGGTCAAGACTGATTTGCATATGGCTGGGTCCAAACTGGGGTGGTGTGGTGAGCAAAAGAATGATGGATTTAACCCAGTTCCTTGTGACTGGGGGTGAATGTTTGCATTGTCCAGCATTCCGTCCATCAATTGTTTCTTTTGCATCCATTAATTTAAAACAATTGTTTGCACAGAGCATTATTTACAAAAATGTTTTCTTTTTGTTTTTCTCAATATAGCTACTCCTCCTGGCCCACCCGTACCACCCACCAGGCAGGAGATAGCGGCCCATCTGTGGTGGCAGAGGCCGGACCTTATCCAGTGAGAATAGCGGCGGCTAGTGGTCCTGCAAGAAGAATAGGCAGAAACAGCTCCCTCTCAGCCGGGCCCCAATGCAGCCAGTCATCCTTAGCCTCCAGCCTCATGGCCAGCCCATCACTGGTGCCGTCAGTTGACAGGGGCCCTGACAACAACTGCTGCCAACCCCTCCCGCTCTGACAGGCCATTACTGTAGTGCATCCTACAGCGGCTGGATGCTATGGAGAGCCATCTTGTCAGGATGGAGCAGAGCCTGGCCTAGCCTATACTAGCTCTGGACCCAAAAGGACAATGCCCTCTTTTAGTCCTTTTTTAAAAAATTTTTTTGTTTTGATGGGAAGGGAGTTGGGACAAGTTTTTTATATTTGTTAGAAATTTTTGGACATTGGTGGTTGGGTAAATTTGTTTGGGGAGAGGGGTGGGTCTATTGTGGGTAGAGAGGGTGGGTTTGTTTGCAAAATAAAATAATGGGAAAATGATTATATTTCATCAAATTTATGCCTGGTGTAGTTTTTCGTGTTTTACTTTTACTTTGTAGTGCTGCCTTTAGTTTTTACACATCCTGTTTATCTGGTTGTAGGAGTGTATACTGCTTAATTACAGTTAGTTATACCTCCATAGCTATCTTGACCATTGGAGGGAGTGCTGCCATGACCCATATTGTCTACATCAACATAGATAAATGATTACTTGCAGTACCAGTCAGTTACTTACTTGCTAACTAAACTAGTTCACTTCACTATATAGTTATCTTACCTGAATATAGATGAAGCAATAAAAGGGAAGGCATCCCAGCTTCACAAGCAAGGTCCCACTCCCAGCCAGGTGAGCTCCAACTGTAGAATTAATCGGAAGTATTATTCATTGCAGGCAATTAAATGGAAATGAAACACTGAGTTAGTGGGTTATAAATTATATCAAAGCTTTACAAACAATTGAGACCAGACTACTACATGACAGAACAAAGAATTCCTGATAGTGGGGCGTGGTCTCGTGGCAAACCAACATGGCCGCAACCTAGGGCAGCTCCGAAGCCCTTCCTTCCTACCTCATAGATCCGCCACATTTATCCGCCTGAGAGGTGCAGAACCTGTAACAGGAGCATAAGCGGTGCCCATCAAAGTTTCCCCGGGCAAATTTGGAGGTGGTGGGCCGTAGTTGCGCCGATCGGCAACTCTGGGCCTGCGGCTGGGGAAAAACCGGGGCCTCGAGTGCTGGGGGTGGCCGCCGGAGAAGACGTGAGCGTGGGCATGACCCCCTCCCCCATCCTCGGAGGGCCAAAATAAAGCAGACAAGCGACATCGGGGCCCCCCTGAGGCCGTGACGCTGTCGCCTGGGGCATTGGACTAGGTATTGCACCCCCCCGGGCGGACAGGGCCGTGACGACGCCGCAGGACACGAGGCCGTATGGAGATCCCATGGCGGCCGCGGCCCAGCAACGGAGCAGCCGAAGGTGAATGGGGCAGAGTGTGTTGTTTGGGGCTCTGCAACGCTGCGGACGCTGGAGCAGGGGGAGCGGCGCCTGGGAGTGACTGCCCCCAACGTCCCCGCACCGTGGAATGGGAGCCGGGGCTGGAGTGCGCTGGTGATCTTGGGGTGCAGTACACACTGCCATTACGCGGCGATACCCACTGCACTGAGGAGAGCTGTGGTGGAACGGAGATTGGGCGGGCCCGTTGAGAGAGTGGCCGATGGTGAATTTGGCCCTACCCTCCCTGCTATACCTGTGTCGTAGTGGCTGGCGGATTGAGGCCGCATGAAAGGATCCATCCTTCGCCCCCGCCTTTCCTTGGCACACCAGGTGACTCTGAAGCGACATCGTCGTGGAGGCTCCCTGCTACCTGGGGGTCGATTTGGGGCTGGCGGCGTCCTGATTTGAGTGGCGGCTGGTCCGAGTAACACATTATCGGCCCACGACGGCGTCGCTAACTGCGGCTGCCGCTACCCACAGAGGTCACCACAGATAGTGCCTTTACAGCCGGTGACGCCCTAGGTGCCCACCTTCACTGCTTGTGTCCGACTCCGGGGTCCCGTTAAACATCCGGAGATGACGGAGCTAAATCAGCGTTGCCCACAACTGGACCGGCACTTTGCGGACAAACTCCAAGAGACCTGGCCAAGGACAACACCACCTGACATTTCAGCCGAGTATTCAGCTCAAGGAACAAAGTGAACGTTACCATGTCTAGCGCCAAGGGTACCCGGGCATCGCAACAAGGCAGGCTTGACCGCTTTACCTGCCCGAAGGCGGACCTTACTGAGAAGAAGGTGACCAGCGACAAGGCGCAGAGTGGAGCGGAACAGGACCCTACCGAGCCCACAATGAAGGACATAATGGCAGCTATCATGGGCGTACGCACGTCCTTCGATACTCTCTCCTCGGAGGTGACGCTGATCAGAGCGGACCTCACAAAGTACAGAGAGAAGGTCAAACAATTGGAGATTACCACCGCCAGTCTTGTAGAGGACACTTCACAACTCCAAAGAGACATGGGGGAGTTCCAATCATTTCGCAAATACACGGAAGACAAGCTGGATGATTATGAGGGGCGCCTGAGACGCAACAACATCCGCGTTCTTGGCGTGCCAGAGAAATCGGAAGGTCCAGCCGCCGACCTGTTCATTGAGGAACTGATCTCGACAAAGTTGCAACCAAAGGGCCTTTCCAAACTGTTCGTAATTGAGCGAGCTCACAGAGTGCCTGGGGGCCGACCAAAGCCTGGGGCCCCCCCGCGTCCCATACTGGCCCGGCTGCTCAATTATAGAGACAGAGACACAATCCTCCAGGCGGCAAGGGTTGCTCCTCCAATCCATCTGGACAACGCGGAAATCACCTTCTTCCCTGACTTCACCCGAGCGGTGCAGATGAAGCGACGCTCCTTCCTCGATGTCAAGCGTAGGCTGAGGGAAAAAGGTTTCAAGTACGCCATGCTCTTCCCAGCATGCTTGCGAATTGAACTAGACGGGAAAACCCGCTTCTTTGACCTTCCAGAGGTGGCATCCGACTGGCTGGACAGCCTTAGGCTCCCGCCGGAACAGGACTCCGCCAATCGCTGAGTTCCGCTGCGATCTCTCATGGTGTGGCCCTCGCTGTGTTGGGCGCACTTTGCTTCCGCCGCTGCTGTACCTTGAACCGCCAGCAACCTGTCCATGATGATATGATCCTTGCACCGTTAACTTGGGGACTCTCACAGTAGGTGAAATGGATATTGGACAGGTCCTGCATCAAGACTCTGCGATGGTAGGCGGGGGGGACGACGGAATGCAGGGGCCTTCCCCGTGAGTTAATTTCTATCAATAGAATAGTTGGGCGACAGGCACTCTGCATTTAAATAACATGGGCAGTTTTAAGCCCGGAGTGCAGGGGAGCAGGGTGGGGGGATGTTGGGAGGGAATGTTGTTTATTTTGAATGTTCCTTTTTTTGTGTTATCTCGACAGTACGTTGTATACATGTGACTCCACTTGTGGGGATATGCCTGGCTCAGGATGGGAGTACAGTACAACAGGGCAGTCAAAATCCTAAGTTGGAATGTAAACGGATTGGGGGACAAGATAAAGAGAGGGGTTGTGTTGCAGTACATAAGGAGACAAATGCCAGATATTGTTTTCCTCCAGGAAACACACCTCGTTGGTAACACATGCAAGGCAATGCACAGATGGGGGTATTCGATGGTGGCGCATGCGGGCTTTACCACAAGTTCCAGGGGAGTTGGTATTATGCAAAAAAAGTCATTTCCTTTCTCGCTTACCACTACATACGTGGATGATCGAGGCAGATATGTTGGTATCACAGGCACCTGGGAGGGGAGGTCTATCACCTTTATGTCAGTATACGCCCCCGGATGCAGGGCACTACATTCACTGACCTGAGCGCTATACTCTTGACGTTGCCTGATGGACACCTGGTGCTCGGAGGCGATTTTAACTCAATCGTCTCGGGCACTTTAGATAGACACCCCCCCGTGACATCCCACAAGCCGCCCATGTGTTCTCCGGTTTCCTGGAGGCGATGGGACTGATGGATGGTTGGAGGACACATAAACCCGATAAGATACAACACACCTTCCACTCTGGGGCGCACAACAGCTTATCCCGACTGGATTATATACTGGTCCCGGCTTCGCAAATTACGACCGTTCATGAAATCCGCCACCTGGCAAGAGGTATTTCTGACCATTCCCCACTATGGGTCCATATAGTGTTAGATTATACACAGATGGGAAGAGTTGCCCCAATAAACCCCTGGCACCTCAAGAACCCCAAAATACGGAAAGGCCTAATTACTTTTGACGAATACTTTCTGGAGAACGAACACACAGTTGACTCACCCCAAATACTATGGGAAGCTTTCAAAACGGTGGTTCGGGGTCAGGCCCTCTCCTTGGTGGCGGGCTCCAGAAAAGACAGGGTGAAAGAAATTTCTGATATAGAGCAGGAACTATACCGCCTAGAACAGGATGTCACTTCGGATGCCACACCTGAAGCCCTCCACTCCCTGCGCCTGCGGCAGTAAGAATACCGGGCTTTGGTCACCGATCGTGCCAAACTACAGGGACGGGAAAGGCTGGGGCGGATATACGACTGGGGCGACAAGGCCGGCAAACTGCTCGCATGGTTAGATAAGAGAGAGCAGGCCAGCAGGCTTGTACCAGAGGTCAGGGGCACCAATGGTTCTTCAGTGACAGATCCCCAAGATATAGCCAATCACTTTGCAGCTCACTTCCAAACCATATATAGCTCGGTGGCGCCGTACCCGGAAGCTGACTTTACTAATCTTATTAAAGACATATCTCTTCCAACATTATTGGAATCAGACTCCACATTCGTGGACAGCGAACTAACTGCAGATGAAATAGCGACGGCCATAAGAGCGCTACACTCGGGGAAGGCGTTGGGCCCCAACGGCATCCCAATAGAGCTCTACAAGCTTAGACCAGATAAACTGGCTCCCTATATAAAGTCCATGTTTGAGGATAGCCTTGCCAGGGAAATTGCCCATTGACCAGAGAATTGCCACTATTGTCGTGATCCATAAAGAAGGGAGGCCCAAAGCGGAGTGTACCTCCTATCGGCCTATATCGCTGCTGAATGCAGAACCCAAAATTCTAGCTAAAGTTCTCGCCACAAGGCTGACCAAGGTGATAGGCGACCTAGTCCATCCAGATCAGTCAGGGTTCATGCCTAAAAGAAACACGGCTCTCAACCTGCGCAGACTACACGGGATCCTGGGCAGGGTACCGACGATACGAGAAGACGCAGTTGTGGTCTCATTGGATGCCACCATGGGTTTCGATACATTGGAATGGCCATATCTTTTTGCAGTGCTAGTGAAACTGGGGTTTGGGCCAAATTTCTGCCGCTGGATAAGGCTGTTGTACAGCGAGCCGTTGGCCCAGATAGTTGTAAACAACAGGAAGTCTGAACCCTTTGCACTCAGCCGGGGGACCCGTTAGGGGTGCCCCCTTTCTCCCTTACTGTTCGCTTTAGCACTTGAACCACTCGCAGAGTGGCTCCGTAAAGACGTAAGGCTCCGCGGGTTGCGCTGGTCGGCGGAGTGGGAGGATCGGGTATCCCTGTACGCTGACGATATCCTTCTATATCTTACATCCCCCAAGAGGTCCCTAATAGTAGCCTTTGACATACTAGAGGTTTTTGGAAGATACTCGGGGTTTCGAGTCAATTGGCAGAAATCACTCCTGTATGTCCTATGGGGAACCTCTCCCCCTTTGCCCCGAAACTGCCCGATCCCAGTGGTCTCGGACGGATTCAAGTACTTGGGCATATATATATCCTTAGACCCAGCAGTTCGATACGCCCGCAATCTGCTCCCCCACTGCAAAGGCTCAAAAGCGACATAACACACTGGAAGTCCCTACCACTCTCGATGTTGGGCAAGGCTGCATTATTTAAAATGATGTCTTTGCCCCGTTTCTTGTATGCACTGCAGAACTCAGCTGACCTTGTCCCAAACTCGTACTTCAAAGATCTTGAGGGGCTCCTGAGGGACCTCCTATGGGGAGGAGACCGCGTATCGCAATGAAAAAGCTGACACTTAGCTGGTATGATGGGGGAATCGGGTTGCCGGATATTAAGAAGTATTACTGGGCTGCGCATCTAACAGCTATCAACCATTGCACGTATGGTCATCCTGATAACCCGGGGTTCCGGATGGATCGCTGGCTTTTACCCGGAGGGACCTTTTCGAGCTTTATATTCAACACCAGGGAAATACCCGCTCACGGGTCCCACTGCCCACACAGTCAAAATCTGGCACGCTGCTACTAAAGCAGTCGGATGGCAAAATAAATTGACGTTGGCCGCACCCTGTGGGACTCACAAAAACTAGGATATATGGGGAATACAAAGGGATTTGCTAAATGGGACTTAATAGGGATTTCCCAGGTCAAAGACCTTTGGTGCGCTGGGGGTGTGAAGCCCTTTGACACCCTACAAACTCAATACGCCCTGGCGGATTCCGAATATTATCGATACCTACAGATCAGGCATTCGCTGCAAACAGCTATACCCAAGGTTTCGAGTCCACCGGACGCCTCCCCATTAGAGGACAGACTACTGGATGGGCACCTGCCCGACAGGGCCATCTCCCTAACATATCAAAAACTCATCAACAATACCGACAACCCCCTATTAAAATTGTGAGACAAATGGACTGAGGACGGAATAGAATTAGATGATGAAACCTGGCAGGAAGCGGTCTTCTCTCCTAGGGAGGTCGCTATCCCAGCGAGACTCAGACTGGTGCAATTAAAGATCCTCCATAGAATTTACGTAACTGGTCCCCAGCTGGTACACATGGGTGGGCTGACAGACGGATCGTGTAGGAGGGGATGCACACAACTGGGCACATTCATGCACATACTATGGCATTGTGAGCTAATCCAGGAATACTGGCGTAAAATCCATGAGGTCATGAGTGAAGTGTTGGGGGTAGAAATCACAACGGAGGCACCTAGGTGCCTCCTTAATGTATGGGAACCCACCGACCACAACACCTATATTAGGAAATGGGTCACACTTGGCTGCATGATCGCCAAGAGAAATATCGCACAGCTCTGGGGAGCCCCGCACCCACCCACGGTCATAGCCTGGGAGCAAGATCTAGACTGGTGTATGCTGAGAGAGAAAACAGTCTATGTGGCCCGGGGTTGTCCCCGCAAATGGTCTAAGGTTTGGGCCCCCTGGAATGAATATCGAGGAAATGCATGTACACCTCCCCGTGAAGCCGATGATGATGATTCCCCATTCCCGTGAATTCCAATTAATTGTGTTGTTGTATTGTATGTAATTTGATTTAACTGTAACCCCACGTGATTTTGATATTTGTACCTTATGTCGAGACTGTTTAATAAAAAGATTTATAAAAAAAAAAAAAAGAATTCCTGATAGTGATAGGATAATGAAAAATAGCAATAGTAATTTCTGAGCAAGGGGGCAGCAACTATTTAATTAAAACTAAAGTTACGAACTCCTCGAGTCATGAAACTGGACTCAAAGTCTGGAATGGACATGGTTAGGCATTTACAGTTACACAACACAAGGACTAAATGAATATGCTGATGACTGATCGTTCTAAATCTAAAATATGGATCACTTTTATGCGAGGGTGGGTTATTGAGGCCAGTGAGGGCTATTGCTTATGTAATAGAAGATTCTGCAGTGAGTTGGTGTTGCTTTCACCACATCTGCCCCACCAAGTGTGTGATCCATTGATGGCCTAAATTAAGCCACACCTCAATAAATTACACATCCAGAGGGAAGAGGGTTATGACTTTGATGAATGGATGGGAAAGGGGATTTGGATAAAGGTTTGACAAACACAAACACTACACAAGGACAACATTAATCTGGGTGATGAACAGCTCATCATTGTCATTAATCTGTTGTGGAAGGAAACAAAGGAATGTGCATGACACGGAGCAGTTAAATGCATTGCAAACAGTCCTTCTGCCACAGAGACCCAAGTTGTTAGATATCTAAATGTTCTGTCTTCTAGGTTGGAAAAAATACAATTATGGAGGAGTGAACCCACCCAGTTCTCCAAATATGATTGATTAAAGAAAAATGATACTGTATTGCAAAATTAGGTTGTGCTTCTGCATTCTCCTCGTTAATGTCCATCACTCTTGGGTGCCTGTCTGGACTGGTCCGGTAGGTAAGCAGGAGTGCTGAGTTCAGCTTTTGCCTTTTGTTCATGTAGGAAATGCGAAGGCCTGTGGATTGTAAAATAGAAACTGTATTTTAGAGTCAAGAAGAAGGACAGAAGGAAGGTAAGCTTCATGAGGAGTGAACCAAGAAGACTCAGAGGCAGAGCAAAAAAAACAATAGGACTCAGAGTTTCACTTTTGCAACCATTGCAACATACACACTCAGCAGCATTTCACAAATCAACACACCTCTTTCCATTCCACATAGAGCACTTGGCCGCAGAGGCATGGTTTCCCTTTGAAGTCGACAATTTCTTGCTTCTAGCTGTTGATGAGGTAGTCCTGCCCTGAGTTTTTCCATCTTCTTCCTGACTCTGAGTAACTCTGTCCCAGTCACGACCTGAGCAAGATAGACGTGTAGTGCACTGCTGTGAAGAACAAGTAGAGAAACAGAATTGCAGTATTTTGTATAGGTTTTTGGGGCATATTAGCAAGGGCACTATCGCCGCTTTAGCGGCACTTTTTGCCGCTAAAGCGGCGATATTCATATCGCCCTATCAGCAAACTGTCTCTAACAGCAGTTAGCGACAGTTTGCGGGCATTAGCGCCCGTTTTTACCGCTTTGCATGTCAGCGATATTTATCGCTAATGACATGCAAAGTGGGCGTTCCCGATGAACAAACCTGGGAAACACTCGCTAACAGGCCTATCGCCTATTAGCAAGGTGGCCATGGCCCCAGTTAGCGACGTGAAAAGTCGCGCTAACCGGGGTCATCGCCATTTATTTAACACCTGCAATTAGCAGGTGTTAGCCATACCTAACATGGGGGGTGGATTATGCTGATACGACCACAGGGTCGTATCAGCAAGGTGTTCTCCCTTCTCCATGCAACATCGCTGGTTTTTCAGCGATGTTGGCTCATTTCCTCGCTATCGCTGGAATATTCACCGCCATAGCGCTAATCGTTGCTAATACAGCGTTAGCGTGGCGATATATTCCAGCGATAGCCGGCGATAAAATAAATCACGCTAAGCAGGGTTAGCGATGATTATCGCCTCTTCTTGCTAATATGCCCCTTTGTTTGTTAAATAAAGTGACTGCTCTGGTCTCTCAAGAAACAGAAAAAGGGAGTGTGCCCTAACTAAGTGTGAAAGGTCCAATCTACTCCAGGAGAAAAGATCACCCATCATTCAGGCCCCAAACTTTGCAAATCATCTCAACAAGTTCTGAAATTACAGTTGAGCACTCTCCCTCACTGTCTGCCACCAAATAAATCATCACTCACAATCACTCAATAAACTCTTGTTGGTGCAATAGTTACCTGTTCCAATCGAAGCACGGTTGTAAGTACACTACCTCCTCTTTGATGCCAGCAACAGATTGGTATTTGGCAGTCTTATAAATGAAATGATCGTCTGGGGCAGCCCTCCTAGGTGATGAAAAAACTGAAGGATCATAGAAGTGGATCGTACAGGTTAATTTTCACTAAGTAAGTTTGTAAAGGTCAACCACCTCCAGAAAAAAATTATCACCCATAATTCAGGACCCAAACATTGCAAACCAAGTTCCCAAGTTACAGTTGAACACCTTGCCTCATCGTCTATCACCATATGAATCATTAGTCATCACTCATAATCACTCACTTACCGTTGCAATTGTAGTTACCTCTTCTAATCCAAGCACCGGTAGGTTAGGTATTAGGCACACAATTGCATGTTTGATGCAGGTAACACATATGAATTTGGTATTATTTTCTGGGATAGCCCTGCTAAGTGATGCAAAAAAGGATAGGCATGAGAGGGAGGCAGGCATTGTCTCCAATGTCATGAAGGAATTGTGGAGGTTTCTTCACTGGACACTGGCTCAACTGCAATCCTGCAATATATGTGACGAAAAAATCATGTGGCAGCATATAAATCTGACAAAAACATAATGTTCCACAGGCTAATTGTTTTTGCAAAGAAAGAAGTTAAATGAGAAATAATTAAATGGTTCTATGGTGGCACTGGCATGCTCAGTCTGGGAAGTAGAGTTTGTCCTCAAACTCAAGTGGTTCACTCAGACGTTGGTCAGCTAGCACACTTGATTCTGACCAATCATCCTTCTCCTCCTGTGCTGTTTCAGGAATAGTGTAATCGTGTGGCATGAAATGTTGGTTCATTTTGATCATATTCAATCTCTCCACGTTTTGAGGCAAGAAACTGGCCCTTCTCACTGTAACAAATGCACCAGCTGCACTGAATACAAGCTCAGCAGACACACTGGTCAGGACAAGCCAGATACTTTATTGCCAGCCTGCTGAACTCTGGAATTTGGCACATCTTCCCATACCAATACATTCATGGGTTTTGATCCACATAGACCTCTTTTGGATCACCTAGATACTCCTTGAACATACTCTGGATGGTCATTGGTGCTGCAACTTGCTCAACCTCTTTTGCCATCACCTCTGCACTGGACTTATGCCCTGCTGATTGAAACCAATACAATACTGACGTTGGGTCCGGTCCTTCTGTTGCTGTTAATGCCTGTGTTCTGGTTGATGGTATTGTTGTTGGCTGCTGTGAGACAAGACTCCCCTCTCTAAAAGTTGAAGGCAGCCCCCAAGAACTGCAGGGTGGGACTCTAAGTTCCGGCCATTGTGCTTCCAGGTCTACGGCTTCAGCAGCAATCCCCCTCTTATATTTTGAAACATACCCTTCAGAAAAAGGAATGAAATCTGGCACAATGATTTTCTACAGTGGACCAAGTAGTGTGGCACAGATATACTGTTTGAACAAGATGATGTTGTCTGGCAGCGTTGCACTGAAAGCCAATTGAAAGAGCAAGCCCTCAACCAAGCATGCCCTTCTGTGTTTCCGTTCACACCTGTGGGGGTGAACCTGTCAGACCTTCTTTAGCTGGTCCTGTAGCAGATGCAACAATGGGATAGCTTGACCCATCGTCCTGTCTTCCTTGCTAACTTCCAGAGTGTAAACTTCAAAAGGGAGTTGCATCTGTGTCAGGCATTTGACTAGGCCCCATTTCTCCACGTCCATGGTCATATCTTTCCCAACTACATTCCATCCTCTTTGAATGACATAGCCATTGATCTATTTGTACTGCTCAAACAGACGTTGCAACATGTAATAGGTCAAGCTCAAATGTGTTGGTACCTCCTGTATCAGGGCTTTAAATGGTACCCTAGTAGCATGCTGAATAATCCATAACTGATTTCGGACTTTAAAAGAATGGCTGAAATGAGTGCAGATTCTTCTGCAGGTGGTCAGTCTGTTGCTGACTATGTCTTCTTTTTTGAGAAAGTCTTGCACCACCAGGTTGATGCTATGGGCCAAACACAGGGCGCTAAAATAGCCACCGTCTGCCATGGCCTTGACTATGTTACTGCCATTGTCCTTGGCAACAAATCAAATTCTGAGACCTCTGAGCCACAGCCAATCAGATACCTTGCTGTCAAATTCGTCCAAGATGTTTACACCTGCATGTTATTTCTCCATGGCGAACATGGCCACTGTTGCATGCTGCCAAACACTCTTGAAACATTCTTCAGGGCCAAGACCTCTAGATACCTTTTGCTTTAGCCCTGCAAAAGATATACAGTGTGCTGTGATGCACATGTAATCAGTCGCCTGATAACTTGTCTACATGTCTGTCATCAGGTGGTTAGTGTGAACAACACCTTACTGCATAGCTTGTCCAACCAATTGCAGCACATCATGATGCAGCGCTGGAACAGCAACTACGGTCAAAATTTGTCCAACTTGGAGCCTTTCATTTTGGGCAGATGGCTGTCACAAATTCTAAGAATCCCACTTTTTCCACTAAAGAAAAATGGAAGAGGTCCAGCGCTAACATTTTTGTCAGCTTCCCATTGTACAAATATGCCATTGGGTGGTGGCGCTCATAGGGCCCCTCCTGCCTAAACATGCCCATAATAGTAGCCTGTATTTTCTTCTTTTCTGGGGCCACTGTCATAGGCGACTTTTGAGAAGCAGGTGGGGGTAGACTCAATGTGTGTCATGTTGGGGCAGTCACTGTATGCAGTGGTGTCTCCATCTTTTTGTGCCATTGTTAAGTCACTGAGGTGGGTGATTCTTCTGGTGCATTGCTGGGGATAGAGCTGCTTTGTGTGAGGATGTCACCCTCTTCTTCCTCATCATCATCTCCCACCATAACTGGACTTGTAGCTGATGTTCCACGGCTCTCTTCACCACCACAACCATGTTCATCAAGTTTTTTAAGGTGCGCCTCCAACTTGAGTGCATGGTGTTTATTCATAAGGGTCGTCTGGCCTCTAGTAAAATAAGGTGAACCAGTCTTACCTCA
Source organism: Calotriton arnoldi (assembly GCA_963921515.1). Lineage (NCBI taxonomy): Eukaryota > Metazoa > Chordata > Amphibia > Caudata > Salamandridae > Calotriton > Calotriton arnoldi. Next base: position 2,543,498 of record CAWUFW010000624.1, read on the forward strand.
ACAAACATTTGTGTGGCAAATGGTGCATACTGCAATGTGCTCCCCCTCTTTGCTAACAGTAAAAAGTCCCAAATTGGAGAGAATTACTTTTTTACTGTGCCACTGCCAATGCCTGAAGAAGAACTGGAGGTAGGTGGGTGTGTCATCAATTGCCTCTCTGCAGTGAATACTTCTACTGAGGTAGAGAATCCCTCGCAACAGGCTGAATAGCACTGTCAGACTTCTCTGTGCTATCCTCCACAATGACTAGCTCGTCATCATAATCCTCATCATCATCCCCTTCCATAGTTCTAAGGCTTTCAGAAACGTTTCTTTTCTCTTGTCTCTCCTGGCTTCTCCTGGACTCTGCCGGGGTTATTCCAAGTCCATATCACCATCATCAGAAGTGGTGCTTGGAGAAGGTGGTGGAGTAGTAGCCTTTCATTTCCTTGTTGGAGATCTGGGAGCCAATGATTCTACAAGAGGAGGTTCTTGGTCGGCAGCAAGCTCGACCTCCTCTACTGCTCCAACTTCAGGAAGATCTACTATTACTGGCTGTGGCTGCTGTCCCCTTTGCTCTGTTTCCTGAAACAATTGGGTAATACTTTGCTAAAGGGCCAAATCCAGTTCAACATCACTTCTCGTTAGCATCACCATGATTGCAGTGGCTGTCTTACTGACAGACATGATCTTGGGCTTAAGTTGGGCTGGTGTTGTTGATGCAGGAGTGCTGCTCCCACCTTGTTTCCCGGAGGCCGGTGCGGCAGGCACACAACGCTGTCCAAAAAAGGTTTCGACCGACATGCCACTGGTGGAAAGCTGCTTCTTCTCACTGACCACTTTCTTTTGAGCAACTTTCTTTAGGGCCATCTTAAAGTTCTCAGTTGGCAGTGGCAGTAAGCTGCACAAGGGGAAGAGATTGAAGGACTGATGTGTGATGTCACTGTACAGGCCTTCTGTTTGGCAGTACTGTGGATGATGCCTCTTCTCTTGTGCACCTGAAAGCAAACAAAGAAGAAAAACATTTAGTGAACGTGACATTCTTGCAGTTTGAATTAGTACAGACACAGGCAAAATTAGTGTGGTTGGCTAATTAGGTAGTAAATAATAACCACTTTAAAGTTAAACCACAACAGCATGCGATAAAATGTAATTCCCCATCAGGATAACACACACAATAGACAGATAGAGCTCTTTCCTTTATGTCCATAGAGGAGACACCTGTTGCACTCAGGGAACTGCATGGGTAAATGGAATAATAATCTTTTAAAAAATACAGGTAAGTTTGTGCGCGTATGGCAGGCAATGTAGTCCAGGGGGAAATGGAATAATCATTAAAAAAAATGGATAACGCTGATGTGTCTGCAGTGCACCACATCCAGGGTGTCAAAGAGGAAATGGAGTTATACCTAAAAAAATACTGACTGCTGTTGCGTGGTGGCCGTGCGCATATGGTGGATAAATGGATCAACCAAGGCAAAATGAAAAAAATGTGAAAAACATTAGGATTTTTTTTTTTAAATATAAAAAAAATTAATTACAAAATATGAAAAATAATTAACAACAAAAACATTAAAATACAACAAATTAAAAAGATACAATAAAAATTTAAATGAAAAAAAACGATAAATAATTCCCAATGTGTGTATGGGAGGATGAGAAAAACCCTATTATGAGGCAAAGAGTTGCAAAATAAAAAAATGCAAAAAATGCATGTGATATATAAGCACTGTTCATCAAAATCATAATATACATCCTACAATGATCCTCAAGCATATTATTAAACTGATATCACATCCATCCATGAAAGTCTATGGCAAAGGCACTGGCTGAATTCACAAAATGGTTGCCAGCCAGTGCCACATGGTTAAACAACAACACTGAGCAAGGAAGCATGGGAAACAAAGAACACATGCAAGCCTATGGCAAAATCTCACTGGCTGAATGCATAAAATGGCTGCCAGCCAGTGCCATATGGTCAAACAACAACACTGAGCAAGTAGGCATGGGGAACAAAGAACGCATGTAACCCTATGGCCAAAGCACACTGGCTAGATGCACAAAATGGCTGCCAGCCAGTGCCACATGGTCAACAATGACATTGAGAAAGGAGGTACAGGGAACAAACAATGAGTGAAAGCCTATGGCAAAAGCACACTGGCTGGATGCACAAAATGGCTGCCAGCCAGTGCCACATGGTCAAACAATAACACTGAGCAAAGAGGCATGGGGAACAAAGAACACATGCAATCCTATTGCAAAGGCTCACTGGCTGGATGCACAATATGGCTGCCAGCCACATGGCCAAATAATACCAGCAAGCACGGAGGCATGGAGAACAAAGAGATGACATTCAGGCCTACGGACAAAGACTCCACAAAATGGTCCCAGCCACATGGCATGGAGAACAAAGACAAATCAATGGTGGCCTATGGCAAACACACACACACTGGACAGACAAAGGAGGCATGGTAACACTGAAGAAAACGCTACCATTAATTTAGTAATGCCGAAAATGAAAATTAACTAAGCCAAACAAATTTTACAACAACACACATCCTCCCAAGGCATCAAATATTACCCCACATATACACTTTTTGTACCCCAAAAAAGGGAAACACCCCCCAAAAATTATAATTTAATCCAATGCTATCCCAGCCATAAATGATGTTTTAAAACAACATATGCCACAGAAACAGTTGTTTCATGAACCCATAACTAACACTGGCCCGGGCATACTGGACGGCCCCTTGGCAGAGTAGGCCACATAGTAAAATACATAAATATTGCAAATTTAACAAACAAGGAAAAAATGTACTGCATTGTGCAACACTGTTCCTTTACAAAAGAAGAAATATTAAATGCTAAAATATAACTAGGCCCCTACTGAAAAAATGCAGGACACCCATCATAATACATTTAAAAAATAAAATACAAGTGCAAAAAAATACTGATGCATGCCCTCTATCAAACAAGCAATACCCTTATAAATGGGTTGTTGAACTTATTTGTGGAATATAAAACACAAAGTCCTTAAATCCAATGGTATAAATGCAGCAGACAAGGAGAGTGATCCTTCCAGCTCCAAATCCAAATGAAAAATGACCAGGAGATGGACAAAGCACTGGGAGGAGCCTGCTGGACAGGAACAGGAGATTTCTGGGACACTTACTTCCTGTTGGAAAAAAAAGTATAAAAGAAAAGCTTCACACACAAAAAAACAACTCCAATGGTCCACTGGAGAATAAAATCCACTCGAAAAGCCCCTTTAGCTGCTTCTTGAGCACAAAAGCTACTCAAGTGGTTCATTTGCAACTGCAATTGGCACTACATTGACACAGTTGCACTGGAAGCAGTGCGTGTGTGCACAAATTCTCAAGGAAGCTGGCTAGCGGTGTGAGCAAGCACAAAGTCTTGCGCGCATTCGCTAATGGGCCAAGAGTATTGTGGTGCTCAAGAATGAGCACCAAAACAAATCTCGAGTGTGTGAACGGAAAAAAACCTCTGCTTTATGCCCGGAAGGCGGAATTCAGAAACTCTGCGCTCCTCCTTGGAGGGCAGAGTGCTCGAATTCTGTAAACCCCGTGAGCAGAGCAGAGATTACTGCCCGGGACTAATCATTAGACATAGTCAATCAAGTCCTAGTGGGCTAAATCATCCAGAAGAAAACCAAATAAAAATCTTAACTTAATCAACTGTAGCTACTAAACTGAGAAATGTCCAAAATTCAACCATCTTGTTTTCTAAAAAACAGAGAAACATAAGAAATACATTTCATACAATTATTCTTCAAAGGTGGATAACATGTATCTATAAAAACTATACAGTTTAAAAACTGTGTCCTAAGCGAAGAAGTTGAAGTATCCAATGCCTAACCATAAATCCTTATTGTAATGTCATCAGCCTCAATGACCATTCGGTTTCTCATCCTGATTGAGGTTATCGGAAATTTAGTCTCAAGTTTAATTATATACTTAAGGGCATATTTATTACAAAATCATGCAGCACAGTAAGTCACCTTGCTGCACTGCACTGCGCTGCCTGATAGGGAAAGGGCAAGAATGCACCATATTTAATAGCGCATTTCTGTATTTTCCCTACGCTGTCACACAATGTGCTGCCTAACGCCAATGCAGGCACCCTTGCGCCATGGTGCAACGGTGTCTGCAGTGTAAGCAGGATTGTTTTTGTGCAGGAAGTGACACCTTCCTGAACAAAAACAATCCACTGAAGCATTTCCCTCTTTCTATGTGTGCTGCAGAAATCAGCACATATAGAAAGAGGAAGAAACAAGGAGAAACAAATATATTTCTCCTTGTTACATCTCCCCCGGGGATGTGCAGCATTTTGATGCATTCCCAAGTCTACCAGTAATGGTAAATCTGGAGATGCATCAAAATCCATGGCTGGATACATGGAAACACCCACGCTCCCCACAAGGAACACCTCTTTGGGACAAAGTAAAGCAATGCAGCAATTTACTCTGTGTTACTCCAGATTTATCAAGCCACTCAGGGCCATGCAAGGTGGCCTTGCACGGCTTGATAAATCTAACTTAAAAGTTGCGTCACTCTTGCACCCTGTTGTGTGGTCCTTGGACTCTAAGCTCCTTATTGTGAGTTTTCTGTCACCTCATCTTTTGGATTCCTTTATTCTGTTAATGACACAAAACTAACCCCGGGCGGAGCTGGGGTAGTGCCACTACGCGGAGTTCCATGGAGTTGGAAAAAAACTCCGCTCCGCTCCCTGCCTCCATCCCCCCTAATAAAAAATATAAATAATAAAATGAAAATAGAAAATAATATTTTTTATTAGGGGGGATGGAGGCAGGGAGCCTATTTTTGTCAGGGGGGGCTGGATAACTCTGCTCCGCTGCGGAGTCGGAGTTTTACCTAAACTCCACGTTCTCAGGAGAGCTCGGAGTAGGTGAAACTCTGCACACTCCGCTGGCGGAGCGGAGTTCACTGCCCGCCCTTACATAAAACTTGAATTTGCTTGGGACACTGCCATGTAGTTCTTCAAAATGATTTGCCACCGGGTACGAATGATTTCTTCCCTGTATTGCCATTAGGTTGTCGTGTAGCTCCTATAAAAAGTATACAAGATCTGCGCGTTCGGACAGCATACACTGTAGGATTGGTGTCAGACTGACTCTGAACACCCCCACCGGGTATGTTGGCCTTTTGTACCAACTAGCTCACAGTACCACTAGAATCTCCTCTTATCAAGGAGAGAATAGTTCCTGGCAACCATCGAACATGACAACCCTGATCCCTCAGGACCGTGGAAACAATATACTTCGCTCAGTCACTCGTGCTTACTTAGTCTGTCTCAGAGAGATGCACAGAATAAACAGGCTGGGCATTTTCAATAAACTTTTATTGAACAGTTGTTATTCCGGTGTAGAATAGATGAGCTGCAACAACCGTTAGACAGTATAAGATATAAATGATTAGCAGTACTATAAAGGTAAAAGGATGGTATAGTTCTACCATCTTACAATAGTCATGAATACATACGAGTATATAAAACACATGATAAAAGATGCGTACTCCTACGATGCCTCCCTAACTAGATGTACCTAAGTGTATCTAGCGTGTGTGTAGGTGTTAAGCCAAGAATCCCTCTAGGATCTAGTCAACCCCATTAACTGAAGTGAGAGACTGTGGGACCCCGTCCTGGTCCCGAGTTGGATACCCCACGAGGGATGTTAGACCACTGCGAGCTGGAGTATCTGCATGCAGGAATCTCAGCGTCTCTGGTCAGTGTGTCGGCCGGGAAGTCTCGGTCTCCTCTATCTATCTTAGCGAGATGTGATGTATATATACCCATAGGTCTCCCCAGGGGTCCTACCTCGCTGTGTTACTGTGTCGGTCTAAGGATGACGTCGGGCATGAACTTTGTACATAGATGTTATACAGGAGATGGTAGTCCCGATGTGCTTCCAAGAATCCTCATGCATAATGTATGAGATTTCGAACTAGGGAAAAACCCGCGTTCTGAATGCAGTGTCGTATCTAGGTAAAAGGTCAGTCCCTGTAACCTGTGACAAGTGTAATGTAGGAAAGAATATAGTTGAAGGGCAAAGAAGTTACCTGGGCCTATATTATGGTACCTATATGGAATATAACACCCACTCCTCTTCCGAATGGACGACATAGTTAAATACTAAACGTACTACTAGGCTGATTAGATGCTGGTATGCAAATGGTTAAAAATATTCGTTTCTTGTTATGTTAAAAACAATGTTTTAAAAAGGTCTAAAAAAATCTTTTTTAAATTTTTTTTTAAAAAAAGGTCTAAAAAAGGAAATTGTTACTCAAGCCAGAGCCCTAATGTGACCGTAGAAATAGGTCGAACTACTATAAGCATTTGAAAGCCATGCATGCTCAAAAAGAATATCTTTTTGTTATGGAGTTCCAAATTATATTTTGCTTTTCAAAAAGTGAGAGGATAAGTTCGCTACCGAACTGTTACAGGCCCCATGAAGCATTATATCCTGGCATATGAGTGATCCACTTAAAGTATTCTCGCAGTTTGTACCGCTCAAAAACACTTCTCTTTCCCCACTCTGGCATCGAAATCTGTACGGGAATTCCCAAGATTCCTTGATGAATTCCCTACCCATTTTTTCATACCTGCCTGCCTGCTTTTGTTCAAGGCAATATTGGAATTGAAAAGTAGAGACCGGAAGAGTTAATACAATCTATTTCTCGTAATCTTTCTGCGGCATCTTGTTGTGAAATTTTCGAAATCTCATTATAGGCAGCATAATAGAAACGTTTGTGACGTGGTTTCCTAGGACCTAATAAAAAATCTCGTAGGTCCACATCCTCTGTAAGTAAGGATAAGTGTTGTTTCACATGTGTAAGTGTTGAGGTTTTTAGCCAATCGAGGCATAACTTCCCAACACTGTATGATGTCACTACCCCTGGGTGTTCTCTCTGTACATAGTGTGGGTCTGGCCTGTTGATACTAAACTCTTTGGTTTTACCCATGAATCTTTCCTGACAGCTATTGGTGTCTGTGGCCAAATCAACCAACCCTTCCAATCGGGGTCTGATCTATTGTAGTGCATAATCATATCTAGCGTAATCCCTTCTTGTGATGTTATGTTACCCTCGGTGTGTGATGGTGTGGGCAACCGAGGAGTATTCAAATCTTTGTTCTTGGCTAGTCCAAGACAGAATGTTTGTTGCACCGTTTCATTCAAAAACATGATTTGTTGAGGAATAAGGCATGCTCTATACAGCGCCTCTGTTCCCTGGACCTGCCAGTCTCTAGTACCCCAGACAGATTTTAAGTCTATGGTGTCTTTCCACAAGTTGAAACCTTGTTCAGACAACTGGGCAATGAAGGAAGCAAAATAAATCTGTTTGGTGTTTGTCAACATATTTTTCTGTGCTGGTGTTGCTGCAACCTTATAATAATATGAGGCTGGATCTGACGTGTTAAACCCTGAAAAATATGGAAACTTCTGTGCAAATGTTTTTGAACTGCTTTTCGGCGGTGTGGGGCAATGTTCCCATTGATGGTACTTGAAAACATTTCTGGGGTTAGCAGATTTATGCAGAAAGTGATGACCATAATGTTGATAGGAATACATTGTTTCAAAGTCTGATGTGTCTTCCAACATTTCATTATTAGAAAAAGCAGCAGATTTTTCTAAATAAGACAACATATTATTTACAGTTTCATAATCCCAATCGTCGGAAAATGTACTCGAGGTAATGATATCACTCAATGAAATTTTAAATAAATGTGGTATTTTTAAAAGTTCGGTCGGGCCAAATATATCGTAATCAACCTTGTCCCACACTATACCATCAGGTATAGGAACTGCTGAAATGTTCACTGATGATAGGTCTCTTTTTTCACAATGTGATGATAGATGTGGTTTCAGAATCACATTCACTTTTTGTGCTGCAGAGCTTTCTCGAAGATAAGTTCCATATATAAGCATACTAAAGACAGTCACTAAGCCTATCCAGAAAAGAAAGAAAAGTATCCCGGTGATCACCCAGAGTTGCATCCAAGGTGATACCAGGTAGTCTTTTAAGAAAGTACAGAAAATCTTTAATTCGCTGCTGGCGAGTTTTTGGGCTGGCTTTGTTTCAGGTTCACTTGGATATAATGAAAAGGTATCAGAGTCAATGAAATAGCCAGATGCAGTTCGATCAATTTTCGGTATTTCCGCAGGTCTTGTGGAAACTGTAGCTTGCTCTTGTTGAGGCATGTTGATGTAGATATCTGTGTTTGGTCGAATTGAAATTTGTCTTTCATTTTGATTTTGAATTTGAATTTGATTTTCAAGAGGAACGAGTTCATGGCATTGATGCATAGTCCATCATTCCGTGCTGGTGACTCTTCAAACGTGACGAGTCTTTCTGTTTGAACTTCTTGTATAGTTGCGAGAGGATGGTGTCTGTTACTCCGGAGTCCATGTGCCTACTACTCAGTATCGGCCACATAGTGTGGTTTGATTAGGTCTATTGAGACACATCTTTTCTCCTTTTTACTGGCAAGGGGTGGCAGAAGTACTGTTCTCGTTCCTTCAACTGCCAGGACGGGTACAGGCTTTCTGTATGATGGCCCAAACTCTTTTTTTGTCCGCTATTTTCTCTCTGACCAGGTCCCCGACTTTAGTGATCCAGACAGGTCTTGCCGTGACAGACTTGACTTCTCCAGTGGCGGTCCTTTTCACCTGGACGTTACTTTGTAGTGCCCTGGATTCATTTAGGTCCTGTAAAACAGCCAAACGTTTATGGATGTCAAAATGTTTTTCATCCGCCACTGTGCCTTCACAATCAAGATCTGGTACCCACACTCTCGTTCACAATAGGACCTCATAAGGAGTGACACCCCCTAGAGAGCTTCTTGGCTGGTTATTCAACGCCCTTTGAACTCCATACAGATGTTTTACCCAATTTCCACCCAAGCCTAATACTCTAGCTGTTAAAGACAGCTTTAAGTCCCGGTTTTTCCTCTCCACAATCAAATTTCCCTCGGGATGGTACGGAGAGGAGTACCACAATGCTACACCCAAACTTCCCATGGCTTGCTTGTAAGCCCTAGAGCTAAACGCGAGGCCACGGTCAGAATGTAATGTGCCAATTTCGTATGTCCTATGAAGACTCAAAAATCTTTTATAACAGCTCTAGCGTCAGCCTAGCGCTGGGGCCAAACCCATAGGAATCTAGAGCAGGAATCCACTGCAACCATGATATACTTGTAAGCCCCATCTGATTGTAGGGGGCCGCAGTGGTCCAAATAGACACAAGCAAGCGGTCTGTCTGATATCAGTAAGGGTGTCTGTGCTGGACGTGTTATGGTGGAGCCTTTCATCTGCTGACAGATGTCGCATTTTAAGACATAGTCCTTAGTTTGCTTTGTTAATCCTGGCCACCAGTAGTGTTGTTTCAGTAGAGAAACAGTTGCTGTAACTCCTGCTTGTGCAGAGCCTATACGGTCGTGTGCTGCTAGAATGAATCCTAACATTTGATCCATATTCGGTATTACTATATCACCCACTCCAGGAATCTGAGCAAACGGAACGTTGTTTGCATCTAACTTGTAGGAGTACTTGAGTGGAAATCTTTTCGGTACTGCTGATTTATTGCGTGTAGCAATAATTGCAACCATAATCTCACCGTCTATTCTCGTTTTTGAACGAGTGATTGCAGCTACGGAAGCCGTGCGTACAGCCCCCTTTGCGGCTTCATCAGCCAATTAATTCCCTTCAACGTGAACGCCATCATGCTGATGACTTAGTGTGTGTATCACGTGAGCCCTTGGTAGCTCGTTTTTCAACTCCGCTACCTGTTCCCATAGCGTTTTGTGCTTTATTGTGCCACCTTTTGCATCTTTAAACCCATTTTGTCGCCAGTGGTGTAAATATTCATTGTATGACTACACACAGTAAAAGGAATCACACACGATTAGTGTGGGGAATTCTCGATCCGTATTTACCAGTGCCAGTAATAGTGCTTTTAATTCTGCCAGCTGCGCCGTGCAGTCTCCTAGAGACTGTGTTTTTGTACTACTGGGATGAAACTTTCCATCCTGCATGCGTCCTTTAACTATAGCACACGCGGCGCTGTATTGCTGCTTACTCCCTAGTGCCGGCTGAGCAGAACCGTCAGTGTAAATTATATATTCATACTGATCCAGAAGCATTATTTCATTTGGTAGAGGATATTCTTGTTCGTATTCCAGAAATGCTTGTGTTTTCAGATTTGGGTCGTACCTATATTCTACATCTGTTGCAGTAAGAGAATTAGCCCATTGTATCCATCTTGGATGTAAGACTTTAGCGTTGGGGACGCTTGCCTTTGTTGCAGCCTCTAAGGCTGGGACTGGGGTAACGACAATTATACGCTTCCCTTGAGCTAGTGCTCTTTCTCTTACTACGTATGCAAAAGAAACAATTGATGGACGGAATGCTGGACAATGCAAACATTCACCCCCAGTCACAAAGATCTGGGTTTAATCCATCATTCTTTTGCTCACCACACCACCCCAGTTTGGACCCAGCCATATGCAAATCAGTCTTGACCCTGTTCCTTGTGGGAACAGTCCAGCCCGAACTGCCAAGCCAGGTCCTCCCTGGACCGGAAACAAGCATCCTGGGACCGGTTTCAGGGCATCACCCTTCTTCAGCCAGGCTAGCTTGAATCCAGTGGTATAGTGAGCACGGGACCCACGTCTGGGCATACCCTTCCCACTTAGGGCGACATATGCAAAAGAAACAATTGATGGACGGAATGCTGGACAATGCAAACATTCACCCCCAGTCACAAAGATCTGGGTTTAATCTATCATTCTTTTGCTCACCACACCACCCCAGTTTGGACCCAGCCATATGCAAATCAGTCTTGACCCTGTTCCTTGTGGGAACAGTCCAGCCCGAACTGCCAAGCCAGGTGCTCCCTGGACCGGAAACAAGCATCCTGGGACCGGTTTCAGGGCAGTTCGGGCTGGACTGTTCCCATGAGGCACAGGGTCAAGACTGATTTGCATATGGCTGGGTTCAAACTGGAATGGCATGGTGAGCAAAAAAACAATGGATTTAGGCCCAGATCTCTGTACTGGGGTGAATGTATGACATTGTTCTGCATTCTGTCCATCAACTGTTGTTTTTGCTTTCTCTTACTACAGCAGTCTGTACTGCTGTAAGAATTTTCTCTGTTGATGCAAAGCGCATCTCAGCATTTCTGTACAAATGTGATATGTATGCTATTGGTACTGTTTCACCTTCATTATATGTTGCATACGTGTATCCTGATTGACCCGCAACTATACAGATCACCAGGTTGCGTACGTTTACGCGTGTCTATAAATGTTTTGAAGCTATCATGTCAGCTTGCAGGGAACGAAGAATATCTGTGTGTTCCTGTGTCCATTGTCTAACTGAAAAGTCAGGTTTTATTAAATCGTAGAAAGGTTTTACTCTTTCTGTGTAATCCAAAATGTATGTTCTGCCAAAGTTCAGGAATCCCAGGATCGATTGTAAATTTTTTAATGTTTTTAGAGGTTGGAGCAGCACACACCTTTCTAAAAAGTTCGCTGCTAGGCTCTTTCCTTCACTCGAAAGCTCATATCCTAGAAAAAGGACATTGAGGTGCGCTATCTTCGACTTTTTAAAGTTGAATTTGTAACCCTCAGAGGCAAATCCCAAAATTATTGTATTCATCCTGTTCAAGTGTTCCTCCAGGTCATCATCCGTTAGATAAATGTCATCCACATAGGACAATGCCTCTTCAACCAGATTTTGAAGTAACTCAGTTACCCTGGCTGAAAACAACCCCGTGCTGTTCTTATACCCTTGGGGGAGTCTACAAAATTGTAGCTGGGAGCCTAATGCGGAGAATGCTGTTAGATACCTGCTCTCAGTCGCTATATTTGGGCAGAAAAATCCATTTCAGATATCAAGTGTTGTTTTATATTTCTTCCGCACAATGTTATTCATCAGTGCGGCACTGTGTGAGTTTTGGACTGCAAATGTCTTTGTGCAAGTGTTTAAATGTCTGTAATCCAAAACTAAACGATATGTATTGTCCGGTTTTGATATGGGAAACAAAGGGTTATTCATTTGAGAGGTGCAAGTTTCAATCACCCCTTGGTACTCAAGTTGATCTAAGATCTCCCTGACCTGTTTTTTAGCTTCTTGCTTTATTGGATACTGCCTCTGTGCAGTCGGTATATTTTTTAATGGAATAATGTGGTGGGTTGAATCCTCATCCCATCCAACATGGTTTTTGTAAAATGCCAGGGCCAGGGCTACCGCCCACTCCCGTTCATATGTATATTTTAGATATTTGGGAACAGGGTCGGAAAATGCTGGTAAAATTACTGTTTCTCCCATAGGGCAATCCATAACGAATGCTGGCGACCAATCTTTTTCAGCTAACAAAACGTCATAGCCAAATGTCAGGTTTTCCAAAAGAGACCTCTAACTGTCCTGCATTTGTCCCCCTCCATTTGGAGTGTTATTTCATACAATTTATGTGGGACACTTACCCTAGTATCAGGTGTTTCCACCATGATGTAATCATTCAAGTCCGCTGTCACCAGAAATTCCATCAGGTTCTGGCGAGCTATTGTTGCTTCAGCCGCACTGTCTAGCATCGTCAGTGCCCATTCCCCATTCAGTAGTCGAGTCCTCAGAAATCTGGGCATGTCTGATCTTTAGACCTGCAACCTTCTTCTTTTTGAACTGTGGTTTTTGTTTTTGTTTATCTTCTTTTTTGAAAAGTATAGTCTTGAGCGTGCTGCTGGTCTCTGGACTTTGTACGCTCTTGTTGTCTGTCTGACCGTCCTTCCCTCTCAGAGTTTTTCGTTGAACCCTGAAAGGAACGTGTATCAGTATCCTGATACCTGTAAGGTTTCCTAATATTATCCCTATTCCTAAGGTTATACCTCCTTTCGGATGTCTGCTGAGGAGGAGATCTATCTCTGGATTGAGATCTATTTTCTTTATTTTTTTGTTTTTGTTATTCTCCCACTTCTTTTTCGAAGAAGCAGGTGCCTGCTTACCGGTGTCCTTCTTGGGACTACCCATCAGTTGGGGTTTTAATGCTTTCCCACCCAAACTGTCCCTGCCCAGTTCTGCATACACAGTTTCAATTATTTTGGGTAGTTCGTGCTCCTGTTGTAAAGGACTGAACTCCCTTAGGCGTTGGCGGATAGCCACCGATGCTGCTTCCCCTTTAATATTTGCTAATATTATGGCTGATACCTGGGCGTAATTACCTAGTAATTTCATCCCTAAGTTAAGAGCAGACTCTGCTCCGTACTCATTTTGTATCTCATTTTGTATCTGTCTTAATACATCTTGGTATTTTTTCCTAAATTTCAAGTACAAGAAAACTCCTTGTCATAAAATATTTTGTTACTCTCTTGCAATAGTTTACACCACTGCTAACACAACTACTCTACGTTTTATGCACTTTTTCATATGGTATAAGGTACTTCAGTACTATATAGTACATTCAAATCGTTAAAAACAATACATTATTTAATCCACATGTCAACGCGTTTCGGTGTGTCTTGAAATTCTTAAACACCTTCCTCAGGACTCATATTAAAAACACAGCTTTTTCCATAAAAACAGACCAAGTATCTAAAAATAAATAATATACAGTTAAATTCAAACATTACATGTGCAAGCATAATCTCATTATTTTGGTTCAGTGCATTCTACTATTATTGTTAAATATGGGATTATTCTAATACATGGCATTTCAAAGCATACTTATAATTGGGGATTTCAGATAGACACCTATTTCATTAGTCACTCTTTAACCAAAATTTTCTCATAAGTAGTGGTTACTTTGATATCTCACCCACTAATGTCTTCACAAGGGAATCGCAATAAAGTTGATGGATTAGGATTTATTATTCCATCTACGCTCCTCAGTTGCTTCTGATTCACTGAAGATACTCCACCTATGAGTAATATCTCTTTTTAATATTTTGAATGGTGCCGGGTTTAACATATATTAATTACAAATGGCAGTTGTTACTCATATACTTACAAGATCAGCACGCTATTAATTTCAAGCAATCTTGGTGGGTCAACAATTCTTGTGACATTCCATATCCCTATTAATAAAATTGTTTTGATTGATAAGTCTATTAATTCTATATATTTGTACTTATCTTTAAAGTTTATTTATGCATTTTACAACCACTTACCATTTAATGATTAATCTTTATTAACAGCCCCTGTTTTGCTGCCAGGACTATTTGTTTGGGGACAGGTCGCAATATTTTCTAATGTTCTCGTTGTCAGGGTACAACCGCCTTCTTTCAATTTGGGTCGGGTTAGTGTACCTAGATTTAAGACAGAGCAAAAAACAAGTGAACTCTCTGTGTTGTCCCAATTTAATTTAATACGTAATCCTAACGCACTGCACCATGTTTTTAATGGATTACTGTCATCGCTCTATTTCTTAAAATCGCTGCGGTGTATCTCCTCTTCCCTACGGAGTTTTCTATTTCAATCTCCACATAACTGCTTATTACAGTCAAGCCGTACATCGCACGTCAACATAGCTTGTATTTTTAGAAAGCGATAAAGAGGTTCGTTGTTATAATGAGCCGTGTATCTCGGGTGAAATGTACTTGTTTTTAAAGCCGAGAAAAAACTGTGGTTTGTGACTTTTGAAACTCGCTGTGCTTATAACATATCCGGCATCCTGTCCTTCGCTCTTTCGTTTCTGGTGCCGTTTAATTCGAATAAGCTATAATTAAAAAGAAAACTGGGTGCAAGCTGCGGTTTATCACACTCAAAAATACTCACTACGCTTTTACCCGACTTAAATTCCTGTCCTTCGCTCATTTATTAAAACGAGCCGTGCACCTCAAATAAGCTTCTGCTATTTCAAAACCGATTAAACTACTACGGTTTGTAACATTCAGAAAGAATAATAATAAATACGCTTGTGCCAGAACCGGCACTCTGTCCTGCGCTCACCTTGCAACTTGGAACAGCGTTTCCACTTGCCGGGGGTTCTGATAATGTTGGTAAAGAACGCCCGTTATAGTCTTTCCTCTTTTTAGGCAAATAATCGACGTCGCCCCTTCTAATTACGTAGGTGGCGGCCATCTTTGTAGTCAAACAAGTTCTTACGGTCTTGTGAATTGTACTACAACTTTTTGCAATTAGACACGACAACCTGGACGATACTTGTATTTTATAAAAAAGAACGTTATATAGTAAAACGCTCCTACATATGTGTGTTACATTTTGAAATATCCAGGTTTTCAACCCTATCAAGGACATTCTCTAGTTACTATGTGGTTAATAAGGAATTACGTTGTTCCTATGTTACGGCGTAGATACAATGCGCGCCATATTTTGATGTACCCCTGACCTAAGCAGAAATATGCTACATCACTTAGACCAATTTTTACAAACTTTATTATTAATAAAAATTCTTTTATTAAAATTTTTTTAAAGGTCCAATACGTCCTATTTTAATATACCCGTTCACTAGTTCTGAACAAAAGCTTACCGAATCAGAATAATTCAGCTCTATTCTACATTGTTGGAAATACAAAGGTCTCTTATCTATGTATACAGTATTAGTTACTCTATTCCGAACTGTAATACACAGTGTCACCGTTGTGTATCACACACTAAGAGCAACAATGAGCTCTAGATTCTTATAGCATAAATTCCTACATTTATTTAGAGTCTATTGAATAAACTACTGAGTTCATATTACATGAGTGGTAGAATATAGCCCAATTTGTAATATCATTGTATTCATCATCTAATCAATCTTTCCCACTCCTCTCTATTGTTCAAGCCTTGATAATAGGTTTTGAATTTAGACATGAAGAACCGTTCTCTTTGTTTTCTCCTCCTGTCAATGTCACCACCTCTTGCATATACTTTTACTTTTTCTAGGATAAACCACCTAATATCTTCTTCATTGTGGTTTTTCTCTATAGAGCCCTTTATAAATGTTTTTATAAATGTTTTTAGAAATGTATTTCTAAGCTATGGCTAATATAGGGCCTATAATGTGTTTAATAAAGTAAAAGAATCGATTGAATTACGTTGTGTGATGATAATTAATAACTAAGTGCACTCCTTTGGTTCAGTGTAAACTAATAGAGATATTCTATTAGGAGTATTTTGTGACACAGAAGGGAATTTTTATTTTCACTAGTGTGATACAACCCGGTCCCTTTTGGTCTAACCTGGGTAACTCTTTCATTTTTTCTGATCCTAGTATTCGGGAATACTGCTTCTAGCGGTGTTATTTTCTGAGCTACCCAGAATGGCATTTGTTCACGTTTTGCGGGCATTTTACCCATTACTGCGTGTAAAGTTTGTGGTGTGATTTTAGTTGCTGTATTTTGACCTGTATTTGTGTTTGTTGTAACCATTGCCGACTGGACTGTAAGTGTCCTCATGACGAACTGTGTCATGTTTCTGTAAATTTTTATTAATTCTTTGTGACGTATAAGTAAGTCTCCTCCTGGCGTTGTTTCAATGTCAGGATGTGGTGTGTAGGCAGCTAATATTGGCCATGTTGCTCCTTCTCTTCCGAGCGGACCGAGTCTTACTCTACTTCTTGTATGGGGGAGGGCGCCTTTAAACCAGTATAAGTGTTCCTGGTACGTGAGCGGAACTTCAATGTCCTCATGCGTACAATATTACGCTGGTGGTTCATCTTCTATGTAGAAATGAAATGTTTTAGTTCTTGCTTTTGCTGCTGGGAAGGTAACCCATGAATAAAATACCTCTGATCTGTATGATTCGTGTGCCTCAATCACGAAAGCTACTACGCCACCCCTAGGTGTTAGACCATGCGCAAGCAGTTTCAGAGTGACTGCATTTCTAATATTTGCAGCAATTTGTATTGCGTTTGCGTCTTCCGAGAGTGGTAGTGGCTGGTCTAGTGGGTCTAAGACCTGGTTAGTCATTGTGTTTAGAACACGTAATAACTTCTCAAGGGAACTAAGATAAGGTGTTCTGCACAATTTTTAGGAACACTGTGTCCTTCAAGCTTTATTAACCAGCAGCCAATAAATAGAATTTTTCGCCTACTCAGCTGTGGCGTATTTTTTTTTTTTTTTTGCCTACCCTCTCCAGACGTCTCTGGTGTATTGTGAGTAGGGATTTCTGAGAATAGCACAACTGAACTACTCAGATTCTACTGTTAAATAAGTACCTAACCAACATTGGCGGTGCCATGTCGTGTAGCTCCTAAAAAAACTATACAGGATCTGCGCGTTCGGACAGCATACACTGTAGGATTGGTGTCAGACTGACTATGAACACCCCTACCGGGTATGTTGGCCTTTTGTACCAACTAGCTCACAGTGCCACTAGAATCTCCTCTTATCAAGGAGAGAATAGTTCCTGGCAACCATCGAACATGACAACCCTGATCCCTCAGGTCCGTGGAAACAATATACTTCGCTCAGTCACTCGTGCTTACTTAGTTTGTCTCAGAGAGATACACAGAATAAACAGGCTGGGCATTTTCAATAAGCATTTATTGAACAGTTGTTATTCTGGTGTAGAATAGATGAGCTGCAACAACCGTTAGGCAGTATAAGATATAAATGATTAGCAGTACTATAAAGGTAAAAGGATGGTATAGTTCTACCATCTTACAATGGTCATAAATACATACGAGTATATAAAACACATGATAAAAGATGCGTACTCCTACGATGCCTCCCTAACTAGATGTACCTAAGTGTATCGAGCGTGTGTGTAGGTGTTAAGCCAAGAATCCCTCTAGGATCTAGTCAACCCCATTAACTGAAGTGAGAGACTGCGGGACCCCGTCCTGGTCTCGAGTTGGACACCCCACGAGGGATGTTAGACCACTGCAAGCTGGAGTATCTCCATGCAGGAATCTCAGCGTCTCTGGTCAGTGTGTCAGCCGGGAAGTCTCGGTCTCCTCTATCTATCTTAGCGAGATGTGATGTATATATACCTATAGGTCTCCCCAGGGGTCCTAACTCGCTGTATTACTGTGTCCGCCTAAGGATGACGTCGGGCATGAACTTTGTACATAAATATTATACAGGAGATGGTAGTCCCGCAGTGCTTCCAAGAATCCTCATTCAAAATGTATGAGATTTCGAACTAGGGAAAACCCGTGTTCTGAATGCAGTGTCACATCTAGGTAAAAGGTCAGTCCCTGTAACCCGTGACAAGTGTAATGTAGGGAAGAATATAGGTGAAGGGTAATGAAGTTACCTGGGCCTATATTATGGTACCTATAGGGAATATAACAAGGTGTTCTAATACTTGTTTTTCTGTTTGGTGAATGGCACTCTCAATGTCTCATGTATAAGGGCATATCAGTAAATCAGACTTACATGTATAGACTAATTAATTTGTATTGGCCTCTTAGACTATGGTACTACATATTTATTCACATTGCTGCTAAAAGTACAGGCTTTTAAATTGCCACTGATGAAAAAAACTTTCATGCCAATCCCATGAGTTCTATTACTGCTGGTGACCCCTGATTTAATCAGTCTCTCTCTTAATGAGTTATTTCTTCTAAATGTAATAATAAGAATGGAGCCAATCGTCTTTTCCATGTACCCATATATCAGAAGAATATGCCAAACTCTTTTCATAATCTGTTTTATTTCAAGTGATTGATCCCCAAATATAGTGATGAATCTAGGTTTAACATCTACATTACCCCGGTCTTAGGGGGGAAATACTAATTCACTCTGGTATTTCTGAGCCACTCTAGTACTTGCTTCCTCCAACACCCATGAAGGATATCCTCTAATCTGAAATCTCTCAATCAACCCAGTTTGTTCCTTAATAAAATCCTCAACTGAGCTACAATTATGTTTGATACGTAATAGCTCCCCATAAGGGATACTCAATTTTAGTTTGGCAGAATGACTGCTGCTTGCATGGAGTACACTATTATCTGCTGTTTCCTGTTTTGTACTCATGGTATCATTTGAGACGCTGACTGTCACATGAACAAAATGTACACAACTGTCACTAATCTCACATGAGATTGAAAGTATTGTTGCACAAAATATCAACAAACTCTCTCACCAGATTGCTGTCACCATCCCAGATGATAAAATGATCATCAAAGAATCTTATCCGAGTAACTACATTCATATTGTATTTCTCCATTTTTGGCACACCATAACCCGCCCCTCCCACTAGCCCATCACCAAATTGGCTTAGCTGGGGGTGAAGCAGGTGCCCATCACTGTACCCTGTGTCTGTACATAAATCTTTTTACAAACCAGCAAAAATTATTTTGCTGACAAAAGGAAATTATAGTCAACAGCATTTTAGTGTGTGAGGTGTACACCATAGACTTAGCGCGCAAAACGTCTGCCCACCTGTATTTACAAGGTATTATCAATGCTAGTATAGCGAGCACCCACACCGTATGGATCAATAAATATGATTCTTTCTAAATTAAAACCTTTTATATGTGCAAGAAAGTTGTGAGTATCTTTCATAAAGGAGGACTAAACTTCAACAAAGGGACATAGGAAAAAGTCCACATATTTAGATGCGTTTTCCAAGAAGCTGCCTTTGGAGGAAATTTTAGGTCTCCCAGGAGAATTTTTGCTGTTCTTATGGACTGTAGGTAGCAAATACAAAATATGTATTGTGGGATGGGCACACTTCAAGAACTTATATTCTTCGTATTCTATGAGGCCGTGATCACGCCAGTCTCCTAAAGGGCTGGTATATTCATTATGTCAGATATATGATGTTGTTTAGAGCTAACACTATTGTAATTATTATCAGATAACTGGCGATAAGCCTTCTTCATGTACATTTCTTTGGATAACATTACAACATTGCCCCTTTTGTCAGATGGGCACTATATTGCTATCTCTCTCTCTAATGTTCGACATCCTTTATCATGGCAACTGGGGTAAGGAAGTACATATATCACTCTTACAGTAGGTGATGTAGATACTCTAACAACATTCATTGAATTGTCATAGAACCTGGGGTTGATGATAATGCTGCCAATAATATAAATGCTTGTGATTTGATTTTGAATAAGTGTAGCTCTAGTGCCTTTAAAGTGAAAACTCCATTTGCTCCACTTTCCGCTACTGATGACAAAGACTTCTTTAGGCGCGCCTACAGCAAAAACTGCTGAACAGAATTACACCACATTTGGCAGGAAGCTGACTGTACTTTTTGTGATTTGGCGTAAATCCGCTCCGTAGTTTTTGAAAACTTAAAGCTCAAAATGCATAGATGTCTGGACAGCTGGTGTCCAGATATGCTCTGATTTAAAGGGGACTCGTCAATACTGATTGGTTGGTTTCATCGTGAACAATATGTTTTGGCAGCCATTTCAAGACTCAGGGACTCGGTCCCTGTGTCCTGTAAATGAATAAAAAAATGTGCAAGGTGGCAGAGTGAGCACACCCAGTCTCTAAAGTCTGTCCCAATGGGACCCCCTTTATTAGCTAGCCACAAAATGGACAACATGCTGTGGCAGGCGTTACAGGACTCTGGAACATGGACCCCATTGAAATGCATTGTAATGAATGGCAGGGTTTGAGAGTCACAAAAAGGATTTTATAAAGCGCGTGATTACCCTGCGGTGTCTTAGCGCTATAGGCAGAACATCAGAAACCAGTCCAATACTGAAATGCACTAGATGGTAACAGCGAAATTAATCAACGGCTTCGATAAATAGCCTAGTCTTCAGCTGCTTCCAAAATTGCATCAGATTAAGTTGACAACGCAGCTTAAAAGGTAGTGAGTTCCAGCATTTTCCTGTCCCTGTGGAAAAAGCCCTGCCTCCCATCTTGCCTTATTTGATCTGGTAAGATGACACATCGTGAGGAGCTAGATCTGAGATTCCTGCTTGGCCTGTACCAGGAGAACAGATCCTGAAAGTACTTAGGGCCAGTCTGATGTAGGGCCTTATTGACTATGCACATAACCTTAAAAATGATTCTTTTTTTCAAGCCAATGAAGATCCTTCAGTGATTGTGCTACAGAGTTTTATTTAGGGATTTTGAGTAGCAATCTTGCTGTCGCATTTTGTAGTGCCTGCAGTTCCTTTATCACACATTTATGAGCACCCAAATACAGAGCATTGCAATAATCCAGTTTTGAGAACACAAGTGCTGTTATCACTGTTTTTTTCAGATCAGCGGGAATAAACGGAAATATTTTTTTCAAGACCTTCAGCACCAAGAAACCTGAAGAGGTGATTGAATTTGTTTGCAGATTAAATAGATACCGCTATCTGATTATCATCAGCGTAGGAAAATACAGCCAAGCCAAAGCTACGAATCAGATTGACAAGAGGGCTAACAAAGATATTAAACAGCGTGGGACTAAGGGAGGACCCCAGTGGAACATCACAGGGTAGAGGGAATGGCATGGAGCTTGCATTCCCCATCTCCACCGGCTGATTGTTACTCGAAAATGAGCTCAACAGGGCCAGAGTTTCTAAAGCCTAACAAGTGGAGCCTCTTTATGAGGAGTGAATGGTGAACCATATCAAAAGCAGCAGATAGATCCAATAGAATCAGTGCTGCTCTTCCCCCCTTGTCGACTGCCATTCTTACTTCCTCTGAGGCTGCTACCAAGGCAGATTCCATGCCATGATTTGCTCTGAAGCCATACTGTGAGGAATCAAGCAGCAAGATAGCATCCAAAAAGGCTAACATCTCCTCGTTCATTGCTTTCTCCAGTATTTTTGCAGGGAAAGGTAGGCGAGATATAGGTCTATAATTTTCCACCTTTGTTGGATCCAGGGTAGGTTTTTTCATCAATGGTAGGATCAATGCTTTCTTCCATAAATTTGGAAAATCCCCTGTGCTCAATATTCCATTTAATAATTTCATAAGCGGATCGGCCACTACACTGGCTACCTGCTTAATAACCTGTGGTGGGCAGGGATCCGAAGGAGCCCCTGATTTGATAAGGTTAATAAAACTGATGATAAAAGATTTTAGTTACAATATAAATCATTTGTTGGTGGTACTCTACTAATTTTAGGAATTGTGGTGTGCTCTAAGGTGATTTTACCCCGTGGAAAATGCTGACCTTTTGCTGGGATTTCATAAGTCATGTTTGAGAGAAAACTATTTTCTCGTAATTTTCTCAAACCAGACGGTATGAAAGGTGCTCCAGAAGCTAACATGAGAGCATACTTTCTGTAACTTTACACTATCTTTCTCAGCAATGTGAGAATAAAGTCTGACATTTTCAGTTAAACCTGTACTTCCATGAGGAAGAGCCTGATTCCCCTGCATTCTACTGCAGCCACCCAAAGGGGCATATTCTCAAGAACGTGTGATAACCACCGCAAGTGTAGCTTAACGCAACCCTTCACATCGCAGTCTATCACGGGAAAACAACAACGTGTCAACGTGGTATTCACAACGCGGCGGTACCATGTGATAGTCACACAACAACGCGTCAAATGAACGCGTTAAAAACAATGCAACACCGCAAAAACGTGAAACCCCAACGCGAAAATAGTAGCGATGACGCCAATCGCGATACAAAAATCTACGAAAACCAGCCACAGGCCTGCAATTCCCACGCATCATGTGGGAAAATGCACTATAAAAGTAGAAAAAAAACATACCAACAAAAGACAAAACAACAGCGAAGCACAATGGAGGCATCCGGAGCAAGTACAGAGGACAACCAGAACCCCACAAGCCCCCCGGAGGAACAGCCAGGGACCTCCGGGTCAGGGAAGCGCAAGGACAAGAAGAGTAGGAATAAGCGGTTCAGTCCGCAGGAAAACAGGATCCTGATAACGGAGGTGATAGAACACCATCAACCACTGTTCGTCACCTCCACAGTGTCACTGGCAACTAAAAATGGAATATGGCAGACCATCGTGGACAAGGTGAATGCAGTCGGAGTGCTGAAGAGGACAATGGACGAGGTCAAGAGGCGCTGGAATGATGTGAAGCGCAAAACCAAGCTGAAACTCGCAAACAACCAGAAGGCAGCATTGCAGACTGGAGGTGAGAGTCCAGCGCCACATGAGGAGCTGGACGAGATGGAGGAAATGGTGTCCACAGTCATCAGTGGGGAGATGGTGGCAGGAGTTGGGGGACCGGACACTGCTCAACATGACCGGACACAACAGCAACAGGGTGAGTAACCACCAGGGACTGGGGGGGCGGGGGGAGATGGGCACAATGGCACACATGCACAATTAAGCATAGCACATCTGCGGACAAACCATGCCCCAGACCCACAACTCCCACCAAGAGATCAATGCACACAGGTATGCAACATCTCAGCACTGCATAAGCACAGAACCCAGAGGCACACCGCATGAAAGGGATAAGGGCAGCTAATTCAGAGCTGCAGGGGAGACTCCCCCAAAATGCGGCACACACACATTACATGCAGAGCACATCAACATTGGCAACGATGTGGTACAAACTGCAACACGTCCACAACAGAACAGAGGACACAACTGGTGCCGCATGTGCGTAGAAACTGGCCAATCACATTTGGCACTGCAGGGAAATGTGAGTTGACAATGTACACGTACAAACACACATCCATGATGTAGTCGGAATGTCCACTGTCCCGCATCAAATAGGCAGCTCCCCCCAAACAGTCACAATGTACACTGTCATGAAGTGTGAATGTAAACATGTACAATGCGTCAACATACATGTGAACACAATGTTAAACTGCATCTCCCCTTCACATTGCAGGGGGAAATCCAACACCTCCTGCAGAGCAGTCCGAACCTCTCTTCTCTGATGACGAAGAGGACCACCACACCTTTGACTCCGATGCCCTCCAACAGCTTGTGGAGAGCCTCCACAGCCCACTTCCAGGATCAGGGCAGCCCAGCTGCCACGAGGAGAACTTACCCCCTGCACAGCACACACAGCAGGCGGCACCCACCACCACGGCTGCCTCCCAGGACCCCCACGATGAACACATGGCCTTCCAACGCCGTGTGTTGGGGTGCCAGGAGAAGCTGGCTGAACAGGTGCAGGTCGGGTTCGACCGCATGGCAGCCAAACTAGACGCCATACGTGGGTGTCTAAGTCCCATCAGGGACCACTCACAGTCCCTGATGGACACCCACAATCCGCTCCATGCTCTCCAACGGACCATGGCTGACATCGCTAGAGTCCTGATTCTGCGACAAGAATGACTGTCTAGTCAGAGTGCCTCCAGCAATCTCGCCAGGGAGTTGGGACACATGCGGAGGATCATGGCGAACATGGAGCGGACGCAGGCCGAAAGAGCGGCTGCCACGGCTGCACACCAGCGAGAGGTAGCTGGGTCCCTCAATGCCCTGAAGACCCTCCTCATGGCATTGCTGCCACAAGGCCTGGCGCTGATGCATGCTGCTGCTACCACCCCATCCACATCTCTGGCCCCTGATGTGTCAGTGCCACACAGTGCTTTGACAGAACACCACCAGCCACATGTGAGGCACATGCAACAGCAGAGGACGAAGATGCGGATGAATCTGCCATCATGGTCAGGAGGACGCAGTAGCATTCATCTCCGCCATTTGTGGCCTGTTTCTGCTTGGTTCTGCCCTCTGCATCATCACCTTCCACTGTCCCCTGATGCACTCTGCGACACTCACCTTGGACCTCGACATGGACTACCATATCCTGTTTGGTCACCAATGACACAGCTATCAGACTGCGGACTGAAGTCCTCCTCTCCTGATGTACCTGTCATTCCCTGAAGGACTCTGGCTGGCCCTCCACGGGCCGACAATGTGAAGTGGGGTTGGCATGGCCCTGTACTGCTCCAGCTGCAACACTCCCTTGAATGTGCAATAAACATTCTTATTCCCACAGATGTGTCATGTCCATGATCTTTCAAGTGTGGAAGTATGGATGAATGTAGGGTCAGTGATTCCCCCTTACGTCCATGTTGCCCATGTTGTGGGACTTTTGTCACAGGGTGACACATTGCCGATTGCGGTCCGGGTGGCGCCGACACTACAACAGAGACACATCCAGTAGTCACTTCCTTGTCCAGCCCAGGACGGAAACATGCCCAGAGCCCCCGGGTCATTGTTCACACCCTTATGCTGGACTGGCAAACGCCAGGACAGCCCACTCCATTTACGCACACAGGGGGGGATGAAAACGCTACATGTCCCAGGTCTTCACTGTTGGGATCTGCAGCTCACAGGTCTAGTTGTCAGCATGCCACAGCCACTCCCTCACGGCTGGTGTACACCCACACCACACCCATCCAGCACAGGCATCACAGGACATGTGACCCTGCCAATGAAAAGGGCCTGGCGCACGTGCTGGATGCCATTTCCACTCTCTCTGACTGGGTGTCTCCGTGTAGTTCTCATGTATGCATAAGGGCCTAGGGCCTTGCCACCTCACATTGCACAGTGCCAGGGGTGACATGATGGTGTCCGCACCACGGGACTCAATCATTAAGGGTCCATGGCTAGTGGTGCACAGACTTGGTGACACCAGATACACTGCAGCAGGCACAGGCACACCGCCACGGGACAGTGTCTTGCAGTGCAATGAGATAGGGGCACCTAAAGTGCTGAGCGGGTGTGCAGCCTGTGATGATGCGCCGTCCTGGTGGTCCGGACTGGCAAGGATTAGTGTGAGCCCTGCTGGACCGCAGTGTAGGCCTGAGCCAGCGGGCAGGGCGGGCCTCCCGCCACGTGGCATTGCCTCGCGGTTCACAGAGTTAGTGGCACCTCAAGCGCTGTGTGGGTGTGCAGCCTGCGATGATGCCGTGTGCACTGATGTGGTCTCTGCCATTGCGAAATCAAGGCCCAGAATCATGTGTGTGACCTGGTGGCCCGCGGTGCGGGGCTGCATGTTGTGGAGGGTGCCATGGTCACGGGCACCGGGCTTGGAGATCCCTCCGGAACGTGGTGGGCCCTCATGGAGACACGCCGGTTGCGGAAGGTGAGCAGTGAGGCCTGGTTGCGCAGGGGCGGGCAATAACCGCTGGGCGGCAGGAGGGGCTGGGGTGCAGCAGCCTGTGTGCGCAGGGGTGGGCAAGCGATGATGGCGTGTGCAACTGTATGGACTCTGCCATTCCTGTCTCTGGAAACTGTTTCAGATGAGGGACCTGGGGGATTGCTGTGAATACCGGCACGTGGTTGGAGACACACCGGTGGCAGCAGGTGAGCAGTGAGGCCTAGGTTCGCAGTGTCGGCACTCGCTCACCCTCTCTTTCTCTCTCCCTCTCTTTCTCTCTCCCTTTCTCCCTCTCTCTCCCTCTCTCTCCCTCTCTCCCTCTCCCTCCCTCTCTCTCTCTCCCTCTCTCTCTTTCTCTCCCTCTCTTTCTCTCCCTCTCTCTTTCTCTCTTTTGCTCTCTCTCTCTGTACTTTGATGGGCGCATGGCACACCTTCTGATCCAGATTTCTGTTTTGCAGGTTGTGACTTACAGAATGTCCTGAGACGACCCGCCATGCCTCTTCAGATTTGTTTTTTTTTGTTTCTTCTGTAATAAACGTATTGTTTGGATATTATGATATGGATGTATGATTTCCCTTTTTCTGACCACACATGTATGTTGGTTGTTGTGATTGTGCGACTTCAGGCGATTTGTTTGGTTCATGATTTTGTGGCGTTGAGGTGCAATATCTTTGTCCGAAGGGGGGAGGTGGGGGGGTGCTCGGGGTAGGGCCCCAGGGGTTTGGGGGGTGGGGTCCTGGGGGGGGTGGGTGTTGTTAACCTATTGGGGCTCCGGGCTGCATGATAAGTAGCTCCAGGGCATCTGTTGTTCTTCATGTGTGGCTATGGGCTGTGCTCCCTTGTCTGTAGCCGGTTGTCATACGACTTTACACCAGGTAGGAGCAGGTGTTAGTTTCCTGCTGCTAACGCGCCTTAGCGCATGTTTTGTGATCTTATCGCCGATCTGGCTGGTCGTTGAGAATGTTGTGGAGTGGTGTTGTCGCGGCTTTTTGCACGGGAACGCCTACTCTGCATATCATTAGCGTTAGTTGCCGGGGTCATCTGTGGCGATGTTTTTTGCGACTGCTATCGCAAGTAAACTGGTGGTATTGGCTGTTAGCACCAGCTTGTGAATGGGGCGATAATTTTATCGCGACTTTGGCTGAGATAAAGTGCCGTTAACTCGGCGATAGTTCCTTGAGAATATGCCCCAAAGTGTTCTAAAGAACAACTGGAGCACTAACAGTCTTGCTTATGACAAAAGTGTGGCACACCTGAAGCCATCTTGATTGAATCAGACTAGTAAACCGTAACACATTCCATTTAGAAAGAAACTAAGTGGGGGGGCTCATTTTGTCACAGAAATTATGGTTAGTGTTGTAGAAAGCAAAATTAGGACACATTTTAACAACAGTTATCACATATCTTACTTTTCTATTTCAATAAAACATTCTGACATGCAGACTGAAACATGCACTTTCAACACCAGCAGCAGACTGCCAGTTGACTCCCTGGTGATCAGCAGCTTTACCAAATTGTTCTAATGAGCACTTAGAGTGCTAACATTCTGATTTTATGCCAAAAGTGTGGCACATCTGAATTCCATCTTGATGGAATCAAAGTGGAAAACTGAAAGCATTTTCTACTGAGGATACTGCAGTAAATGAGGAAATCTGGGAGCTTCATAACAAAAAAGTCTCCCAAGATGGCCGCCAGAGAAAAAAAGAGTCCAAATGTAGCACAAATATCACCCAAATACAGCCCAAGAATAGCCCAATGATAGAGGTGTGCAAAACATATTTTATTTTTTGCATTTATATATATATATATATCACAAACTTGACCCAAACGTATTGGAGTGCTTTACATGAGCATCAGTTACATTACACAAGGACACCTTCATTTTGGTTTCAGGCATGGGAAGAATAAGTGATTTTTCCAGAATCACAGGATTTTAAGACCCCTCATTTTTATAATTTCTATAAGAAATGCTTTTGGTATTACAGTTCTGATTACATCAAGATGATATAATGCGCGTCACACTTATGTAAAAAATATAGAATGTTAGCGATCTAGTTGTTCATTAGAACACCGCAGAGAGGCAAAGGTCAGGGACATGGACTCAATTGAGAGCTGTGAGAATACATGCCAACAGACCCAGCAAAAGTCTCCCGATGTCCAAAAAGTCTTTTTTTAACCCTCTTCCTCCTAAAATCTCCTCTTTCTCATTGTAAGTCAATGGGGAAAATCAATTCCACAAATGTTTTCCAATTCTCTCTCTTACAAAGTTTAAACACTGCAAACATGCCTCCAGGTGCACTACTATTTGGGGGATGAAGTCCCCTTGCCGCTTGAGGCTCCCTGGGGGCCAATTAGCCCTCCTGTTACCTCCAACATGCCCCACACAGCTGGATTGCTGAGATGGAGTCAGAGGCCACACCCCTTTCTCCACCACTCTGCAAACGTGCCTCCCGGCATGCTGTTGCTTGGGGGATGAAGTCCACTTTAGTCCTTCGACCACCTCTCAGTAATCCCACTGTGTGGGGGTTACTGGAGGTAACAGGTGGGCTAGTTGGCCCCTAAGGACCCTCGGGAGCGAAGGGGACTTCATCTCCCAACCAGGAGAGCACCTGGAGGCGCGTTTGCAGAGTAGTGGGGAAAGTGGGCGTGGCCTCCGGCAAGTGCTCCCACTATCCCATAGCAAACTGCAATGTCAAAGAGGTGGGCACCCCGGAACATTGCTGGAGCCGGCCCTGGGGGGTGGTGGTCCCCAGGGCCATTTACGGCATCAAGAGGGGTGCTGCGCGGCCCCCCTACCATCTTTGAAATAGCCCCGGAAGTTGGCGGTCCCCGGGCTGCGGGGGCCACGTGGCCCCCGCATTTAAAAAAACTAGTCCCTGGGAGGTGGCAGTCCCTGGGGCTGCAGGGGGGCCACATGGCCTCGCTGCATTTAAAAAAATAGCCCCTGGGAGGTGGCAATCCCCGGGGCAGCAGGAGGGCCGCGTGGCCTACCCACACTTCAAAATATAAGCCCCGGGTAGGTATCTCTGTTTATTAATGCCCCCGGGACCTGGCCCACCCAGGGGCCTAAAGGTTTTTTTTACATTTTCTACCGGATTCATGGATCCACCATGAATCCCACGGAATGTTTTTTTTTAAATTCTTTTTTTGGGCCCTAGGGATCCCTGGGAGACCCCCTGAACAGGCCTAGGGGGTCAGGGTATTTCTACCCTGCCCCCTTTTCTTTTTTTCACGTTTTTGCTTGTGACTCGGTTCAAGCGAGGCACAAGATGTCTGCCAACACTTCCTGGTCTGCAGTGTTTGCCGCCAATCAGATCTCAGGCACGAGATCGGGAGGGTTCACGGATCCACCGCGGCCACAGTTGTATATCTGAGAAACTTTTACATTTTTCAGGAACTACTGAACAGATATACACCATTTTAACAAAAAGAGTGCTTTCTGGGCCAAGAGCTACCAAATTTGGTGTAATTCCGTTCCGCAGTTCGGCATGTATCCGTGTCAAAAGTTTCCTATGGAAATTAACATGAAGAAAAAGCGTTTTGGGACCCCCCCTTTTTCTCGGCCCCTGCTTGACGGATCACTCCGATTCGTCAAATGGAGCCAAAGTTATTGGCAAATCAAAAAACGCTTTTCCTATGGAAACTAAGTCCTAACTATAACCATCTACTGGCGACTATATATATATATATATTTTTTTTTTCATCCAAATGCCCAAAGCAATGAGAGCGCACTCGACTTCAGAAGAAACCATCCGGTTTATTAACAAGGAAAAACGAGCATCAGCATTCATGTTAAATTTCTATCTGACGCGTTTCGAGGCTCCTGCCTCTTAGTCATGGATCATTTGCATATACTCAGCAGATGGCTCTGATTACTTCCTTCACAGCATGCCTCATTTAAATACCCCCCGTGGGCCGCCTTGAGTGCGTCAATTTTTCAATGCATGCTAGGACTTGTAGTCCAAATCAGAGTGCACTTTTACCCTTGGTGGGCTCTGCTTCGTGTATGTTCTTTTAATGTTTTGTTACCCTCCAGTGGGCCATTACGCTGAGCAAGTTCACATTATCCTCTTCTGCCGTGCTGTAAAACAAGTTAAGCATAGTTACTACTCACAGCCTCTCACTCGTTGATTAAGAGATGGTGTGGCTCTCCACGGCAGGGCTGCCGTGTAAATATTTTCCATCCAAATGCCCAAAACAATGAGAGCGCACTCGACTTCAGAAGAAACCATCCGGTTTATTAACAAGTAAAAACGAGCATCAGCATTCATGTTAAATTTCTATCCGCCGCGTTTCGAGGCTCCTGCCTCTTAGTCATGGATCATTTGCATATACTCAGCAGATGGCTCTGATTACTTCCTTCACAGCATGCCTCATTTAAATACCCCCAGTGGGCCGCCTTGAGTGCGTCAATTTTTCAATGCATACTAGGACTTGTAGTCCAAACCAGAGTGCACTTTTACCCTTGGTGGGCTCTGCTTCGTGCATGTTCTTTTAATGTTTTGTTACCCTCCAGTGGGCCATTACGCTGAGCAAGTTCACATTATCCTCTTCTGTCGTGCTGGTTTCTTCGGAAGTCGAGTGCGCTCTCATTGCTTTGGGCATTTGGATGGAACATTTTTTTACCCCGGGACACTGCAGGAGCCGGCCCTGGGGGGTGGCGGTCCCCATGGCCATCAAGGGCTCCAGGAGGGGGGCCGTGCGGCCCCCCTCCCAACGTTTAAAGCCCCGGGGAGGTGGTGGTCCCCGGGGCAGTGTGGGGGGGCTCGAGCCCCCCCACATATTTTCTATAATTTAAAAACAGAGCCCCGGGGAGGTGGCGGTCCCGGGGGCAGTGTGGGGGTGATTGGGACCCCCCACACTTTTGTTTTACATTCCCAGGGAGGTGGCGGTCCCCGGGGGCCCCCATGGGCCCCCACTAATTAATTTGCAAGTGCCCCCGGTACCTGGCCCACCCGGGGGCTTTTTCAATAATTTCGGCGGGATTCACGACCCCAACGCAATTTCCTCCAAAATTATTAAAAAACAAATGCTTTTTTGGCCCTGGGGGTCCTTGTGGGACCCCCTGAGCAGGCCTAGGGGGTCAGGGTGTTTCTACCCTGCCCCCTTTTCTTGTTTTTTAACCTTTTTTTTACTGTTGTCTTGTGACTCGGTTCTACCGAGTCACAAGATGGCTGCCAACACTTCCTGGTTTAGAGTGTTGGCAGCCAATCAGAGTGAAGCTCGTGCTCAGGAGGGTTCGCGAACCCTCCTCGGCCACAGATATCGAAACTTTTTCTTTTTCTAATTTCTCAGCAACTACTGAACGGATTTACACCATTTAACAAAAAGGTCTCTTTCTGAACCAAGGGCTACCTATGGAAATTAACATGGGGAAGATGCTTTTTGGGACCTCCCTTTTTTCTCAGCCCCCGCTTGACGAATCACCCCGAAACTTTCAAGACAGGAGCTGACTGGAGCGCCCCACTAGGTTTGAAAATTTCGCGAAGATTCATCAACCGGCGCCAAAGTTATTGGGAAAAGAAAAAACACTTTTCCTATGGAAACTAGGTCCTAACTATAACTACCTACTGGCGCCGCCAGTAGGTAATATATATATATATATATATATATATATATATCCAACAAAAGAGTTGCCCCTAAATGAAGATGCCACAAACGGCGAGTTTTCACTTTTTAATTTGAGGACTGTAGTGGATTCATTCTCACATCCCAGACCATGTTCAAAAAGGCCAGACGCGTTTCGGACATCACACTGTCCTTGTTCACAGGCACGTGCAGAGGAAACGGCAGCCACATTGTGAAACACCTGCTTATAATTCTTAAAGTTGCGCCCCAGTGGACGTAAGCACGATTACCTGCCAATTCTTATTCGCTGCCCCAGTGGGCGTATGCACAATTGAATGCTGGTAGTTGCAGTTCACAATACAGTCAATCATCCTGTGGGTGCAGCCGTAACTAACAATATTGCTTATCTTCCCCCAGTGGGTTGATCCGAGTAGGAGAAACAGAAGACACTACCAATACTGTGTCGCTCAAAATGGACCCGCCGTTCCCTTAGCGCCTCGTGTTCCAAGGTGCCACAGATCCGCTCAATCAGCAGTGGGGCGTCTTCGCGGCTGGAGCCGCCACTAAACATCCAACAAAAGAGTTGCCGATAAATGAAGACGCCACACACAGCGAGTTTTCACTTTTTAATTTGAGGACTGTAGTGAATTCAGTCTCACATCCCAGATCATGTTCAAAAAGGCAAGACGCATTTCGGACATCACACTGTCCTTGTTCACAGGCACATGCAGAGGAAATGGCAGCCACATTGTGAAACACCTGCTTATAATTCTTAAAGTTCCGCCAATTGTGCATACGGCCACTGGGGCAGTGAATAAGAATTGGCAGGTTATCGTGCTTACGCCCACTGGGGAGGAACTTTAAGAAATATAAGCAGGTGTTTAACAATGTGACTGCCGTTTCCTCTGCATGTGCCTGTGAACAAGGACAGTGTGATGTCCGAAACGCATCTGGCCTTTTTGAACATGGTCTGGGATGTGTGACTGAATCCACTACAGTCCTCAAATTAAAAGGTGAAAACTCGCAGTGTGTGGCGTCTTCATTTAGGGGCAACTCTTTTGTTGGATATATATATATATATATATATATATATATATATTATCTACTGGCGGTCGCCAGTAGATAGTTCTAGTTAGGACCTATTTTCCATAGGAAATCCACAACATTCTATTTGAAATAACTTTGGCGCCGGTTGACGAATCTTCGCGAAATTTTCAAAACTTATGGCCCGCTCCGGTCCACTCCTATCCTGAAAGTTTCGGGGTGATTCTGAAAGCGGGGGCCGAGAAAAAAGGGGGGTCCCAAAACATGTTTTCCCCATGCAATTTTCCATAGGAACCTTTCATCGCAGCTACAGCCCGAACTGCTGAACGGAATTACACCAAATTTGGCAAAAAGGTAGCCCTTGGTTCAGAGTCGTGCCTTTTGCTTAAATGGTGTAAATCCGTTCAGTAGTTCCTGAGAAATTTGAAAAAGAAAACACATACATCTGGGCGGAGCCTAACCACACATGTCATCGTGAGATCTGATTGGCTGTCAGCACTTCATCCTGGAATTGCTGGCAGCCATCTTGGGACCAATATAAATGATAGTACCCCATTGAAATGCATTGTAGTGAATCGAAGATTTTGAGGGTTACCAAAAGGAGAACTATAAAGGGTGATAACAGACTTTAGTTACATTAGAATTCATTTGTTGATGGTACCATACTAATTTCAGGAATTGTGGTGTGTTCTATGGTGATTTTACCCTGTGAAAAACCTTCTGCTGGGATATCATGAATCATGTTTGAGAGAAAACTTTTCACATGCTTGTCCCATACAGTTTTGGAAGGTGCTCCAGAAGCTAAAATGAGAGCATATTTTCTGTAAATTCACATTATCTTTCTCAGTCATGTGAGAATGAAGTCTGACATTCTCAGTAAAACATGTACATCCAACAAGGGCAGAGACTGTCAGTTGATTCCTATGTGTTCTACTGCAGCTTCCCAGAGTGTTCTAAAGAACAACTAGAGTGCTAACAGCCTTACTTATGACAAAAGTATGGCACACCTGAAGCCATCTTGATTGGAATAAACTGGTAACACTTAAAACATTTAATTTAAAAAGGAACAAAATGAAGGGGTTCATTTTGTCATAGAAATTATGGTTAGTGCTGTAGAAAGAAAAATTAGGACATGTTTCAAGTGTGATCTCAAATATCTTCCTGTTATATTTCAACAGGAGCAGCCTGTCAGTTGATGCCTTTGTGTTCTACTGCAGCTTCCCAGAGTGTTCTAAAGAACAACTAGAGCGCTAACAGTCTTACTTATGACAAAATTATGGCACACCTGAAGCCATCTTGATTGGAATAAACTGGTAACTCTTAAAACATTTAATTTAAAAAGGAACAAAATGAGGAGGTCCATTTTGTCAAAAGAAATTATGGTTAGTGCTGCAGAAAGAAAATTTAGGGCATGTTTTAAGTGAGATCTCAAATCCTCTTCTATTTCATTAGAAAATTCTGACATGCAGACTGAAACAATCACTTTCAATACCAGCAGTAGACTTCCAGTTAACTCCCTGGTGAGCAGTAGCTTTACTACAGTGATCTAATGAACAACTAGAGTGCTAACATTCTGAATTCATGGCAAATGTGTGACACATCTGAATGCCTTCTTGATGGAATCAAAGTAAAAAACTGAAAGCATTTCCTACTGAGGAGACTGCAGTAAATGACGAAATTAGGAAACTTCATAACAAATAAGTTTCCCAAGATGGCCACCAGAGAAAAAAGAGCCCAAATGTAGCACAAATATCACCCAGATGTAGCCCACATATAGCCCAATGACAGAAATGTGCAAAACACTTTTTATTTTTAGTTTTTCTGCAGTTTTATATAGTGCAAACTGGTCAGGTATTGGAGCGTTACATCTTTACTTGGACCCCTTATTGCGTATTTTGCACGAAGTACATGAG
This sequence comes from Calotriton arnoldi, assembly GCA_963921515.1. Lineage (NCBI taxonomy): Eukaryota > Metazoa > Chordata > Amphibia > Caudata > Salamandridae > Calotriton > Calotriton arnoldi. The sequence continues at coordinate 2,577,928 of CAWUFW010000624.1, forward strand.
ATTGATCTTGCGAAACATTGAACTTTACGATTCTGTTAACCTGAAGTTGCTCTGAACCGGGCTTTGTAACACCCGTTTTTACCTACTGGTTTTAATTAATTCTCACTGTATTGTATTAGGAAAGAGGATTTACTGTTTTTAGGTACACTTTTATGATCTATGTTTCTAAATCAGATCAAATAAAGTTTAATGAATTCTATGGCAGGACGGAGGCAAGGATTATGCATATCTTTCCTCACTTTATTTGCATAGCAGTTCAAAGAAAACGTAACACAACAATCATTAAACAAAAGACTACACAACCCATGAACCATTAGGGGGTAGTCTCCAAGGCAACTATAGTCCAATCATATCACAGTCCATCGTATAGAATATCGTGACGTCCCTTCCGCTTCCTCTTTTCTTCACTGCTCGTCAGTTAAGTGCATTCCATACATTCTTGGCTTAACCTGACGTTGTTGCTGTTTGTATAGCGGTTTCTTGTGCACGTTATTAGCATTATTGCCTTGCTATTGCTTCATATTCCCTGCGCAGCAGGCTCTTGCCCGAGCGCGTTCTCCCCCTCGCAGTTTCTCCCGCTGTGTGCTCTGCGCGCGGTGAGATCCTGTCAGGCGCGTCTGGTCCGAGCGAGGCAGCTCCGTCGAGCGCTCCCGCTGGTCTTTACGCGCGTTTGGGAATCCGGTCACTCCTTTAGTGTCCGCTTGATTCCCGACCAACCCTCGCCTAATTTTGACACCGCTACGCGGTGATTTCCCCACACGGCCACGTTAGTGACCAGCGCCACCTGGTGGTGGTAATTGGTATTGCGCCTCAGTCTATTCTTATAACAGCTTCGGGGAAAGCCCAGCTGTTGGAACACCGTCGAGGGGGCTGTCTTAAGGATTTTAAGGGCATTTGTTCTGTGCTCACACCCTCTGCTATCATGTCTTCTCTAGAAAACCATTTTACTCCTCCTACCAGGAAGTGGAGGAGAAATGGCCCCCAACTTCTCCCTCCAGCAGTGGACCAAGCCCTCTCTCTGGCTATTTCTAGGGCGCTGGCTCCTCTTAGGGATCAGGTTGATAAGCTGGCGAAAAGCATCCCTGGGGTGTTCAGTGACCCAGATCTGGTGGTGGCGGGTCCAAGTAGCTCCCAGATGGGGAATAAAAGGGCCGTTAAGCATAACGCGGGGCACTTGGAAGGATTTGATAAACTTACGGAGACCTTCCTCAAGTGTGCGCGAACACTAAAACATGCACCCTGCAGGGAGGAGGAGGGGCCCGGAGAAAATTGCAACACTGTCACCACTATTGTAGACCCCGACGGCGGGTTTCCCTTAGAGGGAGAGGGTGTATCGGAGGACGATTTCTCCTCCGATGAGGATAAGGACTCGGGGCATCCCTGGCATCCAGAGTCTCACTCCTCTCAGTCCCCGGTTGGGGACGGGGTCCACTTGGACATGTTCGAGCCTACCCAAATTTACCATCCTAGGTCGGCAGAGTGGACACCTGACGCCAAAGTGGCAGAGTATGTGGTGGGGAAAATCCATCAACCCCTTGAAAGGGAGGTCAGGAATAGGATGAGGGGAGAATGCCCCAGGCCCTCACTGAAGGGGAAGGTGGCACACATGCCTGAAATTGATGAGAAACTATGTACCTTTTTCTCCAAGTATATGAGGGATCCCAAGAAAGGAATTGATAGGTCTTGGACGTGGTAGGGCCCTTGACCCAAATTATTCAATTGACGGAGCGTTCCAAAGAGTCAGGATCCCCTTTGTCCACGGATATTGTGGCTGGTTGGGCGCACTACCCTAAACCCTAAAACACTACCCCCTCCACTACCCAAACACCACTGCACTACCCTAAACCCTAAAACACTACCCCAGCACGACACCCTACACTACACAAACATAACTGCACTACCCTAAACCCTAAAACACTACCCACAGCATGACCCCCTTCACTACACAAACACCACTGCACTGCCCTAAACCCTAAAACACTACCCCAGCACTACCCCCTACACTACCCAAACACCACTGCACTAACATAAACCCTAAAACACTACCCCCAGCACAACCCCCTACACTACACAAACACCACTGCACTACCCTAAACCCTAAAACACTACCCCCAGCACGACTCCCTGCACTACCCAAACACCCCTGCACTACCCTAAACCCTAAATCTACCCCCAGCATGACCCCCTACACTACCCAAACACCACTGCACTACCCTAAACCATAAAACACTACCCCCAGCATGACCCCCTACACTACACAAACACCACTGCACTACCCTAAACCCTAAAACACTACCACAAGCATGACCCCCTACACTACTCAAACACCACTGCACTACCCTAAACCCTAAAACACTACCCCAGCACGACCCCCTACACTACCCATACACCACTGCACTACCCTTAACCCTAAAACACTACCCCAGCACGACCCCCTACACTACTGCACTACCCTAAACCCTAAAACACTACCCCCAGCACGACCCCCTACACCACCCAAACATCACTGCACTACCCTAAACCCTAGAAAAGAAACCCCCACCCCATGCCCAATCCCCCTTACCTCTCAATCCTCATGGTTCCTCTCTCCTCGTGGTTCCTGCTTCACGTCATCTCTGAGGGGCGGTGCACGTCGTTGTGAGGAAACGGAACAGCCTCTGTTTCCTTACAACGACATGGATCGTCTACATGTTTTTAGAACGCATGGTCATTTACCATACATACCTTTACAACAAAATTCGTTGTAAAGGCATGCGTGGTAAATGACCATGCGTTCTAAAAAATGCGTAGTAATGACTTCGTGATGTACAACGCATGCGTGGAAATGCATGCGTTGTAATGGTATCGCAAAGTAAAAAAGTCATTGTAACGGCTGTTTACCGATCGAAGCTGGCCCCTGTTCTTCAGTGAGACGTTTATTTGATTAATTAGGAGGAAGGAATGTGGTTTTTTTACCGAAAAGTGCATTTCCGGCTGTTGTATTGTGAAAGTGTCCGCGTGGCCTGGTTTCACTTCCGGTGAGAGAGTGGAAGAGTCTGTTTGGATCTAAAGGAGTTCTGTTGTTGGACGGGCCGGCGCGACATGTCATCAGAAAACATAGCTAATGGAAAGCGTCCTCCCTGAAGTGTGGAGCAGTGCCATGAGAGGTCAACGAGTGTGCGTCCCACCGCAGTATGACCGTACCGCGTGACACATGTGCTGCCTCCAGGGTACGGGAGGCAGAAGCGGCATCGCAGGTCCTCTTGAAGACCGTTGTAGCACTAATTCTACATTTTGGTACTAGGGCATTTTAACTTTGTTGTTCCTGCCAGATACAAAGAGAAGATCCTGTGATATTCAGTGCCCTCATTACCTTTTTTGTGGGTTGTGGTGCTTGTCACTTCGCTGCCCCGCCGGTGCACATGACTGGGCACCCCACCTCGTGTGCCATCTGCAGGGCCTCTGGCCTCGGATCACTAGTTTCGGTTTCTGGAGTGGCAACATAAACAGTTGCTCCCAAAGGACTAGCCTGAACACTTAGGTGAATAGCCCCTGCACCAGCATTCCATGGAAATCCTTTCCTAGCTCTCCCACGTCAACGAGCACGGCTCCGCTCGCGACACCGTTTGACGTCATCGGAGCCATTTGAGGACCTCGTTGGCGTGCTGACGTCAGTTCCACCCATTTTTTCCGTGCCACCGAGGCAAACAGGGGACCGAGACATTTTCACATGTATACATAGTATAATAAATATATATATATATTCACTGAAAAAACCATAGGTTTCAGGCACGTTATAGTTAGAAATTAGCATTTAAAAAACCTTAGAAATTCACTGAAAAAACCATAGGTTTCAGGCAAGTTATAGTTAGAAATTAGCATTTAAAAACCTTAGAAATTCACTGAAAAAACCATAGGTTTTAGGGGCGTTATAGTTAGTTGGACATTTCACTCGTACAAAACCATAGAAATTCCCCCGTTATAGTTAGTTCAGCTAACTATAACTCGCGCGCATCGCAATGCACTGCTGATGACGTCACATATTACATCACTCATGACATGGTCAGTGACATCACTCATGACATCACTGATGACATCATCCAGTGAATGTGTGTTTTTCTGAAAATTAAATATGTTTTATATATGTATGTCTCAAGGTCGATGGAAGAATAAATGGGTATATAAGTGTCTAAATGGATGATTTATTTTTGTAAAATTGATTGTATAACTGACTAAGGGGCCGATTCTGATGCGGGTTGGAAAAGCTTCCCGACCGAATCGCTTGGGAAATGGTGTCCGACCCACTCGGATCGGGAAAGTCCGACCGGCGGAGTAGGATGCATCCGGATGCTTCCAGATACGATTTGGTTGAACTCCCATTGACTTCAATGGGAACATTTGTTCCTAACCGCATCAGAATTGGGCCCTCGGTCGGGAAGACACGTTCCCGATCCGATTTGGAAGGAGCAAATGCCGTTAGGAGGCCTTCCTAACCGCATCAGAATCAGGCCCTCGGTCGGGAAGCTTTTCCAACCCGCATCAGAATCGGGCCCTAAGTGTATCTTAGTGAATACATGGGTTAGTGAGTAATGTTTAAATATGAAAATATCTGTATCAGTCTCTCACTTTGTGTATAAGTGGCTGCATGGGTTGGTGAGTAGCTACATGAGTGTCTATATGGGTTATTAGTTGGTTTTTTGAGTATCAGTATGAGTGTCTCAGTGTCTGTATGATTCGGTGGGGGTATTACTTAGTGCATAGATGCATGAATGAGTGACTCACTGTTTGTATGTGTTGAAGACAGCATGTGTGCAGGACTGTATAGGTGGATGAGTATGTGTATGGGTGTGTTAGTGAGTGAATGACTGTCTCAATAGTGTCTTTATGAGTAACTACATATGTTTTAAACTAGTATATGTGAGTATTGGTGTATATAAGTGAGTATATGTGAGAGTGAGAGATTGGAAGAGTTCCTGTACAAATAAGTAGGTGTTTCTATAAGTGATTGTTTAAGAGAGTAAGTATGTGTAAGTTTCTGTAGAAGTAAGTGTGGTAGTGTGTGTATAACTGTATATGCAAGTAAATGGATGTTTGATACTTTGTTTGCATGTGTGACTATGTGTGTGAGTAACTCTATGGATGAGTGGCGGTGTGTAACAGGATGTATAGGTGTATGAGTACATATGATGAGTGAGTACATGTATGAGTGACTGTATAGGGACTGTTGGTGAATGAGTGATGTGTGTGTAGATCTTGGAATTACTGAATAGGTGTGTTGTAACTGGAATTGGTATGTCCATTGTTTTGAAAATGTTAGTTTGTATTTGAGTGTGTGTATCAAAGGTTATATTAGGGTGAGAGGAGGTCTGCCACTCTATCACAAGGATGATGTCATCAGTGATGTCATCAGTGATGTCATTTGAGATGTCATCAGTGATGTCACTGACCATGTCATGATGTAATATGTGACGTCATCAGCAGTGCATTGCGGGCGCGCGAGTTATAGTTAGCTGAACTAACTATAACGGGGGAATTTCTATGGTTTTGTACGAGTGAAATGTCCAACTAACTATAACGCCCCTGAAACCTATGGTTTTTTCAGTGAATATATATATATATATGTATTGTTTCATAAGCCCGCATATATACATTGTCTTAGCAAGACTGTCCTGATATTGCAAATCACTTTCATATGCTTCTGTCTATTGATCATTGCAGCGCATATATTTTATACAAGAATCACTTTGGTTCAATAAACATTGAAAATGCCCCACTGTGTATTCCTTGTATATTTCTCTCAGAGAAAGAGAGCACGAGTGCCTGAGCGAAAGGGTTCTAGATCTGTTACCACGATCCCTGGGAGAGTTCAGGGTTGTCATGTTCTGTGTTTACCAAACCAGTTTGCTACCCATCTAGGTTTAGGGGTGCACATGGTAGCACTGTGGGCTAGCTGGTCTTTAGGGCGACATATGCTGCGTGGGTGCACGTAATCTGTCTGGCACTATCCCTACATTTATGTTGCCCAACAAACACGCAGTTCCTACTGGAAAGTGGGGAACTTCTAGACATGGTGCAGCCAACGTTGGGAGAAATGGATCTTATTTAATGGTTTGCCTGAGTAATTCTATCATGCTTTCTCAGAGACTCCTACTTACCTCCTAACCGGAGACGTCCGTGGTGTTAGGCACAATCCTCCTCAGCTGAGTATGTAACCCCTATATATTGGCTGTAGGTTGATGAAGCTTGAACTTATCAAAGGATCTATTTCCCATTGTGTTACCCTCTTTGTAATTCATTAATACATTTTCATAATGTCTGGAGATGAAGATGCAGTAGCACTTAACATCGCTGAGAACTGTAGACATGCGATTACTCAGAAATTACTACAACAATGATCTCACAGCTACAGGCATAGTCTTCATAGTTGAGGCTCACGAAGCATTTAGGACAGAGGTATTCTATTCCTGGGTTACATTCCTGGCTGCAAATAGCACCACACGGTTATTTCACACTTACAAAGAGAATGAAGTACCAAACAATTATCCACCATATGAAGAAATAGATTTACCTCTCACTTACCTAGAACACATAAATCGGTTTAATGGTGCCCTTCCACACACAACAGCAAACGTTAGACTCGGTCCTCTCAGCAATAGGGGAGGAACATGACCAGTCTTAGCCAGCTACACACTGCATCCTAATGTTGATAGATTATCAACAGCAGAGGTGAGAACTCTATACAAAGATCTAGTAACAATATACAGATTTCTTACACAGTTCTTATGCGAACATTATTTTTTATTTTACTGAGTTTTATATAGCGCAAACTTGACCCGAAGGTATCGGGTATCAGAGCGCTTTAGTTGCGTTACATGAGGAAACATTCATTTTTGTTAGGCACGGGGAGATTAAGTGATTTGCCCAGAATCACAGGATGTTCAGCGTCATTGCTGAGACTCGAACCCAGTTCCCCAGATTCGAGGTCAACCGCCGTAGCCGTTAGGCCAACTCCTCTCCCTCATCCGAACATTAACATTTAACCTTGCATAGACTACTCAAGCTGTACAACCACAATTGGCTACTTCAGGCATCAGCCCACAAACACTAACTGCAGTCATGGGAAAAGTTTCTGTCAGATGGGAGGAGATTCCGTTCAGGATTGCACAAAAACCAAGCCCGCTTGAGGCGGTGTATTCCCATACGGTCCGACAGGAAAAACACTGAATAATGACTATTTGCTTGCCAATGGGGATGGCTCCCCATGTGGAAGACTGCACAACTTGGGGTACAGTCTTTTGCTGCAGTATATACCAGAAGTAGAACACATGGTACCCCTTCATTGGCTGTTTTGCTTGAAGTGCTAAAACAGATCAAGAATGAGTATGGGACAGCACCTGCCCTAGATTTGGGGATATAATTGATGGGCAATTTTGCAGCAGTATCTGCCATTATGTTAAGCAACATAATGGGGGAAGCAGCAGCGTTGGCTATATGCCAGCGCATACGGGATTTGGCTCCTGCATAGCAGGAGCGCAAATTACCTAAAATTATCGACGAAACCTATGCTACGCTGGGTAGAGATAATTTGAAAGCCATGCCTAGGAAACCTCAATTAAAGAATAATTCTGAAAAGGATAACTCTAAGCAAGCACCAGAGTCTTCTACAAAGAGAAAGTGGGAGAATAAGAAAAACAAGGAAGCCACTGAAAACGCTATATCCTGTGAAACCATGATAATATGAGACCGCCTGACAGGTGTTAGGATACTGATGCACTTTCGTCTCGTTCCTTTCAGGATTCATCCGATAAAAGTTCGAAGAGAGGTGTACAGTGGGAGTGCAGATCTGAAGAGTCTGCGAAACCGAAGAAGGACTACATAATTAAACAGAAAAAAAACAAAGCCTTCCAAGCCTCAAATCAAAAAGAAGAAGGTAGCCGGACTTAAGGTCAGACATGCCCCGGATATTGAGGACTCTGCTTATGAGCAGGGAAGGGGCAGTGACAATGCTGGACAAAGTGGCAGATGTCACGATAGTTCGGCAGAACCTGATGGATTGTCTGGCGGGAGTAGCGCTGAGTGAGTATATCATGGTGGAAACACCTGGTACCAGGGTAAGTGTCCCACGTCTTCTATACGAAATTCAACTCCAATTGGAGGGGGACATACCCAGAAACATAAATGTTTTCTTTTGGGAGGACCTAACCCAAGGTTACCATATGCTTTTGGCTGAAAAGTATTGGCCACCTGTTTTCGTAATGTGGTGCCCAAACTGGGAAACTGTAATTTTACTAGGCCTGGGCGGTAGCCACTCCGCTCGCGAAGTTTGTGGAGTTTTTCCCTCTCTGCGCTCTGCGTAGAGCACAGAGTTCTGAACAATTCTGCATACAGGAGCAGAGTTTTTCCTCTCTCACGGCTCGCCAACGTTTAGTTGGCAGCATGAGCGAGGAAAATCAAATGCTAGACCACCTCCCGGCTAAATTTCTCAACGTGGGTGGTTGCTACCGCTCGCGTTGAGAAACCTGCCGCTCGTGTTGAGGAAGCTGCCACTCGTGTTGAGGAATCTGCTGCTCTAGTAGAACATCTACTTGAGCAGCAGAAAGAAGCGTCAGCCTCTTGCACTTTTACAGTGTGGTACAAATGCCCAGCGCTAAAAATCAGCACGAGCAGCGCGATTTACCTCACTCTGCAGCTTGCGGAACTCCGCGAAGCAATGCAGAGTTTTTTTGCCACTGCAAACTCCACCCAGGCCTAAATTTTACCTGCTTTCTCTGACTTCGTTCCAGAATAAGTAAAGCACCCTTACGCCAAGGAGTGGGCGTTAGCTCTAGCTCTTGCATTATACCGCAACCATGCGGGGTTGGATGACGGTTCCCCTTACCATGAAATACCACTGAGGAAAACCCCACAACCTCAAAGACAATACCCAATAAAGCATGAAGCCAAAAAAACAAGTTAGAGAAATAATCCAACAACTTGAATACCAAGGTGTGATAGAAAGTTGCACCTCATCAAAGAATAATCCTTTGTTTCCCGGAATGAAACCTGATCATTCATACCGTCTAGTATTAGACTATGGACATTTAAATACAGCTACTCACACATTTGCAGTACAAAATTCACACAGTACCGCACTAATGAACAACATAGTGCGGAAAAAATACAAAGCAACTCTAGACATCTCAAATTGATTTTTCTGCCAAAATACAGTGCCTGGAAGCAGATATCTGACTGTATTCAGCTCACTCAGCTCACAGAGGCTGTTCTGTTGATTATCCTTAGGGTATAAGAATAGCCCCGTGCTGTTTTCATTCAGAGTAAAAGAGCTACTACAAAATTCTGATGACCAGGCATTGTCTTATGTCGATGACATTTACTTAACAGATGATGACCTTTCGCATCACTTGACAAGAGTAGACCACATAGTTTTGGTGTTTGCTCACATGGGCTACAATTTTTTTTTTTTTTATCAAAAATTGCCCATCTCAATGTCCTTTTTCTGGGATATGAGCTGTCCAGTGAGGGCAAAAGCCTTGCGACACACTTCTTAGAGAAGTGTGCACTACTTCAATCTCCAACTACATTGAAGAGATTGCAATCCATATTGGGATTCCTAAATTTTGGCAGAACTTACATTCCAGATTACGCAGAATGATTTAAACCGTTCTACGACCTAATACGTCCAGATTTTTCCAGTACACATTGGATTCAGGAACATACAAATATCTTACATTCCACACAAGCTGTCATAAAAGCTTCAAAACACTTACACACACTTGAAAACACAACTAACCTGGTGATCTGCGTCATCGCAGAGACATCCGGGTACACGTGCGTCACGTTCAATGAAGGTGACACAGTACCAATTGCATATATATTGTATTTATATACCAATGCTGAAATGTGATTTGCACCTTCAGACTGCTGTGGTAGAGAGCAAGCCCTAGCTCAGGGGAAAGCATCATTTTTGTTATCCCAGTGCCAATTTTAGAGGCCGTAACCAGAGCAAGTGTTCCAAACGCTAAGGCACTGCATCCACGATGGATACAATGAGCTAACTCACTCACTGCAATAGATGTAGATGGCAAGTTTTATTTTACACTACAAACACAAGCCTTTATGCAGTACGAATAAGAATTTCCCCTGCCTAATGAAATAATGCCTGTAGAACACTATGAATGCATCATTTACACTGATGGTTCTGCCCTTAGAAAACCTACACGCAGTCACTTGGTGACTGCACGGCACAGCTGGCTGAACTTAGGGCTCAAATGCTGGCACTAGAAAATATGGATCCAGGATTCCCCACACTTATTGTGCGCAATAAAGTTTACTGTGTCCAGTCTTATAATGAAAATCTACATTATTGGAGCTAGAATGGATTCAGGAACTCAAAGAGTTGCGCAATCAAGCACAAGCTATGGGGAACAAGTGGCAAAGCTGAGATTGCTTGCCCCGGACTCATGTAATACACAAATTGGGGCATATTTACAAAGGGATATCACCACTAGAACGTCACTTTTAGCGATGTTCCAGTGGCGATATCCCCTTCTCCTTATTTACAAAGCAGCATTAAGCCACTTAACGTGGCTTAATGCTGCCTTGTAAATAAGGTCCCTTTTCACACAGCACTTAAAGTGAAAGGGGCATGCAATGGGTTTTGCAGTGGGTGCCCATTGCTTTTTGACGCTGCCCCTGATTTACAAAGCTGGGGCAGAGCCAAAAACTGAGACCAGGGAAAACCTGGTCTTAGACTGGTTATACGAGGAGAAATTATTAATTTCTCCTCGTTTTTTGCTCTTTCCATGTGTGCTGCATTCCGTGCTGCAGCACACATAGAAAGAGCATATTGCGTTTCAAGATTGTTTGTGTGCAGGAAGGTCCCTTGCCGGCCGCAAAGACAAAGATTTGTCTCCATTGATCTGATCAAACCAGAACGCTCTGCAGTACAACTTGTGAACTTGGTTCTCATACCACATGCGCCATCACACCATGAACCAAGAGACCTTTCCCTGGTGAACATTTCAGTTGTTCCAGTTCCCGATGGCATTGCTTGAGATAGGGTATGGTATGATGTGTATGGCCGCAATGAACGTTTACAAATTCCATATCTGTTCAAAATATCTTTGAATGATGTCAATTCCCCTAGTACTGTTTCTGATGTTTGGGACATTGATACACTGCATGAAATGTAGAAGGTCTAGAGTATTCAACTGTGTTTTCGTCTGATGAATTGTATGATGGTACATCTAATTATGATGAAAGGTTTTGTTTTCAACATTACGGACATCATTTTCTGCATAAAGCAAGCATTCCATGTGCTGTTTACAATTACACTCAATGGGAACATTGCCTAACACCACCATGGGGTAGTTAAAAAAACATTTGCACAGAAGTTCACTTATTTTGCTGGGTATGATACATCTGACCTTGCCTCATAATATTATAGGCTTGCACCATCACCTGCAAGAAAAATATGCTAACTGAGACCAAGCTGATATATTCTGCTTCTTTTCTTTCCCAGCTATCTGTACAAGGTTTTGACTTTTGGAGGGACACAATAGATATAAAATCTATTTGGGGACGAAAGACTGGCAGGTGTAGGGAACTGAGGCCTTTTTTAGAGGAGGCCTAATACCACAACAATTGATTTTCCTGATCAAAACTGTGCAACAAACGTCATGTCTTGGATTAGCCAAGTTGAAAGATTTGAACACACCATGAATTCCCACATTTGCACATTTCGAAAACTGGCAACAGTTTACAAAATACAGTGAGGATACATTGGATACCATGCAACTTAACGGTACATACAATTCATCATCAGACCCCAATTGGAAGGGATGGTTAGTTTGGCCATTAGACATGAAAGGATGTCAGGCAAGATTCCTAGATAACATCGAGGGATTCAAAACAAGCAGACCTGATGTGCAGTACGTGCAGTCTGAAAACTCGGGGGTGGTGACGACCTACAGTGTTGGGAAGCTGTGCCTTGATTGACTAAAAACCTCAACACGGTCCTAGATGAAACAACACTTGTCCCATTTATCTGATGACCTGGCACTCCGGGACTTTTTATTAGGTACCCGTAAGCCGCGTACGCTTCCTATATGCAATATATAATGAAATATGGAAGGTTTCTCAGCAGGAAGCTGCTAAAAGACTGCGTAAAATTGACAGGGCCAATTTAGAGAAAGCTCTTGCAGTGGTTGACGATGGTATGACCACCTTGTCCTCTAGGATATACTCTTTAGGAAGCATAGGTTCATCAGCAATAGACATTGTTCAACAAGATATATCTGCATTACAACATGGGCAGTCACCGCTTAGGTTTATTATATTATTAAGCTGGACATTACAAACACTACGCTGTGGCCACGTGCCATGGTGACATATTAAGACCACTGGCTTGTTCGCCCCATACCAACTTAGAAAACAACATATGCTAATGGCATGCAAAAATTTAAAATACACCAATTCTACACATTGAGAAACTAGAGAAGTTACCTTTTACCGTTGCTGAAGTACCATCCGCGGATTAGATAATACATGGGTGCATTACCCTGACGATTTGACATTTCATTATCTGTACTGTCTGCAACATCAACAAGTAGGCAGATATAAGCGTTAGGGGAAGGGTTAGTACACGAGTATTGGGTTCTGCCTTTCAAACTTCGGTGTCAAAATAGGAAAAGTGAGGTTTTTCTCAGCGGTTTAGACTGCAAGAATACTTTAAGTGGGTCCTTAATGTGCAAAGATGTTTTGCTGCACAGGCCTGTAATGCTTCTGTGGCAAAATTACCTTGCTAACTTACTTGAAAGGTTTTCCAGTGGCTGTTATACGTATGGCTTTCAGATTGCTCTCTAACGGGAGTTACCTGATGCTGAACAGTCAAGGTTGCTGTGGAATTAAACCAGGGGTTGCCTATCTGGTGACGGTTTCTTCCATTGTTACTTGTTGCACGCAAGTATTGTTTCCAACTGCCCATACAGTCAGGGAGGATACGCTTTGGCCTTCGATTAATATTACCAATGTGATAAGCCCATCCAGGGCGCTATTCATGGTAACGGTTATTTTTCACTGTGTATATCGTGGTGAAGGTATCTAATTGTGCATCAGTACATGCATCTGTTCAAATTAATTAATTTGAAAGAATAATCATGCTGGGGATCATTAGGCACTGGTGAATTATGTACCAGGCCAAGATGGCGCTTCCTTTTGTATCTTTGTTTCTATGAATTGACGAGTCCTTATGTTATGTCTACAATCATGTTGCAAACGTTAAATTACGACCGCTTCTGGCTCGCCTGATGTAATTTGAGATGTCATCAGTGAGGACATCATCCACTGACTGATTGTTTCTAAAAAATTCAAAATGTTACATATATATATATATATATATATATATATATATATATATATATATATATATGCTAAGGTGTATTGAAGAATGAGTGGGTGTATGAGTGTCTGAATAGATGATTTAGTGGGTGCGTGACTGACTGTATAAGTGAGTGATTAAACATGTCTTAGTGAATGAATGGATCAATGATTAATCTGTTTGAATGTCTGTATCAGCCTATCAGTTGGTGTGTAAGTGGCTGCATGGGTTGGTGAGTAGCTACATCAGTGTCTATATGGGTTAATGATTGGTTGTCTGAGTACCTGTATGGGTGCCTGAGTGTCTGTGTGGGGGGTGTGACTCCCTGCACGGATGTGTGAGTGGGTGATTCACTGGGTGTATGGGTTTATGAGTGCATGTGTTAGGGACTGTATGGGTGAGTGAATGTACGTATAGCTGTGTTGGTGAGTGAATGGATGTCTCAGTGGTATATGTATAAGTAACTACATATGTGAAAGGTAGTATTGTGAGTGTTGGAGTATATAAGTGAGCATATGTGACAGTGAGTGATTGTGACAGTGGCTGCATGGATAAGTGTATGCTTATGTCAGTAACTGTTGAAGAGAGTATGCATATGGTACTATCTGCATGAATAAGTGAGGTGGTGTGTGTGTATAACTGTATAGGTGAGTACATGGCAGTGTAATTAATTCTTTGGGTGACTGACTAGGTTTTTGAGTAACTATGAGTGTCTATATGGGTGTATGAGTGGATATATCAATGGCTGTATTGCTGAATGACTGTGTGTATGAGTGACTGTATGGGTTAGTGTGTGTAGACATATGAATCACTGAGCGGGTATGTACTAACTGCTATTGGTCTGTCTATGGTTTCGATATTGGTAGTCTGTATTTTAGAGTGGGTGTATCAAAGGTTATATTAGGGTGTGAGGAGGTGCATCAGATGATCACATGGATGATGTCATCAGTGATTTCATCAGTGATGTCATTTGAGATGTCATGAGTGATGTCACTGACCATGTCATGAGTGATGTAATATGTGACGTCATCAGCAGTGCATTGCGGGGGCGCGAGTTATAGTTAGGTCTACTAACTATAATGGGCGAATTTCTCTGGTTTTATACAAGTGAAATGTCCAACTAACCATAACGTCCCTGAAACCTGTGGTTTTTTCAGTGAATTTCTAAGGTTTTTTTAAATGCTAATCCCTAACTATAACGTCCCTGAAACCTGTGGTTTTTTCAGTGAATATATATATATATATATGCTCAAAACCTCCTCATATATAGGAAATATAAGCACTCACGGGTAGCGTTATAACGGGTCTTTTATTATCAGAACAAACGCGTTTCGGCGGTCTGCCTTCTTCGGTGTTACCGGCATACCGCAGGTGGCCATCTTTTAAGCATACACACGCGGGATAAACATCAACAATGGACAAACAAAATGCATTAACATCAGCGCCATCTTGTAATGTATAATCATTACTTTTCATTGGATCTTGTATTTGCATATGCTAACGCACTTTAAACCAGTAACATAGCGAAATAATGCATGTTGATAAATTCATTAACTGGCATTAAAAAGACATTAAAAGAATACTTTCACGATGTCACCCTTATTTAGTGAACATCGATATTCAACAATTCAATATCACATTTCATATAGCCGTGGATCGGCACATGTCCATTGCGTATTCCCTTTTGTGTGAGAAAACGACATATTATTAAAACATCCACAATTCTTTCTTTAAAGAAAACCTTCCATTGTAGCTTTTCATAAATAATTCAGATCCCCAAATATTCGGCTTTTAAACATACTCACACGGGATGAACATCAGCAATGGACAAACAAAATGCGTCAACATCAGCGCCATCTTGTAATGTATGGTTTTTTCAGTGAATTTCAAAGGTTTTTTAAATGCTAATTTCTAACTATAACGTGCCTGAAACCTATGGTTTTTTCAGTGAATTTCAAAGGTTTTTTAAATGCTAATTCCTAACTATAACATGTCTGAAACCTATGGTTTTTTTCAGTGAATTTCAAAGGTTTTGTAAATGACAATTTTTAAATGTATTAATTGTTATCTTTATTTTTTTGATACTGATTTACTACATTTTTTAAACTATTTATTTTTAGATATTTTATTTTTTAAATTACATTGTAATTACATTATACATTACATTACAAAATATACTTTCTCAGAATGAATTACTTTAGTTTAAATACTTTGCAAATAGGCAATAGACTTTTAAGTACAGTAGTTATAGTTGTTGCAATGGGCAACACAATTTCAAACACAATGCAACATTGACGTCAATGTGAATTTCTAGTTAAATGCAATTAGTTACTTTATGGATTACTTTTCTAACCACAGGACTGGATCCTAGATTCAGTCCTGGGACATCTCCTGTAAACAGTTGAGTAAAAGCGTTTTGGTTACAGTAGTGATTTTTAAGGAATATTATTGTATTTTAAAAGTTGACACAGAAACTTTTCACATAGAATCACCAATGTTATCCTATGGGAGGAAATTCACTTAGCAGGTAAGTAGTGTTATCGTTACTTTTTCTTACTCAGTGGTGGATCCTGGATCCAGCACTGGTGCATCTCCTGTAAACAGTTGAAAGAATGCGTTTAAGTCATACAGGCGATTTTTAAGGAATATTTGTAGTTTGTGAAAATCGACACTTTGAAACTTTTCTGCTGAAAACCAGACACTGGATTCCTAATGAAGGAAATACAAGTTACTGGTAAGTACGGTTAGAATTACTTTTCAGGGTCAGTGCTGGGCTAAAAGATGCAGCACTGGGTTCTCTCCTGATAACAGGTGAGTAAATCGGAATTCGTAGTTCGGCTGATTTTAGAGGAATATTATAAAGTTCCAAAACTCCACACTTAGAAGAATTTCCAAGTGAAACCAGTCAATGTTAGCCTATGGAAGGAAATTCAAGTTACTGGTAAGTACGGTTAGAATTACTTTTCAGGGTCAGTGCTGGGCTAAAAGATGCAGCACTGGGTTCTCTCCTGATAACAGGTGAGTAAATCGGAATTCGTAGTTCGGCTGATTTTAGAGGAATATTATAAAGTTCCAAAACTCCACACTTAGAAGAATTTCCAAGTGAAACCAGTCAATGTTAGCCTATGGAAGGAAATTCAAGTTACTGGTAAGTACGGTTAAAATTACTTTTCAGGATCAGTACTGGGCTCAAAGATGCAGCACTGAGGTCTCTCCTGATAACAGGTGATTAAATTGGAATTCGTAGTTCGGCTGATTTTAGAGGAATATTATAAAGTTCCAAAACTCTACACTTAGAAGAATTTCCAAGTGAAACCAGTCAATGTTGGCCTATGGAAGGAAATTCAAGTTACTGGTAAGTAGGGTTAAAATTACTTTTCAGGATCAGTACTGGGCTCAAAGATGCAGCACTGAGGTCTCTCCTGATAACAGGTGAGTAAATCGGAATTCGTAGTTCGGCTGATTTTAGAGGAATATTTGCACAATGGTGAAGGAAGGGGTGGGGCCTGAGGTGACATGTCTGCAAACACGCACTGTGGCGCGTTTTAAGTTGGAGAATTAATTCCTCCTCAATCCCGAGGGTCCCTAGGGGCCAACTAGCCCACCAGATACCTCCAGTATGCGCCAGAGAGCTGCGTTGTAGAGTGGTGTTAAGAGGCCACGCCCTTTTTACAACACTCTGCAACGCAGCTCCGTGGCGCTTACTGGAGGTACCTGGTGGTCTAGTTGGCCCCCAGGGACCCTCAGGATTGAAGGGATTTAATTCCCCATCTTAAAACGCACCACGGGGCCTGTTTGCACACATGTCACCTGAAGCCCCGCCCTCCCTTCACCACTGTGCAAACGCGCCCGTGGCGCATTTTAAGTTGGGGATTAAGTCCCTTGAATCCTGAGGGTCCCTGGGGTCCAACTAGCCCACCAGGTACCTCCAGTAAGCGCCACAGAGCTGCGTTGCAGAGAGGTGTAAAGGGGCGTGGCCTCTGTACACCTCTCTGCAACGCAGCCCCTGGCGCATACTGGAGGTTCCTGGTGGGCTAGTTGGCCCCAGGACCCCAGTATTCAAGGGGAATTCGTTCCCATCTGCAAACGCGCCAGGGCGCGTTTGCAGAGTGCTGAAAGAAGGGGGCGTGGCCTCTGGCCGATGCCGGTCTTTTTTTTTTTTAAGAAGGGGGCTGTGTGGCCCCCTTCTCTTTCTAATTTATTGGCCCTGGGGACCCAATCCCCCAGGGCCTGCCCCCTAATATTTTTTTTTTTTAAATAAAAAATTTGGAAGGGGGCCGCGTGGCCCCCCTCCCCAGGCCTTAATCGGCCCCGGGGACCCCATCCCCGGGGCTTGGCCTTTTTTTTTTTTTTTTAAACTGATGGAGGGGGCTGCGTTGCCCCCTCCTCAGGCCACTTATGGCCCCGGGGACCCCATCCCACGGGGCCGGCCTTTATTTGTTTTTTTTTTTTTTAAAAATGTAATTATTTTTGGAGAGGGGGACCCCCTGAGCAGGCCTAGGGGGTCAGGGTGTTTCTACCCTACCCCCTTTTTGCGTTTTACGCACTTGTTTTAATAGTTTCTTGTTCCTCGGTTCTACCGAGGAACAAGATGGCTGTCAACACTTCCTGGTTTGGAGTGTTGACAGCCAATTAGCATGCAGCTCGTGATCGGGAGGGTGCGCGGATCCACCGCGGCCATAGATATCGAAACTTTTATTTTGGATTTTCTCAGCAACTACTGAACGGATTTACACCATTTTTAAAAAGAGTGCTTTCTGAACCAAGCACTACCTGTTTGCCAAATTTGGTGTAATTCCGTTCAGCAGTTTTGGCTGAAGCCTTGCATAAAGTTTCCTATGGGAAATTGATTTTTTCACTCTTATTTTTTTAATTTCTCCGCAACTACTGAACGGATTTACACCATTTAAAAAAAAGGTCGCTTTCTGAACCAAGCGCTACCTTTTTGCAAAATTTTGTGTAAATCCGTTCAGCAGTTCGGGCTGTAGCCGTGGCTAAAATTTCCTATGGGAATTAACATGGAGAAAACGGAGAAAACGCGTTTTGGGACCTGCCTTTTTTCTCGGCCGCCGCTTGATGAATCACCCCGAAACTTTCAAGACAGGAGCGGACCGGAACGCCCCACTAGTTTTGAAAATTTCGCGATGATTCGTCAAACGACGCCAAACTTATTGGGAATAGAATGTTGCGGATTTCCTATGGATAAAGGTCCTAACTATAACTATCTACTGGCGACCGCCAGTAGATAATATATGAGTGTGTGTGTGTGTGTGTTTAGAAATATGTATATACCAAAGTAAAGAGGGGAGATAAGAGGAGTCTCCCAGAGGGGCTCGTCCTCCTGGTTGCATTTATCTCAAGAAAAATAGAGCCCTACTTCGTAGTGCATGCTGAACCTCCTACAGGGGGAAAATAGTGAAGGGCTTTTTATATAACCGTCACCCACCAGGATTAACCCTTGGTGGCATGCTTCATCATAGAGTTCTTCCCGTTCTGGAAATGGGCACGCTGCTACCTGCGAAATACGCAGGAGCACTGAATGGTATACACTAGATGATGGTAAAATCATACCACTGGTTCTATTTATTGGATTTTTGATGGCAGTTTATTTATTAAAGTATTCTCTGTTTTTCTAGATTCGTTTGGCATTTCTCTTGTGTTGTATTTTCACTTTATTACTGTTTGAGTACTGTATACATACTTTACACTTTGCCTCTAACTTAAGCCTGACTCCTTTTGTTCCAAGCTACCAGAGGGTTAAGCACAGGTTTATTTTGGTGACTTTTGTGATTCACTCTAACCACAAATGTGATTATTATTTGAGGGGCTTCTCAGCCCCATCAACTAATACTCCAATATTTTACTGAGGCTATGAGATGGGGGCTGTTTCCTCACAGTTTCTCCAATAGACTTACAATACACCTCTCTCTTCATAGTTGGTAACCTCATCAGATGCCAGCAGAATGGGAGATGGTTCAACACCAGATGTGCAGTAAATACAGGGTGTTTGGTTATCTCTAAATTGTATGTTATCTAATAAGAGAGTGTCAAAAGATACTCTGCACTCTTTGCTTCCTCAGGGAGCAGATAGAGAGGATAGCAATAATTAGAACAAATGTCAGTGTTAAAAAGCCCCTGGTGGAGCAGGCCTGGCATTGGCTGTGCAGTGGCCACACAAATAACTGTGCATGCTGGCAAGCATTATAGATGCAACATGAAAAGGAGATCTAAAGTAAATCCATGAAATGGCCTTTTCACTGTACAGTATTTTATTGGACTTTGCAGTGGGACCTACCCTTTCAGCTGAAATAGCTCAGTCCATTGTCTAGAGTCCAGTTCATTGTCCTAAGGAGGCCCTCTAATCACTTGGGTTCAAACACATAGACACACCTAGCAGGGGCAATAGATGGAGTTAAAATTAGACGCAGGCGTAATTTCAATTACACTAGAGTAATCAGAGTAATTTTGAAATTCCACATTACTCTTTCATGAGAAATTACCAATAATTACGCAATGACTCCTGCTTGCATAATTATGAGTAATTTTAGGGAGGGAAATCCTACTGCAAGAGCACAATTAGCGAGCATGAGCAGCCCCTAGTGCTTGCTATTTGTGTTCTACTGCATTCAGCTCTATTTCTTAGCACAAAATGCATACTCGTGTCTGATTTGAACTCAAGGGTGCATTGTGCACTAATGAAATAGTGCTAAATGCTGAGAGCAAATTTAGCTCTGTTTCCTAGGGCAAAATGTATCCACTTGCCCAATGTGGACCGAGAGTACATTTTGTGATAAGTGGCAAGAGTACGTTGGGGGAAAATCCTACCCTAAGAACGGCTGCTTGCGCCCACTTTGCATGTTCTGTTACATTAACTCTATTTCTTAGTCCAAAACGCACCCTCGTGCCCATTTTCGATGTGGGGAGGCATTTTTGCACTAGGAAATAGTGCTAAATGCATATTTACTCTACTCGTGTAAATAAGCATAATCTCGCAGAGTTTTCGGGCAATTCCGCATGATTACGCTACACTGAATTGCACGATTATTGCCCACCACTAGTTAAGATTCAATTTGGAAACAGGCCAAAACACTTTGCATGAGCTCTCCAGAAGCATAAAAGTCAATTACAACTGACTCTTCCCTTATCATAATAGACAGACAAGCAATCGCTTTGAATGATCTATCCATCCTCTTTCTTGTATAAAAACAAAAAATATAAACTGGGGCTCAGGTTTACCAATAATGATATTCCAGTGACATTTAGATTTTTGAATGTTGTTTTTCTATGTAACATACAAGAATCAATTAATTAATTGTTTTGAGCCCTTACTATAATGTAACTATTAAAAATACCCACGTGCAGGTTTTTAAAAAAGTTTCTTTCTAATTGTTAGTGGTCCAACCTCCTGTGTTCTACCAACACACCGACTTCCCAGTTTGGGATAATTGCTCTTATTTAAGTATTCTGAAGACAAGATTGGAGGGTGCCATGTTAATTTTTCTTTTTCAATTGCAACGCACCCTCAAATGAAAGAAAGTGTCACCCCCTCACTGACCTGAAGCACCATGAGTCATATGGTCCTTTGTCAGGTATTAAATACTAATTTTTTTCCAGTCTGGACCAAATAGAGATATTCTCGAACTTTTCATTCTTTGTGAAATATGATTTATTTTCCAAAATTGTACAGTTGTGGATGGTGGTTTATTAGTATGTGCAGGTAGGTACCTACAACTAGTAATAACACCACAATCACAAATAAGGCCCAGTCAAGTCCTCAATAAATGAATCGTTGCTCAACCCTTGGAAGCCTGGCTTCAAGCAAGACAGGCTTATCTTAGGAGACAGGTATGCAAATCATTTAAAAACACCTATACATTAAATAAGTAAGACACAGCATAAAATAAAAATGTAACACCAATTCATAAAAGAAATAGGAAACATTTGTATGATTAAACTGACACCAAAATGACAAACATCCAATGTAGGGACCCGGAGATATGAATTTTTAAAGAATACATACTTTCTAGTGCCTAAAAACCAAAAGCATCAACTTTGGTCATCTGGTCGCGCTTGACCAGTACAAAGTCAAAGTTTCAGGCTGTCCGCGATGGAGTGCAGGTCGGATACAGTGAGCGGTACTGCCCAGTCAAGGAGATACTTTTTGACTTAGCCACTTTTTTAGAGCTATTTCTCTGTACATCGAGCAAAGCTCGTCAGGCCAGCATGTGAGTCCTCGATGGCGACATGCTTCAACGCAAGGCCTTGGTGAAATCCTGGAGGTCTTGGAGCTCTGGAGCTTTCAGCAGGATGAACGTGAATTTCAGGCCTGTTTGACGTCAACAGCTTGACTTTCGACGAAGGGTCTGTCAACTTATAGAGCTTTTTCACAAAAATTCTCCAGATGATTTCAAACTTCCGGATCTTCTTCCAGAAGGTCCTTTTGGGCTTTTGTAGAGTTCACAACACCGATCCAAGGTTCCAGAATATCTGAGTTGCCCTTTGGGAACTTGAGACTACAAGACCCACAATGCAGCTGGCCAAAACCTTGAAAGTCCACTGAACGCTGTCCAGCTAGGTTCTTCTTGGTAAAAATGATGCAAGTGGACCAATTTTAACCTGTTACTTTCAGGGCATCCACTCCTCAAACATTTAGAGTCTGGCAAAGTCCTTCTTTTGCTGAAGCCCAAGTGTGTAGCTGGTGCAGTCCTTCTGAGTGCAGTTCTCTTGGTGCTGGTCAGAGGTTCAGCATGGCAGTCCTTCTTCTTCTAAGTTGCTGGGCAGCTCTCCCATATTTATCTAAGCGTCTGGACTGGCAAGAAGGGGAGCACCCCTGACCAATGGCCCCTGAAGTTTGGCAAATATTTGTCTTAGAAAACACTGTTTCATAAGATCCAAAATGGAGAAAAACTCTCCTGGAGCTTCAGGTCCGGCTAACACAATCTACAGGTGTGGCTAACTTTTCCTAACACTCCCCTTCTAGCCCCTCTGCTAATTAAATTACAGTGGGGGTGGGCCTGGTGCCTGTCCTCACTGTCTTTCTCACTTTGAAGACCAGTCTGTCTACGCAGTCCCATTCCTGCCTTTTGCTCTACAGCAGCAGATCTCCTCCCACCAGCTCTCTCCTTTGTCTCAGCCCAGGCCACTTCGCCTAATCAAGAGTGCTTGGCTCAGCCTGTCAAAGGATGGCCAATTAGAAGAGGCTGCTACAGGGCTGAACCAGGCACATCGGAAAAGCAAGTTCTATAACTTCTTTTCTGTAATAGTTATACTAAATTCACCCTTGGAAAGTTGCTGGATTTATTGCAACTATTATTTCCATACTTTGAAATATTATTTTAGCTCCTGTCAATAGTTAGGCTTTATTAAGGTTAAATAAATCCTTTGCATGTTAGCCTATGGAGCTAATGCACTACAATGAGGAAAAACAAAATTGGCAGTTTTTCCCTCACCAGGACTTATAAAAAGTATTTTATATGTATCTGCTTACTTTAACATGGCACCTTACCCTTGGGGCACCTAGGGTAGACCTTAGGGGTGACTGATATGTAAGAATAAGAATAAGGCACTTTAAGACTTTAGAAGAACCTTTTATACCAAAGTCGCATTTGGACATAGTTTTATTTTAAAAGCAGCCTGTAAGACAGGGCTGTCTTTTAAAATGACAGCAGGCACCACAGCAGTGCACAGTTAAGTGCATTAAATCCACTGGGCCGCTAAACCTACATGCCCCACCATATACTAGGGTCTTACAGATAGGTTGTCAGTACCAATTGTAATTATACCTAATTACTATGTACCTTTTGCACTGAGTTCAGGCCCTGGCTCTGGTTAGCAGAGCCCAGGGCACAATCAGAGCCAGAAAACCAGGATCTAGTAGTCAAATGGGGCCAAAAGTGGATGGGAGGAACCGCAAAAAGCCCTGGTTTTTCACAAATAGATTTGAAAATCATGTATTCTCTTAATTTTAAGCTCATCTTGTGAATACAGATTTGTATTGCACCACATTTACAATGCCCCTGTTAGGTGCTTTGCACAATTATTTCTAGCATTATAGTTTCTGATTCTGTTACTTTCAAATGATGACGCCGTCTGCCTACCTTGCTGCGTGTAAATCAGTGTTCTACCCAGGGGCGGAGAAGGAAATGGTATTTTAAATACCATTTTATGTTTCTGCTTCTCGTGCTGCGAGAAAGCAGAATGGTATGCCTGGTTGGGGGCGGGCGGGTGAGTGGATTGGAGAGGAGTGGCTTGCCCAATGCTGTGGGCCCTGACTGTAAACCAGTCATGCGCACTCTGCATTTTCTCTATGTAGGCTGCACGCAGCCTACATAGAGAAAATGGCCTCCCTACAGGAGCCCGGCTGGGCGCCGTCCACACCAATCAACGCTGCCATTGCAGCGTTGTGATTGGCTTAGGGGAGGGGAAGGGGGATGCCTGCTTCCTGTTCCTGCCGGGGGCAGGAGAGCAGGAAAGCAGCAGGAAAACGCGGGAGCTGGACCCGGCCAGGAGCAGAGACGGTGCAGGACCCGGTAAGGTAAGTTTTTATTTTTATTTTCTAAATCCCCCCACGTGAACCCCCGCGTGACCCCCCCACCTACCCCCCGAACCGCAAATCATGCGAGCCGCGACTGGTTCTACCTCAGCACCACCTTCAGTAGGTAGCCCGTGTGTCATGGACTTTGGTGCAATGAAGAGAATGGGTTCCCTGACTGCTGTTTGAACTGTGAAATGGAGCAATAATTAGGTTTCAGTGGGGTTTCAAGGCCTCTGATCCCCGTGCCACTGCACCTGCTGCACCAACGGAAGCTGCGTCACTGCCACCTTGCTAACACTATATACCTCAGTCCCTCTTTAATGGACGGGACTATCTTGCCATCATTGGACTCCCTTTCTTTTACAGATTACACATTTGTATATTCATTCTTTCGGAGGCAATGCAGAAAGCTATCTTGATTTTAAGAAGTTTCTAGGTTATAAATCATCATTTGGAAGACCTGTCATATATGGAATGACAGTAGTAACTGTGTCACATTGTCAGGCATCCTAAGAGAACATATGCCAGCATGTGTACATTGAGCATACAGTGAACACACTGAAAGAATACATGCAGCATCTAAATGATGTATTTTAAATGAAGCTATGCAATAATAAACCATAAATTGATTTAAAAAACGCAATCTTCCCGCAGGTGCGCACCCAGGCACATCATTATTTTTCTACACGGTAAACAGATGCAATTGGATACAATGCAGACAACTTTAATCCCGTTATGATTTTGAACCCTGGGTCTCACAGGGATAATTAAAGGTATCAGATTGTATGGAAGAAGCATGGCTGTGCATTTTTGGAAGCAGAATGAAAAGTGAAATGCAGGTAAATTATGTATGCCTAAAGCATGGGGAAAGGTTAAAGAAATGCTAATAGGACAGGGAAGGCAGGCTACAAAGGTGAATGTTCCATGTTCATAATTTAGATCGAAAAAAGCTTTTTAGAAGTTCAGCCCCGAAGAAAGCCTGGCAATCACCAGAGTGACATTATTGTAGCACTCGGAAATGCACGGCAGGCATCCTGCCGCACATCTCTCTCCAGCTGCTGAATAGATATTTAGAAGCCGCCAATACTACTAATTTGTGTCCATTATTTCTTCCTGCGTCTCTTGAAGCTCAATAATTGAAATACCGAGTACAGATTTTCCCCGAGTTCTAATGGTGCCCTTTATCTTCTTCTTTTAATGCAGTGCCTGAACTTTACAAAGGTTGCTCCCTGCCATATACCAATTCATCGCAAACTGCTGCAGCAGGAAACCCACCCACTCAATCTGTATTAACCTTACTTAAAGTTTTCAGCGTAGAAAATGTGAAGGGGCACTTTCTTTTCTTATGATTGCTCTAGGCGTTTAGAAAGGATTCGTCCAAAGGGTAAACGTTCATGCTTTTTGTTAACAGAAATAAATCCACCTTGCTGTCTGACAAAGTGTTGTCTAAGAAAAGTGCACATTGGACACATCCACCTACAAAGGAGAAATAGCACGTTTTACAACTTCTTGCAGACTGTTTTTTGCTCTTGTGATGCTGCCATTTAACAGCGTGATCTTCTTTTTGAGCTGGATTTCACCTTAAGAGAAAGTGACTCTTCTGAAAATGGCAGGCATTTTTATTAAACAAACAATGCAGGGGCATATTATCAAGGGGCCGCGATAAAATTATCGCCGCTTTAGCGTCCGTTTTCGGGCGAAAAGCGGCGATAATTTTATCGCATTATCATCAAGGACACTCTAGCGCGTGATTCCATGCCTCAGCGCCTGTTTTCTAAACGCCCAGCATTGCAACGCTAATGATATGCAAAGGAGGCGTGCCTGACATAACTACACGGGAGAATATCGCTAACCGGGCTTCGCGATATTTACAATGCCCCGGCCGCCGTGGCGATACACAAAATCGCGCTAACTGCCCAATAACGCTGGATTTTAACGTCTGCTAAAATCCTGACTTGGGCATACTTTGCATGGGAGGTGGATTCTTGGGTTACGACCACAGGGTCGTATCAGCAAGGTTTTCGCCATTTTTAGGTGAACATCGCTGGATTTCCAGCGATGTTCGCCCTTTTTCCCCGCCATCGCTGGAATTCTTATCGCCAATGCGCTGAGCGTTGTTAATACAGCGCTAGGTTGGTGATAAGTTCCAGCGATAGGCGGCGATAAAAAAAAACGCTCTAAGCGCGGTCAGCGATAATTATCGCTGCCTCTTGTTAATATGCCCCAAAGTTCTTCTACCTCTTTAGAAGAAGTAGGCCTGAGTCATAAAAAGGGAGCAATGGAAGTGTCTGCACAGTTTTGGGGTGGCCAGTCTCTTAAATAGTTGAATAATTGCTGATTTTAATGGGACATTTAGCAGAATTTGTTAACATCTCTTAAGTAATTGCAGAGCAAAGCAAAACACAAAACGATAATGTAGGAAAGTCTTCATATTTTGCCCTGATCGCTCCCATTTTTTGACTGATGCTGGTGGTTACTGACCCTGAAAGTGCCCTTGGCTCTGCTAACCAGGCCTATGTCCAGTGCTCTGTCCTCTAAAGGTATATGGCAACTGGTGTAATTCTGATTGGCAAAGACAACCTACCTGTAAGTCCCAAGAATATGGTAGGGCATGCAGGTTTAGAGAACCCAGTGGACTTATTGTACTTAAACGTGCACTGCTGTGGTGTCTGGTGTCAGTTCAAAAAGGCCTGCCTTGCAGACTAGTTCTTAACTAGTCTGACTTAAAACTATTCCCGACTTCGCCTTTGGAATTAAAAATGTTCCCAAACTGGAAAACTACCTTTTTGTCACATTTAAGTCACCTCTAGGGTCTATCCTAGGTGCCAAAAGGGTAGGGAGCATTATTATAACAAGCCTTTGCAATGCAATTGGTCTCACATTTTTTAAAGTTAGAGCTTTTGGCGTTGTAAATTACAATTTTTTTACTTATATTTTTGTTTGAAGTGGAATGGATGTATGTAAGTAAGATTTATTATGCATGATTAATGAAAACCGTTGCATACACATGACAATAAAAATTTCATATGCGTAATTCAGTGGATAAAAACAATGTTATAAACCCATCATTATGCATTCTGTTAAAATTCACATTTAGGCATTGTGCTCTTCAACAGATCTAAGGTGCATATGCGTCAAGGAGAGCTGAGCCAGCGAGCGCTTTGCCAAGTTAAGCAGTCATCATTGTACATCCTATTAAAATTCACGTTTTAGCTCTTACAATCTTCGTCAGATCTAAAGTGCCTGTGTGTCGATAAGGTGCAGTAACGAAAGCTTGCCAAGTCAAGCCACAGTAACAGCCCGGCCCGACTATTTTTATTTAACCAATGTCCACTTGCAATGCATGTTTGAGTCTCTTGGCTACTTTATCAAAAAAAATTGCGAGCCGGCAGTTTAGCTGTGTTTCGTCCAGATTAAAGCACAGTTTTACTGCCTGCCCACAAGTCCTGGTGCCGTTCTGCTTGAATATTGGTCGAAGTAGGGTGATTCTCATGTCCTTTAGGTTAGGGCAGATGCAGACGATGTGCACAAGATCCTCGTTTCCTCTTTCACATAGACGACAGGACTGGGGTCCTGATCTCCTTTACCATTGCAGAAGGTGTGGGAGGATCAGTAGGTTACCCAGCCGCAACTTTAGGAATTTTTCTTTTATCCTCTTTGACACTTTCAGATAAGATTGTGGTTTGAGGACTTCGTAGTCACTAAGCACTGTCCAACCATGAGCCCTTTTGGCCTGTGTTTCCTCGACTTCTAAAATGGATACCATTTTTGTTACCTTTGTCACAGTCTTTTTGAAATTCTGGCGGTCTGTGGAGGTTCCCCAAAGATCAGACAGTCCCAGTAGCTTTAGGGAATCAAACAAGTACTTCCTGGCAGGTGATTTTTCATGGCAAGACAGCTCGATCCATAGGTGAGAGTTTAGGGATTCTGCCTTGGCGCTTCGGATCTTGTGCCAGCTTTTTATATATATACGCCCCTCCTTTCCACTGATTGTTTTTGAAGTCCAAATTCTAAGCGTATTTGGGCAGGTGAGACATAGTTTGGGAGATTAAAAATTGCTCTGTAGGTGTTGGCTATTACTTTTTCCAAGGCCACAGCATCTCTCTCTTTTAGCGATTCACTCCCATACGTTAGCGCTGGTTGTAGTTTTGCACGTATCACCTGTAATAAGGGGTCGAGAGTTAGATCAGGCAGCATTTGTTTCAGGGGCTTCATTGCTAGGTAGCTCATGGTGCCCTTCATACATAGGGACTCCAGCTGGGTTTTAAATGAGCCTTTGTGGTCCAGCAGGATTCCTAGATATTTGTAGCTGGTTGTCTGGTTCAGGCATTGCCCGCCTAAGTACCAGTTGATTTTTTTCCTTTTGTGATAGTGTACTACCATGAATTTTGTTTTCTTAAGATTTATTTTTAGGGCGTTACATTGGGAGAAGCTGTTGGTGGTGTTCAAGAGATGTTGTAGGCCGATAGGGATCTGACTTCTCAATACTAGGTCGTCCGCATATAACAAATTAGACAACATTTTTCACATTTTTGGGGCGTGTGATGTACTCTTGTCCGGTTCCCCAGGGAGATCAGCTAGGAAGAGGTTAAAGAGTAAGGGCACTAAGACGCACCCTTGCTTTAGCCCTTTAGAGGTGGTGATTCGCCTTGAGAGGTGCGTCCCTGCTCCTAGTTTAATCCTAAGCCAGATGTCAGTGTGCAGCAATATCAGCTGGTCTAAAAGGGGTTTCGGTAACCCCCAGCTGTCCAGTTTTTGCCATAGTTTGGCACGATCTACGTGGTCAAAGGCTGCAGTATAATCTATAAAGCATAGGAATAAGGGATACTTTGCCACCTTGGCTGCGTCCATCAACAGGGCTAGCGCCATGATGTTAGTAGTGGTTCCTTGTCCACGGCAAAACCCAGTTTGGTTTATTGGGATGATAGAGTTTTCTGATGCCCAGGATGTTAGTTCTTCCAATATTGCTCCCGCATAGTACTTTGCCTCAAAATCGATTAGGGCAATTAATCGATAGTTGTTTGGAGCTTTCCTATCGCCCTGTTTAAAGATGGAGCTAATTATCGATCCTTTCCAGGACTCCGGGATTGTGAGTGCGCCCTTTATGTCCTTAAAAACTGGTACTAATGCTTTTCTCCAATATTCCACATCGTGCTTGTACAGTATTGGAGGAATTCCGTTGGGGCCTGGGGCTCCTACGAGTCTACCCCTAGCTATTTGTCTCTTGATCTGCGTTGCAGTTATTTCATAGCACTCTTCGTTGTTGAACGATGATGTCAGGGCCTGCTACCGTTTCTACTCCCGGATATGTTTGTCTACTCCAGGGGGAGTCGTTATGCATTGCTTGTCTGGGATTTTGCACGGTTTTCCCCCTATGGGTGGTGCCTCTGTCTTTTTTTACGATCCAGGGTTCTTTACCTACCTCATCCTCTTTTTGCACGTTGTTGTTGAAGTGGCTGAAAAGGTATTCTGCCCAAACTTCCTCTGTTATGTTGGAGTTTATTCCTGGGTGGTTTGGTCGTTGAATTCTGTTGATCGTTTGCCAAAACTTGGCGCTGTTCTTTTGTTTGGCATCGTGGAGTATCCTAGCCCATAGTTCTTTGTTCTTTAATCTTTTTTATCCCATTTCTTTCTTTTTATTAATGCCTTCAGTTTCCGCAGATCGCTTTGCAGATCTAGGTTTTGAGGGGTTTTAAGAAGCCGCCTTAACGTTTGGTTAATTGTACGTTTGAGATTCTTTAATTCTGGGCTAGTTGCCACCCTAGATAGGATGGCCGCAGATTTTCCCGGTTTCTTTCCTGTCCCGGTGGCAAGTTTCTCCCCAAGAATTGTTATGAAGTTCTCCCATGCTCTCCCAGGTTGAATTGGTGTGTCTTTTCCTTGGCAGTGAATTTTTTTTGCAGTGACTGATATTTCCTCCATGGTGTTAGATTTACACCTTATTCGTTTAAGATCGGAGGTTGCTTCTGTGCCAATTGTTTTGCGTGCCTCTAATAGATGAACTGTATTTGCTTTTAATATCACTTCCTGGGGTAAGTGATCATTATGTTCATTGTCACCTATTCTATAGGAATCGGTTTTGTTTAACATAGGTAAGGTTATGAAAGTAAAGTCTAGGTAGGAGGAGGCTTTTGTTGAATAGAATGTTGCAGCCAGCGGGTTGTCCTCCTTAAAGCGGCCGTTCAGTGCGCTCATGTTTAGATGTTCAAGTTCTTGGAGCAGGTGCTTTGAGCATCTTGTTGGTTTCCCAACATTTTCTAGGGCCCTGATTCGATATTCCCCACGCGGTGGTTAGGTCTTGCACAAGATCGTGCTCTGGCCCACACCCGATAAGGTGTGAATTAAAGTCGCCTGCCTGGATGATGTGGTCTGCGTCCCGCTCTTCCATTACCCCTATTCAGCTCTTTGACCAGCTCTTTTACAGCTTTTGATTTTTGTTTGGGGTGCACGTAGGTGTTAATTATTATGATTTGCTGGCATTCCATGTTAAACTTGAGTGTTATCATCCCTGCCTGGATGGCACTTGGAGCTTCGATTTGTGCCTCTATTGATGAGATATCTCCTATTATGGTTATTGAGGCAAGTATCATCAGTCCCCTCGAGCGGTGACCAAAGTCGGATCCCTGTCTTGCTGGAACAAATTGTAATGTGTACCCCTAGAGCTCAAATGCCTTGTTCTCCCAGGTTTCCTAGAGCAAAATCACATCGAATATTTTTAAGTAGTTTGATACCTCGAGGTCCTCCGTCTTGTTCGCTAGGCAGTTAATGTTCCAAATGCACATACAGATTTTGCTTCGCTCTGCCAGGGCAGGAGGTAAGCAGGGCATCCCTTGTCAATTGGATCGCTCTATTGTTATTGTTCGCTGTATTTGCATTCAGCTCAGGTCTGTTGACGGTGAAGTTAAGCCTTTATGCTCAAGGCCTGTGTTCAAGTTAGTGGCCTTTGTGTGGATGGAGAGGGCTCCTGGGGTACTGCTGCGGACTCCTTTTAGTACTGATGAGGTGGTTTTGAGTAATCCGTTGGTGGGAACATTTAGAAAGGGCGTTGGTAGGGTGGACTTAATTCAGCTTTTTGTTTTATCCCCCCATTGTAAAAACGTGTTTTGTTCTTTCATGATTTTTATTAACTGTCTCATTAATATTCCATTTTGTTTTAGTTGCTTCTGGACATTGCAAGTTGTTGGTTGGTTGAAATTCAATAGAGATCAAGTCTGCTGAACTTAGGTTTTCCAGACTCGCGATGGAGTGTAGGAGTCGCAATATGTTCCCTCTATTTAATAGGTCTGCTCTTCCGCGAGTTTCGTATTCAGGAAGAAATATGAAGGTGTCCGTTCCCTTTGCATCTTTAGCTTCAGTTTCACAGGGAGGGATTGCTTCATGATGTTGGGGCCTTAGTGGAGCGGGGTTGCTCTTGCTGGCTCCTTGTTTCGAGTTGGTGTGGCAAATTTGTTGGGGCTTAACTGATGTCTGGTCATTGTCCGATGTGTTGGTACTATGCTCGTTCTCCCTCTGTGAACTTTGTGGTAACTCCCTCGAGTTGTTCAGTGGGCTGTCTCTCAGTTTGGGCCTTGGGGATTGTACAGTGCTGGTGACCTTGCTGGGTTCTTGCGTCATTATGGCTAGCTGCTTACTTATCTGATTGTTCCCTTGTTTGTTGTCATCTATTGTGGTACTTTGTGGTAATGGTCTTAATGATGGCCCTGCGGTCGGTGCCTGGGTGGCGTTGAATCTTGTGGTAGGGTGGTCTGGCCTGTCATCCAAGGTGGTGGTTGGGGCGCACCTGGTGTCCTCTAATTCCGCAAGAGTTGCCAGAGGCTGGTTTTTGCCACAAAGGCCCAAGGCAGCTATGTTCCTATTCCTTCCCTTCCTATTTTGTTTGCGACGTGCTTTTGGGAGGGAACGATTTTCGTTGGCTGCGGTCTCTTTGATTGGTGTTGTTGCTTTGCTGGCTCCTCGAGAGTGAAGGAAGCTAATTGGCGTGTTCCCCGTTGTATGGTGTCCGGGTATCGTTGTGTCTGTTCTGGGTGGTCCATCAGTTGAGTAATTGTGCGGTGTGGTGTTTGTTTTTAAATCTGATAGTAGGTCTCCTAGCATTGATAGCAACGTGAATAGTTTGTCAATTATTGGGGCGCAGGTGCATTCAGGGCGTGGTATTTGAGTTCCTTGTGCAGCTTCTTGCGCCCGCTTTATGAGACCGTTAAGTTCTGCTAGTTTCCTATCTATCCCTGAAGTAAAATCTGCTAAAGTTTGAAGAACCGTAAACCGCAGGTCCAATTTATGGGATTGATATTGAAGAGCCATGGCTGAGTATTGCACAGTGCTTAATATGGTTGCCTATATGGAATCTATATATGTTGGTCTTGTGGAGTTGCTTCTTTCTGCCCTAGACGCGCTTGGGGGTACCTTGGTGGAATGAGATGAAGCAGGTTTAAAGCTGTACGAAGCAACAAAGTCCTACCATTCCTGCGAGGCAAGGAAGGCCATGTCACCATCCGTTGAGTGGGAGTCTTCATAAGGAAGCGGCAAACAGCACACAGGTGGTGTATTGTTTAATGTTTCATTGAGGGCTGAAAAGGTGTCAGCTTGTGGGATTGATTTCTGTAAGGGAGAGCTGTTTTTTGGCTGTGATAACGTGACCCAAGAATTTTGTTCTGTTTGCTGGCTCTGCTCTGGAGAGAGAGCTTGGGAGTCCTTGGGACCCGTTCGTTCATTAATTTCCCCTTGTTTTAAAGTATTTGTAGGGTCTGTGCGCAGCCGGCTCTTGTTTTCCAATGTTGAAGTTTTTTTAACCTTAGGGTTTCCTATTAGACTGCATTTTATGCTTCTGGGTATCTCCAGGGCGGGCTGTCCACGGGCCGTATTCCCTGATGGATTGTTGGTCTCACTATTTATCCTGGTTTCTGCATCTATTTTGTCAATGTCCATGTCCCTGTCAGTGCCCTTGTTCTTTTCGTAGGGTTTATCCCTTGCAAATGATGGTGGTCCAGCCGAGTTAGCAGGGATATGTGGGGTGTGTTCAAATCTCCCTGGTTGTAGAGGAGTTTGTAGCCCCTTAATGTCCTTGTTTTTAGAGTAAATACCTGTTCCAGGGTCTTTTGGAAAAGAGAATTTTGTATAGAGTTTTGGCTGAATGGTACATGGATTTTTCCTTTGAGACGCCCCCTCAATGTTTATGAGCTCTTTTGGATCCTCGCTGTTTGATGCCGGCTTCAGGTGGATAGTAGGTTGGAGATTTTTTGTAGACACTGGACTGCAGGTTCCGCTAGCATCTATACCGCTGAGGGGAGAGCAGATGAGATGCTGATGTCCCTATTGTCCCTGTATTGGGGATCCATAGTTGCGTCACTTTTTTTGCCGCTTGTTGTGTCGAATTCAGGGGACTCCTCACCTTTGGCTTTTCTTTGCTTTGGTTTAGGTTTTGGTTTTGTCGTGGACCTCCTTACTCTGCCTGACCTCATGTCTTCCTCATTTCCTGATTTACTCGATTCCCCTTGGGGTATTCTTTGGCTTCACCTATAGTCCCCTTTGGTCCCTCTAGGCCTCTGACCGTTCGTTTGACACCAGTTGGTGGTCCTGGAATGTTTGTTGTGTTTAATTCCTTGTTTGGCCTGCTAACTCCTCAAGAATGGCGCTGGAGCTGGTGTGGGTGGGTTTCCAGTCGGTTTGGCGCCTCTCTGCTTTACCCCTGTGAGGGGAGACTATGCAGTGCGATGCGCTGGAAAGTTGTAGTGACTGTTGTGGCACCGTTTAGAGACTGCTCCCTGTTCTCAGTATGGCCCCCACATTGGGTCACTCCAAATTACCTGCAATACAGGGTCTGCAGGTGTTTGTCTAGTTGAGTCGAGTGGAGTGAAATAGGATGCTAGGATGTAGTATTGACTAAGGAGGATGGGGCTCCGCCAGGTCCTCAACTGCCTTATGCCTGGGATTCTTCTGGCACACCCGGCCTGTGGTGGGCTACGGTGGGCTGCTGAGATGTCCCAACACTGCCCAGCTGCCGACAGCCGACAGTGTAGGGAGAGTTTAGAGGGAACCAGAAGAGCTTGGCAGTGGGCAGATGGCAAATTATGGCTGGCAGCTCCCACCACTGGGTGCTGCGGATTGGACCTCCCCCAGCTGGCCACCACCTACCTCCTGGCAACAGGAGGCACGAGTTGCCTGGATAAATGCGGTTGGGTGGCGCGGGGTGACACTCTGCGGTAACTCTACGGTGGCGGTAACCCCCTGGCTCCTCTCTGCCTCTTGCACCCTCAAGTGGCATGGTGGC
Source organism: Calotriton arnoldi (assembly GCA_963921515.1). Lineage (NCBI taxonomy): Eukaryota > Metazoa > Chordata > Amphibia > Caudata > Salamandridae > Calotriton > Calotriton arnoldi. Next base: position 2,612,086 of record CAWUFW010000624.1, read on the forward strand.
GTGGTAGGCAGATGGGCGGGGCACTCGGGGTAAAATCCGCAGGCTGCACCCAACCTAATTGGGCCACCACGTGGGTTCCGCCCGGCACACGCTCAGCAGCCGCCTCTAATGGCGTTGCCTTAGACCACTTGAACACAGTTCGCAAAGTTCGCAGACCTGTTTTACAGCCGCCTAGCCACCTTGCCACCTTGCCGCCTTACCGCTGCTTGATGGGCCCTCGGGGGGGTCTGCAAGAGTCCTCGAGAACCCCCCTCTAGCAGGGCAGGAGAGTCGGCGTCAGCATTGGGGCAAGCACGGAGCATGGACCAGAGCGGTGGCAGGCCCCTTCGCTGCTAGCGGCTTCACACATTGGTCGGCTGCAGGCTCACTGGAAAATCTGGTATGGAGCGCAACCGAACTTACACTGAGGAGACTGCGCCCCAAGAGAGAATAGATGTATGTTGTTTGTAGTGGGATTAAGTGGTTTGATTTGGAATTGCTAGTTGTGGAATCATGTGGGGTGGAATTGTGTGGTGTGTAGTGTATTTGTGTAGTGGAATTATGTGGCATGGTGAATAGAAAGGGGTGATAGTTGTATAGAATAGATAGAAAGGAAGATTTAGAGGGATAGGTAGTTTGTGCTTGTAGTGGTGAATGGACTCCAGACAGAGCAGCAGAAACAGTGTGTGAGAAAGAGAGAATGAAGGGGAGGGAAGGTTATAGCCACATAAAGAGGCTGTGCTTGTGTACGCAGAAGACATCGAAAGAAGAGGAGGAGAGTGCGTGTTCGAGGTCCGGAATTTTTGAAGTGAATCAATATGAGAAATGCTGGATCAGTGCATGAGAGAGCGAGAGATTTGTGTGAGAGAGAGTATGAGAGAGATAGTGAGTAGTGGGAGCAGTACCTAGAGGGGGGAGGTGAGAGGTGGACTTGTACCCAGTATGAGGATGTATAGGAAGGTAGCATCTGTAATCAGGCAGTTTACAGAGGAGATAAGGAGTGTGAGGGAGTGATGTGAGGGGGCAGTGGAATTGTGCGATGAGAGGGGGTAGTGTGGAATTATGTTGTGTGGAATGGAATTGTGTGGTTTTGAATTGTGTGGCGTTGATCTTTGTGGTATAGACAGATAAGCAGCAGGTGTCATTGGATTTGAGTAAATTAGTGTAGAGTGCATTAGCGTAGAGTGCAGTGTCATAGAGTAGTGTGGTGTAGAGTGCAGTAGTGTAGAGTGGTGCAGAGTAGATTGCACTGGCATAGAGTGCAGTGACGCATAATAGATAGTTTTAGAGTAGAGTTAATCGGCATAGAGAGGAGTGGTGTAGGGTAGAGTGCAGAGGCATAGTATAGAGTAACAGAGTGATTTGTCATCAAGTGCAAAGGTGCAGAATAGATTAGAGTGGCGTGGAGTGATGCAGAATGTAGTGATGTAGAGTACATTGGTGTAGAGTGCAGTAGAGTGGCCAAGAGTTGAGTGATACAGTGTCATAGAGTGCAGTGGCATAGAGTAGAGTGGTGCAGACTAGAGTGGCATGGAGTAGAGTGGTGCAGAGAGCAGTTGCGTAGAGTACAGTGGTGTAGAGTAGAAAAGAGTTGCATAGAGTGCAGTGACATAGAGCACAATGGTGTAGAGTGGTGTGTGCAGTGATGTATGTGCAGTGGTGCAGAGCAGAGTAGCAGAGAGTTAACAGACTCAACTTGCCTGACTATAAGATGGCAGCCAAGATACATTCCCTTGCCGATCCTGCCTTCCTCGCCATCTCCTCTCGGCCATCTATGGACTCTAAACCTTTCGGTCACTTCCTGATCTTCACTCTAATCCGGCGGAGCCCGAATCCACTTGGCCGATTCCCGGTGGAGCTGCACCGACAGCTATAGGGGAGATTGTCACTGGCACACCGCTGTGGCCGTCACCTACCCAGCCGGACTTCGGACATTTGTCTCACTGTTTTCTCCGCTCCTGTCTCCTTCATGTGGACTCCCAGATCTCCTTGATCTCTTTAGGTCCTGATTTTCGTGTCCTTTATTCTCAAATATTCTATCATGCTGTAATTAATGTGAAATGTTGGTAACTAATCCGGGGGAGCCCGAATACACTTGGCCGATTCCCGGTGGAGCTGCACCGACCGCTATAGGGGAGATTGGCACTGGCACACAGCTATGGCCGTCACCTACCCAGCCGGACTTCGGACATTTGTCTCACTGTTTTCTCCGCTCCTGTCTCCTTCATGTGGACTCCCAGATCTCCTTGATCTCTTTAGGTCCTGATTTTCGTGTCCTTTATTCTCAAATATTCTATCATGCTGTAATTAATGTGAAATTTTGGTAACTAATCCGGGGGAGCCCGAATACACTTGGCCGATTCCCGGTGGAGCTGCACCGACCGCTATAGGGGAGATTGGCACTGGCACACAGCTATGGCCGTCACATACCCAGCCGGACTTCGGACATTTGTCTCATCGTTTTCTCCGCTCTTGTCTCCTTCATGTGGACTCCTAGTTCTCCTTGGTCTTTTTGGGTCCTGATTTTCATGTCCTTTAATAACTCCTGTCTTGAATATGCTATCTTGCTGTAATTAATGTGAAATTATTGTAACTTGTAACACGCTGTTTCCTTATGTAAAGCGCTCCGATACCTTCGGGTCTAGCCAGCGCTATATAAAACTCATCAAATAAGAGAGTGAAGTCTGGCGGAGCAGAGTGCCTTAGAGTGCAGTGGTGCAGAGAGCAGTGGCGTTGAGGACAGTGGTGCTGAGTAGAATATAGTGGCCTAGAGTGCAGTGACTCAGCGTGCAATGGTGTAGAATGGTGTAGCATGCAGTGGTGTAGAGTGTTGTAGAGTATAGTGCCATAGAGTGTGGTGGTGCAGAGTAGATTGGCGTAGAGTGCATTGGTTTTGAATAAAGTGGTTTTGAGTTCATTGGTGTAGATTGCAGTGGGTTAGAGTAGAGTGGCATAGAAAGATTGCATTTCCAGGGAGGTACGACTGCTGCCAAGCCTGAGGAGCCCACCGCAAAGATGGTAAGCCTTTCTTTTACACCCAGCTTGTAAGGAAAGAGAGGAAATACACAGGAAATGTAAAAGTTAGATAAGAGCGATTAATTCCTTTCTTTTTGTGAAGAAATAAGGGCCCTTTCTCACCTCTGAAGAATGTTATTCTAGACTTAGATTTTCTTGCTTTGTGAATTTTCGGATTTTAAGTACCAATTTTTCTTTGTTACTAGAATTTATGCAGTTTTTTAAAGATTTTGAAGTTTCTCTGCTAGATAACTAAGGGTGCAATAATGAAATGTACTGTAGGCTAGGGATTTCTCCTAAGTCTGCACTTAGCTCCATGGGTAGCCAGATTATGGATTTCACTGCCAGTGTTGTGTGCTCAGTTTTCTTCATTTTTATGAATTAGTCGCTCTGTAGCATTTTAGCACCTCTTTTGTAGCAATATATTACATTTTGGAAGGCTAATAACTCTTTTGCCCATCCAGGGTGTGCATAGAATGCGTCTGAGTATACAATTCTCTTTGGATCAGCGCTTTGGCAGCTGTCATTTTAAATGTGTTTGCCAGTAAGGTGACATGGTTCCATCAACTCCATTCCTGCACCTGTGTCACCCCTGCCTTCCTCCTCACGGTTTGCCACGGTTTGCCAGTACGAGACCTGCCTGCCCCAAAACCTATGAAAGCAAGTTTGCAATGAAACTATTCAGCTTAATCCTAGATCTTAGAACTTAAGGTCAATCTGACAGGCAAGATACAGGGAGAAAAGACATGGAAGAAAATGTGTCAGTATGTCGGTCTCTCACCTGTGGAACATTTAGGATGTCCACCAAAGGGCCTTTTCCACATCAAGATGGCACTAGAAACTGCTGTTTTGAAGCAGGGTCATTGTTACTCAACTGCATACTACCAGGACCACCTGTAATACTTTCCAAGGGACTCACAACATCACAAAGCATCCAAGTCTGACACGGACCAAGACATTCATTAGAAGAACTCTTTGTCTACTGCGGGTCACTTTCTGAAAGATCAGCAACTGGTGTATGTTTGAAATGTCTGAGAGCTCAGGCAGTCGTTGATTAGAGGGCGTAGGGTTGACTCTCACCACCATGGACACACTCTAATGGGACATTAAAGTGTGGACAGACCCCTGGCACACAGCTCGATCCTACCACTCATCAGTATGACACTGGCACAGATGCTTCCAGACAAAAGGTTGAGAAGGAAATGCCACAAGCTATTGGACATGATGTCAAGACTACCAGGGGATGTATCGATCACATGGGCAAATGTACCATTGGGAGCTGGCTCCTCATTTATATCATCTCTATTGGAGCCAAGAATAGGATGGTCAGCCCCCCCTTTAGTTAACTCCCCCGCCCCGAAAATCAAAGCAGCCCATTCCGTACTCATCTTGCCAGGTAAAGGGGTGAGTAACTTACAAGTAATGCAGATGTGTTCCTTATGAGCATTGTTTCCACTAGGCAGACTATTGCTTTTTACAGTAGATACTGGTTAGGCCCTCCATAAGGTATGAGCGAACTCAACTGCTAGCATGCATGCACCAAGTCTGAGGCAAGTTATAAGGACTAAGTGTGCATGTCAGCACAATATTGCTGGACCCCCAGTGTGCATGTATAGAGAGATGGTGTCCTCTCACTTTCTGGGTCTAGCGCCATCAGGAGCGCCTTAACAAACAATGCTTCACACAAGATGTGTTATTGCAATAATGTACAGTTCACTTCATGCATCACTATAGTAACAAATATGCTGCGATTCTCCGCATGCAGTTAGTTTACTAGAGGGGATACAGTTTCATTATTAGGGTCCGATTTCGATTTAGTTCGGAAAGCATTCCTACCGAATTGGACCCGGAATGCTTTCCGAACGACTCGGATCGGGGGAGTTCGACTGAGCGATTCGGATGTATCCGGGTGCTTCCGGATACAATTCGGTCGGACTCCTGTTGACTTCAATGGAAGCCTGTGTTCCGAACGAGACCACAGGCTCCCATTGAAGAAATGGGTGGCTGGGGAAAATCTTGCACCCTGTGGTGGGCACCCCTTGGTCCATAGTCCATAGAGCTCTACAATACAGCTCCGAAAGACACAAGCTGTCCGAATGCCTTTTGGAACTGATTCGGACAGCCGTTCAAGTTTCCAGGCATCGTACTCAGTCCTTTGGAAGTGTGTACGATTCGGTCGGAAATAAGAGCTACGGATCGCATTCGTCAAATACGAATTCAATTCGGAGCCCTTCCGAACGACATCGGAATGAACCCCTTAATCTAATAAAAATAAAGGGGATGCACTAGATAGTTTATTTCTCAGTGTAAGCCTAGAGATTGAGTGCAATTAACTAAGATTTGACTGTGTTGTCCTACTGTAGTACTCATGACGTATTCCTCTATACAAGTAATAGGAGTAGTCCTGTCTTACTCCAGGAATTAGTGAGGAATACTAAAAGAATAAGTCGCACCAAACTCCTGGTTAATCTGGATTAGAGTGTGCATCGTGTGCTGCTAAGAAAAAGGGATGGACATTTTTCAAGAGCTCACATCTAATTGGTTTAGAAATGTACCCCTCTCATATTACCACCGAAGGTTTACCACCTGAACGGTTCCTGTGAAAGAGAACAACTCCCGGTCACATAGTAAGGACACAGGGAAGATGAATGGCTTCATAGCAAATAAAGTTCTTGGCATCTCATTAGCTTGGCATCATTGACGCTGTCTTTTGTTGGCTCTCCTATGTCCTACTATATTGTGACTGTAACTGATCACTTACTTTTTAGCAGTTTGCCTGTAACAGATCCCTGCCTTCTGCAGCTGTGTGCTTCTATCACATCTGTGTGCTATAGCAGCCTATCTAACTTAGAACTCACCTGCCAGTTCTCGTGCATGCTACAACAGCACAGCCTGTCTGTGCTAGATCTCCTGCTGTGTGCCAGCAGCCTTTGTACCACTTAGCTAATGCAGTATGCATGCCCTCAGTCTCATGCCTGCTATGCTGTGTACCTGCATCTGATGTTCTACTAAAGCTGTGTGCCTGGCACTTGATATCCTGCTGAATGCTAAAGCTGTGTGCCTGTGCCTTAAGTCCTGCTGATTGCTAGAGCACTGTTTCTGCGCCTGATGTCCTAATGTCTGCTAAAGATAGGTGCATGTCACCTGATGATTGCTAAAGGGTAAAGCTGTATGCCTGCACCTGATATCCTACTAACTTTTACAACTGTGCACCTCCACCCGATGTCCAGCCAGCTGCTGCAGATGTGTACCTGCACCTGCTGCAGATATGTGCAGGCACTCGGACTACTGCATGCTATCGCTGTGCACCAGATGTCCTGCTGAAGCTGTGTCCCTATCTGATCTCCCATGCTTGACCTAGGCGGTCCTGTAAATCCTATAGGTTTCTAGCTGCAGGAGATGAGGATCTGTCCGTATTCCTTCTCCCTCTAGGTACAGTGTGGTGTTCACCAACCCTCATCTCTTCTAATGGCCTCTGTAACACAGCAACTCATACAACCTAGCAAGCTCCTCATCCCTCAGCCCTGGACACTCAGCCCACGTTGCTGCTCACTCCCCGGGATCCATGGGTACTCTGAATTCGCCGCCATGGCCCTAAGACCTGCTGTAACTCCTGCCCTTGCTACGGCGGAGCCCTTGAAGCGCAGGAATGAGCAGACACAGAGTGCCTGCACTAGCCGACCCCTGCATCCCCGAACCCGAGCCCTCAGCAAACCACAGGGCTGAGGCCTACCGATGGATATTGTAAAGCTAGCCTCAGTGATCCAGAAGGCGGCACCAGAGCCATCAACAGAACCAGCCTGCAGGACTGCAAAGGTAAGGTGAAGCCGTGCAACATCAGGGTGGTAGCTACAGGCTGCACACAGCTTCACAGATTAGCGCGCAACCAGGATCTGACCAACCTGCCTGCCATCTTCAACTGCCTCACCTCCAGTTGATAATAACAGAGAGTACTAAGTAACTGCAAGAAATGCTCTCACATTTTCCATGAAAGGTTTATATTTCAAAGACAGCTTGCCAAAATAGGCAAGCTTAAATTTTTGTTATATATTTTATTATATGTCTAAACATGATCCTAGTTTTCCATTTGTCATTCTACAATACTATAAAGTTATTCTTTTGAATTCTGTTATATGAAATATTACTGCCATATGCTGTCAAATTTTCTCTTTTGTTTCCACACTTAAAAAGAATTCTCTAAAGCAGTGCTGCTCAGAGTGTGGTCCTCCTGACCTTTTCAAAGGTCTCCCCCAATGAAAAAAAGATGCTTTTGTCACAACGTTAATGATGTCATGACGTGAGTCTGCCATCTTAAATTGGGGCAATATTCATTAAAAATCATAACTAGCAATTCATCTGCTGTGCGCAGCGGTAACTGGAAATCGTAAATACTGTTGGGGGAGACAATGGCACGTTGGAATAAGCGGCCGGATGGGGAAGGAGCAGGCAGCCTGAGACCGAGTAGAAAGAGCGAAACACAGTACCAGGGCACCCTGCAAGAGCAGGGGAGGAGACCTGGCATCTGTGAAGGGAGCCCGTGCTGAGCAAAGGAAAGGCTTGTACAATTTAAAAAAATGTGTTCACTGTGGCATTAAGAGGAGGTGGGAGGGAGGAATGCTATATTTAAATGTAAGCAGCTATGGTGCTTGAGCTGAACACAGGCAAACAGTAACAGAACAGGAAACCAAGAAAAAAATAGTCCCTCAAAGAACAGATAAAGAACCATAGCGGAATGAGACGGTACTTAGTCCCAGCTCTGTGGGAGGAACTGGAAGAGAAAAGGAGGGACAAAGAGGCAAGATGGACCACTAGCAAGCAAGGATTTTTAAAGACCACTGAAACAAACAAATCAAAAGCAGGGGGATGGCTTTAGGTCCACAAGAGAAATATACTAAAGTATACAAGAGGTCACATTCTTACGCTCAGCCTAAAAAGCAGGGACAAAACAAAATTTGTTTGTATAAGTCCTGGTAAGAAAAAACAGCCAAAGTCATTGTTTTCCCTTTTGTAGTTCTGCTAACCCAATAGGCTAACATTGGAAGGCGTTATTAAACCAAATAAAGTCTAACTTTTGATTGGAGCTAGCTGGACATATTATTAAAAGTCTCAAAATAATGGTTACAATACATCCAATCAATCAATCATAGGATTTGTAAAGCGCACTACTTACCCGCGAGGGTCTCAAGGTGCTGGGGGAAGGGGGGGTGCTGGTGCTGCTATTACTGGTCGAATAACCAGGTCTTGAGTCGTCTCCTGAAGGTCAGCAGGTCTTCGGTCTGTCGTAGGTTGAGGGGGAGGGTGTTCCAGGTCTTGGCGGCGCGATGGGAGAAGGATCTGCCTCCGGTGGTGGTTCTCTGGATGCGTGGAACGGTTGCCAGGGAGAGGTATGCGGAGCGGAGCCTCCTGTTGGGAACGTAGAAGGAGAGTCGACTGTTGAGGTAGGCTGGGCCGGTTTTGTGCAGTGCCTTGTGTGCGTGGATTAGGACCTTGAAGGAGATTCTCTTGTCGGCAGGGAGCCAGTGTAGGTTTCTCAGGTGGGGGGTGATGTGGTTGTGGCGTGGGACGTCGAGGATCAGGCGTGCAGAGGCGTTCTGGATTCTTTGCAGTCTGTTGATGAGTTTGGTCGGGGCTCCAGCGTAGAGGGCGTTTCCGTAGTCGAGTCTGCTGCTAACGAGTGCCTGGGTGACAGTTTTCCTCGTGTCTGTCGGGATCCATCTGTTGATCTTGCATAGCATGCGGAGGGTGTTGAAGCAGGTGGAGGAGACTGCGTTGACTTGTTTGGTCATGGAGAGTTTCGAGTCGAGGATGACTCCCAGGTTGCGTGCGTGGTCGGTTGGAGTCGAGGGGGGTCCCCAGCGATGAGGGCCACCATGAGTCGTCCCATGCTGATGGGTTGGGGCCGAGGATGAGATCTCCGTCTTGTCTGTGTTCAGCTTGAGTCGGCTGTTCTCCATCCAGTCGGCGACGGCCTTCATTCCATGGTGGAGGTTGGGTTTGGCGGTGATGGGGTCCTTGGTGAGGGAGAGGATCAGCTGCGTGTCGTCGGCGTAGGAGATGATGTTGAGGTCATGCTGTCGGGCGATGCATGCGAGTGGGGCCATGTAGATGTTGAACAGCGTCGGGCTGAGGGAGGATCCCTGGGGGACCCCACAGATCATCTTGGAGGCTTCGGATCGAAACTGGGGGAGACGCACTCTCTGGGTTCTGTCGGAGAGGAAGGAGGTGGTCCAGTCCAGGGCCTTGTCTCGGATCCCTGCGTCAAGGAGGCGGGTGCATAGTGTGCGGTGGCAGACGGTGTCGAAAGCGGCAGAGAGGTCCAGGAGGATGAGGTCCGCCGTCTCGCCGTTGTCCAGCAGGATCCTGATGTCGTCGGTGGCGGCGATGAGGGCGGTCTCGGTGCTGTGGTTGCTGCGGAATCCTGACTGGGATGGGTCCAGGATGCTGTTGTCTTCGAGGTAGCGGGTGAGCTGGGAGTTGACGATCTTCTCGATGACCTTTGCTGGGAATGGAAGCAGGGAGATGGGCCGGAAGTTCTTGAGGTCGCTCGGGTCCGCCTTGGGTTTCTTAAGTAGGATTTATTTCTCAAAGTCAGATTTATTATAACTATTGCAAGAATGTTGTTTCAGAACTTACTAGCCTAAAGTTACCTAAAGCAGCCCTGTAGCAGCCTCTGTTGATTGGTCAACTTTTTACAGCCTGATCCAAGTTGCTATCTGAGTAGGTGTGAACGGGCCTAGGGCTGCAACAATACAGCCATTTGGTGGGAGGAGATTTGCTTCCTGGAGAAGCCAGGGAGAGGAAGGGGGCTGGGGAGATAAGTTTAACTTCAAAGGCAGGACAACAGATGTCATAGGACCCAGGCCACCCCCCTTTCATTGATCCCCAGCCAGCTGGGGGGCCACCTAATTAGATTAGGAGAGGGGCTGGAAGGAGAGTGTAGTAAGATTTTAGCCACACCTCTGGGTTGGGGTACACAGACACATACACCAAGGAGATGAATTCCCCATTTTGGTTTTTGGTGAACAGTGCATTCTGGGTCAAAAATATTTCACACTTCGCAGGAAAAGGTCATAGCAGATGGAGGTACCTTTTCCCCTATTGGTTGGGGTGTCCCCCCTCCTGCCAGTCCAGAATGGAGGATAAATATGGAAGATCTGCAGGAGCTCCTCAGATCACTGACTGGAACATCAGAAGAAAAAGGACTGCCCTGCTGGACCTTTGGACTACACCACAGAAGGCTTGTACTCAAAAGGGCTGCACCTGCTGCACTCACAAGGTTCCACAAAGGATGGGCTGTGCCCGATTCAAAAGGAAATGAGTGAAATCCCTGATCAGCAACAGGTACAACAGAGCTAAAAGAAGTCACCTGCCAATCCAAAGAGAGTACCTCCCCAGCTGATCAGTTGCAACTGGATTTTTCATGGAGTGTGCAGGTGCATTGTTGGAAATGGAGTCCTAGTCCCCAAAAGCCAATCCAGAGCCTCTGACCCCTTGGCTGGTGCTACTAGACCCCTCTTTTCCTCAAAGGAACCATGAAGCTGCAAGAACTAAAAGTTTGGAAGCTTTCTGCAAAGTTTTGCAGAAAAGTTCCAGGAGGAGACGGGCTCGACAGAGAGTCAAGCCGCCGACTACGACTCGTCAATAGGATTGACTTTGCTGGTTTGTCCCACTGATCAACTTCAAGAGGGAAGCTGTTGATGACTGCTTGGAGACCCTCCTCGCCATCGACGCAGAGGATTCAACGCCTGTCTTTTCATCGAGCCACAAAGGTGCAGCAGGCCGCCGTCGTCGACTCGAACTTCAGATCTGAGAAACCGGATGACACACCGATGAGCCCATATTCGAGAGAAAAGCTCCAAGAAAAAGAATTAGGGCTGGATTAAGATCTTGGCAAACGGGTTACTCTATCACAATGGTGAGGGACATCCCCTCCGATGAAATATAAATTCCATTACATCCTATGGGATTTATATTTCAGCGGACGGGATATCTGTCACTGCTGTGATGGAGTAACCCGTCCGTCGAGATCTAAATCAGGCCACAAGTCTGAAGGTAAACATTTTGACTGGGACCTAGCCCTCTGCTTATCCAACCTGCGCTCCATAGCGGTTGGCCTAAAACTTTGACTTTATCCCAGTCCAGCGTGACCAGAAAGCCTTGAGTGGCGCATTATGCTTTTTGGCACTAGATGCACAATTTTTGATTTAATCTTTAAAAATTCATATCGCTGGTTCACTACATTGGTTTTTGTCATTTTGGTGTCATTTCAAAGAAAAAATATTCTCTATTTTATATATTGCTGTTGGATTTTTATTGTGTTGTGTCTTTTACTTATTTATTGTTTTGTTGATATTAAATGCTTTACACATACCTGTTTCCTAAGTTAAGCTTGACTGCTCGTTTGCTAAGCTACCAAGGGTTGAGCAAGGATGAATTAATTTACTGAGACTTGACTGGACATATTAATGATTGTAGTATTATTACTAGCTGAGGGTGAACACCCCCACCTATTAATACCCACTTTCCTACATATAACATGATACAAAGCAAAGTTCCAACACACCAAAATCATAATAGGGCACATGATAAAACATCAGGCAACACAACACAGACATTTACATAGTAACCACAATACAACTCAATAAAACAATGCAATAATGCTGCACAAAACCACAACAGTACAACAAAGCATAATACATCATTACCACAAAAACATGCAACACAACATGTATGTACAAATATTCTTGCCACACATTACCAACTCCACAAGTATGCGTTCATAAGACAATGTTAAAAGGTATGTGCACCGACCACTGTCTTAATTACCACGAAGAACGTGTAACAGCACCTGTCAAATGTGTTTTGTGATCAGGCACTTAAGTTCCAATTAGAAGCCTACTAGCGTATATTGTGGTAATGTATGTAGCAACATTAGCACTACTTGCAGCCACTTGCCCAGTATTTAGAAGATCCACGTAAAAATTGGTGAACACCTGTGGTGACATTATTAGTGCCTGTTTTTCGGTTTCCTGTCTTTCTAGACACATGGTTATTTCTAGGCAGTGTGCAGTATTAGTCCAAATGTCTCTGGGATATTAAAACATTTTACCACTCAGGCTGCATTACCTTCTTTTATAAATCAGGGTTTACGAAGTCCACTGTTTAAGTTTCCGGGGTCAACTATGTAGCTCTTAGTTAAGTAAATCCCACTTTAATGATTAGAATATTAAAAGAAAATGTGGTTAAGTTGGTACAATGGATTAGTCTATAAATTATATTATTAATAATTCGTCATATTCGGAGGTCTTGAATGGCCTGAGAAGTGATTTCTTATTTATTTTTCATTATATTTTTTGTGTATTTTTCACCTAGTGCACCATTACATCAAAGTCATAATTAATAAGTAAAAATATAACATTGTAAAAATGTATAAGATCATAGGAAAGGGTATAAAGTTTCGGGACAAAATACGTCCTCATCTTACCCTAGTTCAGGGTTTTCCAAAGGCGGTCATGGAGGGCCGGATTCATGCCAGATTTTTAGCATATCCCCATTTAGATAAATGTAGTTATCCTAAAAATCTGGCCTGGATCCGGCTCTCCAGGACTGACTTAGGAGAACCCTGTCCTAGGTCAAAACTAGAACGGTCTATAGTCGTTGTTGTATTCACTTCTCCATATGAACAGTGGAACAGAGGCCATAACAAAACACAACAGATGTAGCTACTTAGCAGCTTTCAAAAGCTTGTAGTGAGGACGATGGGTGGTGGTTGTACTCGCTTTTAACATTCTGGGCCAGTGAAAGGTGTGGTACCAAAATAATAACATCGTGAGGATAACTTCTGACATGAATATGGTGGCCTAAATATCATTACAAAATATCCTCTCTGAGTTGATAAAAAACGTTACAAAAAGGGGCCATATTTTTGTAAATGAGCCATATTTTTGTAAATAATTGTTAGGACACAATGTTAATCTCAGGTGAAATTAATGTACAGATATTCCAACATATAATAAGCCGCGGTCCCTGCAGGTAACAGGGGTGGGGCGGAGGGGCCGGGTAGGGGGGGATTTCGAGGGATGATGTCGAGGGAAAATTAAATAAATAATTAATTTTTCCCCGGCATCGTCCCTCGAAATCCCCCCTAACCTGGCCCCACCGCCGCACTGCTGTTACCTGCACGGACCGTGGCTGCATATAACCCCAGTGGAAAACAAATCTTTTTTTTTTTCAACATTTGAATGGATTTACTTCCTGATTTGTGCACAGTGTACTTTGAGGCAGGGATAGGAAATCCATCTTTTGGCGGTGGCACTGCTAAATATTTGCTATAGAGATTTGGAAGCAACATACTAGCGTTTTGCACTGGAAATGACACATTACATTAGTTCATTTACCAATGAAAGAAGTATGATGCCCATGCAACTCTTAGTAAATCTAGGCCTTGCTTTTTGCCCTTTAGAGTAGCAAAGGACTGCTGATCATGTCTTACTTACAAGTGCTCTGTTTGAATAGGAGAACTATTTTTAACATAAAATGAAACACCTGCGTCTTTTGTGATTCAACTGATATGCGTGCAAATGTTCTGGGCCTTTGAGCAAAGTCCATGCATATGGAGTGCAAGAGAGAAGGAAGGCCAAATACACATGTGATCTGAACAGTGCATGTATCACTCTTCGTCAGTCGTCATTAATCAGAATCCAAATCCTGCTTTAACTATAAAACATGGATTAAAATTTCTTTTTGCCAATATTTGAGAAGAAAATGCTGTCAAAACCAAATCTGCCACATCCTTTAGGAGATCAATCGAAAGATCAAATTTAATTCCTTCTGATAACTTACATACACTGCACACCTTTCCTGCTTGCTTCTGTGAATGGTTTTCCTTGTGCTTGGAGTGTGTAGAAAGTAATGAGGAAAAAGAAAGCCAGTGCTGCTGTAGAGAAATCCCAGGAACCAATGTAACTGACCTGAACATTTTGCTGCAGACATAAACTGGCGTTCGAAGGAGCACTCGCACAACCTGGGCCTATAGAATGGTGGCTAAGGAATCAGAACGAACACTTGGAATTTTTTTTCATTGAAGATACTTTTAGCAAAACATTTCTTTGCAGTTTGAAAATTCTACTGCTTGAGAGTGTTACATTTATTTTTTAAATACATTTGTGCTAAAAACCTCGTTCCTTCATTTCAGTGTCAAATAAAAGAAAACTGCTTGGTGGCTATCTTGAGAAAAGAAATTACTCCTTTAGCCAAGATGACTCTCTTTTACTAAAGTAAGCCCTAATTATTTTTGCTCTAAAAAGTGATTTCTATATTCAATTTTGTTACACTTTTTGGAACTTTTACTTAGTAAATTCTTATGTCATCAAGTAGGGAAATATCAAGTAAAAAATATATGAATCTCGACCTACAATAAAAGAGGCACGTAGTGAGAAGAGTGCAAGTTAGTCCCAATAACATGAAGATGAGAACAACTAGTCAGTGCATGATTTCATTGTAGGGAAAGAGTTCAAGAATTAATAACTGAAGTAAGAATAGCATAGTGAGAAGAATTTCACATGCAGTTATGTAGGTGATTGGAGGAACATAAGGCTGAACACCTGCAGGGTGATCAGGGGATCAGCTGATGCTCCAACAGGTTTAATAACCGCTGCCACAGATAACACAGTGTAGGTTGAAGGCCACAATACCCGAAACACTCAAACTGAACACCCAACAGGGATAACCCTTAATACAGGTAATACTCAGATGGTTTGAGCCTAAGCCAGGCAGAAACCACCACTCTAATCAGTGCAAGGGAGTTACACGCTGAAGACAACCCCTGCTCACCCCCTTGGTAGCTTGGCACGAGCATGTCAGGCTTATCCCAGAGGCAATGTGTAAAGCGTTTGCGCAACACACACACACACAGCAGCGACACACTAGGCACACCGCAAAAGAAACTCCACACAAGGTTATATAAAAATAGCCTTTGTATTATCATAAACACATTAGAACCATAATCACAAATGTACACTGTGCCACCTGGCACTAGGCAATATTTCACAGGGGATAATATACATGACAGGGCCAATCGGGCCACTGTCAGAACCATAAGAACAGGTAATAACACAACCAGTAACTACTGGCAAAATACTGTACTCAGCATCATCACAAGCAACATAAACGCATTATGTCTGCATCACATTAGGCATAAACATCATAGCATGACATTTGGCATAAACACATTATGCAACACCTTAGAGCTTTGCGCCCTACCAGTACCACAGGTACTCATCGGCCAACTGGCCTTCCTCTGGGGCCCACCTGGGACTTCCCCGCAAATGCCCTTTGTCCAAAAGTCAGGGCTCTCAGCTGCCACTGCAGCAGGGTGCAGGCCCAACCGGCCAGCACCAGAAATGAGGGCGAGGGTGTAATCCACCCGTGTCTCTCTAGAGACCAAAGACAATGCCCCTCGCGTTGCAGCTGCCAGCACTCTCGAGGCGCAGCTGGGAATGATCTGCTCTGGCAGCAACAGTGCCCAGGGAGCCCTGTTCACTGGGCTCCTCGTGGTGAGCCAAAAAGCAATGCCCCCTTCGGTGCAGCTGCCCGCGTTCTTGCGGTGCAGCTGTGCAGCTGTGCAGGCAAAGTGCTGGCACTAACAGTGCCTAGGGAGCCCCGTTCACCGGGCTCCTCCTTGTGCCATCTCTTGGCACCAACAATACTCAGGCTTCAGCCCCACTCACCGGGGCTGTTCGGGGACTCCTCCGGTCTCCTTGTGGCAGGATCTCAGGCACGGTCAGTGTGCCTTGGCAGGCCCCGCTCTCGGGGTCTCTTCTCACTCCTCCGGCCTCCAGGGACCCGCCTCTCTCTCCACGAGACGGGAGGGGCGGAAATGGAGCCCGCAAGGCTCCGACTCTTCTGGCGGCAACAAGCGGGGCTCCCACTGGCACACGGGGGCCCCGTCTTCCTCCAGGCACACTCGGGCCTGACTTCCAGCGGCGACGTCCATCTGGATTGGTCCGCGGCTCACCAATGCAGCCCCGCCCACAACCAGGCAGCTTGCCTGACTTCCGGGACGCCAGTCGTGGTGCGGCGCTTCTCGGGACACCACAAATGTGGGGTGGGCTCCCGCCGGCCTCCTCTCTTGCACTAGAATGTGGGGTAGGCTCCCGCTCAAGGTGGCAGCACAGCGCTGCCGGGCCTCACGCTGTTCCTGGCACACAGGCCAGGTGGAATCCCACTCTTTGGGATCAGGCCCCCAACAGGGCTCTCAGCAACAAAGATGTAGCGCTCACGAGGCGCGAAGTCCAGAGCCCAACAGCAAAGCTGGGCCCAGGCAGGCCAGCTCACAGAGCCCTCCAGCAGAGGGGCAGTCCCTCGTGGCGGTTCCTCCTGGGGCCCAGCAGGTCCAAGCAGCACCCAAGAACAGCACACCTTACATGGGGTCACAGCCCAAGTATATATACTACATTTCCCTTTGTTCTGCCTTGGCACAGGGCTTGGAAAACCAGTCCCAACTGGTTCTGGGGGGTACTGAAGCACTCTGTTTACAGGGCGTCCACCCTCCTTTGTCAGGTTGGGCTCTGTCATCAGACACACCACAGGGGGCAGAGCCAGCATTGTACAAGGCAGGCACAGACCTATTCAGGGTCAGGGGACTACTCCTAATGCAGATCTTCCTATTCAGCCTAGCGCTGACTCACCCAGCCTCTCTGGAGCCACACACCTCACCAGCCCCTGTCACTCCCGAGCCAGACATGCAATACACATTAGGCAGGCAGAGACACATAGAACATAGAAATGCCAATTTCTAAAAGTGGCATTTCTAAAATAGTGATCATAAATCTGCGCACACCATTACGCAGCATTTGTTCTCACGATTCCAAACATACCAAACTTGACCATGCTGCTCCTCTCATATCAGGAATTACCACTGAAACACTTATCAGGGAATCCCCAATGCATTCCAATGAGAGGGCAGCCTCCCAGTAGTGAGAAACCAAAATGGCTGTTTGTCACTACCAGGACATGTCACACACTTAAGGTACATGTCCTGCCTTTTACCTACAATGCACCCTGCCCATAGGGCTAGCTAGGGCCTACCTTAGGGGTGACTGACATGCAGTAAAAGGGGGGTCACAGATGTGGCACACACTTTAGGTGCAGCGTCACAGCGGCAGTAACACTGCGCGCACAGGCCCTGCAATGGCAGAGGCCTGAGACAGGTTTGAAAGGCTACTTTGGTGGGTGGCGCAAGCAGCGCTGCAAGCCCACCAGTAGCATTTAATTTACTGGCCCTGGGTATCTTAGATACCACTTTACAAGGGACTGACAGGTAAATTAAATACGCCAAACAGGTGTAGACCAATCTTACCATGTTTACCACAGAGAGCACACACACTTTACACTGGACAGCAGTGCTAAAGTGCCCAGAGTCCTAAAACCACCAACACCAGGTCAGAAAAAAGACTAGGCGGAAGGCAAAAAGTTCAGGGATGACCCTGCAAAAAGAGCCAAGTCCAACACCCACAATAAGAAACATCCTGTCTCAGCACACCACTTCACCTATAGGTACATAGGACGGAGAGAGGAAATTGTTTTACTCCCCTAAGGGAAATTCTCAATCAGGTAAATCACAATCACAGACAGCACTCTGCCCGTGCACCTGAAGCATCAGGAGGCCAAAGAATTGGCAACGCCTGTGGCAAAAGTATTGCAGCGTAGCATAACAAACACACAATGTGAGAAAATAAAGGGTTTGGATCAGGACTAACATGAGGTCTTGTTTTAACTGTGAATGTGGTGAATGAGTATGTCAATCTCCTAGCTAGATTTGCAGCAACAATAATATTTTCTTTTTTATAAAAGTGCTCTGATATGGAAACATAGGAACAATAGTATTAAAAAAGCAAGGATACATCTTGAAAACATGTATGGATTATTTGCTATAAATAGACAGGAAAAATGACAGAGCAGGAGGGAGTAGAGGTATAAATGTTTTTTTTTAAGTGCCTTTTCTGAAGGCACTTGTTCCTAAATCAGCACTATGCAATATCAGTGAGAGCATCATGAAAGAATCTGAAGTCTCTGGCATTTACATCACATTCCACCTGCTAAGCCATTGGCACTACACGTATCTCTAATATCGTCATTCTAACTAAAAGCTGGTGGTATGTTGCAAGACCGACTCTCTTATTCAAGGAGATTGGTAGACCCTGGAGAGCGATAGCATACCACCATTAATGGCACTTGAATAATAGGCACACAAAATACACACTACAGCAATGGACACTTAGCACTTAGGATAAAATAATATTTAATTAGAATATGAACACATAACAGGTTAAGACAGAGGTTCACGTGACTTAATCCCATTTTGGCAATCTACCCTGAGCGTATACCAGTGGTTAGCCTT
This sequence comes from Calotriton arnoldi, assembly GCA_963921515.1. Lineage (NCBI taxonomy): Eukaryota > Metazoa > Chordata > Amphibia > Caudata > Salamandridae > Calotriton > Calotriton arnoldi. Next base: position 2,630,480 of record CAWUFW010000624.1, read on the forward strand.
ATTACAAGAATTCCTCCCATTATCTTTTATGTATGTGATGTAGCATCCTAAGTGGCTAAGAGTATGCCCAGACGTGGGTCCCTTGCTCATTGTGCTACTGGAACCAAGCTACACCTGACTGAAGAGGCCCAATCATGCTGAAATCAGTTTTGGGCTTCTAGTGTTCCGGTTTAGAGAGAACCTGGCATGGTATTTTGGGCTGGACTGTTTCTATTGGAGCTAGACCAAGGCTGATTTGCATATGGCTGTGTCTAATCTAAGATGGCACAGTTGGTAAAAGAAACGTAGGTTGGAATGCTACCCCGATTGATTGCCAATAATTTGACATATTGCAAGCATTCTCCCATCACGTTTTGTGTTTTTAAACCCTTCTTGGGCCATCCAATCACTAAGCTACTCATTTACAAACAGTGTAAACAAGTTGCTCTACTCCTAAAAAAGTAAATGTTCACTCTTAAAAAAGTAATTCTTCTCTGTTGCATGATCTCTGGAAGATTCTGCTCTCATCTTTATAGGACACTCAAGTATAAGACACATGGCCATTGTGCAAGATCTCAACACTAAGAAAATGCCAACCTTGATCCCAGAGGAGGCAGAGCTAGGTCTATGATAGAGCACAAATAGCACATTATAGGAGCAGAGAGCTTGTATAAGGTGAGGAGCCTGAGAGAACTGAGTAAGAAAGAAAACAACTAAGGTGAAGGGTATGCCAGCGCCTTGTAAAAACTAAAGCAAAAAACAGGAAGCTAGTGCGGGCATTAAATGTTGCCAGGAACTGACCAAATGAGAAGTATTTATGCTGTTATTCCCTTTGAAGACCCAGAAGTGATGGATCAAAATGAAAGTATAACGCCAGCTATTAGCTTGTGCACCCTTACTCTCTGCCTTTTCAACCACCAAGCCCTTATCCAACAACTGTGTTATGGGCCTTTATCCTAAGTGACATTTGCTTTCTGCTGGATGTTCTTTCATAATACGTTTGTGAAACCTCTTACCTTATTTTGATGTCCTACTGGAAACGGATAAAAACTTTTTCAGAGAGGAACACAGAGGGGAGACATTTCTGTACTATATTGTATCTCCTCTCAAACTCTAACACATATGGATCTAATATGCAAGTTCATGTTTGTGTCAAATTAGCAATCTTTGAGTTGAAAATTATGTGTAGGAACATTTTCTTGCAGAAATAATTTGTAAGGTATTTGAATAAATAAGCAATGAAGCATGGAAATCATTGAAATATTTGCAACTTCAGAAAGAGTTGTTGAATTTCAAAACATTTGGACAGTAGGATTATGAGGCGCTGGAGAAGATTGGCTGTTTCTACAAATGTATGTCTAAGAAAATTGGAAAGAAGATTGTGCTAGTTTAATGAAAGGTTTACACTTAGGACATAGAGTAAGATACCATGAGAGTGTATTTGAGGATAAGGAAAGCATCTCCCCAAAGACCAAGGGGCAGATCTACAAGAAAGTGCCGCAGCGTGGCGCTGCAAGCCCTTTGGCTGCGCCACGCTGCGGCACTTTCAGAGCACAGGAATGCGACATATTTACAAGAATATGTCGCATTCCTGTGCTCTCCCCTGCGCTGGCGCACAAACAGCTGCCAAGCGCCGGCGCAGGCACCCTTGCACCATGGTGCAAGGATGCCTGCGCCATGGGGAGATTGTTTCTGTGCAGGAAGGGGCACCTTTCTGCACAAAAACAATCAGTACAGGCTTTTCCTCTTTCAATGCGTGCTGCAGAATGCAGCACGCATTGAAAGAGAAAACGAGGAGAAATGAAAACATTTCTCCTCGGTGCTCTCGCTACGCCACCTCTAGGGTGGCGTAGCTTTCAGACGCATCTCCAGAGTTACGATTTCTCGTAATTCTGGAGATGTGTCTTGTTCCATGGGTGTTGCGTGGGAACACCCACAGCAACACCCATGGAACGCCCTTCACCGCAAAGTGCTGCGTGTGAAGGGACGGTATTTACAAGGAGAGGAAAAGTCACGCATGGTGGCTTTTCCTCTCCTTGTAAATATCGAGGAGCCCTGCGCCACCAGTACGTCACGAAAAGTGACGTACTGGTGGCGCAGGGGGCTTGTAAATCTGCCCCCAAGTTTCCTGAGAATCTAGCTATTACAAAATTGGATAATGTACTCAGTGCTGTCCAAATATTAACACCTCCGATAAAGTTGAGAATATGTCGGAATTCATTAGAAAATTATTTGTTTGTTTAGTGCTTCCGTTGATTTGTTTTGCTTTGGAGGTGGGTTCAGGGACAGGTAATTTTAGTTTAGAGAGCATGCAATGGAAGATAATACCATCCTGCAAGGCTATTACATACTAATTATGACATTTTTGCTAAACCTAATCCTCTGACTCATTGTACTTCCTTCTCAGTGCATGTTGATCAATATATTTTTATACCCGCATGGAGGTTGGCAGCAACTGCAAGGTTTCAATATTATCTGGGCCACGTGGCAGAGATGCACCATGTTTCCCATAATAAAAGCCTTATTTATTGAGCCATGTGTGGTCAAGATATGGGCTTCTTTGGACCTTTTGTTTGCACTTATATGAATCTTCAGATTTAAGCCATATGTTGATGACAGTGATTTATTTTTGAAGGCTAGCTAGAGAATCAACTCTTTCACTCGATTACATCTACTTTTGAAGTTCTTTTTGATGAGCTTAAAACTGGGAACAGACCTGGCCCAAAAGCACATTTGGGATTATATTTGATTTATAACATTTCTGAGATATATGCTTTCAATTGTAATCCTGTGAATTCCGGTATGTTAACTGCATCAGTGGCATCCTTTGCCATGTCACTACTGGGAAACATTAATTCAGTGAAAATGTCCACCTAACTATTATTTTCTTTGTTCATTTCACAACGCTCTAAAGTGTCTGCATTATATTTAAGAGTTAACAACCTTATGTTGGGGTATTTTCTTGGGTGTGCAAAAGTTTAGATTAGCCATGGTAAACCATTACTCCATTTTGATAGACAAGACAGTGCACTGCCTGATTGATTAAATTATTATTAATTTGCTTATATAGGGTATTTGAGAAGGCTATCTCACGCCAATAGTTTTTGAGGGTTTGAGAAGCCCTTTTCCACTTCTCATTACGCTGGTCCACTTCTCTACTGCCTGCTGTCACGAAAACGAGAGCTGCCCTGCCCTGTACCGGGACATCGGGACACCGGGACTACGACTCCCAGCACCCCTAGTGGCACGCTACACGACCGACGGCATCTCGCGCCAGGATGCGCCTTAAAATCAGCTGAGGGCTCCCACAGCGCGGGAAGTCCTTTTCCACTTGTCATTACGCTGGTCCACTTCTCTACTGCCTGCTGCCACGAAAACGAGAGCTGCCCTGCCCTGTACCGGGACATCGGGACACCGGGACTACGACTCCCAGCACCCCTAGAGGCACGCTACACGACCGACGGCATCTCGCACCAGGAGGCGCCTTAAAATCAGCTGAGGGCTCCTGCAGCGCGGGAAGCCCTTTTCCACTTCTCATTACGCTAGTCCACTTCTCTACTGCCTGCTGCCAAGAAAACGAGAGCTGCCCTGCCCTGTACCGGGACATCGGGACACCGGGACTACGACTCCCAGCACCCCTAGTGGCACGCTACACGACCGACGGCAACTCGCGGCAGGAGGCGCCTTAAAATCAGCTGAGGGCTCCTGCAGCGCAGGAAGCCCTTTTCCACTTGTCATTACGCTGGTCCACTTCTCTAATGCCTGCTGCCATGAAAACGAGAGCTGCCCTGCCCTGTACTGGGACATCGGGACACTGGGACTACGACTCCCAGCACCCCTAGTGGCACGCTACACGACCGACGGCATCTTGCGCCAGGAGGCGCCTTAAAATCAGCTGAGGGCTCCCGCAGCGCGGGACGCGCGCGGACGGGCCCGGGGAGCGCCTGGGCCAAGGGCGGGCCCTTCCGCGCCCATCAGAGCCCGGAGGAGGCCGGGCTGGGTCACCCTCTTGGTGGCATTATCTGGGTAGCGGGACCTTCATGGACCGCAGAGGGCATCGCATCTATTGACTTTATCCTTGCCGCCATCCACTAGCCTCCAAAGGCTCTAGCTGCGCAAGGTAAGCCCTAACTGCATCACGTTACAGACGCTTCATATGCCCTCCGCTTACAGGCTCTCACCATCTCCGCTCCTTGACAACCCCCTTTTGGCCCACGAGAAAGAAGGGTCAGATTATAGTCAGAGACTTAACACCCTGGCCACTTGTCAACTCCCTTCCTTATACAGCTTAGAGTGGGTATAATGGATAGGCGCAAGATGGTTACGGCCACGGCTCACGTTACGCCAATCACCAGCTCTATGGACTGTTTTTAAAAAAAAAGCTGCGGGGGTTCTCGAAAAAGAAATTGAACTTGTGTCCCGTAGGCTTTCCCGGTCTCCAGTGAGTCTTCTCCCGATAGGTGCTTCTAACAGGGCCTTGTGGTTCCATGGAAGGACTTGAACTGGTTGACTCCCTGCCACATTTTACCACCGCGGAGATGCAACATGATCGCGTGGATCATGATGAGTCAAGGGCGGGGCCTGCACCAGGCAGTGGGTTACCTGTTCAAATCAAAGTCCCCCGAGTAGTTGTCCAGGGTGCGTAGTCTGGTGGAACAGGGGCCAAGCGCAAATACGCCACCACCGGGGCTAAGGCGAAACGATCTAAAGTGGATACATCCTCGGAAATCACTCAGAGCCCAGCTCTTGTGTGAAAAGATGAACTGGCGGTCATGTTGGAAGCTGGTTTTAGCTCCCTTCTTGATCGCATGGATCTCAAGCTGGAACCAATCTTACAAAGGCTTTCTCTATTAGAGCGGGACATTCTAAAACTGGCTCAATCATTTACATCATTGAATCCCCCCTCCTGTTCTGGGGAAGCAGGGGTTGTATCGGTCGGGCTGGTTCCAGTTGTTCCTGCCCCAAACAACACGCCTAATGCTCAACCCTCCCACCTCGTGAGTAGCACCTCTTTGCCTGGCCCTCCTGCAAGTACCGGTCACCTGTTACCTTCCATTAGTGGGCCACAGGACAGGCCTTGCCATCAACTATTCTCCAGACCAGAGACTAACTCTCGAAGAGAACCAGTTTCACGTGGGAGGGGCGCAGAAGGGGATGTCCCAACTTCCTTCGCTATCAACCAGGCCAGAGCGCCCCTAGGTCCATCTTCAATCCATTTACCCCCGGAAGCAACGCCGTACGTAGTGGTGCTGGGCAATGTGCCAGTCCTAAAGCCGGACACCACCGAGGACTTCTTCCAATTAAAGAATAAGTTCCTTCATTGGCTCAACAGCCACACCTCCTTGGGCTTCAGAGTGGAAAGGGACATCCTCATGGTCAGGAGGGTGGCCTGGATAGGGGACTTGAAAAGGAGCTGTGACGGGGACTGCGTAATCATTAACTTTAACAGCCCACACCTGACAGAAAGGATTCTACATGCTGCTAACCATGGTGAGAGAACAGGCCCCCGCTCCACCATAAGAGCCCTTCCTTTGGGCTATTTTTATCCCCCGTTACCCATGAAGTCGCTTCCGAGGAGACCTGCGACCCCGACTCTACTGGGGCGGCCTCTACAACCACCTATGGTCCCTTCATATAACTCATTTGAGCCCCTGGGTCAATTAGACCAATCTGATTGACTGGGTGGCCAGGGCTCAAGGAAACCCAACGTGCTTTTTCAATCGGCTCCAAAGGTCCAGTTGGATAAAGTGAATTGTCGCAGTCACACGACGGATAACTACTTTTTTAATATCATTTCCTGGAACATAGCCGGTTTGGCAAGCAAGTTTTCGGACACAGGGTGGTTAACTTTTATTAAAAGATATGATATCATCTGTCTCCAAGAGACATGGACCGTCGACAACATCTACTTTTTGGAGGGTTACAAGCTTTTTAATATTCCTGCAACCCCGTCAAGGGCGGGACGTGCAAAAGGGGGTCTTGCAGTTTATGTTTCTCTTGGCCTACGAGGTGACTTTGTGGCTCTAAACACGGATAATCTGCGTCTCCAGACGTTATCCTTCTCGTCAGGGTCCTTTAGCTTAACACTTTTGAATTTCTATAATGCTACTTCTCTCTTCCCGGAGGTGTGTAATGTTACCTGTTTAACTGCTTTCGTTACGAACGGCAAGGTTTCGTCACGTAAACCGGGCAACATAGTCCTGGGAGGGGACTTTAACACTCATATATGAGGAGCCTTAAGGAAGAGGGGCCCAGGAGCCAGCGAGGAGTCCTTTTGTCCTCTAGCAGACGGCTTGCATTTTGATCACTGCAGGCAGGGGGAGAAACTAAATGCACTGGTCTGGGATCTGGACCTGCAATTAACCATAGGGAAACTGACTCCAACCAGGCGATACCTCATCCCAACTTTTAAGGGTCTGGGACGGGAACCCTCGTTTATTGATTTCATCTTAACTTCCACCCCCCTCTATTATCTGATTTTGGAGTTCACAATAATAGCCAGTAGTTATAGTGATCATAACCCCCTATGCATTAAAGGTATCTGGCCCTCCTTTGATCTAAAAAGACAGGCCGCAGGAGGTGGGATTTTATAGGCGACAGATGGTGGGAGACGTCTTAGATGGGGCCAGATTATCCCAGAAACATTGTGCAGGTCCTTAATGGAGATGCGCCGGAAGGAATTTCAGATCTGTCAGAATGCCCAGGCTGAGTCGGATGAGGCCATTATCTGTGCTTTCAACCTAATCTCCGGCTCTGTCACCAACTTAATGACCGCTCCTTTACAGAGAACCCAGAGGGAGGGGGGGCCTAGATGGTTTAACTCTGACTGCTCGCTTGCAGCCAGGAGGCTGAAATCAGCCCTTCATGCCTCTCCGAGGAATGCCGCGCTTGTTAAAATCCGTAGGAAACAGTATAAATTGGCACTTAGTAAGCGCAGGGCGGCCTTGAAGGAAGAAGCTTGGGGCAACCTTATGGAAGCTACAACCTACAAGTCTAGAGCCAAGTTTTGGAGCATCATAAACAGCCCCATCCTGGGTGAGGAGGCCGCTAATGTTTTAGAAGCACACATTACCGAAAACCAGTGGGTCAGTCACTTTGAGGCCATGTTCAAAGGAGACCCGGCCTCATCCCCCACAACTAAATCTGGGGGTACTCAAGTAAATCTAGTTGTCCTGGAAGATGAAGTAAGGCGTGGTATCATCGGTCTGACTCGTAACAAGGCCCCGGGTCCCCATGGTATCCCACCCGACCTTTACCTGTTAGACTTGGCACTCTGGGCTCCAGTACTCACATTTGTAATTAACGCAGTTTCTAGGGTCGGTACTCCGCCCTCATGGGCCACCTCCATCATTGTGCCAGTCTTTAAAAAGGGGGACAAGGACAGCACTGTGTGTTACAGACTGATCTCATTGATAGACTCAGTGGTAAAAGTGGTCGGCAGGATTTTGCTGGATAGGTTAGCGACCTGGGCCACCATCAATAACATTCTGTCGGACGCCCAATATGGGTTCCGCCCTGGCCGTTCTACGATTGAACAAACCTTGAACCTTTTCTTAATCTGAAGCAAATAGTCGCTTGCAGTGGCACCATCTTCCTGGCTTTTATGGATCTGTCATCCGCATTCGATTGCGTAAATAGGGCCAAGTTATGGCAGATCCTACTAGCCCTAGGGGTAGATAGGGAGTTGGTTTCCTTTCTCTATGATCTTCATCGGGACACCAAAGCGGTAGTGCGATATTCGCAGAGCTTGAAGGTATCACTCTCATTCTCTGTCAAAGAGTGGGGTCCGTCAAGGCTGCCTATTGGCCCCTTTTCTTTTCAATCTCTATATCAACAACCTGGAGAAAATACTCTTGGAGACCAAGACGGATTACCCTCGGATCGGACGGCGTGGCCTTCCGGTTCTGCTTTACGCAGATGACGCCGTCTTGATGGCTAGGACAGAGAGGGGTTTACAAACCATTCTAGCTTCATTTGCCCAGTTCATGGGAGATTTGGACCTAAAAATCAACAACTACAAATCATACATCATGCAACTAGGGTCCTGCCCTTCAAGATCATACGTCTTTAAGGTAGGGCCCACCCCTATTCCCAAAACATCTGTCTTTTCTTACCTGGGGGTACTCCTGGACGACATAGTGAACTGGGTTCCGCAACTCACCCGTAAGAGTAACGATCTCAATAGGGAAGTTGCTGCTATTTTTAACTTTGCCGCGAGACTTGGTAAAAGACCAGTGGGGGCCCTCCTGGAGCTTTTTAGGGCAAGGTGCCTGTCAAAAGTACTTTACGGCAGTGAAATTTGGGGATATGTAGATGTAAAGGACGTCCAAATCTCTGAAAACAAATTCATGAGAAGACTGCTGTCCGTACCTCAGGGTATTCCCTCCTTTATCGCTCACGAAGAGTTGGGAATGCCCTATATCACAGACCAGATAGCCTTTGGCCCGCTGTCAGTCTGGCTAAAAAACATGGGTCAAGGAGGGGGACTCGTTAAACAAGGCAATCCTCTCAGATTGTTTATCTTTGGATCAAGCGCAAAGGATACCATGGTTGAAATATATCAAAAATCAGCTAGCATGCCTGGGCAGAGGAGACCTCTTTACTAACCCCGAGGGAATTGGCAAAAAGAAGATACCCACTTTGAAGAAGGCGTTTAGTACGCGCCGGCTTGCCTCAAGGGAGGAGAGGGAGCTTATGAAGCCAAGTGTCCGTCGCTTTGTTATATTAAGGTCCACAGCATCAGCGGAACCGTACATACTTGGTTTAGTGAATTCGCACGACAGATTCCTTTTGACCAGGTTCCGGCTCGACCTGTTCTATTTACTTCTTTCATACCCAAGGGGTGTAAGCAGAGGGCAAGTTCTTCCTCCCTGCGGTTGCGATGGTTCATCCCCGCAGGAAATGCTTCATTTCACCATGTTTTGCCCTTTTTATGATACCCCGAGAAAATCTTATCTAATTCCTATCTTGAAACAGGCCAACTTTAAACAAGTTCGGCCCGCATTTATATTTTTACAAATGCTGACGGGCAATACCGTTTTTCATGTTTTAAGTTTTTTAAAATCGGCTATTAAACTTAGAGCGAGCTGTGATTAGTCGGGTCACTCCCCACAATGACTCTGGGCCACATGTCCTTGTTTAGCCAATATTGTGTGGATTGGGCTAGTGACTTTTATGCATTGTTTCTCCTTTTTTACTGTTTTTACTTCAATATTACTGGTGTAAGCATGTATTTTAGATGTACTTTGCATATAACCGACGAGCCATGAAACTGCCTAGGCTTGATCTTGAGAGCGTACATATTGTACCCCACCTTTTTTATCCTGGTTTTTATATCGTGCTTTTATGGTTTGCTGAATATGAAACCGAATAAAGAAAGTATTTGATTTGATTTGATTTGAGAATTCGATTTGATTTCTTTAGTTGATATTTCAACACTCTTACATTGACTGAAATCTACATGACTTGAAAAAGACATGTTCTTAGGTGCAGGATAGCGATAGTATGCTATGTTATTGTGAGAAAGTGCCTATTCTTGCATGATCATCCTCATTTTGTGGAATTATGCTGCTGCCTTTTGAACACCTTGCACTGAGGTACTGCTGTCTAGCACCCAGTATATGTGTTCTGGCCCCTAAAACATGGTAAAATTGTCTAACCACCATTGCATGGCTAACTTTCCAGTAAAGCCACAGTATATGACGTAAGAACTTGCATCCATGGGATAGAAAGTTAAATGTCACCTGTGCACTGCTGCATCTATTGTGCCATACACTAGGCTGACAAGAAAAGCATGACATTAGGCCTGCATGTGTAGCCTGGCTTCTGCAGCATCTAGACCCGCTGGCAGATCTGTCTAAATAAACTTTTTACCAGGAAGAAACTCTACTTTTAAACATTAAGGGGCTGATTACAATGGTGGGAAGACCACTACTGACAGGCTGTCAGCGGCAGTCTAACCAACTTTATCGCCGGCCATATTATGATCGTGGGCGGATGTGTGGCAGTCATAGGGCCGACTGCCATGCATCAGATGGGCTTCTTGAGCCCGCCGGTGCGGCGGAGGGGCTCGTAGTCCCTACAATGCTGGCGGTGCCTACCAGGCACCGCCGTAGGGATTACGATGTCCCTTTCCACCAGCCGTTTCATGCCGTGTTCACCGCCATGAAAAGGCTGGTGGAAAGGGACATTGGGGGCCATTGCGGGCTCCCCTGCCCCCTGCCCCCTGGCCCACAGACATGGGACCTGGAGGGCACCTATGGTGCCCCTCTACATATCCCTGCCATGTAGTGTAGGGATATGTGTGGGGTCTCTGTTTTGCATTGCTGCAGAGCGCAGCACCCGTCGCAATACAAAGCATTGTCAATGCGACTGCCACGGTGGCAGTCGCATTATAATTAGCCCTGTGGGACCGCCGGCTTGTAGGCGGGAGGTCCCAATCCCCGATACAATGGCGGGTGGACTTAAGTCCATCCGCCATCGTAATCAGCCCCTAAGTAACTCATCCCTAAACAGGTGGTGTAGCCCACAAGGTAGTGTGTCTGGTATTTAAAAAAATACCATGTAAGAATTTAATCTGTGCATGCTCCTACCATGATTACCCTCTGAAGTTATTTTCTCTGATAGGGTTATAGGTGGTTCGATGAAGAAAAAGTATTTTTAAAGTGTTAATACTTTATCCCTGGTTTGTAATAGGCTACAAAGGTTGTTCCACCATTGCTTTTAATATTTATCAAAATCCAATGAAATTGTGATTTTTTTTTATAAATATAGTAAAACTTAAAAAAAGTTATCCTTTCCCTGCCTGAAGTCCCTGCAGGCTAATTATCATTAGCCTACCTGCAGCTGGTTTGTCAGTGGTGCATTGATGAGTTGTGAAAGACTGCTCTTAGAGCAGAGACAATGGCCTGGACCTAGCAGGATGGCTCAGGGGAGGAATGTGATCCATTAGAACGTCACTTTTTCTGATACTCTGGTGGTGCAATGCCGTGCTCCATATTTACAAGACGGCGCTAAGCCACTTTGCATGGCTTTACACCGCCTTGTAAATATGGCCCTCCTCGCTGCAGTTTTCTGCAGCAAAGAGGTGTGCAATGGGTGTTGCTGTGGCCATTCCAATGCAACACGCATTGCTTTTTTACACTGCCCCAGATTTACAAGGCTGCTTTAATGTGGCACAACGAGGAGAAAGACTGTTATTTCTCCTCGTTCTTTGCCCTTTGCCCTCGTTCTTTGCCCTTTCTATGTGTGCTGCATTATGCGGCACACATAGAAGGAGCAAAGCGCCATTAATGATTGGTTGGTTTTGTGTAGGAAGGTTTCCCTTCCCGCACAACAATCATCCCTGCAATGCAGGCACCCTTGCACAATGGTGCAACGGTGCCTGCGCTGGTGCTAGGCTGCTTTTTTAGCACCAGCGAAAGGGAAAACACAGGTGTGCATAGTATTCTTGTAAATATAGCGCATCCCTGCATTTTGAAAATGATGCAGCTCGGCACAGCAAAATGGCTTGTGGCACCGGGCCATTTGTGTTGTAAATATGACCCATAGTCCCTGGGCAGTGATGGCTTATATAAGTAATTGTAGAAGGATCAAGGGAGTCAGAAAGGGAGCAAGTCTCATACCCTTAAGGAGTATAAAGGGGAGTTTGCCCAAGAATTATTTGAAAAAATAGAGAGAATAGGGTATTTTTCAGCACACTTTTCGCATATGTTGGCTAAATATAAAAGGAAATCATCCAGTAGGTTTGTCGTATGGTGGGCAAGACTCACTCTTTATAAGGTACTGGAGCTCACCTTCCTCCAGAAACCTTGAAAATATGGTGGCTTAATTGTGGACCTTACAGCAGGGTCTTTAAGAATTGGCTACACAGCAGTATGCATTACTGTCAGTTAAAACTGAACTGGTTTTGCAGTTTCCCGTGGCACGCGTTTAACAAAACATGCACAGCATCTTTCCTTATTTCATAATTCTATCTATCTTTCGTAAGTTATGACTGCTTTCTTTTTAATGGGGCAGGATGGCCATCACAAGTACTGCACAGCATACAAACACAGACTAGCTAGAGGAATGAGCTAGACAAATCTTATAGAGTCATAAGCAATTCATGTTGCTACTCATTTACATAAAAATAAAACAACCAGAGGGGCCGCACCAACTGTACATGCTGGTTTCTAAGGCAGAAATAGTAATATCATAAAAGGCTTAATTTATATTGTCAGATCCTGTTCAGGAGAGCACAGGAAAGACAAGGGTTAGCTGGAACCAACATTTGTGGTTGAGATAATTTGCCACTGATGTAATGGGGCCTTCCTGCTATGGTTGTACAAACTGGGTCACGTACAACCCTTTGTGCACTTGACTCACAAGGTAGCAAGCGCTACCACTAACAGACTTCTCAAGGATAGTATTTGGGAGCAAGAGGTCAGAACTGAACAGAAGACCAGCAGACACAATAATGTATTGTGAAGCACAGTGCTAGCCTTTTAGAGTGTTTCTAAATACTAGACATTCCAAAGGTGGTTCAGTTAGAGGGCTGTATACCCATTACAGGAGCAAATGAAATACAGATAGCCATGTGGTGCTTCCTTTCTCCTCCTTTCTCTCTCCTGTGTGTCTCAGGCACAGATATGGGCACAGGCTTAGGCTGGGCACAGGTGCAGATCTCTAATGGTTACATTTTCCAATACGTCTGTGCCCGAAAAGGTTAGTGCTAACTGCAACAGTTTCCCTCTCCTCACGTTCCGGCACAGTCTCTCAGTACTATGATACCTACTCAGTGTAGTTGGTGAGACACAGGTGTGGGCTTCACACTCTTGAGCTTTGGCGCGAGGGGCAGGAGGTCACAGATGGTGATCTACCCGCTTCAGGAGTACGGGCACTAGGAAACAAGCTTGGTCGGCTTCTAAGTGGTTGTGGCACTCGGGTAAATACAAGAGGGTGTTCATCTTCAGTAGTCGTGGTCCTGGGGCCAGTGCAGGAGGACACTCATCTTTGGCAGTTGTGGCTTTGGAGGCTGGAGCACAAGGCCCTAGAGGCCAATACAGGCGGCCCAGGCCTCTCCGCATATGCCAGACTAGTGTGTGACGCCAGCATCAAACTGAAATTTAGGATACCAGTTGTGCATGCAGTTGGTCACTCAGGACAGGGGTAGCTCATTTACCGTACAGGGGAAATTTCCATACCAATTATAGATGATGAACTGCCAGCACACAAGTCATAAAGCAGCAGTTAAATCAAAAGTGCAATCCAATACTAAGCAAACTTTAAAATATATTTCATAAATACAGTCATTTTGCCTAAAAAAAACAGCCTGCCATTTTCCAAATATATAACAATACACAAGGGGTATACCCAAATCACCCTCCTATACTTGGGTATAGAACATTATCACATGCAAAAAAAGATAGGTACGGAGGAATTAATATCTCATTTTATTTTATCATAGGGAACACTCAATTACCCTATCATCAGTCTACAGTCCTACACAAACATACTGTCCATATAACTTTAAGGCACACATATGCAATGGGACCGATCTTTGAATGAAAAACATTATAACATTCAAAAGCACAAGGACATACCAAAATACATATAAAAAGAAACACAACAAACAATTATAAACTCAACTCTACGTTGCCAATACCCACACATATTTATATAACTAGTATTCACACATTTATTCTGGGTGATCCACTCAGAGGTAGTCTTTTGGGCACATAGGAAAAAGCACCTCTTTTCCCTGACGCGAACGCGTTTCAGCCTTTGAATTCTTCTTGGCCTCCTCAGGACAAGGGCAATGGAACCATGATTTTGATATCCTGTCTTGGTCGCACAACCGCAACCACTGGATCTTAACGCCTAAGGTTGTGCCTCAACCCGAGGTACAAACACTTCTCTCAAAGGTGGGAACTAATCTTAAATGGATCCTCGTATTTCAATTCCGGACGCCGCTTTACCTAAGTCTGCCGTGTAGTATCACAACGATTAATCCCTCGGTCCTCCACTGAAACGTTCAGCGTTTCCAAATAAGCAAGCTTATTAAATTGTAGCACATGATTTTTATATGGCATAAAAAGCTTCCAATTCCTTAAACATGAGTTTATATTTTTCATCGAGCATTCACCTGCACTATTGTCACCCATGTATCAATGTTGCCTTAAATACCAAAGTATTATCATGAGGAAGCCATTCATAAGGCAAGGATTTACACAAGCATTGTGGCAGGCATAGCGACTTTTATGTCAAAAAGACCACGACAAGTTAAGGATGAGCATCCTTCGAAAGGCCCATCATTTTAAAAGCATATTCAAAAGTATATCTGGACCACTCTGAACCAGCTAAGGATTGGCACTATTATACCAGGGATAGTCAGAATGCCAACAGAATAACGACAATGTCTACAATATGTCATGGAGGGGCCACAATTATGCCAGTCGTAGCCTCAATTACACCATAAATGCCCACATTGTATGACGATAGTTAAGGATTCTCTCTTACTGAAAACCTCTCCACAATTAACCCACCCCACCATCTACACACACACACATGCACACGCACCCCCCACCGAACTCAAGTTGAAGCATGGTGCTGACACCAAGAACTGGCCCACATTTGTCTTCATTGCAAATAACTTTACTACTCCTAAACTGAGAAAAATCCTAACTTTGAGACTTTCGGTATTCACAGAAGGCATTTAGGAGTCCTAAAGTTAGGAGTCCTAACTTTACTACTCCTAAACTGAGAAAAATCCTAACTTTAAGACTTTCGGTATTCACAGAAGGCATTTAGGAGTCCTAAAGTTAGGACTACTAACTTCTGTGAATACCGAAATGAGTAAGTTCATTCTGTGAATACCAAAATGAGTAAGTGTATTCTGTGAATACCAAAAAGTACTAACTTTACGTTTTTGACGTAAGTTAGTTCTGTGAATCAGGCCCCTGGTATATGGTAGGGCATGTAGGGTTAAAGACCCCAGTGGACTTAATCCACTTAATTGTGCACTGCTGTGGTGTCTATCGTATGATGAAGCATTATTTTTAAAAAGAACAGATGATGGAAGGAATGCTGACTTTATCAAACATTCACGCGCAGTCACAGATCTGGGTTAAATCCAATGTCTTTTTGCACGCCATTCCAGTTTAGACCCAATCATATGCAAATCAGTTTTGACCCTGTTCCCCATGAGAACAGTCCAGCCCGACTGCCAGGCCAGGTCTTCCCTGGACCAGAAACAAGCATCCTGGGACCGGTTTCGGGGTAACACCCCTCATCAGCCAGGCTAGCTTGAACCTGGTGGCTTAGCGAGCACAGGAACCACGTCTGGACATACCATTCTACTTAGGGTGACAAGTGCAAAAAGAACAGATGATGGACGGAATGCTGACTTAAACATTCACCCCCAGTCACAGATCTGGGTTAAATCCATAGTTTTTTTGCACCCCCGCCATTCCAGTTTAGACCCAGCCTTACACAAATCAGTCTTCACCCTGTTCCCAACGGGAATAGTCCAGCTCAAACTGCTAGGCCAGGACTGCCCAGACCAGAAACAAGCATCCCCAGACCAGTTTCGGGGTAACACCCCTCATCAGCCAGGCTAGCTTGAATGTGGTGGCGTAGTGAGCACGGGACCCACGTCTGGGCACACCCTTCCCACTTAGTGCAACAAATGCAAAAAGAAAAGATGATGGACGGAATGCTGACTTAATCAAACATTCACCCCCAGTCACAGATCTGGGTTAAATCCATCATTTGTTTGCACGCCATTCCAGTTTAGACCCAGCCATACGCAAATCAGTCTTGACCCTATTCCCAGTGGGAACAGTCCAGCCTGAACTGCCAGGCCAGGTCTGTCCTGGGCCAGAAATAAGCATCCTGGGACCGGTTTCAGGGTAACACCTCTCATCAGCCAGGATAGCTTGACTCTAGTGGCACAGTGAGCACGGGACCCATGTTTGGACATACCCTTCCCACTTAGGGCGACAAATGCAAAAAGAACAGATGATGGACGGAATGCTGACTTAATCGAACATTCACTTCCAGTCACAGATCTGGGTTAAATCCATCGTTTTTATGCATGCCACGCAATTCCAGTTTAGACCCAGCCATATGCAAATCAGTCTTGACCCTGTCACCATGGGAACAGTCCAGCCCGAACTGCTGGGCCAGGTCTTCCATGAACCAGAAACAAGCATCCTGGGATCGGTTTCGGGGTAACACCCCTCATCAGCCAGGCTAGCGTGACTCTGGTTACGTAGCGAGCAACACTCATGTTACTAGGATTTTCTTCCCCAAAGCAGTTTTATAGGCTTATTAGTTGTGCTAAAAGCGAGAAAAGTTGTATTTCTTGCTTTGGAAATGTTTCACTGGGCAGAGCAGATCTTTCACCTTAAGAGTGTGCTGTAGTATTACTGAAGCAAATGATAATTGTATAGGAGCTGAGCAGCAGTGACATCACTAGAAATGGTTTTCTGATGGGGGCACACAAGGGTACACAGATACAACTGTGCGGCTACCAATAATAGGCACTGGTGAAAACCGTGCACAACTGCATGCATGTGCCTGTATGCATGTATATCTAGTGTAAGCAGGACTGCCCTCAATTGATACTACACATTCATTTTGGGTAGTCGGTGGTAAGATATTCTTTATGTCTATTATCTTTCCACTCTGTCTCTGCTAACACTGTGATTCTGTTATACAAAAATATATATATTTTTTTTAATGATTTTTATTAATTTCAATAAAGTAACATCAATACCATCTGCGTGACGATTCAATCTGGCTTTTAACATTGTAGAATAGCAATAAAAACGAATGGCATAGGAAGGGGGATAAGGAGACACTCATTTAAGTGACATTTAGTGTCCATTTTGCTGGCTGGCTTACTGCTTCACTCCGCAGCGCCGCACAGCCAAATGCAATTATATTGCAACAGGAGTACCAAAAAGAGAATCGGCCATTGTTCCTTAAATCCAGTTCTACGGTGAATTGCATACAATTGCAGAGTAAATTACAAGCTTGAACAAGAGAAACACAACAATGGATACAAATAAAAGAATTAACAAACGAAAAAGAGAATGAGAACCGATCTCTACATAAGAAAACATCATCGTAAGTGCGTTTGTCGGTCTGGTGCAATAATAAGTAACGTATACTTAATCGTAGGGGTGTAATGGGCCGTGTATTAGTATGTATGTCGTGGATGAGAGGGGGGTGCAGAAGTGAGGGGGGGAAAAGACGGAGAGGAGGAAAAGCCATGGGCTACAGCAAGAGCAGGTAAAGTTAGGAGGGGGGGGTCCGCAGAGAGTTTAGTCTCAATCACGGATAAATATCCCTGCCATTGTATAGGGGTTTGCCTCGGGAGGCTGACGCCCGTGCATGCTATACAAAAACTTACATAGATTTTGATGTTACTTGAGGACCATCGACCATACTGCTTAATTTTTAAATAGATAAGTGCCAGGGCTCAACATGGGGAGACCACTGCAGCTTGCACCACACATTCCCCCTGCCGTGCTGCTAATGATAGTAACAACACAACTACTAACCATCACACTCCCACACGTGGCAATTCGGACTATTGAAGGACCCAAAGATATAGTGACAGGTAATAGTCATTTTTAATGTATATTTATTTAATAATTAACTGTTGTTGTGGTCATCTCTAAATTAGCCACGAAATGCTACCTTTTGGCAGACTTTCCAAGCGCAGGTGTTAACAATTAAGTGCCGGTGCCAAGCACCGCAACCCACCCGCTCATATTAAGCACATCTTCCTGCCTCCTGTAACCCCATAGACTTTACTTGGGTCCTGATCACGAGTCACGCTATGAACTCTGATCCCTGGGCAAAGTTGTGCAGGTATCAAAATTACGACCAGTGTGATCGGTGAAGTATATAAAGGGAACATGCATGGAAAAAAAGCAAAATGTGTGCCTTTTGGTGCAATGCACATCGCATCTGCATGCTATGCCTCATTTCCAGTGCAGAACATTATAATACCGCATCCTGTCACTGTGGCAATGGTGTCTGCCGGATGAGGTTAATATCCTTGAGTATCACACAGTTCATAATCTGGTCCTTAATCTCCACCTCTTTCTTTGCCTTTGGTGCCTTAGAGCTATAAGTGTGTCCTGTGTGACCAAATCTGTTTTGTGCTTTTGTATTAGAGGCATATGTACAGGTTAGGGGAACATGTGGCCATTTTTCTACCTTACTCTACAGGCTCTGCATGGTCTTCCCTATCTATAGTAGTTATCTGCAGTCACAAGTGCTGCCTTTGAATTGACACTATGGAAAACTTTTTTAAACTGAGAGGTGAGTGTTTCTGTGCATTTGAATGTGTAGGGGTGTGTATAAGAAAGAGACCCATATGTCCACCTATTCTGCCCATTTGCCTTCTTTCTGCAACATTCTCTGTAGTTGTAACCTCCATTTTCAGTCTTGTACTATGAATTCTTAATATATTCAAGTTCAGATGAGGCCAGGCACATCCAGCTAAATCCAACATCTGCCTGACAGCTGCATCCTCATATACACTTCGAAGAGCTTGACAATGAGTGCTCTTTGTTGGATGAACCTTGGTGAGTGCCTAAAAACACCAAAGAGTTTATCTAATAAACAGCAGGGGGTGGGAAAAGAGGTAGCACCCACTCCATCACTTGAATGTAAAACCCATACAGACACTGACGACTGGTGAAATGTAAAGGTGGCGCAGTGTAAATGCCTGGCCATGTTTTATGACACAAGCAAGCAAAGTGAGAGATCCCCACTCTTCCAAGGATGGCAAGTGCGACCGGCACCGATCGGAGGTAGGGGGGCTGAGCGGGAGGGGGGAGGATGTATGAAGTAGGGGGGAGGACGTGAGGGGAGGACATGGGGCAAGCGGCTATGAAAAAATTAAATTAAAAATGTTTTAATGTACCTTTTTGCCGCTTCCTCACCCGTCTCTCCTCCGCAGTCCGCCCTCGCTCAGCCACAGGAAGCACACTTAGCAGCGTTGTGATTGGTCTGAGCACCGTTTTTCGGTGCTCAGACGCGGACTGGAGGCCTGGGGATGTTCTCCATGTAGGCTGTAATGCAGCCTGCACGGAGAACATGCGAAGTGCGCAAGACTGAATTGGGCGGCCCAAGAGGGCCATCCAAGCAGTCATTGTGCACTTTACGAGGGTGCTATCACTACTTCCCTGCCCCCGCCCCCTAACGCAAAGCTGTGGGCGGAAGTATGAGAGAATGAAATGATAATAACGCGAGTTACTATAATTTTATTTTCTCAGTCTTTAACTGTGAAAAGTGAGGCGACACTCTTCTGCCTTAGCGGAGGAGCCGCCACTGAAGGTTGGGCAGAGGCATATCTTCGTCAGAAAAATTGGGGGGAGGGACGTGTCATTTTCAGATTTTCCTTCAATGGCTTTGGGGCATCCAGTTAAAATACATTATATGGCAAGAAGGGCATGCAGAGGGCTTAAGGTGCAGTGATGAGGGAGAGGGGTGTGGATTGGTAGAAGTACTAATTGGCAGGAAACACAGCATTTTGAAGAACTGCCAGTAATCTCGAGGACCTTAAAAACAGACAGGGAAGAGAGAAAGAGAGAGAGAGAGAGACGAGAGAGAGAGAGAGAGAGTGTGTGTGTGTGTGTTTTCATCTCGGTGTATTTTTAACTTCAGGTGAAATCCGAAAGAGACCTCTCCCTTACCCAACTGGGAGCACCTGTATCCAACTATTTACTACAGATTTATTAGGTGAGATGTATCACCCCAAACGCCAGCCTGAAGCTCCACCCTTAAGGGTGGGTACCAGGAGTGCTTTTCCAATTACAATTTTAAACTATAGAGGATAAATAAACCATATGAAAGACACCCGCACGCCTACAAGTTAGACAAATCACCTGAATGATTATTTCATAAAATTACTTAGCTTAGATGTTTGTCTTGTGGAGGCATGTATGTTTTTTTCTTTCATAAGGTGGCAGGCTGCAGTGTCAAAGCACTGACAGACGGTTTCAGCCAGAAGAAACGCAGATGGGGCACAGTCCACAACCATCCCCTAACCAGTGATACAACTGCTGAGCATCTCTTTTAAAGCACAGTTTCTTGATCTGCCAATCCTTCCTGCATCCAAACTATAATATAGGGGAGCCGGTACTTGCTATGCCCTTCCTGCTGTGGCCCTTATAAGATTATAAATATGCCCATTAGTTAGTTTTAGGAAAACAGACAAAGTCATAATTGATCCACTAGACACCAGGGCCTGGATTACAGATAGGACTCACTATCCTTATTTGAGCCATGGCACACCTTTAAACAGGTGCGTTGGGGACAAACAGGGACAGTGCACCCTATTACGATAAAGGCATTGCAATGAGGGAAAGCCCTCTGAAGATAGCGCTAGTGTAACATGTGTGTCAGCACTATCAGTACTACAGAAGGGGCTGTACAAGCATTTGTGGCCCCTTCTGTAGTACCTTGGGGGCACAAAAGGTGGGTGCACATGCTCGTTGGGCCCTCTGGGCATTATGTTGTAGAACAGCCCCAGGTAAACATTAAAAAAGGAAAGGTGCAAGGGGCCGGCTTGTCCTGGAATCGGGCTAACCCCAAACTCTGCAACCAAGACAGTCTTTTTGTATCTCTGCGGGGCAGCTTAGGGGTTTACACCTTGTTTGAATGCCCAGGGGTGGGCAGGAAAAACATTAGGCAACAACTGAGGATAATTTAATTCAGGTAAGTGGTCTCTACATAATATTAGGTGGCCCCCAGTTCTCTGGCTTCAAGACAGCCCTTTTGCCTCACTATGGTGCCAGATTGAGGCATTTACTCTCAATATGTTCAGGCCAGGACAGCAGAAAGCCCACTCAACACCAAGGGAAGCATAAAAATGGAATGAGGTGGGGGCTGGCTTGCTCAGGCATAAACAAACAAACTGCCAACTTATAACCCGACTGCCTTGCCAACGTGTGCAAAATAACTATAAGCCATCAACACGTCCCAGTCTACCTTAAAGTTTCAAAGTGGCTGAGGACATGGATCTTCTTCTACCTGATGCTGCAGTACGCAAAGGTGATTTAACTGAATTTATCATATTGCTTATTCAGTGCAGACTGTAAGAAGAAGAAAAGCCAGTTACTCAGTGGGCTGGAATTCATGCTCTGATCTCCCAGAATGCCGTACCCCTGAAGAAGGTTGGGATTATACCAGTAATACCATCTCCAGTAACAAACTACGCTACAGTATACACAGCTCTAAAAAAGATCCAAAATGTGCATGCTCAGCTTCAAGATCAGCCTATCCTGCCAATTTTTGATGAAGGTGTTTTCCGTATTGTAGCTGACATTTTTATGAGCAATCCAGTAGAATTTGATGATCTTTATCTAATGATGGGCATTTTCCACATGAAAAAATGTGTGTTGCGGTGCGCAGAAGTTATCTCAGTGGATGCGGCATAGACGATGTACTTATTAAGGCTGAAATCTTTGGAAGCAAAACTGTACAGTCAGTATTGAGTGGAACTCATTATGTACATTCGTTAAAAGTTATGCTCATCATATCTAAAGCTATAGAAACATTGGGCTGGAATGCTTCCTGGAAAAAGAATGAGAAATTAGGTTTTTCATATCTTATCTCAGAAGTGAACAAGGCACAGGATGCACTCCATTCAAGAGACATAAAGCAAAGCTAGGCAATGTCCCATACACTCAGTTCAAAATTAAAAAACCTGAAAACCAAGCTCGTAGAGTTTGTCAAAGAATGTGGAGAAAAATCTGAATTTTGCAAGTACTGGGGAAATGTTTTACACATGTTAAAAACTTGGTACATGCTGATTGAGAAGGTGATTGGGAGCTGCAAGTGAAGACTGTGGAGTCACTGATTACTGTGTTTTGTGAATTTGATTGCATAAACTACCTGAGATATGGGTCCTGGCATTTGGAAAGAGTGAAGAAGCTAAAGGTGGAAAAACCATACCTCTAAAGAAAATTGATCAAAAGACATTTTGTGATGAATGACAGAGAGGGAAGGTTCAATGTTGTGGCTCCAGATATGAAACTGGAACAGATGATCCAGAGATCACAGAAAAACTCCAAGGAATTGTTGGTCAGACACATAAAAGTGAATAAGTTGCTCAATGGCACCTAGTTTACCATGAAGTCCTTTATATTTGCAATGATTTCACAGAGAAGACAAATTCAAAATTAATGGACCATCGTGAAACAGTTCCTCACAACAAACATGTGGGAAAGAGAGGAGAACATTTCAATAAACATGTTGACAGCCTTCTTCGTTTAATGCAGCAGCAAGGAAACCCCTTTGAAATGACTGAGCCTGTGTGACTACATAACTTCGTGACCAAACAATATGTGGATAACGATATAAAGACACGTCTACTAGATGTCGTGGAACATGAATCAAAACTATACGCAGACCTGAAGCAGGAGAGTATTGTATTGAAAGAGAAAAAGCTGTTTGACATAATCACTAAAGCTAAACTTCCATGCTTTAATTGCCATAGTAATATTTTCGTCCTACCAGCCACTTAAAACACCTTACAAAAAAACAACTTTTGCAAGCACATAGAGAGATGGATGTAGCAAAAAGGGGTGAATTTATCAAGGATATTCTGTTGCATAATATTAATCCTACAAAGACATTGTTTGATGGAGATGCCGGAACCAAACAAGTGAAGCACAAACTCATACAAGAGCTACAAAAAATGCTTCACCTGAAGAATTTTAATTCGAAAAGGTGTCCTCATTGAAAACTGCTGTTGTTGTGGGCTATATGTCACTATTGCGATTGGTCAAGATTTCATCCATGCAAAACTTTGGAGAGGTCGTTCAGAGTGTTCTACAGATATCAAAGATAGTGTGCACCTTGCAAGGACTGCACATTGTCTTTGACAATTATCTTGAATTATATGTCAAAGAATGTGTGAGAATCAGACAAATGTCTACAAGGGGAACAATTGACCTTGCCTGCATCAAAAATTTGACACCTATACCTGTGCAACTTGACAAATTCTAGTCATCAACATCAAACAAGATGAACTCTGAGATGTTAACTCACCAAAACATTGCTGATGCTTCAGTGAACACTGAATTTCCAATTATTGCAAGTGAAATGATTGTCAATGAGGAGCTGGTGCCTGCAGAGATATATTCAAAGGTATGGGCCATATTGTTCAAGAACTTAACAGCCAATTGGAGGAAGCTGACCTTTGTGTTGAGGCACATGTTGAGTGGGCTGTTCAAAATGGTTCTAATCGAGCCACTGTATTGTCAACTGACACAGATGGTATTATTGTGCTACTTAGATTTGTTGAAATGTTCATAAGTGAAGGATCATCAGAGTTATGGAAACGTTATGGAACAGGCGAGAAAATACACTTAATCCCGCTTCAAATTCTGTACAAGAAACTTGACCCAGAGATGCCCAGTATTCTTATCAAGGCACATATTCTTACGTGTGATGACACTATGAGCAAAATTAGAACAAAGCTTGGAACTTTAACTGCTGAACCTGTGAAGTTTCTAAAAGGATTTGACTTTAGAGATGTAGAAAAATACCTTGTGCATGTGTGGAAAATGAGTTCTGACTGTCACACATTTGACGATCTTTGGTACAGTGAGTTCAAAAGCTTAATCCCGTTAAGTGACCTTCCACAAATGTCGTATTCTGTGCGTGGATACATTAAAAGAACGCGCTACTTGATCAGAAGATGTGCAAATGTTTTGGATCATGCATATGTAGAGAAAGATCTGTGTGACTTTGGTTGGGAAGATAATGATGGGGGTGCTAAAACCTCGAAAATTTCTAAAGCCTCTATTCACAGAACTTATACATAAATGTACTTGCAAAACCTGTGCTGCAAAAGTATGTCTTTATTGATATGCTTTCTCAAATGTTCAATATTCAGCAAAAGTACCACGAGTGTTTGTCAAAACAAATAAATAAAGTGAACTATCTATGAAAATGTGTCCTAAAGCAGGAGTGATCATTTTTTTTCATAAACATTGTTTGGTGTTTACATAAAAGGATTAAAAACCATCATTATTTGTTTCATTTCTATATATATCTCTTCTTCCTCTATTATAGCTCCCATCTTGGAAAATGCCGGAAATGTTGCTCTGAGGAGTTAGTGTCTGTCTCTATAAGACTACTTGATCCACAAAACCTATGTTTGACACCAAAATGAAGTATATAAGTCTCATGTTTTCTGAAATATTGCATCATCACTGCAACATATCCAGAAAAACTTGGCCCAGATCATCAATTTTTAAGGAGGTATATCAGGGGTCCGGGATTATCTTAAGCACCTTCCAAAATTAATTGTTTTACTTCATACCCATTTTCTAGTCATTACATTTTTCCTTATGAAGTGATGAATAGTCAGTACACAATGGAAAATGACTGTAAGCCATAGTTTTGTCGATGGCTCTGGGTATCAATATAATATTATTTGATATCTTATCTTTGACTACATTTTTAATATTCACTTCCACCAATGAGTGTGTTATAGACATACTTACTATAATTGTACTGCATCTAGTATGGTCTAGGTGTCAGAACAGGTTTATCCAAGTACGTTATCAGATGCACTAACCTGTGCTCCACAGGCCCAGCTTTAGCGATGCAAGGAGATAAACCACTAACGCCTAAATGAGTTTTCCAGAGCGACTACAATAAATGCTCGGTCCAAGAGAACCTCCATGGGGGAGAAGTGGAACTGGAGAAACGTTAGAGAGTGATGAATTTGTGGTGTATTGTTCACACCGGCTCACTCCTTTTTCTGTAATTTTGGCATACAGTATTCTGTGGAAATACACCATAATGTTAGTTATCAGATCCCAAGCTAAACTTGGAAAATAACAATGAACAAGAAAATGCCTTTAACTTACCAACACCACACACTTGTAAATTGTTCCAGTTTCTCTCTCATAATCCTTCTTAGAGACAATTGCAAGTTTCCATTTCCATTTCTCAAAATAATAAAGCATACTAGTCTTTAGAACCAAACATCATTGTGTCTTTAACACCTTCAAGTCTTGTTTTCCAGCACATGCTCATTTGCTCATAGTTCTCTTTAACTGTTGCATTTCTAATCTTTTGCCCTTTAACACATTGGTATGCACAGCAAAGTTGCAGTGTTTTTTTAAATGTTAAATCTTGTCCAACTTTTACAAATCTCTAGCTAATTCTTGCTTGTCATCTTAGATGTGTGCAACTAAAAGATTTTTACTCATCTTTGATGTCTTTCATTTTTCTTTTAGGTCTCGCGTGTCTACCGGTGTTAAACAAGAAGGAGAGGGATAGTGGTTGGCAAAACTTCCAGGCTCTTGGGTACCTTACACAGGTAAGTACCAGGATCGTTGGGTGGGCACCTCTTCTCTCCTTGAGAGCCGATTGCCAAGCAGGGCGTGGCTGGAACAGCATGCCTTAAATAACCTTAGTTTCAAAATTGCCAATGACATTTCAAATTCTCATGTATGGAAATTTCTATTGTTTCCGAGTTAAGATGCCAGTTTGTCATCTAAAATGATCTGCACATGCATGAAGTTCTCTTTTGGCACCATAAGTACTTGGACTTGAATTATCTTGGATGGTGAGCAACTCTTAATAAGCATAAATAATGTTTTACTCAGACTCAAACATTGACAATTACTTTGTGTCCAAACTCCTTTTTTAAACTTAGTCATTCACAGTCTCCATGCCCGAACATTTGATGCCCATTTAAAGAATTCACAAAAGTAATCTGTGACAAAATCCTAACTTTACGACTTTCGGTATTCACAGAAGGCATTTAGGAGTACTAAAGTTAGGATTTTGTCTCAGTTAAACTTAAGTTTTGGTCTTAAGTTAAACTTAAGACAAACTTAAGTTTAACTGAGACAAAATCCTAGTCATAAAGTTAGAATTTTGTCTCAGTTATACTTAAGTTTTTCTTAAGTTTAACTCAAGACCAAAACTTAAGATTAACTGAGACAAAATCCTAACTTTAGTACTCCTAAATGCCTTCTGTTAATACCGAAAGTCGTAAAGTTAGGATTTTGTCTCAGATTACTTTTGTGAATTGGGCCCTGAATAATTTCGTAGACTACGGGCCTTATTGGGTTTAAAGGAGTTTGGGTAATAGGTGATCACAACACTAGCTTACTGTTAAAAAATGTAAAATATAAATATATCTTTAGTTGTCTGACTTCTCAGAATAAAGTGTAGATTGCACAGATTTGACTGTACTATACTGAGTCGGATAATGTTTCTATATTAGCCCATCTTTCTGTCTTAATCCCATCAGAGGGTTGGTACATCCATGTCTATTTTCCTCGCTCTGTGGATCCACATGCTAACTGCACGACATGGGGGGCAGATGGAAATCTAACGGAGGGTGGGAGGATGTATGAGGTTTATAAAAATCTCATGGTGCATGCCACTCTACCCGTGGTGCCCTTTCTGACTGTGGTATCTTTTTATGCTGTGGTTCTTAATGCAGGGGCGGCTCCTCCGCTAAGGCGGAGGAGTGTCACCCCACTACTCTCATAGCAATGAAAAAAGGAAAAATAAAATTATAATAACAACGTTATTATCATTTTATTTTTTGCATCTACGGGGCTCGGTTAGGGCGGGGCAGTGGTGGTGTCACAGGGAGGAGGAGTGGTTTGTGCACAATAAGTGCAGATGATGGTTTGGCTGGCCATCTTGGGCCGGCCAAACAGTCATGCGCACTTGGCATGTTCTCCACTGAGGCTGTACTGCACAGCCTGGGTGGATAACATGCACAGGCTCCCACTCCCTGTCTGAGTGCCGAACCAAGGTGTTCTGACCAATCACAACGCTGCTGTCATGCTGGTGACAGCAGTGTTGTGATTGGTTTAGGGGAGCCTGTGTGCTTCCTGCTTCCGGGACTCAAAGTCAGGAAGAGAAGCGGAAGAGAGATGCCGGGTAGCCGTGACTAGGTAAGTGGTTTTTGAAAATATTTTGCTCAGGGCATTCGGTTCGATCCCTGGCAGCAGCTCAGCTCAGCATCATGTGACTCTGGACAATATCTCACTTAATCTCCCTGACGGCCCAACACCTCCTAGATAAATTTGCACTTTACAAATCTGGAATTATTATTTATTATTAGGAGACAAAAGGTATACTACACGCTGACTGATGTTTGTGTTTGTATTGTGGGCGCGCGTTTTTGGGCGTAGATGGGGAGATGAGAATTTAAGACCTTTGTTTTGAGTTTTTCTTGTTTTCTTATAAGCTCACTTTTATTTGCACAGATTTCACACAGGCATGTAATGTGGCCCTTGTGCCTGAGGTTACTGGTCAAGGTGCTGCAATGTGCTGTGTGATAGCAAAACTGGTCAGCTGTGAGGCAGGTGTGGTGGCAGCTATTGTGCTACTGATGCTCAGACAGGACTACAACTACTGATGCTCAAAGTAGTAATAGCACAGGATTACGTTCTGTGAATGTGGATGATACAATATGATTTACAGTTTGAGATTTTGGCTTGTGTGTCCGATAATCACCCTTGCAAGTGTTTCATAGATAATTTTTGTTGGCCTTTTGTAGTAGATGGTCAGAGCAGACTGTTATTTTCCCATCACCCAGAGCCTTTTATCATTTTAGGCCTGCTTTATTAGGGGATTTTTGTTATGATTTTTCAATCGACTTTTATTGAGGGTATGGGTAGGGTAATAAGGGCAATTAATTTTATTTTAGAAGGTCCTTATTTTTTATTTTCATCCTCCTTTCAAGGCAGTTAGTTGGGGATGCAGGTCCTCGCCTCCCTTTTTCTTTTTAAATATTGATGCACATTCATCATGGGTCCACTTTTATTGAGCGGGTGCTCTGGAACGCAACAGGTGACTAACCTCAACCTAATGATTTTTTTTATGGGTCATCTTTATTTAGCCCCTAAACTGTTATGCATTTTATTCAGGTTCCTTTCATGCTCATTTTTTGTAGTTTCTGACTTTTTAGTATCAAATTTTAAAGGTTGCATTATACTTGCCCTGCTTTTTAACTGTTTGTTCAGTTGTTGCTGTTCATGTCGTTTATTGCCAATCATGACTCTCTAGGTTTCTCTCTGTTTGTTGTGACTAAGCCAGTAGGTATTGTTTGGTTGTTTGGAGACAAGAGAAGTCTAGATCATGTGGGGTAAAGGTACTTCCAGGTCCTGGGAATACCAGAACATTCCAAGAAATGGTGCAGCCCTGGTACAAAATCATTTTTGTTATTTACGAAGACATGCAAAGCCACCTTACAATGAGAAGGCATTGCTTGGGTGGAGCATGGGCTTTCCCATGAATCCACCCATAGATTTTGGCGCATTTCAAGATTTATTTAGAATTGTAAACCTGGGAATACACCAAAAAACTGTGAGTTACCCGCAGTGAGGCATAACAAGGAGAAATATCTTTATTTCCACGTGTGCTGCATAGAAAGAAGAAAACACATTTAAGGATTATTTTTGTGCAGGAAGTCATTCCTACATGCACAAAAATAATCCTGCCCGTGATGCAGGCACCCTTGCACTATGGCGCAATGGGGCCTGCGTGGGCACTTGGCTGCATAAGGTGTGCCAGTGTCAGGAGAGATTCTACCCAGATCAGTGACTGGGGGTGAGTGTCTGAAAAGTTTCAGCACTCCGTTCATCATCTTTTTGTGTTTGCATTGTTCGGCCTAAGTTGGCAGGGTATGCCCAGACGTGGGTCCCTTGCTCACTTCGCCACTGGATTCAAGCTAGCCTGGCTGATGAGGTGTGTTACCACAAAACCTGTCCCAGGATGCTTGTGTCCGCTCCAGTGAAGACCTGGCTTGGCAGTTAGGGCTGGACTGTTCCCATGAGGAACAGGGTCAAGACTGATTTGCATATAGTTGTGTCTGAACTGGGGTTGCAAAGTGAGCTAAAGAACGATTATGGATTCAACCCAGATCTGTGACTGGGGGTGAGTGTCTGAAAAGTTTCAGCGCTCCGTCCATCATCTCTTTGTGTTTGCATTGTTCGCCCTAAGTTGGCAGGGTATGCCCAGACGTGGGTCCCTTGCTCACTTTGCCACTGGATTCAAGCTAGCCTGGCTGATGAGGGATGTTACCTCGAAACCGGTCCCAGGATATTGTTTCCGGTCCAGTGAAGACATGGCTAGGCAGTTTGGGCTGGACTGTTCCCATGAGGCACAGGGTCAAGACTGATTTGCATATAGATGGATCTGAACTAGGGTGGCGAAGTGAGCTAAAGAACGATGATGGATTCAACCCAGATCTGTGACTGGGGGTGAGTGTCCGAAGAGTTTCAGCACTCCTTCCATCATCTCTTTGTGTTTGCAGAGCACAAATGTGCCATATCTTAGTTGATATGGTGCCTTTCTGCTATATCCCTTTCATGCAACACAGCACAGCAACGCTGCTTGCCTCCCTGCATTACGTGAAAATGATTAAATATGCCCTAGTTCACTAATGTTATTCCTCATTTGTTAGACCTGTCATCCTTAGGGTGTTCTTCCCACAACCTTTTTGCCTGCTTACCTCCTCCTTTTTGCTGTATCTTTTTGTTGGCCTTAGGACTCAGCACTTTACCACTGCTGACCAGTGCTAAAGTACATGTGCTTCTCCCCTAAACATGGTGACATTGGTGTATATCCAATTGACATATATAGTTTAAAAGTTAGTCCCTTGTGAAGTGGTATACCATATACCTAGGGCCTGTAACCTAAATGCTACTAGTGGGTCTGTGGCACTGATTGTGCCACCCACACAAGTAGCCTTTCAAACCTGTCTCAGGCCTACGATTGCAAGGCCTGTATATGCAGTTTACTGTAACTTCAACTAGGCATTTATTACCACCGGCCAAGCCTTAAACTCCCCTTTTATTACACATAAGTCACCCCTAATGTAGGCCTTAGATAGCCCTAATGGCAGGGTGCTATGTAAGTAAATGTCAGGACATGTACTTAAGTTTCAAATGTCATGGTAGTGATAAAAACCCAAATTCATTTTTCACTACTTTGAGGCCTACTCCTCTCATAGGCCAGCATTGTGAATTTCTTAATACACTTTTAAGCTGTGATTCTGGGTTAGAAAGGAGTAGCTACATCATGTTTCATATCTTTGAAATGGTAATGATAAATCCGCATTACTGGTAAAGTTGGAATTAACATTACTATTTTAGAAATGCCAAAAAATTGATATTTTTCTGCTCTGTGTGCCTTGCAGTCTGTCTCCAATACATGTCTGGGGTGGGTGACAGCTACACTTTGTGCATTTCCTCTAGACAGCCACAAACACAGGAAGGGTGGGTGTGACAGATAACTCATCTATATTAATCTGGATTCTGACTGCTCTTCATGGGCAGGAAGAGAGGCGAGAGCTGACACTTACACCTGAATAGGCAGTGTCCTGCTTCCCACACAAAGGGCTGATTACCCCATACTGATAGTCTGGAGCCTAGGCAGGGTAGAAAGGGGGACCTGTGCACTTCAAGGGCCTGCTTTGAAGCCACCCACACTTCAAAGGCAAAGCTGGGTATAAGTACTGGGGCTCTGACCCGACCAAGACAGTACACTACTGGACCTGTGAGGAACTCTTCCAGGATTGAAGACTGCTTGGCTCCAAGGATTAATGCTCTGCTTGACTGCTACTCTGGAAGAACTGTTTTTCTGCTTTGCTGTGCTGCCCTGCCTCCTGCTGATCTCTGCCCTGCTGAGGACAAGGACTGGACACATCTCACTTGAGCCCAGAGTGACTCCAAGGGCTTACTGACTTGTCCCCTGTTCTGAAGTTTCAGGGCCAACAAAGACTTCCCTCGACCCTGCAACAGCACCTGGACTCTGCCATCTGTGAGTCCTGCTCTGCCAATCCAGTCCTGGGCCCTTGAAAGTGAGCTTTTGCTGTGCAGAACAATCAAAATCAATGCAGTGACAACTTTGCGCCGACTAGAACTGATGCTTTGCCCTTCTACGCTGACGCAAGAGCCAATTGATGACATCGCTTCAAAGGACTGCACAGCTCGACAACCACAGAAACCACGGCTCGATGATGATGCATCATCTGCATCGTAAAGTTGTTCATCGACAAAGCTTTCATCCCCTGCAATGCATTGAGTCTTTGACGATGACACTTCCTCCATCCAAGGTACTTTTTCATCGGGACCTGCATGAGCCCTGTAGCCGGCTTGTCCTCCATCGAGGTCGGCCTGAACTTTGGATTAACTCCAGTCCAGCATGACCTGAAGTACCCCCTAAATGTTATTTGTTTCTGAGCACTACATTTCAATGTAATCTTTAAAAAATCATAACTCCGGTTCTACTTGTTGTTTTTTTTATCGTTTTGGTCTTGTTTTACTCATAAAAATAAAATCGATTTTTCTGACCCTGTGTGTAGTACGTTTGTGGTGTTTTCATTGTGTTACTGTGTGTGTGTTGCACAAATACCTTACACAATGCATCTTTAGATAAGCTTGACTGCTCTGTGCCAAGCTACCAGAGACTGAGCACAGGTTATCTGTTAGTGTGTATCTAGCTTAACCTAACTAGCGTGGTAGTTTCTGCTTGTACAAGGTGCATACCCTGACAACCTGAAACCCCATTTCTAACATAATTTGTAAGTAGTTTTTCACTCAGATGTGTCTTTTTGATTATGATGGTTCACGATTTCTCTAGTATTTTTAGTATTATTTGTTTTTTTAAATATGTTAAAGATATCTGTTGTCAAGGTACGTGGGTGCGGAGCTAATAACAGTAAACATCTACGTTCCCATATGTACTTTCCTTAACAGGGTAAAAAAAAATCGGACTATTAAAAATTCGAAAATGTATCATAACACTCTGATAACATTGCAGTAATAAATATTTGTGCCAGCAATTTTGATAACTAATTGGTAACCTTTTCTGTTATTCACATCTGTCCCCAAATCAAACTTCTTAGGACAATTCATCAACCTTTTCCTCCATAACAATCAGGCAAAAGGGCTTCCAACTTTTTTAAACATATGATAGAACTGGGTTTTGGCAAACTAGTGAATATGCCAACACAAGACACAGTTCACGTCATACCCATGTTATTCATGCATACGGAAACGTCTCAAAACACATCTCATTAAAATGATGAGGGAGGATTCTATTTTCGATTTTACCAAATGCCTGAGAATGCATGGATGAAGACCGGCGAGGGACAGCAGACCCCATCCCGCTTGAAGTTTAGCAGAATACCAACATCGAGGCCCCTGTCCCGTAAAGTTACAGGCGCTGTCGAGGTAAAAAAAAGAACCCTGAAACAATATGTGCGTCAAGGTTACAATCCAGGGACAACGATTTAAAGAGTTACTGAGCAATATAATTACCACTGCAGGAACCATGACCAATGCAGCTCTGGGACCTACAAGCATGCGCAGTATGAGGACAAGTGACGTTGTCATGCAGTTTAAAATAAGCTGCACCATAGCTGGATGCACCGAATAGTAGTGTAAGGACCAGTTTCAGTAAACTTCACTTGTTCTATTCAAAAACACAAGAGCGACACGTTCTGTACATTGTGTATGTAAATATACCTCGCTCACCTAAGGGACTTTAGATTCCTCTATAAGCAGAGGAAAACATAACAACTCAGACAGAATGTAATAGGGAGATCTCACGGCATGCTGGCTAGGAAAGAGCGATATCGATACTCAGCCTTTGAAAGGACAGTAATACAAAACAGGACAATAGTTTGGAAAAAATAAACGTATTTGATTGCAAGACAGATTTTAAATGTAACAATCCTCAATCACAGCTTTCCTGAAACTATTAAACACTGAACGGGGTTACGCCTAGAACGCACCACAAGCCAGGTGTCATGGGCAGTGTCATGAGTCTGCTCAGTTGAAAAACTATGGGGCAGATTTACAAGCCTCTTGCGAC
The DNA here is from genome assembly GCA_963921515.1 of Calotriton arnoldi. NCBI lineage: Eukaryota > Metazoa > Chordata > Amphibia > Caudata > Salamandridae > Calotriton > Calotriton arnoldi. The sequence continues at coordinate 2,663,336 of CAWUFW010000624.1, forward strand.
ACTTTTGCGCTGCAGTTGCATCACTTTTTGTGACGCAGCGTAAACAATGCGCCACATTGCGACCCATTTACAACGTGACACATCTAGGGAGATGCGTCACGTTGTAAAGCCTTGTGTCACATTATACCTGTGTCAGGTATAAGGTATGCAGGGTGGGTGTTCCCACGCCAGAAAGCCTTGTAGAAGTGACGCAGTGAAATCTACAAGATTTCACTGCGCCACTTCTAGGACGCCACTGCGTCAAAACCATACACCTGCTTGAAGCAGGCGTAAGGAGTGACGCAGTGTATTAAGAATAGGCCTCCCCATGCATTGCTGGAGTTGTGCTGGGCTTACGATTCCAGCAATGCATGGCTTTTGCTCCGACAGATGCTTCAGAATTTCTGATGCATCTGTCAATCATTGCGCCATGGTGCTCCGTATTAATGTAAGGGTTTCACAGGCTGGCGCAGGGAAACTGAGGCATCTATACAGATGCATCAGTTTCTTGTAAATAAGTCCCTATGTAGGCTTTAGGATACTTAAAGTTACAAAGCAAATTGAAAGTTCCCACAACACACTGAATTTGATACAGTTGAGTTGAGGAACTTTCCAGTCATACAAAGCGATAGAAGAACAGACACAGTGTAGAATAAAACAGAAAAAGACTAAAGTAAAATCTAGAGACATACTTGCCTACATGGAAGGAGAGATATTAAAGTTGGTAAATCAAGTAAGAAAAGCACCAGCGGGCAAGATAAAAAACAATACGAATAAGCCTTTGCCATCAAACGAGAAAACTGCATTCACTGAATCCACATAAGGAGTGTCAGGAAGGCAAGGATTATAACCATCTGAAAAACTAATTACATCTAAAGATTTCTAAGAATTTGGGGAAATTTAAACCAAGGGCACCTTCGAACTCAAGTTGATCAGTCATTTCAGTACAATATTTCATATGAAAATACTGCTGCCTACAACCACGAATCTTCAAAGCAGCACTAAGTCGAAATAATACACTGAGGATAGGAGGAGTAGTTAAAGGCTAAAGAGAGTAGCAGTGAAAACTGAACAAAAATGTGAAAGTCTTGAGAATCGAATATGTTCCTGACTAAGTGCTTCATGAAACTAAAGGAAGGGTGGATACCAACCCCCGATGGCTGAATTTAAATTTTGCAAGGTAAAGAAAAATCCTCATTGAGCAGAGTAATGTTATTTGTTATAAAGGATCAATAGAGGAGGTAAGAGTTTGTAATGGGCTATTTGGGAGATCATAGTAGTAAGTAGAATGAGGTTTGAGATGAGTTAGAGAGTGGAGGTGGAGGATATATTGAGAGAGGTATAGAAGCAGACATAGAGCAGTGCATTGGCGAGAGTCAAAAGTTTTTTTTCTACAGTAAGAGTGACGTAATAAATATATAGGTACATAAATACATAGAAAGGGCATTCATGTATAAGGAAAATAACATATTGAGATATAAAGTTGTATTGTATAAAGTCTCATATGTGCATGTGTGGATAGATAGTTAGAAACCCAGACTTTCGAGTGTTGCTGGATGTGAAGCAAATGTATTTGTGCATATTAATGTATATATATATATATTTTTGCTGCTGCTACTGCCATTGAGGGATTTTGTGAGAAAGTGAATTATTAGTTGGGGTGGTTGTGAGACCTCACCAAGTGATAATGCCACAATTTTGTATCAGGTCCAGTTAGGCAAATTTAATTCAAACCTTAGCTCATGCCTAGATAGCTGTGGCACAGAGCAGTCAGACTTAATTAAAAGGTAAACAAATGTAAAGCATTTATCAGTACCAAAACATTTAACACGTTGAAAACACAGCTCATCAAAATCAAAATCCTACTACAATTTATAAACATAGTACATATGTTTATCTTTAAATAGTCAGCAAAACGGCACAAATTTGATGAAGGGAGTCGTAGATATTATCTTCAGGCTTTAAAGAGTTTGCTAGCGGCAAAAGGCACCAACTGCAGATACCTGGCCGAGGTAGACCGGATCAAAGTCAAAGGTTAAGGCGGACCGTGATGGAGCACAGGTTGGCTACAAGGGAATGGTTCATCCAGGGCAAAAGCTTATCTTCTGACTTTATTCTGGAGGAATTTTCTTGTCGTGGGGTGAACTGCCACCTTGATTTGATGGAGGACTTGATGATGGAGAGGTGCTGGCCAACATTGGTACCAGTCAAATTCTCCACATTAGGATTTAAAAATGTTTCTGGAAGTAGAGTTGCTTTCAGTGGGACAAACCAGCAAGTTGAAACCGACTGGTGATGTGACAACATTGACTGCTATCCCTTGGTAGCCTCTTGCTCTTTGAAACTTTCGGAAAAAAAATCGAATTGTCCGCTTTTGCAATCTTGAGTGGGAGAGAGGAAACAGGGTAGCGATGTTAGGGGTAGGGCTGGATTGGCAGAGTGGAGTGAGGCATAGATGCCCATAATCTTTGCACTACTATGGGCCGAAACATCATAGGCGCAGCCTCCAGACATGATGATCAGATGGGGCAGATGATAGTTCTCCTCCAAAAGAACAATAACCTACTGGGGTTCTGAAATGATTTGCAGATGGAGCACAATGATCTCCAGAAGGACAAGAATGACCTTCTGGAGTGTCACATCTCTGTCAGGTGCTACTTTTCTGTGGTGGTGCAGGTTGGTTTCAGGGACATTTATGGGGCTATAAATGGAAGATCTTTCAGTTTCTGTGGAGAGTCATCCACATCCAACATACAAGCATGTTGATCGACAGAAAGGGAGACCCTGGAAACCTCTGGGATACCTGATGTCACCTCTAAACCTGCAACTCAAGAGACATATGTTCCCTTCAGCAGAGGTAGCTCATCTGGACCAGGGGAAGAGGATTCTAAAAAGACCACCACCGAGAGGCACAAGCACTCATTTCCTTCTATGAGGAACCAGCGTTCACTTTAGGGCAACTTCTAGAACATATTTGCCTTTTCAAAAAAGAGTTATTTCTGGACATGGACCTCGAACAACTGTGAACTCTTACTAGTGCTCTCATTCTAGCATACTAGTTAATTCTGTCTCTGCAAATGTTTGTGGTTATTTTACTGTTTTCAATTAATTCTTAAAAAACAATTATTTCTTTTTTTCGTATTTGATGATTTGAAAATGAAATCATTTCTTTTTAAAAGGTTTTCATTGTATGATGCTGTATCCACTGTCCTGTTACAATGTTTTTTTTTAAAAACATTACACAATCTGTCAACATATTGAATGCACCATTTTCACATGATCAGACCGAATGAAAGGATTACAATCTAAATTAATTATTTAAAAAAAAAAAAAAATCTACAACACTCCTGTGTATGTTACACATGGCATAATTCTGTGAAACATATAGCATCAAGAGATGCAGAAATATTCATGAATTAGCATTACACAATCATTCTGCAAAGGTTTTCTTTTAACATTGTTATTTTCTCAAGTAAAACATTAATATGTGTGTTCTGAAAAATATATAACCATAACCAAACTTTGGTTATTTACCTTTTCCTTTTGGAGTCCCATTCCATTTCTCAATTGCGCAATATTTATGATTACATCCAATATACAACTGTCAGGTTACCATGACACCATGTCCATAAATAAGGGGTCTGAGATATACACAAGCACATCAATATGCAGAAATCCTACCTTCAAGATTTGTACATCACTAGTGATAGTGCTCACACATTCAAAGATACACCAATGATTCTTTACTGCTACAGACGATGACAGTGTGTTATGCCCGATATAAATATAACAAATATATAATCTATTTTTGTATTTGTATTTCTACAGTAATATGCATTGGCATGCTCATTTACCAAATAATTATAGTCAATAAGCATAAAAACAACACATTAAATTTAAATGTATTTCGTAAACTATAAAATTATTATGTTCACCAACATTATAATTGCAACTTTGAATAATTATGTTGAGGTACATACAAGAGACATCATTGGAAAAACAACCAGAAGGTAGATATGATTTTTCGTAATGTAAATATGAATGCAAATATTGCCCTCATGTAAAGAAGTTGTCAAGTACATCTTGTCTGAAGTCAGTACCGTCTTCCTCACCACTGTCTTCTCAAATCAGCTACATCACCCTGGGCTTCCTCATTGTATTCATCATCAAGGATGAAAGGAATTTTCAGCAGCAGGGCAATGTTACGCATCATACAACATAAACGGGTGATTTGACACACCTTGCCAGGTGAGTAGAAGAGGGCTTCACCCGACTTATTGAGACACCGAAAATGTGCTTGAGGAGCCCAATAGCTTGCTCCGCAGGCCTCCTTGTTCGAACATGTGCCTCATTAAATCAGACTTCGCCTGGTGTTGTTGAATTCTGCCGAGGTGGTAACAACCATGGTCTGCTAGGGTATGCAGTCTCTCCTGAAAAATACAAATGAGCATATATGTTAGACCTATCATCCTTAGGGTGGTTGTCTTCCAAACATTTTGACTACTTACATCCTCTTTTTGCTGTATGTTTTTGTTGGCCTTAGGACTCTGAGCATTTTACCACTGCAAACCAATTCTAAAGTGAAAGTGCTTCTCCCATAAACATGGTGACATTGGTGTATAGATGATTGGCATATTTGGTTTACTTATAAGTCCCTTGTAAAGTGGTATGCCAAATACTCAGGGCCTGTAATATAAATATGTGCACAAAATAAGCTCCCCAAGAATTTTGCAATTAATACAGATATGTGATGTATATCTCCCAACGCTATTCAGTACAAGTGTTGGGCATACAAAAAATGTAGCGGATTGTCCTCACACACGACCAGGTGTCATGCTTCATCATAGGACAATCCGCGCTCTCCAAAACCTCCGTTCGATGGAGAGCTGGACAACAACTGAAGTCAGGGAGGCACTTCTATTTAAGAATGGATCCGTGAAATAAGTGTGTTAAAAACCAATGCTTGTATATTTGAAAGCATGCAAAACTCGCATGCTGCGTGGTTTTGTGGCACTTCACACGTGTGGTAAAATCATGTCATTATTGCAGTTGTGAGACCAGCTTACGATCTGACCCCAATGATGGGCTTTCTATGCCCCATGGAAGAAGGGCACAGGGACCCCTGTAGTCACACTCTAAAGCGTAATGAAAGGAGGGGGCAAGCTTTTAATGTGCAGCATACACGTTCATCCACATTCATAGATATTCAGGGATATTGTGTCTCTCTGATCAATCAATCTCTTACTTCGTCAAGGTGCGTCTCTTCCGGCAAGCCTAGATGCGTCTGTGTGTGGAGTGGAGCGGGGAGGGCGTGTTTATGCTGGCAGAGACCTGCAATCAGCAGGTAATTGGTAGCTTATGCGAGGGGAGGAGCTGTCGTACCTGAAACCTCTATAAGGAGCTGTCACTGTGTCAATGTCATGTGACTCAAGGGCACTTCCTATTGAAACCTCATGGGAGTTGTATTTTTAGGTGTCAGAGTGGGTACCCGACATCTAGAATCATGCTAAATCTCGGTGCAGTTGGTCTGAGGAGGCGAGCACCCAAGGGGGACCATACGTTGGATGCACATTCACCATACTTGCGTAATGTCCATTAATAATTTACAAAGTAATGGGGTAATACCATAACGCCCGATCTAGAGCGGAATATACCAGTAAGTGGCAGATCTCAGGGGCTGATAATGAAGAAAAAAAATTATATCTATTTTAGTCAATATATATATATAAGAGCCACAATAGCCTTTATTTTGAATTCATCTATCAGACCTGCGTGCTTGAAGTCGGGGGTGTTATAAGTTGATGTATATACACATGTATTGAGATGAGTCATGTTATGTTATTGGATTTGTAAAGCGCATGGCTGCCCCAGCGACAGGGCGTCCAGGCGCTAGATCCACAGAATACCAGGCCGAAAGTAGGAAGCAAGAAAGGGTTATTCAGGGAAGAGCCAGGTCTTAACTGCTCTCCTGAAAGCCCAGTGGTCCTGAATGTTCCTGATAGTGCCTGGGAGAGCATTCCATAGCGAGGAGGCTAAAGCCAAGAAAGACCGGCCTCCTGCCCGTGCTCTTCTAACACGTGGAGCGAATAACAGATGTTGATTGGAGGAGCGGAGGGCCTGTTCTGGTGTATAGGGGGTAAAAAGATTGGTAGGACGGGAGGTGCTTGGGCATAGAAGATTTTGTGGGAGATACACAAGGATTTAAAGTGGATTCTCCTTTCTACCGGGAGCAGGTGCAATTTATGTATGAATTTGGAAGTAGGGCAGGATTTCGGAAGGGCAAAGAGGGTCCGGGCAGCGGCGTTCTGCACCCTCTGAAGCCAATTGATGCCCGCTTTATTAGCACCTAGGTGAAGAGAGTTAAAATAATTTAGTCTGGAGAGGATTGTGGAGTGAATGATGGTCTGGCGTGTTTGAGCTTCGGAAAACCCGAGCAGAGGCTTCAGTCCACGGAGGAGACTGAAGCAGCTGCCAGCCACCGATTTTGTCTGAGCCTGAAAGGTGAGAGCATAGTCGAACCAGACGCCCAGGTAGGTTTTTAACTGTTTCCTTGGGGGTAGGGGGGGCTCCCAAAGTAGCAGGCCACCAGTGATCACTCCAGAGATGCGTGTCCCTTCCTAGAAGGAGGATCTCGGATTTGCTAGCATTCAGCTGGAGACAGTTGGTTGCCATCCATTCTGCAATGGCCATCATGTCATTTTGAAACTTGGTGATGCGTTGGTCAGAGGTGTTGGATAAAGAGATCACCAGCTGCGCATTAGCAGCGTATGAAACCATAGAGAGGCCCCTACTTTTTGCAACGTCTGCCAAAGGGTTGAACGTAAAAATTAAATAATGTTGGGCTCAAAGCTGAGCCCGGTGGAACCCCGTGATGTGTGAGTTGCACCTGAGTGCCATAAGGGGGTGAGATAACTTGAAAGGATCTGCCTGATAAAAAAGACACAAAACAATTAAGGGCAGCATCTCTCAATCCGATCTGTTGTAAGCGTTGCACCAGGATTTTGTGCGATACAGTGTCGAAAGCGGCACTGAGGTCAAGAAGAATCAAGGCAGAGGCATGAGCCTCATCCAGAGATCTCCGCAGCTGCTCAGTCACTGCCAGCAGAGCTGATTCAGTACTGTGGCCAGGTCTGAAGCCATTCTGTGTAGGGTCCAGAATGTTATTGGACTCTATGAAGTTGGTCAAAATAGAATTGATATAGGACTCTTTAACTTTAGCCGCAAAAGGAAGTAATGAGATTGGAGCGAAAGCTTTCTGGTTTGGAGGCATCCAAGGTAGGTTTTTTTAGCAGCGGGATACCCTTGGCATGTTTCTAAGAAGCTGGAACAACTGCAGAAGCTAGAGATAGGTTTTTCACTTCACGGAGTGTGGATAGAAGTAGGGGTAGGAAATGCAGGAGCTGATTAGGTTTGAGCGGATCGGCTGGAGATCCCGTTTTAATTTTATATCAGAGAGTTCTTAAAGCTTCACAGGATAACTTCGGAAAGGAGGACAGGAGGGAGCCTGAGCCGCCGGTGGGGTCAGATTGCCGGGAAACATCCATCACAACGCGGGCATTGCATCGCAATGCCTTTACATCGCGGTCATTACAACGCAAGTCGTTACAACAACTTGCGCTGGATGGCGCTCTAACCTAAGGAATAGTATGATTTACTATTCCAACACCTTCCCAACTGTACGTAGACTGGAGTTGGAATAGTAAATCATACTATTCCTAAGTCCAGCGCCCTCCAGCGCAAGTCGTTGTAACGACTTGCGTTGTAACGAACGCGATGTAAAATACTGCGTTGTAAATGTATGCGTCGTAACGTCATACATTCCATATTGCCCTGCAATGCTGATAGCTAAAGGGAAGGATTTATGAATGACTTCGACTTTTTTAACAAAAAAAGTAGCTAAGGCCTCACAGAGGTAATGGTGGGTGCTCTAGCTGAGGAGGGATTTCTAATGTCGTTCAGCAGAGAGAAAATGCTTTTGGCTGGATTATTACGATTTTTTATTTTTTCCGCAAAGTATTAAGCGCGTGATTTTCGTATAGATTTATAATAAGCCTTGATGGCTGAATGGTATTGTGCCTTAAGCTTAGAATCGTATTTACATCTCAATGCACGTTCTAACACTTTACAATTTTTTTTCATCTGGGTTAAGGTGTTGTTGAACCAAGGGCTGTTAAGGGTTCTACGGCAGGGCGTAAGTTTAATAGGGATATGTTTATCGAGGCAATGTGTGACCCATTCATGGAAGCAGCTATTAGCTGCTTCAACATCACCATCCAGTTGTGGCGTTTGGGAGCGCAGAGTGTCTGCGAGAAGGTTGGCATCTAATGTATGCCAAGGGCGTTTTAAGATGAGGCTAGGATAAGTGCACAAGGGTGGATTATCGCCAGGAAGTGCCATACAGATGAGATAGTGGTCTGTCCATACCATAGGGAGTGGGGAAAGGACCTTAATGAAGGTATGTTGGAGAACACCAGATCTAAAAGGTGGCCAGCAGAATGTGTGGAGCTGGGGACGTATTGTAGTGTTGACAAGCTGCTAGGTCTGCCAGAAAATTGGTCATCTCACCATCCTGGCCATATTCTAAGTGGAGGTTAAGATCCCCCACAATATTAAAATTAGCGGATTTAGGGCCAGATGTAGCAAGCCAAATTGCGATTACAAACGATGAAATTTACAGAATTTCAGCGTTTGTGATCGCAATTCAGCTGTGTGCAATGTAGGAAGGCAAATACCTACTCGCAAATTAAGGAATCGCACAAATTGCGATTCCTTATTTCTGCGTAAGCATTAGAGAATCACAATTTGCGATTCCCTAAATGCTATGCTAATAGGCATCCCAAATTGCGATATTGCCTTAAGGAATGCAAATTACCACCAACTTCAAGTTGGTGGTAATTTCTGTTCCTTTAAAAAAACACTTTTTGGCTTTATTCAAAATGCCATGTGGCACACATACATGCCCTTAGGGCATGTATGTGCGCCACATGTGCACACATGCACATTTCAGGGGTGCAACAGGGTGTCCCTTTGGAACCCTTGCAGCCTTGAAATTGCGCACGCAATTTGCGAGTACCTATTGGGTACTCTCAAATTGCGTGCACAATTCCCATTCATTCCTATGGGCCTCTAGGGTCCTTTCTTTCGCACCATCAGCACCTGAGGAACTTTAGAGACTTCGAGTCCCAGAACTCCAGACTATCGCTACAGGTGCCGCAAATCAGGGGGAGGAGCTTGCCATCGCGCTCATAGCGCTGTCTCTCTACCCGCGGCGTGGGTTGCCACACTCTCGCACTGCCTGCTTGCTGGCTGCTGGTTGTTGCTCTGGGGTCACTCCGGCCATTTCACTGAGCCCTGGTGGGACTGGAGTCCCAGGGTCCTTTATTTCGCACCATCAGCACCTGAGGAACTTTAGAGACTACGAGTCCCAGAACTCCGGACTATCGCTACAGGTGCCGCAAATCAGGGGAGGAGCTTGCCATCGCGCTCATAGCGCTGTCTCTCCACCCGCGGCGCGGGACGCGCGCGGCGGCGCCCGGGCGGCGCCCGGGCCAAGGCGGGCCCGTCCTTGCCCGTCAGGGACCGGATAAGGCCGGGCTGGGCCACCCTTCTGACATTTAGTCTGTGTGGCCGTGTGGGTTGGAGTAGTGAGTTGGGTAACTGTAGTTGTGGTGCTTGGACATTATGACCAAGCGCAAACATACAGTGGGTGCGGGGGTTGTGGGGTCTCTTGATGCGTTTCTTACCAGGGCAGAATCAGTGTTAAATCATCAAATACAGATCACCGAACATAGGTTATCGCTAGACCCAGTAATTTCTGTCAGTATCCCAGGACCCTCCCCACATCTCCCTGGCTGTGAGTTAGTTGCTATTGAAGCTACTGACCAGCAGAGCGGTTCATCTCCCCTACCCCATAGTAGTCAAACGATATCCCTCTCCTCTAACCTAGGAAATGTGGAAAGCCCTCCTAATACCCCTCTGGTATCCACCAGTGGTCAGAAGCCTAGTCATGCCAATACAGTTGAACCACCGTTTAAAAGCGGAAAGCCCGAGGATCATTAAAAAACAAGTATATGCCTCTCAGATCTGGCAAACGTAAAGGGGAGCCTGTCGCGAGCACTAGTAACACGATGGCTAGTAGCGATTTATCTAGCCAGCCTTGCCCAGTGGATGTATGTGCTTCCTCCCGCCTGTGTAACGAGGAGATCTTTGTACCAGGTTAGAACTCAAATTCTCGGCATTGATTGATCCCATAATGAAGAAGTTGTCCCTGATTGAAGAAAGACTAGGCAAAATAGAGATAGGCATTGTTAATCTTCCTCTAATTAATTTTAATGGGTCAATGGTGGGTGGGCTCCCAACACAATTGAATGAGAGGTCAGTGGGATCATTTAGGGCTCCGGTCAGCAGTGTAAGTTGCCCTCCATCCCGGTCAGGTATTGTCACTAAGGTAACACAACCTGACAATCGACCCCAAACCTCAAAGCCCGCAATTCCTACTAAGAGGCAGGTAGAGAGACTTGTTAGCCCGAAGTTACATCAGGCCCCCATTTCCAGCTTTCCGAGAACCGAGTCCTTTCTACATCTACCCCCGGAAGCTACACCATATACAGTTGTTCTGTCCAACGTCCCAGTGCTCCCTTCTGGAGTGCAGGAGCACTGGTCTACACTTAGAAATAAGGCACTACATTTGTTGAGTGTTAGGACCGGCATCAAGGAACCTCTCTTTGGTGAATTTAAGATGGTTCGCAGAGTTCCTTGGGTGGGTAAATCTCATAAGTCTCTCCCTGGTGACTGTGTGGTTCTTAGCTTCAGATCCCCCAGATTGGTTCAGCATATATTGGAGAGGGTGGGCAATTGTTATACTAATGAGGATGACATTAATTGTGTCCCGTTGGGCTTTTTCTACAAAACAGAAGGGAGTAATGGCCATAGAGCGAAGAGGGCGAATTTAATCTGGGTGGTCAACACACTTTCCAGATCTCCACTTGCAACCGTTTTGACGCTTTAACTCCCACGGAGGAAGTGGATTGACTTAAAGTTTTTGGCGGCACGACTGGGTCAGGAGTCCTAGCATACACAAGGCCAATTTGTACAAGAGATGTTTTAGTATCTAGTTTAGTCTATCCTAGCCGTGCCGACCTAGGGAAAGTTTGTGGAACTGGGATGGCTGAAGCACTAGAGGAGAGGACGAGGGAATCTTTTATTACCCCCCTGGTTACCCCTACTCCCTATAGTGTTTTCCAGCAGTGCAACAGTTCCCCCAGTAAGTCAGTGGTTGTGGGTAACTGTAGAGCAGGAGAAACGGACCATCTCTATACCATTGAAAAAGGGCTTGCCAAGCCACAGATGTCTTTTTCTTCCTGGAATATAGCTGGGTTGTCTACCAAAACTGTCTCTACTGAATGGGTAGCCTTTATTGAAAAATATGACATTTGGCTTTTCCAAGAAACTTGGTCTTTGGCTCCCGTTTTTTTTTCCTGGCTATGTAAATTTTTCTAAACCAGCGCTGAGGGGCCAGAAAGGTAGGCCGTCTGGCGGACTCACATGCTGGGTCAGGCAGTTAGATGGATGTGTGGTGCAGGAAGTATATATTGACAGTCCTGACATAATGGTATTGCGGGTACGGATGGCTGACGTGCTAGAGCGTTCTGGTAATTAATGTCTATGCCAGAGGGACGCCTGGGGTAAAGCATCACCTGTTGTCGCCCATCTCGACAAGTTTTTAGGTACTTTGGGGGTGGTTGCAACTTGATAATCGTGGGCGATTTTAATTGCACTCTTGAGCCCCTCGATCACGAAGATGGTAATCTCAGTCTGGAAGAGGACGCACAATGGAACATCCACGCAATTAAATTTAAGCCCAATTAAAAAGTGGACTTAGGCTGTATTACAGCTTAAGGGGTTGTGTATGGAAAGGAGACTTAGAGCAGCTAATGGGAGGGACGCTTTCAGATAGTGTGGGTAATCACACTTTTGATAATGGATTAAGAAGTAGTCGTATTGACTACATATTTTTAAATCTAGAATTTTGGTCTTTTATGTTTGACATGGTGGTCCAGGAGCCGGAGCGAAAGTGACCATAATCCGCTGATCCTAACCCTAAAGATTCCTGGCCTCTCTAGTAATGGTTCCAGGGCTGTTGAGGACAAGCTAACTGAGGCCATACTTACCAATGATATGAGGAGAGTCAGATGGGCTAGGCTGATGGATAACAAGGGCGATGTGGCTGAGATGAAATCTCTGGTCGGCCGCTCACTCTCTATTTTACAAGAGTGCCCCTCCCAAGAGCGGTAAACAATATTATCCCTGAGGTCCACAACGAGCTCTTTGGGAAGTTAAAATGTTTTTATAAAACCAAATAAACAAACGAGGATTCCATTCACTAAGGCAGCTTCCTGGTATAATAAAGCCTGTAGAGAAGCTTATAGGCTACTGGCCAGGGCTATTAGATCACATGTTGCAGGGATATAAAAATAGCTAGAGCTAGGTACAAGGCATCGAAATTGCAAGCGAAGAAGGACTGGGATGAGTCCCGATGGAAGGACTTGCTAGCAGCAAGTAAAGAGAGAAATTTGATGCATTTCTGGCAACTTGTTAAATGGGGCAGTGGAGTTTTATCCCAAGTTCCCAATAACCATGTTGCTCCTGAGGATTGGGTGTCCCATTTTGAGGCACAGTTTTCAGCCACTAGCAGAAGTGATCTTGCCAACCCCCTACCTGTTTTTGCTACTAGTGCCTCTTTTTCCTGTAACGAGGTGGAAAAAGTGCTAAAACTGATCCCGCGAGGTCGGGCCCCAGGCCCAGACTGTATTCCGGCTGACCTGTTTGTTTCGGACACAGAGACCTGGGTCCCATATATTAAATATCTTGCAAATGCAGTAGCTAATGGCGCAGCTATTCCGGATACTTGGTTTGGTGCTGAAATTTTGCCAATATTCAAGAAGGGTGATCGTTCCCAGCCAGGTAATTATAGGCCAATTAGCCTTATCGACTCCATCCAGAAAATAGTCGGAAGGCTTGTTTTAGTCAGAATACAGGCCTGGATCGACGAGATGGATATCTTGACCCCCCTACAGGCAGGGTTCCGTCCCCACATAAGTACTATTGATCAGGTGTTTAGGTTTGCACTCGTTTATTGGAAGGTAGTGGTGGCACGATTTACGCGGCCTTTGTAGATCTTAAGACTGCGTTTGATCCTAGTTCCTCGTGCCAAAATGTGGAGTATATTTCAGGCTCTGGGGATGCCCTACGAACTCCTAAATATCTTGGTTAAATTGCATGAAACCAACTATGCACAGGTTCGTTGGGAAGCAGGGAATGTTACCGAAAGGTTCGCGGTAACCAAGGGGGTCCGGCAAGGGTGTGTACTTGCCCCAACCCTGTTTTCTCTTTTTATTAATAGGGTGGTCCAATACTTTACATCTCACCCCACTGATGCTCCAATGCTGGCTGGAATGAAGATACCGCTGCTCATGTTCGCGGACGATGCCCTGCTACTTTCCAGAACCCAGAAGGGGTTGCAAGTGGCACTGGAGCGTTTTGGGGTTTTTTGTCGCGAGCATGAGCTAGTGGTAAACGTGACCAAAACGAAGTTCATGGTGTTCCATAGGTCAAAGGCCGTGAGGGGGAGGGTGTACATGGATAATGCCCCCTTGGAGCAGACTGACACCTTTACCTACCTAGGGTTAACTCTGGGTAAGAAATTTAGTTGGACACCCCAGATTGACCTGCTGGCACTTAAGCATTCCCAACTTGCTGGTGCATTGCTTAAAGAACATAGGCTCTCCAAAACCAAGCCCCTAGCCCCTGCGTTAAAGATATACGAACACAAAATAGGTTCATCGTTGTTGTACGGGGCAGAATTATGGGGTTTTAATGATCTAACATCTTTGGCTGTCGCCCAAAACAAATTGGTGAGAGCCTTGACTGGCCTTCCGCAGTCAACTCCACTGCGGCCTCTATATTTGGATCTGGGCTGTAATGAAATTGTGGACCAGGCAAGGTTTAGACCGGTAGCATTTTGGAGAAGGCTCTGGACTACTCCGGAGCTTGCTTTGTACGCTCAAGCCTTCTCTGATGTTAGGTCGCTGGGTTGTACTAATAAAATCCCATGGATAAGGAATCTAAAAACTACATTGTTTAGTATGGGGCTGAGTAAATTGTGGGAGGACCCAGCCGCTGCTACCTTCCCTGCGAAAAGGATTTGAAAGCTGCTTATTGGAGCATGGTTAGACTGCAGCAACTATCACATCACCAATGTAGCTCCTTGACTCGGGTTTTTAACGACCACAAATTTGAACCAATATTCGAAACATACTGGGATATAATTACTAGACCTAAAGATAGGAAGCTGTATCATCAGTTTAGGGTGGGTTCTCTTCCCATCAAAGTGTTTACCAGTAGTTGGTATCCCCCTCGGATGACAAATGTCCATTTTGCCCAGCAGAGACTGAGTCACTAGCTCATATCTTCTTTGTATGCCCTGCCTATAAGTCACCTAGGCACAAATGGCTGAAACCCATTTGTAAGAATATGGGCACCAGAGTAGCTTTGGAGGCCCTAAGGATTCTGAAAACTAACACTGAGGTTCCTATTACTATAGCAGTGGCCAAATTCTTGAGCTGGTTGTGGGTCATCCGAGCAAACAAGATGAGGATTGTTAATATGGCTACTTATAACAAACTAGTAGCAAATTGTCACAGTTTTAGTATTAATAAGTATTATGTTTTTATTTGTTTTAGTTTTTATGTCTCGTATTCCCGAGTGACTTTTAGCTATTCACATGTTATAAGACCAGTTTTTTCAATAATCTGATACATTGATATTACATGTACTCTTTTTTTTTTTTTTAACATTTGGTTATCTTAACTGTTTTTATGGGAATATTAGATAATGCGGTATGGAGCCAGTTTGTATGTTTTGATGACGTATGTAGTCTTTTATGATTTTTTACAATCGAAATAAAGACAAATTTGAATTTGAATGGGAAGGTATTCCTTGATTGCGAATCGCAATTTGCAATTCGCAATTAAGGAATATTAAGGAATCGCAATTATTATTGCGATTCCTACATACATTCCATTTTGCGAGTACTTAATAGCAGTTCGCTAAAAATCGCTATTAAGGACTCGCAAAACTGATTTTACCTACATCTGGCCCTTAGTTGCCAGGATGGTAATAGACTGGGTGAGAGATTCTCTAAAATTGTTTGAAGGTCTGGGGGGGCGATAGATGAGCAGCCGTGTCAGGGTGAAATTGTGGTCCAGAAATTTTTTAAAGAGGCCACTTTCACAATCTGAGATTGTCTCATTAGTGAGACTATAGGCATATTAGGTTTTACAGATAATTGCTATGCCTCCTCCCCTGCCGTCCTCTCTATTCAGTATTTCTTTAGAATAGCCCTGAGGTAGCACCATCTGTGGCTCAGCCACCGTGGCGGAGATAAGCCAAGTCTTTGTTGTAACCATGGAATCTCATTGTTTAATCCCTTTTCCCATGACCTCAGGCAATATACCCATCTTTGCTCATGAATCAGAAGTTTCTTCTGGAGGTCAGGGGTGTTGGTGCTTACCTTTTCTAAGACCACCCATGTGAGATCCATATCTCTGTGTTTCAACTCGAGGTAATGGCGTGTCAGTTTAGTGTTATTTCGTTTGCAGCATATTGTACTCCTGTGTTCATTAATGCACACTTTTATTTTCTGTGCGGTCACTCCAACGTAAAATAAGCCACAAGGACAGGTAATCAAATAGACAACATTTTTGCTGTTGCAATAGGTCAATTGTTTTAGAACCCATGGTCTTACTTTCTTGATATCCACCTATTTGGTTATTTTAGTGAGCTGGCATGAAACAGAGGTTCCACATTGATAGTGACCCACAGGTGCTTGTGTATCCCACAGTGGTGTCTGTGAAGGGTCTTGTGATGGTGGTGTCTTAGGGTGTACCAGTTCGTCTCGGAAGTTGGTATTTCTCTTAAATGCAAACAGGGCGAGCCCATTGTTTAGTTGCACCATTTAATATCTTTCTGTTCTTCTTGATAATGGTTTGGACTTCATTCAAGATAGGAGTGTATGTGGGCACACATACCACTCTATCCGTATTTGGTTTCGTATGACTTTCCAACAATGCTTCCCTATTGTTGTTCCTTGCTCTCTTAGCCTTTTTCACCGCCTTTCTTGGGTAGTGACAGGCTACCAGTTTTTGTTCCAAAGTATTGCCTGTGTGTCAAATGTCTCCAGTGTGGAGCAATTTCGTCTGACTCTTAACAATTGATCCACAGGTAGGTTTTGGCATAATGCTCTTCCCTATTGTTGTTCTGTGCTCTCTTCTTAGCCTTTTTTTACCGCCTTTCTTGGGTAGTGACAGGCTACCAGTTTTTGTTCCAAAGTATTGCCTGTGTGTCAAATGTCTCCAGTGAGGAGCAATTTCGTCTGAGTCTTAAAAATTGACCAACAGGTAACTTTTGGCATAATGCTCTTGGATGGAAACTCTTAAATAAGAGTAGGCTGTTCTGATCTGTTGTCTTATTGTGCACTTTAGTGCTAATGCCTCCCTGATTAATGGTGATTGCAAGATCCAGAAACACTGCTTCTGTCTTACACACACTGTGTGTAAATTTTAAGTGTCTGTCTCTGGTACTGACCTATTCCGCAAATTCGACAGCTAGTTGTTCACTGCCATGCCATATTATTAATACATCATCAATGCATCTACGTCACAAATTAACGTGGTCTTTGTATGGATTTTCTTTGGTGAATATATGGTCTGACTCAAATTGATGTACATACAGGCAAGCCATACTGGGGGCAAAGGTATTCCCCATCGAAGTTCCTTGTACTTGGTGGTATATCACCCCCTCAAATTCAATGAAATTGCTCCTCACTGGAGACATTTTTTAAAATGCTACATGTAATATACTGTTCTACAAAAGATATACTGACTCATCTGTGTCTGTTTCAAATTTAAGTGCATCTTTTACCCACAACAGCATATGAATATGAGGAGCATCTCTTGCTTAGTACTCTTTTTGCAAAAAGAAATCAGTAATTTCTCCAAAAGTGGATTTTTGTTGCAGATGAATGACAGCGCACTTTCAAATGTGTACTTAATGTACCTACAAACATTTGACGGATGCAAACAGCAAAGTTCCCCTAGTGTCTTGAAGTTGATGTCTTTAATGTTACAGGTTGTTTGAAAAGGTCATGTAAGTCATCCCATGGATATTCTGCACAGGTCAGAGTTAGAATCCAACTTTTTTTTTTGTACAATCTTTATGATTGTTTTTCCCCACTGTTCATTGATGATTCTTTCAACAGTACATCACTTTTGGTGTATGAGTATAGAACCTGAAAACAGTAAAAAAAGGGAAAATGGTCAAATGGAGGATTATTGTACCATTACCAGCATATGAAATCTTGCACAGTGAGTAAGCATCTCACTCAAATTTTTGGAAGCAGGTGCTATTATAAACTTTGTCCCTCATGATTTAGTTGTGGCCCCTATCATGAATTGTTTTTAAGTGCTTCCACATAGAAGTTGTCCGATGTAAATCATTTTTGGTAGTGCCCCTGGATAACTGATTGCTGCAAGTATTGCCTTTTTTCCCTCGTTAATAATGTAAAATGCTTCAAAACATCACTTTGTGCTTTCTAAAGTACTTGTGCACAAAAGTGTATTTGTAAATAGTTAAATATGTCATGTTATGTTTATTTGTAAATTGTTTGGTTTAAATTGTTTTGTAATGTGTTATTAAAATGTATTTGTAAAGTTATAAAAATGTATATTAGTAATTTTACTTATCGGTCATAAACACACCCATACATTTACTCATACATGAACTTGCACACCTATAAATCCATTTACACAGGTACAGACACACCCACACAAACACTCATAAAGCCAATCAAAGTCTAATTCAGTCAGTCACACATCCATTTACATATGCAAACTGCTACTTAGATAGTCTCATACACCCATACAGCCATTCACACACCCACTCACCCACTCATGCAGTCACTCACACACGAAGCCACACACAGATACAGTGGCTCATACACCCAGTTATACACTGATACACCCACTCACACACCCAAACACATACACCAATACAGCTGCGTACATACCCAGTCATACACTGACAAAAACTACACACAAACTGATACATCCATGCACAGACAAATACAGCCACTGAAACACCCAGGCTCACACTGATACAACCCCTGACACACCAAGGGAAACACTGATACAGCCACTGACATACCCAGACCCACACAGATACAACTACTCATACACCAAGCCATACTCCGATACAGAAACTGACACATCAGGCATATACCTATACTGCCAATGATGCATCCAGTCACATTTCAATATAGCCATTTAGCCAAACACTGAAACAACCTCTTAAACACCCATACTAATACCGATATATCCAGGGACACACCCTACTACACACTAATACAGACACTAACACACCCAGCCAAACACTTATGCATCCAATAAGACACCCATGTACACACTGACAGACACAAGCATACACCGATGCATACACACACACTCAGGCATACAGCAATCCAGACACTGACACACCTAGGCATACACCAAAGCAGACACTGACGTACTCAGCCAAATACTAATGCATCCAATATCACACCCAGGCATACACTGACGCATACACTGAAACCCCCAGGAATACACTGATGCATTCACTGACATAGCCAGGCATACACTGATGCATATAATGACACACCCAGGCAAACGCAGGCAAACCCAGGCAAATGAAGACACTGGCAGACCCAGCCAAACACTAATGCATTCAATAACATACTTAAGCACACACTCATGCATACACTAACACACCCTGCTACACACTGATGCATATACTGACACACCGACACATACACTGATGCAGACATTGACACACCCACACATGCAGAAAAACAGAAACTTACACACCCATCCATACACTAATGCATGCAATAACACACCCAGGCATACATTGATGCATACACTGACACACCCAGGGACATACCCATGCTCACATCGATACAGTCACTGACACATTAAAAACACAGAGGGCCATAATTACAAGCCCCAATCGACACCTGAGCGTCACTTTTTTTGATGCTGCGGTGGCGTAGCGCCATTTCCCATATTTGCAAGATGGTGCTAAGCCACTTAATGTGGCTTAACACACCCTTGTAAATATTCCCCTTTCCTCCGCAGTCCTCTGTGGCAAAAGGGTGTGCATTGGGTGTTGCTGTGGGTGTTCCAACCCAACACAAATTGCTTTTTGATGCTGCCCCAGATCTACAAGGCTGAGGTAGCACCAAAAACAGTGCCATTCTAACACCATAGATTAACAGGCGTTAAAATGGTGATACAAGGAAAAATAATTAATTTCTCCTCATTTTTTGCTTGTTCCGTGTGTGCTGCATTCTGCAGCACACATAGAAAGAGCAAATCACCATGAATGATTCTTTGTGTGCACGAAGGTGTCTCTTCCTACACATAAACAATCACCTCTGCAGCACAGGCACACTTGCAACATGGTGGCATGGTGCCTGCGCTGGTGCTAAGTAACTTTTTTGCGCCAGCACTAGGTAAAACACAGAGGTGTGCCATATTGCTGAGAATATGGCGCATTCCTGTGTTATATAATGTCAGAGCGTGGTGCTGCTGATTTTAGTGCAGCTCTGCGATCCGACATTTTTTTGTAAATATGCCCTACAGTTAGCTCTTTGCTTGACCAGATGGTGTTTTTTAAAATCTGTTCTTCTTTTTATTTTCTGAACAAAAAGTGAACAGGGTAGTAAAAAGGGTAAGGATGGGGAAATGCAAAGAAGCAACTGGCTTCAGTGTTAAAAAAATTGATGTGCTCACTGGAAGCAAAAAAAAATAATCTAACAGCGTTGCTTCTTCACTGTATCCAAGAATGCACCCACAGAAGACATTTTTACAGCGACAAGCATGTGGCATTTCACACAGTGAATAACCATGTCACTCAAATCTTTGCAGGCAGGTGATATTGTAATGACTACAACCAATGATGGTTCTTCCAAGGCTGCTGCAGGGGTTGACTGACCTTCTGCACCTGCTTTTTCCCACATCATCTAGTTGTAGACCCTTTCATGAGCTGTTTTTAGGAGCTTCCACATGGAACTTATCCCTGTAAATACTTCTTTGCAGTGCCTTTTGGAAAACTGCTTGCCCCAAATATTACATAGCACATATTTTGCTGTTACCTTCTTTTCCCTAGGAGGTATAGTAAAGTGATTCCAGACATCACTTTCGTTTCTGCAAGGTGGTATGTCTTCCTCCTCATCCCTAACAGGTTTTGAACACTGGACGGAAGATGTAGATTCAGCTATTGTGTAACAGCATTGCTACAATGGTTCTCAATCCTCCTTCTAGAGACTTCACTGGAGAAGTAACTGGTTTTAGGTGTGGTTTTCCATTTACGTGGGTGGGGTTCTCATATGTCCAATCAGAACACAAGGAATGAGTGTGGTTTCGTGTGAATCGATGAATCCGGCATGTAGCATCACAGATTTGATATAAATTGATCTTTATATACCTGTAAATATGCTCACACTGATGTCATTAATGAAAATGGAAGGGTGCAAATGTTTGAAATAGTTTTAAAATTTTTCAGTGAATCTGCGGATTCAGATTCACGGATTCATTCCAATCACATGCTCAGGATTAAAAACCATAGAGTAGTAGTCCGTTTACATTTTTGGACCTGCTAAGCTACCGTGGTACCCCAAAAAATAATTAACAAAATTAAATTTGTTTAATTACATTTAAAAAACTTCATAAAACTTTACAATAAGTACATATGTGATTTTTATGTCTTTAAATGTATATAAATTATATTTATAAAAAAAGTCTACAGTTCCCAAAAAAAACTAAATAAAAACCAATATAAATTGTAATACACTTAGTGATAAAAATAAACATTACAAATTAACTAAAAAAACATAACTATTAGAGTGATATAACACTTTAGAAATGGAATTTGAAAAACCTTTGAAATTCACTGAAAAAAACAAAGGTTACAGGGACGTTATAATTAGGAAATAGAGTAAAAAAAACCTTAGAAATTGACTGAAAAAAAATGGTTACAGGGACTTTATAGTTAGGCTCAGATTTCACATGCACAAAACCATAGACATTCTGCAGTTATAGTTGCCTGAGATAACTATAACTTACGGCCCCAAAGCACTACTTATGGCCTCACATATTACATCAGTCATGACATGGTCAGTGACATCACTGCTGACATCACACTGACATCTCAGATTACATCACTGATGATATCACTGATGGCATCATCTGCAGAACACATAACACACCCACTCACAGACCCACAAAACCTCTCACACACCCACCCAAACAACCACTCAAAAACCCAGTCGCACATCCATACAACTACTCATGCATCCAATTATATACCCATACAACCAGTCATGCAAACACTCACACACCCACACAACTATTCACACACCTACTCACATACCCACAAAACCACTCACACAGCTAGTCACAGACCCATACAAGCACTTACACACCCACTTACACACCCACACAACTTCTGTCACACCCACTCACAAACCTGCACACACAGTCACTCACACACCCCCTCTCACACCCATATAAGCATTCACCCACCCAATCACACACCCACACAGCTACTGAGACATCGACTCACACACCCATACAACCTCTCACTAACCCATACAACCACTCACACACCCATACAACCACTCATAAACCCACTCACACACCCATACAACCACTCATACACCCATACAACTACTCACACAGCCACTCTCACATCCAGAAAACCACTCACAAACCCATTAACTGACCTATACAGCCACTAACATACCAATTGATAGAGCTATACAGCCAGTCACTCACCCACTGACAGATCCATACAGGCACTCACATACCCACTCACATACCTATCCAGTCCCTCGCACCCATACTCAAACACTGATACAGTCACTCAGCTGACATATGTTAGAAATAGTATCACTCATTAGATGTACAGAAATAATAGTAATTTAAGTTATGCAGTAGCTTAGTATATATATTTAAGTCTCAGAAATGTTTACAAATAACACTCACTGGATGATGTCATGAGTGATGTCATTTTAGATGTCATCAGTGATGTCACTGACCATGTCATGAGTGATATAAAATGTGAGGTCATAAGCAGTGCATTGCGGGCCGTAAGTTATAGTTAGCTCAGGTAACTAAAACTACTAAATTTCTATGGTTTTGTGTGTGTGAAATCTGAGCCTAACTATAACCTCCCTGCAACCGTTCTTTTTTTTAGAAAAAAATATATATATAAATAAATATATAGGTGTCGTACAACCTTTTTAGAGCTAATTTTTTTTAGATTAGATATATGCATAGAAGGCAATAAATGTGCAATATTAGTAATAAACACTGAAACTAACATTTACAAATAAAAGTTCAAACTTAGGAAGTAAACATCGTGCATGCTGATTATGTTTAAAAAATAAATGCATGCTGCAATTTTTGGTTATACATATTTGATGACGTCAGATTTTACATGTGTTTTTTTGTGCTATGAGTTAGGGTGACCATTTCACTGTTGTAAAAATACATTAATATAAACAAATAATACAAAGGAAATGCTGTTTTTTCAAATTTATGAAAAGAAGTATTGTCCAATACAAACCAACAATCCCATATTAGCTTATTATTATGGCAGATGGCATATTTTAATTATGATTTGTATATACAAGAGAATTGTGTGGCGTAATCTTGAGCACTTAGTAATATTTCCATCCATGTTAATTTTCAGATGAATGTGCCTATCTTTAGCAACACCAATATTTTATCAATGGTGCACGTGTTGTATATGTAGTTACTCAGACAGTGTCAAGCATAAATTGATGTATGTATTTTAATATGTGGAAATGTGTTTTCTCTGATGTTCTATGCAATATTTGCTAATCAGTTTTCGTATAGTTTGGTATGCTACTTCAATTTTGCACATCCTCTTTTCAAACTACACTTTATAGATCTTAGAAATATGTTTTGCACACATAGTGTGAATTTAAAGCAGAAATTAAACTGTGATGTAGGAGATGCCTGTGCCTGCCTTCACTCATATAAATGTGAGTTTAAAACATGAGATTGTGTTGCATGTGACTGAATATTCACAATAAGCTAACACTGATGCTTTAGGTGATTTGGTAGAAGATTTGTTAAGCTTTTAATACACGTGTGCATTTTTAAATTGACCTACTTCAAACACTGATGTTTCCTTCATTAACAATGCTATGACTCCACTAAATGTGATCTTTTGGAGATAATGCAAAGCCTGTTCCACCAGCAATGCATCTTCAGAAGATATACATTTTTCTAGCTGTCCCAGTCTCCAGGTATTTACATGCTCACATTATAAACTACATTTTTCAATGTTCCCACTTTATATTTTCATTGATACAAAGTTATACTTAGTTCTGCAGATGCCAGAGAAGACACCAGAGTGTGTCCACTTCCTAATGGTTGACTCGCCTACCTGCAGAACAGGCTTCAATTTGTAAAAGAAGCATAACAAAGACATATTATTTGCTATCTTTTTGTGGTATGGACACTTTTGCTTTCCTTGTAGCTCAGACATGAGGTGACTCAGGTGACCCTTTGAGTTAATGCTGGGGTTCTGAAGTGAAGGCAAGCAGGTCAACTCTTAATTCTAGATTTTGGAATGCATGGCTGTCTTTCCTATGGTGCTCACAGGGCCACTATTGATATGATTTTAGTTTTTAAAGATGCCTTCTATACAACCCAGTGGCAGCCTGTGGGTGGGTAAGAAGTACATTTGCCCTCACAAAACTTGTTTGGTAAGTGTGGGATTTGGCCTTCTCTGCAGGGTCACCCCCAAGCATTTTGCCTTCTCCCCTCCTGTTTTGCTGAATTTGTTTTTGTTGGCCCTAGGACTCTGTGTACTTTACCACTGCTAACCTGTGGTAATGTGCTTGTGCTTACTCCCTAAAACGTGGTAACATTGGTATACACCTGTTTGGCATATGTCATTTACATATAAGTCCCTAGTAAAGTGGCATACCATATATCTATTGCTGGTAAATTAGATACTACTAGTGGGCCTACTAGTGGGCCTGCGCAAAAACAACATACATTCACCCCAGTACAAAGATCTGGGCCTAAATCCATCGTTTATTTGCTCACCATGCCATTCCAGTTTGGACCCAGCCATATACAAATCAGTCTTGACCCTGCGCCCAATGGGAACAGTCCAGCCCGAACTGCCAGGCCAGGTCCTCCCTGGACTGGAAACAAGCATCCTAGGACCGGTTTCAGGCTTTCAGCCCTCATCAGCCAGGATAGCTTGACTCCAGTGGCATGGATAGCACGGGACCCACGTCTGGGCATACCCGTCCCACTCGGGGTGACAAATGCAAAAACAACAATTGATGGACAGAATGAAGAACAATGTCATACATTCACCCCAGTACAAAGATCTGGGCCTACATCCATCGTTTTTTTGCTCACGATGCCATTCCAGTTTGGACCCTGCCATATGCAAATCAGTCTTGACCCTGCGCCCAATGGGAACAGTCCAGCCCGAACTGCCAGGCCAGGTCCTCCCTAAACTGGAAACAAGCATCCTAGGACTGGTTTCGGGCTATCAGCCAGGATAGCTTGACTCCAGTGGCATGGAGAGCACGGGACCCACGTCTGGGCATACCCGTCCCACTCGGGGTGACAAATGCAAAAACAACAATTGATGGACAGAATGCAGAACAATGTCATACATTCACCCCAGTACAAAGATATGGGCCTAAATCTATCGTTTTTTTGCTCACCATGCCATTCTAGTTTGGACCCAGCCATATGCAAATCAGTCTTGACCCTGTGCCCAATGGGAACAGTCCAGCCCGAACTGCCAGGCCAGGTCCTCCCTGGACTGGAAACAAGCATCCTAGTGGGCCTGCAGCACTTATCATGTCACCCACTTAAGTAGCCGCTTAAAACATGTACCATGCCTGCTGTTGCAGACTGTATGCAGTTTTAAAAAGTCAATTCGACCTGGAAGAATATAGCCTCCGCCAGTCCTAAAACTGCCTACCTCCCCCATTGGATAACATTAGATTACCTTATTACATTCAATAAGTGATAAGTGTTGTTTGGGAGCAGATAGAAATGCCAGTTTTGGTGTCTAGGAATTTTAATTTAAAATTCTCTTTAATGTTAAGTCAGATTTTCAGGCGCAATTCTGAAATGCTACTCTAAGAAACTTAGCATTTTCTTGTCCTAACAATTTGGTGCTTGCAGCCTGTTGCCTGGGTCACATGACTAGGTGAAGAAGGTGTAGTTGGCAGTTGGCCTTTGCATATTCTTCCCAGACAGCCACACAATAGAAGAACTGAGTGTTGGCAAGATGGCCTATCCAAAGCAGGATAGGGGGGAGGTGCTGTACATACCCATACTCGCATTTCAAAGACACTGCCTCAGTTCACACCCAAATGATGTCAAACTAGCCTATTGTGACTGTGACAGGCTGGAAACAGGGCAAAAGGCAAAACATTCTAGACACATGGAGGAAAACTCCAGAAGTTTATTCCACTTCACGGCTGGCATCAGGGACAAAAATAGAATCCTCGACCCACTCTTCAATACACCTCTGGACCTGCAGAATGACTCTCAGAGGACCTCCCCGCTGCCTGCGGCCTGCTGTGTACTTTAGAGAACTGCCCTGCTGCTCCAAGAGGACTGCCCTGCTGTATGAAGCCTGCCCTGTACCCTCTGAGGACTTTCCTGGTGCTCGAGACCTGCTTTTCTGCTTGAACCCAGGACTTGCAGAGTGACTCCAAGGGCTACTTGGCCTGCCTCCTGACCAGATCATCAGAGACAGAAATGGGTCCAACCATCTTGAAGCCTCACCTGGACCCAGCCTGAGTGAGTCCTGACTCTGTAGGTGGTGCCCCTCCATCCCTGGACCCTTGGAAGTGGTGCTAAAGGTAGCCAGATATCCTAAATCCAACACTTGGGACTTAAAACATTCTCTCCCAAAAAGTGCTCTGAGAACTGACAAGAGCCTGGGACCTACCTGCTCACCAATCTGCCCAAGGTGCATCGCCAGTCGACCTGACTTCCCGGCAGCTCCTGCTACATTCTTCTCTGCAGCAGCAAATACTTTTCAGCAGCTTCTCACAGAAGGGGTATCCGGCCTCGTGGAGCCCTCATTGGCTACAGCCTGCAGCCTTGCCCTGCTGACAGAATCCATACACTACAAAAGTGATTACGTCCGAAGGTAGAAATCTTCACCAGGACTTCTTCTATCGGCTCCCCGACAGTGACGCTTCCTCCTCAGACACTGTCAGCTGCCTTTCCCCACTGAATTTTACCTTCTCAGACATGTTTCTTGAAAAATTCTTCTAAGTAGGAAGGTAAGTGGAGGCTGGGCCCAATCCACTTTGTGTATCTAGACCGCATTCCATCGCGGTCAGCCATAACTTTGGAATTTGCCCTGGTCTTGCATGACTAGATGTGCACGGTTGGTGCTTTAATCGTTTAGGCACT
Source organism: Calotriton arnoldi (assembly GCA_963921515.1). Taxonomy (NCBI): domain Eukaryota; kingdom Metazoa; phylum Chordata; class Amphibia; order Caudata; family Salamandridae; genus Calotriton; species Calotriton arnoldi. The sequence goes on from CAWUFW010000624.1 coordinate 2,689,906, forward strand.
ATTTTACAAATAAAACTTAAAAAACTCTGGTTCTACTTATTGGATTTTTGTCGTTTTGGGAATTTGTCTTGTGTATTGTTTTCACTTCATTACTGTTTAAGTGTTGCAAAAATACTTTACACATTTCTTCTAAGTTAAGCCTCACTGCTCTTGTACCAAGCTACCAAAGGGTTAAACACAGGTTAATTCTGTGACTTTTTGTGGTTCACCCTGACAAGGATTGAGGCTGTTTCTTCAGTAGGGTTTCACTCTCCTCAACCAACAACCCAAATTCTCACAGTAAGTTTATTTCTCCTTACTAGACTTGTATCCTGCCCATCTAGTGAGACAATTCTGAAGGTAAGCCTGGTGTCAGCTTCCTTTGTGTGTATACTGTTCAATGCCATTTGAAAGGAAAGCAGTGCAAATACCAGCTATACCACACCCATCCTGCCAGCATAGTTCACTCCTCTCAAACCCAGCCCCTATTCTCCCCTGTCTGGCAGAAATAAGTAAGTACATTTTATTGTACAGTTAATTAAACCATTACAAACATACATAACATAACACATTTTTGTAATGACAGTTTAAATCGAGTAAGAAGCCGCTATTACAGGAAAAAAAAGAAAGGCTTTAAAATACAAACATGCGTAGAACTGGCCCCCTGTGAGGTTAGCGGCAGGGCAGACCTACTTGCCGTCTTTAAATGCATGCTTCGCGACAGTGTATTTTCACCCTGCAGGAAACAAGTGCAGGTATGTGCCGGGGAGAGCGCCGAGTGCGTAGATGACTTAATGACCAAGAACAGAGCAGCCAGGGAAAACCCACAGAAGGTGGGTCTTCTTTGTTAGTTAAAACCTATGTACTGGAGTAAAGCACTTACATTCTCATCTAAGCCATAGAAGATTGTGACGGGGGTTGAGTGTGCAAAGTGGCGACAATTTCTAAAAAACAATGGAGTCCAGACCACTAATTTTAAAATTCATACTTAGTTATTCCATTAAAGTGCGTGATGTGTAAAATGTGCAAATATGCCAGTACTAGGGTTCACAATTAATTAAGAGAAAAATAGAAGACTAGCGACTAATATAGACGTTTAGTGAGCAGCAGGGCTGGGCTAATTGACCTCTTTGGTCAAGTGCTTAGCATCAGTCTGAATAGAACAGCAGGCAGCAGATATTCAGGAGTACACGGGAAGGTGCAGAGTGCGAGAATGACTTGATGGCTGGGTGCAGGTCGGCCGATTTTGACCCGCCAAGGGACCTTATGCTATCTTCTTCTTCATTTCAATTCACAATTAGTTAAGACCTGCATTATACAGTAAAACAAATACATTCCTATAAAACCATTAAAAGGATACAGAAGACTGATTGTGCAAAAAGGGGGTGATGTTTGAGAAATCGTGGGGGCAAATGTCTGGTTTGTAAGTTCGTTGCTGGTAATCCACAGCTTAGAATCCTTGAGCCAGATTCTACAGTGGGGGCAAACATACGAGCTGGCCCCGCAACCATTCCGAGTTGTTTGGTCCATTTAAGGTGCAAGATATATAAGGATTACCAGTGCTAGAATTCTTGGTAAAATGGAGGTGCAGACATTGTCTTTCGCGATCAGGGTCAAGGTAATGAGTTCCACACTGCTTCTGGTGCAATGACACCTACTAGCCCGTTAGTTCGTTTTTTCATGTTGATTTCCGTGGCAGTTAGAAATTTTACCAGGTGACAGCTCAGTTGGACATCGCCGCCGGAAAAGCTTGCCAGCACTGCTTGCCTGCAGGACCGTATATGTTTCTTATTGAATAGTGGTCTCAGAAGGGTCCGGGGCTCCCGTATTAACCCCCGGCATTTAGTAATGAGATGCACTATGTTCTCTGCACCTTCCCCGCAGAGTCGACAGGTTGCTGGCTTCGAAGGGCGTAGCCACGGCTGCAAGTGCTGTGCAGAGGGCAATAATCCTAAACGGAATCTCAGAAACTTCTCTTTAGTGTTTTTGGAGAAGCTAGTGTGAAGATATGCTTGAGGCGAGGCTTTGGTGTAGGACTGTATGGTAAGCCAGCCATGTGCACGTTCTGGCAGGGAGGCTTTGTCTTGCATAAATGATTCTTTCTTGACTATGTTGTTGACTGTTTTTTGAAACATGAGTGACTCCCTGATTGTTCCCAAAGGTGCCGTAACCCCAGTTGATCAAGAGCGGCATCCAAGTAGCGTCTGGTGGGGCAGGCCACTTTGGCTTGTAATTCTTTCCACAGAAAGGCGTTTAACGATTCCAGTTCTCCTCGTTTGATTTTGTGCCAGCTTTTGATAAATGCGCCTTTGCATGCCAGCTCTTCTCTTTGTAGCCCAAATTCTAGCCTCATTTGTATGTGGGGATGTATATCCCGGAAGGCCGTAAATCATTCGCAGCGCTCTCGCTATAGTGCCGTCTAGTATTTCAGCGTCCCTCCCTCTCATGACTTCGCTACCATAGGTGATGGATGGTATTAGTTTTGCTTCTATCACCCTGGTTAGGGGGAGGAAGCTCGGGCCAGAGGTCTTATTTTTTAAGTTTCTTAATACCACTGCTGTCATTATTCCTCTTTTTTTCATGGACTCACGTTGGGGTATGTAATTACCTCTGTTATCAATGATAACCCCCAGATATTTATATTCTTGTACGGTCTCCAGCTTGCGTGTTGCCAGGTACCAGTTACTCGTTGTTTCTGTTTAGCGAATGTTCACGTTCATAACCTTTGTTTTTTCTTGGTTAATACTGAGTTGGTTAGCTTCCGAGTAACGGAAGGTGATGTCCAGCAGACGCTGTAGCCCAACTGGGGTCCGGCTGATAAGCACCAAGTCGTCTGCATAAAATAAGTTAGAAATCTGGAAACCCCCTAGCATAGGAGCGTGGGAGTTGCATTCATTCAAAGATACTGATAATTCTGCCATGAAAAGATTAAAAAGTGTTGGTGCAAGCACGCATCCTTGTTTTACCCCTAAGCTTGTTGGAATCTTCTTTGTTAAATGATCTCCTGCACCCAATTTTACTTGAACCCAGGTGTCACTATGCAGAAGAATTAACTGATTTAAGAGCAGCGGTGGAATGTTCAGCCTTTTTAGCTTTTGCCACAAGAGGTTTCTATTGACATGGTCAAATGCAGAGCTATAGTCAATAAAACACAGGTATAATGGCTGTTTGGTTTCCAGCGCGGCATCTATCATTAATGAGAGAGCTAAGATGTTAGTAGTGGTCCCCATGTCCTTGCAAAAGCCTGTTTGGTTAAGTGGAATTGCTGAGACTTCTGTAGTCCAGGTCGTTAATTCCTGAAGTAGTAAACCTGCATAATATTTGGCCTCGTTGTCCAATAAAGCTACCAGCAGGTAGCTTTTTGGGTCATTCCTGTTTCCTTTTTTGTAGATGGGTGAGATTATTGCTTCCCTCCAAGATGATGGTATCGTTGATCTTTGTAGGATTTCTTCAAAAATTGGTTTGAATACTGAAGCCCAAAATTCCTGCTCTTGTTTAAACAATATAGGAGGTATCCCGTTTGGGCCTGGAGCACCCTCGCGTCTGCCCTTAGCGATTCTTTTGCAGATTTGTGCGCTCGTAATTACAATGTCCTGTTCCGTTGCTGAGTTGTGGTCGGTTTGGGACGGTCGGGCTTCTGAGTCACTCGGGCAGTTGTTTGTACAAGTTCGAATTTCATGATCTTTGTTAAAGTGTGATTCAAGGAAGGTTATCCAGGCCTCTTCTGTGACATGAGAATCAATGCCCTGGCCCGCTGGTCGGTCAGAGTGTTAATCTTTTGCCAGAATTGTGAGCTGTTGTTGTTTTTGATGTCATATAGAAGTTTAGCCCAGAGAGTCTCGTCTGCTTCTTTTCTGAGACGCCAGGTTAATTTCCTGCGGGTGGCTTTTAGCTGCCTCAGCTCTTGCAGTGCCGTGGGCTCTTTCCTCATTCCCCGAAGAACTCAATTTATCGAAGCTTTTAACTTTTTTAGTTGAGCATTATTTTTGATGTTCGGGTATAAGCATTGCTTTGGAGCATGGGCCGTTCCTTTATTTTGGAGGTTTCCCTTTTTGGTTCCAAAGCTGTTTCGAAGTGTTTTTGTGAATGCCTCCCAGCTTTCAATTATGTCTGAATCTGCTACTTGTGCTTCTCCCAGTAACTGCTTTGCAAGAGAGAGGAGGCTTTTTGGATCGTCTGTTCTACATTTTACCCGTTTTTCATTGGCGGTGTATTCTCGGCAGTATGCGTTTGCTGGCGGTGGATAAGATATTAGAGGTGCTTCTACTGTGGTTTCCTGAGGCAAGTGGTCGCTGTAGTCTAACGATCCATGCGGTAGTCCATGACCTTTGGGAACATGCAGCGAGATGTTAGGTTTTAAAATCCCGTCCCTCCAACGTACTCCTTTCACGTTATATTAGGTTAGCAATGTGTGACTAAATAGATGCCAGTTGTGTTTACGTTATGCAACCCACTGAGTTATCCCCGTAATGTGCAGGCTTCCGTTAGCGAATGCAACTCCATTTTGTTTTTGCAATCCTTGTTAGGCTGCTTAGACTGTGCCCGAGTTAGGCCTCATGGCCCGTAATGCTTGCCTCAGCAGAACACTGTATTTCGCTAATGTTTTTTTTCTTCCTGTCCAAGGCTGTTTCCCGACCTGCTAATGAGGAGACAATTCAGCTCTCACATACCAATCTAAGTGTGTAGTTCTGCTCCCACTTTAGGAGTCGCTGAGCCCCTGCGCAGTGGCCTTGGGTTTCTGATAACATGTACCCATCTGGCAGGTGGTAGCTCATCTCCCAGTGCCTCCTTTGTTCATGTTCGGCCCCGGCCGGTAGTTTTCCATGGTGGGCGGCGTTGGAGGCTTCTGGGGAAGAATGATTGCTCACTGTGGACCGTTGGGAAGTTAGTCCCTCGGCAGACATCTTAGGGTGCAGGTCATGATGGACTCCTCTGCAGAGCATTTCTAATAAACATGTAAGTTTGTATTCTCTACTGTCTGACCGACTCTTCATTCTTGGGAAGGCATAGCAGGTGGTTGTGAGAAAACCCGAGTGGCCCTAGAGGGCCACTTCCTTCAGTTGGTGCCCAAACAGGGACCCCGCAAGGTGATCCGACTCGCCCGGAATCGGGTTGTAGGGTCGTGGTGCGTTTGGTCAGTTGGGCGGATCGGGGTAACCCACACAAGACCGAGCTTGGTTCTCGCAGCTGCCCCGCCCGGCTGATCGGGCGCCCCCTCGTCTAGTGGTCACCAGCTGGGATCCTGAAAAGGCAAAACCTTGGAGTTGACCTTTTGGTCCGAAGAGTCGGCAGTGGAGAATAGCTTGACTCGACCTGTGTGCACCAGGTGAGTGATTTGATTCTTGGGAAAAATGGCGCCATTCTTGGACGACACGAGCCTGCGGGCTGTGTCTTGATGCAGTCTCCGGACTGTCTTGTTTGCAGTTTTTGAACTGCCTTGCTTGAACGACACGAGTCAACAGGCTGTGTCTTGGTACGGTCTCCGGACTGTCTTGTCTTGAACTGGGTGGGTCTGCGGACCCTTGGAAAGGCACAGAGTGTTTGCGAGCAGTTCATCGGACCACCTGGAAATTTGGCCCGTGCTTGAAAAGGCCAGGGATTGCCCGCGAACAATCTGCCAGACCAACTGGTAATTTGGCTAATGCTCGAAAAGGTCTGGGGCTGGAGCCTGTCTTCTTGGATTTGATACAGTCTCCGGACTGTAGAGAGTGGTCCCTGGACCGTTTTGTTTTGCTCCGTGACTAATATTTGTTATTTTATTTTGTCTTTGTCTGTCGATTGTTGCTGTTATACTTGTCCATTAGGGACAGTGCTTGTGTCTTATATTAAGATGCCTTGTTTCAGCAAATTGGGGTGTTTTGGATGTCGATGTTGTTCTACTGATGCTCGACTGGAAGAGAGCCAGAATGCACCTCTGGACAGTTCTCCAAATTTTGACATATATGTTAAACATGGTATTGGCCCTGTTATGTTTAGCACATTGTGGCATAAGTATACGAGGGACAATGCTGAGTTACAGTGGCCACTTACTGGCTCATTTGATGAACAGAAATTGAATTTCTTGCAGGACAAGTTGTTTGCTAGGAGGAGCAGACAGTCGATGTTTGATTCTCTGAGAGTATGGCAGAAAGAAGCAAAGCAGCAACGCATGAGGGCAGAGAAAGAGGCCCGGAAGAGGCAGACGCAAACGATAACACAGAAAGCAGTAGCTTATGAAAGAGGAAAGGTAGAGAAGGGTATAGAATGTGCAGATAGAAAGTTTTGGTTACAGACAGATAAGTGCTATGTTGCTAGGGAGGAAGGTGATGATTTCATCGAAGAACTATTGGATTCTCATCCTCCTCCTCCTCCTCCTTATGCCCCTGAATGGATATACCCGGCAGTCCCAACTTCTCAGTCCTTGGCCCCTAGTGCCGCCCCTTCTAGCATCCCTGTTTCTGGTAATAACGCTTCAGCCCCGGCCCCTCTTGCTTCTCTTCTATTCACACCAGCCACCGGGGCGGGTGCTGTTAGCTCCCCTGCCCAGTCTGTTAATCCTGTGTCGACTGCTACTCCCGCTTTCACCCCTACTGCCTTGTCTCCCTACCTGATGGTACCTGTCTCTGCGTCCACTCCCTCCCGGGTGAGTGTGACACACCAGGCAAAGTTGAATGTGGAAACTCCCGTGCGAGGAGTGCATGATGTGAACTGGACAGCAGCACAAGACCCAATGGATAAAGTGTTGGTGCGTTCTGCGGTGGGTGATGAGGAAAAGACAATGGTGGCGAATCAGGCAGCTCAGTGGGCTCGACACCCGATCTATATTGTGGAAGATGTGTGGAGTATGATGAAAGATTATGAGCCGTTTATACAGCAGCATGCCCTTAAACACATGTCAGCGATGCTGATAGAGTTGTGGGAACAATGTTTTCAGGGTGTTGCACCCCAAATCATATATGACATACGGGATAGGGTATATGCTGCAGGTATGGCTCCTAATGAGGTCTTTAGCAATATAACAACATTAGTGGGTTACCGAGGTAGATTGCTCCGGAAGATTCCGATAATGGGGACACAGCATCCCATGCGGGAAATTCATCCCATTTACCACCCTGAAATTCCAGAACTGCGCGATTCCACCAATGCTGTGATTAGACAACGGGTCGAAGCTCGGTTTCAGGAGCAATGGATTTATACTCCTTGGAAGAGGAGTGAGGTCCTATCCTTAAAGGGCCAGCTGCCGAACCCCCGAAAAAACCCTACTGCATATTATAAGGAATTGACGGAGGCGGCCTCCTCTACAGTAATTACGTTAGCGGATATAGAGTTGTTTTTCGGCTTGTTGGTACCAGTGGACATATGGAGGCAAGTCCATACGCAGGACCATGCACTAGAGTTGGGGGGAACATGGGATGAGATCAGGGCTTGGGATAAGGAGCGTAAGCCTGGAGACAAGCTGAAAGCGGAGCTCCTCGCCGTGCCAGGGCGTATTATCACATACATGCATTCACTTATCCCGCCAAAGAGGGTGGATTGGGATAAGTTGACTGCGTGTCGCCAGAAGAAGGATGAAAGTGTGCCGGATTTCTTTACTAGATTTGAAGGGGTGTTCTTAGATTATAGCGGACAGGACCTGTCGCAGGAGGGTGGTGTTCGTTTATTTGTCAACAGATTTGTCACTAACTTACTTCCCGAGATTGCAACACAGTTGCAGGCTTCGGAAAGTACTTGGACGACATCATCCCCGTCCGTGATATTGAGTATGGCACAATATTACGAACATGGAGAGAATGAGGACAAGGAAAGGGTGGAGAAAAAGTCAAAGGATTTAAAGACAAGGGTATTGATGCAGCAGGTTGCAAGGGGAAATGGACGAGGTAGAGGTTCGGGTTCGGCTCAGCAGCGGTCTGGCAGAGGTGGTGCGTCAAATGTGCTCCTCGGGCTCAACCAATGTGCGTACTGCAAAAAGGAGGGACATTGGCGGAATGAGTGTCTGGAGTTGTTACAGAAGGGTGAGGCCCCAAGGGGTCGAGGTTTTCGAGGACGCGGGCGAGGAACAGGAGGTAGAGGGGGAATGCAGTCAGAAGATACGTCACACAATAGGCAGAGCGGGAATTATTTTGATGACCCCAGAGGACAGCAGTACTATCATGACGATTATGACATGGATGAAGTGACTAGGTTGTCTCACAGCTAGGACAGCCGAGGACAGGGCGAGGGACCAGTTCCTGTGCCTATAGATCAGAATGGACCTTATGTCACTGCTGATTTACAGAATACTACTGAAATTTTTTTGTTGATACAGGGGCTATGAGTAGATCTGTTTCCGTTCACTGGTCCCGGGGACAGCTCTGTCTGGCCAAAATAATGTTTCGGTGGGTTTCTCAGGCATGCCGGTCATTAGCCCCATTTCCAAGCCTCTTGCTTTGACCATTGGCCCCTTTACGGTCGATTCACCATTTTTACTGACGTCAAATTGCGGGGAATATTTGTTAGGGCTCGATTTATTGAAACAGTTGCATGCAACAATTTTCTGTTCTCCAGACGGTGTTTATATGACTATTGGACCGCAGGTCGCTCGTGTCAAGCAGTGCTTTGCGAAAGATGCCCCCTTCCAGCTGAGTTTAGAGATGTACCACGTACGTTATGGGCTACAGGAGACACAGATGTGGGGTTACTCCAGATCCCGCCTGTTTCTATACAGATCAGAGACAATGCCAAATTGCCACGTATTCCCCAGTACAAGATATCCCAGGCAGGTGAAAAGGCCCTATTGAAAATAATACAGGATTTGATTGAGTCTGGTGTGGTTGAGGAGACTACGGCGAATGTATGTAATAGCCCTATTTTTCCTATCCTTAAGAAGGCCCCCTTGGATTCTCCTGATGCCCACCCTGATGTTTACCGCTTTGTGATTGACCTCAGGGAGGTTAATAAGATCGTAGTTCCCCAATACCCTGTGGTTCTGGACAATACAGCGATCTTAACAATCATTCCCCCATCAGCGAAATTTTTCTCTGTAATTGACTTGAAAAATGCTTTTTTCAGCATACCAATCCATACAGATACCCGATATCTGTTTGGGTTTGCAATAGCCGGTTGAAGCTTTAGATTCTGTCGTGCTCCACAAGGCTATTCTGAAAGCCCTAGCATTTATAGCCAAGCCTTGAAAGCTCAATTGGAATCTTTGGAGCTTCCCCCTGGTAATGTGCTGTTGCAGTATGTTGATGACCTCCTTGTTGCTTCGGACAACGAGGACGGTTGCAAAGACGCCACAGTTAAATTATTGTTGCATCTTGCGCATCATGAACATAAGGTGTCCCTTTCCAAATTACAATATTGTCGACAGGAGGTCACCTATTTAGGTCATCTACTGTCGAAGGAGGGCCGCAGACTAACACCTGAGCGCATAGCTACCATCACTAGCATGTCTGTCCGTAGAACCCAACGCGAGGTACGCGCGTTTATAGGGATAACATTGTATTGTCGGCATTGGATTCCTAATTACTCCCTACTAACAAAGCCCCTTCTTTACCTGACCACAAAAGATGTGCATGAACCCCTGCCTTGGACACCTGCATGCCAGCAAGCTTTTGAGCAACTAAAGACTGTGCTTTGCTCTGCTCCTGTGCTTGGTACTCCTGATTACCAGAAGCCTTTTGTTCTCTACGTGCATGAGGTGGATGGTTGCGCGCTTTCTGTTCTAACACAGGATTTCGGTGGTAAGCAGAGACCCTGCACCTACTTCTCAGCCATGCTTGACAATTCGCCAGAGCGCCCCCGAGCTGTCTGAGAGCTGCCGCGGCAGTGGCAGTGTCTATCAGACAATCGGCAGGGCTCGTCCTTGATACTGCTCTCACAGTAATGGTGCCCCATGCTGTGGATATATGAATAAGACAAAGACGCAGCATCTTACTAGTGTGTGTCTGACTGGCTATGAGCTGACCCTGTTTGCTCCGCACGTTACCAACAAAAGATGCGCCACTCTGAACCCGGCTACGTTACTACCCCTCCCTTCGGAAGAAAGGGGCATGATGCCCATGATTGCCTATTTCTGACTGAGGAAGAAACGAAGGGACGGGTAGGCCTGACTGATGTTCCCTTATCTGAACCCCAAGGGGAACTATATGTCGATGGCTCTTGTTTCAAGTTACCAGATGGCACCACCACTGCAGCCTATGCAATAACAATGTTACACACTGTAGTTGAGACATCCCGTATCCCACACCAATCGGCCCAAGCTGCGGAGTTGGTTGCCCTTCTCAGGGCTTGTGAGTTAAGTGAGGGACTGGCTGTTAATATCTACACCGACAGCCATTACGCATTTGGGGTGGCCCATAATTTTGGGCGCCTCTGGGCGGAGAGAGGGTTCTTGACTTCGCGTGGACTGCGGATTCAGAACGGGCCATTGATACATAGATTGCTGTCCGCATTGACACTTCCCAGTAAGTTAGCAATAGTGACATGTAGTGCTCATAAGGCTATTACAGATTATGCGGGGAGGGGAAATGCTTTCGCAGACCAGACAGCTAAGGAGACAGCTCGATCAAAGATGACACAGATGTTGGTGGCAGGTCCTGCTAGATGGGTCCCAGACAATGGAATGTTCGAGGACACATTGGAGAATGTCAGGGAAATCCAGGGTGATGCGACTCTAGATGAGTTAGCAATGTGGGAGGAGAGAACAGGTCACTTGGATGAGGATGGGTGTTGGACTGAATTGTCAGGGAAGCAGCGATGGTTGCTGCCTAATTCATATGTGCTCCCTGTTGTGACTATAGCCCATGGCCTGGCGCACATCAGTGCTAAAGGAATATGCAAGTTGCTGGACCCAGTATGGCAGAATGATAATATCGCTAAGACAGCCACGCATTTAGTGAAGCACTGCATCATTTGTCTGAGGCATAACCCTGGGAAAGGTACCCCTACACCCGCTGGTAACTTCGCACCACCCTCTTTCCCTTTCGAGGTTCTCCAGATGGATTTCATCGAAATGGAATAGGGTAAATAATCTGAAGTATGTGCTAGTAGCAATCTGCGCATTCAGTAAATGGATTGAGGCTTACCCCACTAAAGAGAATACAGCTATGGCGACAGCGAAGGCACTTCTAAAAGAGTACTTCCCACGCTATGGATTGCCACGCGTGATCCGGAAGGACAACAGAAGTCACTTTAATGCAAAAGTCATTGAATTGGTGTGCACAGGTTTGCATATTAAACAGAAGTTTCATGCAGCGAATCACCTCCAGTCTGCAGGCCTGGTTGAGAAGTACAATGGTACTCTCAAATTGAAGTTGGCAAAAATTCAAGTAAGCACAGGACTAAAATGGCCAGATGCATTAACCTTGGCTTTATTATTTACCAGAGCAACAGCGGATTCTAGAACAGGGTTGTCCCCCTACGAGGTGGTCTTTGGCCACTCTGCTAATGTTTGGGGCGTCCCCAGACCCAATCGCTTTTCCGAGATAGAGTACCCCTTGCTTGTAGAGTACCTGTATGAATTGTCTAAAGATTTTCATTCTCTTCATCAACAGATACAAGCCACGTTTCAGCCAGTAACAGAGGGGCCCGGGCATTGCATACAGCCCGGTGATCACGTGATGATAAAAAATTTCCAATGGAAGAGCAGCCTGGAGCCGAGGTGGAAGGGGCCAATACTCGTACTCCTTGCCACGAGAAGGGCTGTTAAGGTGGATGGCAGAAAGCACTGGATTCATACATCTCATGTGAAAAGGGTGCCTCTCCCGCTTCCGTACGACCGTTGGGTCAACGAAGGCATTGGTGATCAGGAGTGTGAGAAGGTGCCACGTTTCGTTCCCTTCTCTGACGCCTGAGTGAGGTGGGCGCAGACGGACGAAGAAAGTGATGCAGTTCTGTCTGAGGCAATCCCGCCGGAGATAAGGGCTGCCTCGGATAACACCGTCTCTGATACACCAGAATCTGAATCTCGATGCCCATCTGATCCTGAGTTTCTGCCCCTCTTTGTTGATGAAACAGTGCCTGGAGTTACCAAGTATAATTTGAGGCCCCGGAAAAAGGACGGTGCACCAGCCAAACAGTCTAGGAGTTAGGAAAGGACTTGAGCTTAGGGCGCAGATGCTGTGCCTAAGGTGCCTGTATTAGACTAGGGTGAGCAACACTGGTGCACTGCCCTGGACACTGGACAGGATAGCTGAGGGCATTTGACCAGGAAGGAGGGTGCCCTATCCTGAAAGAAGAAAGATTTGTTTTTCTGCAAGGGTTGCGATCGCGCAGCTCCTCCGTGGGAGTGCTTCATAGCACTGTCGTTGATGAACAATAGGAGGCTACCGTCGAGGCTCTAAACGGACGCTGGGTGACTTGTGCCCCCTGGTACTGTCGTTGCAATAAGTGGCTCTAGCCCGTGAATATTTCTTTCCCTTTTTGACACCTATAAATTGCCCTTGAAATTGTCCAAATGTATCCCTTTGGTCGTCCTATCCCTGATGAGGAGCAGCCCTTTGCGGCTCCGCGTCCTACTCCAAATGATCCTGTTTGGTCCTCTTAGTCCACTAAGAGTAAAGTAGTGTTTGTTGTTATAATTTTGCTTTCCTTGCTAGTTGTATTTGGGGTGGTTTGGTACCTAGAGGAACAACATCCTGTGCACACCTTGATAGGGACTACCCCGGTTCCAGCAGAGCACTCGTTTGTTACATTGGCCCCACATAAGGAAAGACATAGATAGACTTATGCACAAAATGCTTTCGTTCAGATGCTTCATCAGGTACACAGTACTACTAATGCCACAAATTGTTGGGTGTGTGGGCTACTTCCCTCAGTTATGCATAAAAACGATTTGCTGGTGTCATTGCCCCTGTCATATTTGGGTAGCTGTGAAGCCTGGTTCCAACTGCTCTCTATGGTATACATGCATTATCATGCTGACGCTATGAAAATGGTACAAGCTGACTACGAAGCAGTGTTGGAGTATATAGTGATACACCAGGGATATACACCCGGACCAGATGGCAAGGAGGGTACCCTGCACCCTGATGCTTGTATGAATGTATTTGAAGCCCACGAAAATAACACTTGGTTGCAAAATGAAATGCTAGATTTCCAAGGATTTAATGTTCCAGGAGAGCAATATCACTGAGGACAAAGCTATGCCTGTCCCTGTGATCAATTCAACAGCTAGTTTCTGTGTTGAAGGAACAGGGAACATTTCAGTAGGACAGAGTCATTGTAACTACACATGCCGATTGAACACTACTAGCAGCCCACCTTTTCTTACACCTCCGAATGTATACTTCATCTGTGGGGAACAGGCTTATACATGGCTCCCGAGAGGGTGGTCTGGCTGGTGTTATGTTTCTTTTCTCTTGCCTCCCGTTTATATTGCACCGCCCAATTACCACAAGGATCATAGACTACAGCGTAGGGATCTCCAGGTACACAGAGTTAAGAGAATTGTCAATCCAGACGATATTGATCAGACAGATACCTTGCTGCAGCAATTTACTGACATAATGAAGGGCATTTGCCGTTCTGGGGTCCCATGTTCAATAGTCGTAATATTCGTCGCCTTGCTAGGGTAGTTGAGGGAGTTATTAATACTACTGCTGGTATACTGACTAACATTACAGTCAAGCTTCAGGCTACGAGGCTTGTTTCTCTTCAAAACCGGATGGTTTTAGACGTTATTCTGGCTGACAGGGGTGGAGCCTGTCGCGTCATCGTCAGCAGCTGCTGTGTGTACATTCCTGATAGTGCCCCTACTGTATACTCCGCAATGCAGAAATTGCACAGACTTGCCTCAGATATCCATCAGGACAATGGTTCATGGTCTCTCACTGGGTGGCTTTGGGGTCTAGTGACATCATGGGGTTGGAAAATATTACTTGTCTTAATAGCCATTGCAGGAGTCATCTTTACCTGTTGCTTATGCATTAACTGTCTCCCAGCCTCTTGCACCTATTGTATGAGTAAACTTACCCCTACTCCTACATTGCCAAGAAGTGACAACAAGATTCCTGTTATGATGATGCAGTAGATTCAGAATGTAATGCTCATTGATGAGGGCATCTTCGAATATTAAATGATTTCAATGATCATGTGTTGCTTGTTTTTTCCTTGTTACCTGAGTGACTATGTAATTCCTTCCTCTCCCTTAGAATTGTAAAGACCCTACCGGATAGCAATAAAGCATTTAGCCACCCATGCTAAAAGGAGGGTCTGTTAGGTTTTAAGATCCCGTCCATGCAATGTACTCCTTTCACGTTATATTAGGTTTGCAATGTGTGGCTAAATAGATGCCAGTTGTGTTTACGTTGTGCAACCCACTGAGTTATCCCCGTAATGTGCAGGCTTCCGTTGGCGAATGCAACTCCATTTTGTTTTTGCAATCCTTGTTAGGCTGCTTAGACTGTGCCCGAGTTAGGCCTCATGGCCCATAATGCTTGCCTCAGCAGAACACTGTATTTCGCTAATGTTTTTTTTCTTCCTGTCCAAGGCTGTTTTCCGACCTGCTAATGAGGAGACAATTCAGCGCTCACATACCAATCTAAGTGTGTAGTTCTGCTCCCATGTTAGGAAACGCTGAGACCCAGCGCAGTGGCCTTGGGTTTCTGATAACATGTACCCATCTGGCAGGTGGTAGCTCATCTCCCAGTGCCTCCTTTGTTCATGTTCGGCCCCGGCCGGTAGTTTTCCATGGTGGACGGGGTTGGAGGCTTCTGGGGAATAATGATTACTCACTGTGGACCGTTGGGAAGTTAGTCCCTCGGCAGACATCTTAGGGTGCAGGTCATGATGGACTCCTCTGCAGAGCATTTCTAATAAACATGTAAGTTTGTATTCTCTACTGTCTGACCAACTCTTCATTCTTGGGAAGGCATAGCAGGTGGTTGTGAGAAAACCCGAGTGGCCCTAGAGGGCCACTTCCTTCAGAGAGAAGAATGTAAAATCTATTGTTGAACTTGCCACTGCATTATGGAATGTTGCTGCCTGTGGACTATCCCCTGGGAATCTTCCATTGAGTGCACGGAAGCCCAGCTGTTCCAGTGTCGCTAGAAGCTTCTGCGCCGTTTTCGTTTGTCTTCCGCCTGAGGTATTATCTTGTGATCTTAGTTCCCATACAAATGGGTCCTCCTCAAGGTTGGTGACTTTGGCTGAGTTGCCAAGCATGTTCAAATTGAAGTCCCCACTGATAATCAGGCTATTTGTTTTCTCATCCCTTAGTATTTTTACTAGCTTTTCCTTCAGCTGCTGGCTTCCTCTGGTTTTGTCACGCGGGTGTAGATAGAGATTTATCAGTATTATGTGCTCTTTTTTCCCAACTCCTGGGAGGTAATTCGTAGAGCTTGCATTGCATTCAGAGGGGCTAACTTATATGCTAAGGACTCTGCTGTGTAGATGCTCCGTATAGAGCAGTATGTAGCAAGGCCACCTTTACTGTGGCCAAAATTTGCGCTCTTTGTGGCTGATAAGAAGTGCAGATTGTATCCCTGAAGTGTTGGCGGAGAGTCAGACCAATTTTCTTGGAGTGTGATGATGTCGAATTTTTGTAGGTAAATTTTCAGTTCTGGATCCATAAGCTTGTCTCCTAAATCATTAATGTTCCAAGAGCAGAGTTTGAGAGTATTCTTAGTTTTCTTTGCGATAGGCTTGGTATGTCACAGACTTTCAGTTTTGGTGTTGATGGTCCTGGATAGCCAGCTCCACTCTTGGGGGACTGTGCATTTAGTTGTATTTTATCTATGGTTCTGCAGTTCTCCGAGTTCTGTATTCTCTGGGGTTTTACTGCGAGCCCCTCGCAGCACGGAGAATGATCGTGTGCTCAGATGGACCAGACCAGGATCTTTTCGATGTTCTCTATCTGTTATTAAGGGGGTCCGGGTATCTAGGTTTAGTAAACGGTCGTAGCTTGATGCCCCAGGTGTTAAATTTGGATTGTTCTTTTAGCACTTTCTCAGCTACTTCTAATGTGGCCCAGACTGTTTTTGTTACTTCCACTCCTGGTTGCTCGGTTGATTCAACGAATTCGACTGATTCCAAGTCGTTAGTTTTTAAATTCTTCAGACTGTTGTTAGAGCTTAGTAGGCGTAAGATGTTTCCCCTGTTTAAAATATCAACCGTTCCCTTTGATTTGTACTCCGGGTGGAACACAATAGTGGTATTGCCGGAAGTCCCATTCTGTTCAGTTGGTCTGCTCTGTTTGGTAGTATGTTCCTCCCCTGACCCCATTGGTTCTTCCGTCGATGTTGCCTGACCCTGGGTGCACAATTCCTTTGCCTGGGCCGTCTCTATGCCAGTGAAAATTGTTGTTCTTTTGTCCCCTTTTAACTCCTCTCCGTGTTTTCCGGATTCGTTTTTGGGAGCAGTTCTGTGAGTATGTAATTTGTTGAGAGAGGTGCTTCCTTCCATTTCTGACCTCACTTTCCGGGTCGACCTTTCTCTTGTGTCTTGGTCCGAGTCTGTTGCATCGCTCATCTGGGCTGACATGTCTAGTGGAGGTTCCGTTGCCTCATTTCCAGCGCTGTTGTTCTTCCCCCTACTAAGTAGCGCGGACTGTGTTATATTTTGATTTCGGCCCTTCCTCCTCTGCTTTCTCCGCTGTTTCACTTTCAGGAACTTTCAGCCAAGACAGTTTTTTGCGGGGATTTTCTGGAAGATTCTGTGTTGCTTTTTGGTGGTAATTGGGCTCCTAAGCTCAATAAATTGTTATTTGGTCTGGGATGTATTGTGTCCACGACCTCCTCCAGCTTCCTTGCTTCTTGTATCGGTTTTGGTGCCGCCTGAGCTGAAGCCTGAGTTCTTGATTTAGTTGTCAGCTGAACTTAGTTTCTTATCTGGGCAGATCCGTTTGCTGATTTGTTTTTTACGGCCTCTCTTATGTCGCAGAGAAGGTTGTCCATTGCTGTCGGTAGTGTTGCCAGCTTATCCACAAATGTTATACAGGTGCAGTTGGCCTGTGTGAATTGTGTCTCCGTTTGAGCCCTTCTGACCAGGTTATTGAGCTCTGCCAATTTGTCGTTGATGTTGACGACGAAAATGGAGAGTGAATTGAGAACTGACAGTTGTAGATCCATCTTATCCGACTGGTATTGGATGGCATTTACGGAACTTTGCATTGTGTGCAGCAATGAGGTCCAGATGTCTTCTTTTGTCTGCAGTTTTATCTTGTCGATGTTGAGTTTTGGGGAGCTAATATTTTTTTCTAGTAGTTCTTCTTGAGTGGCCATGGAATATGAAGCTACCAATTCTTCCCATTCCTCAGGTGTGAGGTAGGATGATTCTGGTTCCACAACCTGAGATGTTAGTGTGGTTGACCCCAGCATGTTTAGTTGTGCTTGAGCAGTACTGAGTGCAAGTTGTTTATGCAACTGTTCATCGGTTTGGTGTGCAAGCTGTTCTTGCATAGTTATTTGGGGTATAATTTGTATTTTTCCAGCTGTCATATTGATTAATTGAATGTTGAGGTCTTTGTTCCCCGTGATTATCTCTGGTGGGTCAGACAAGGTTTTGGTTGTGGGGATGATGTTCTTTTCTTGTTCTCTCTCCGGCTGTGCCTTGTCATGTTGGGGGAGTCCTAAGGGTGCTGTGTCTCCCCTTGGGGCGGTATTGCTGCTCCGGGGCTGGCTGGATGCTTTTGGCTCCTGCCCCTCTTTGTTCACTCGATACGGGGACCTTTTATCCAGGGTTTCTTCCTTTATAAGCCTGGGTGAGCTATGGTTTTTAATGCTTTCAATCCCTTCTTTTTTTGTTGCCGCTGCAAAGCTCATGGCCTGTCCTAGGCCATCAAACATGCTCCCATTTCGGGTGTCATTTTGCTTAAGCTCTGCCAAATCCCAAGTCTCTTGGCTTAATACGTCGCTTTCTTCGTTGCCCTTAGTATACTCTTCTGTGTTTGCGTGTGCTTTTCTAGCTGCGCGGTTTTCTCCAGCGTCTGCTGACTCTCCATAGGCAGTTTTCAACAGCTGCTCTTGACTCGAGCCCTGAAATACCTGACTTGGTTGTAGAGGAGAGGGTAGGTTATTTGCATTCTTGCTATTCAGACACAATACCGGTCCAGCATCTTTAATGAATGAAAACTTAGTGTATATTTTAGGTTGGTGGCTAGGTTTGGTCGAAGTGGACACAATTGTTGTGCCTTTTGTCCTGGTGTTAGGCAGGGCTTGCGGGCTGATGTGGAGTGGTGAGATCAGGGGAGTGTCTTCCTCCTCCTCTCTCTCCTCCTTTTTCCTCTGTTCGTCTTCACTTTCCTTGATAAGAGCCTTTTTAATTGCCCTCCGTGTTCTTTTGTTAGGATTGACTGGCGCCTGCTGCTGCCTTGACTTCCCCGATCTCATTGTGGTAGATACTGTTGCCGTTACTCTGTATGGTCGCTGAGAGGTCACTGTGTGGTTAGTGACAGATCTTGACAGAGCCCCTTCCCAGCCTTTTTCTCCACTGGACTGGTGTCTGGAGTCCTGATCTCCTTGTCACCTTGTCCTCAACCAGGGAAGAACCAGGGAAAGTGTTTGCCCAGAGCCACCACTCTCCTTAGAATTTCTTGGTCTTAGGTAACTGAGATTTTATCTGCTTTCTTGCCCCTTGTTGAAAAAGCCTTTCCTGATAGTTCGATGCGGAAGCTGTGGTGCGCTAGTGGCTGCTGTAGGCAGGAGCATCAATGTGCTTTCCCTGGGCCAATTTGTGTTGTTTGATGCTTTATTTAAGCACTTGACCATTTGTCCTGGAACCAACAAGGTTATAGTGACACACCGGGGAGTAAGAGATGTTGAGAGTACAAAAGATTAGTTTGGCTCCCTAGTTGGCTCCCTTGTAGTTTCCAATAAGAGCCTGTGGAGGCTTAAGGAGGCTTAAAGAGTGATGTCCAGCCAGAGTCTCAAAATGTTGATGTATTGTGTTATGTTGCAGTTACAGTTGCAATTGAAATATCTCTATTGTATTTCGTTGTAATCACAATTTTGAGGCTGAAGTCTAAGGCACCAGAAACTCCCTGCCTTCTCCCTCACTATGGCGCAAGCACCGCTGAGACGATGCTGGGCGTTGCTGGGAGTTGCTGTAAGCTAGGGAGATGGGGGAGGAAAAGTTACACGTCTCTTGCAGTCCTTAACCTTTTTCTTTTAAGGCACCGTACTCCCTACTTGCCTGCTTAATGGCTTTTGACTGAGTCCTCACAGACTGAGTCCTGATTTACTCCTGGTGCTCCTGACACTGCACCTGTGTTAGCGAGTCGCCCCCCTGTCCAATCTCCTAGGGCGAGCGAGGCCTCCAGATGGTGCCGCAGGCTGCAGCCACACCTAGGTGGGCCGCCTCCGCGGGGACGCCAAGGGCGCACTCTCAGCAACCACCAGCTAGTGGTGGCTGCGCTCGCACTCTGTCACACTCTGCCGCACCTACTTGTTTTGCTGCTACTGCTGCCCTGTATCCAGGTGCTGCTGATGCTTCTGCAGGGGGGTAGGTAAATTGGAAGCCTTTAAATCCTAATTGTCCTCACGAAGCTCAATCGCTCAACACCACACTACAAAAAACCCAAACATGGCTGGCCGAAAACCATTTGAAACTAAACTCCCTCAAAACGGAATTCCTATTAATCGCTCCCCCCCCAAAAAAAACCTCCATCCTGGATTGGCTGAAGCACTTAACAGCTCTCAAAGGACAACCTCTCATCGTCGACTCAGCGAAATCGCTAGGTGTAACGCTTGACAGCAACCTAAAGATGCAGAAGCATATCAGCGCCTCCACAAAAGGAGCTAACTTCCACTTGAAGACCTTGCGAAAACTGAAACCCTTTCTGCCAGCCTACGATTTCAAACAAGCAGTTCAAGCCCTAGTAATCCCTAGAGTGGAATATGGGGCGGTAACCTTATGCGGCCTACCAAGATCATCGACAGCCCCACTAAGAGCCACTATCAACTCAGCTGCGAGACTCATTACGGGCTCAAAGAGAAACTCTCACATATCCCCTGACCTGAAAGCCCTCAACTGGCTACCGTTTGAAGCTAGAATTCATCTGAAAATCGCTTGTATGACGCACAAGGCCCTACACCACAACTCCCCGCACTACCTAGCTCAGAAATTGGTGCTCTCTGCGGGCAACAGAGCCTCCAGGAGTGCCAAGACTCTTCTTCTAAAACCACAATGATTCGCCAAGAAAAAAACCTATAACCGAACCTTCTCTGGTATGGCTCCTAGGATCTGGAACGCTTTGCCCATTGAAACAAGAATGAACCAGTCCACTGCCCCCTTCAAAAAAGAAGTGAAAGCGATCCTCATGGCTAAATTCACGTGAACTCTTTGTCCTTTTACTGTATATTATTATTAGTTCTGTGTTTTATGCTCCACAGTTGTCCTTTTGTTCTCACGCTAGCTAATTGATACGTGTATAAGCTGCTTATAGCTGTTTCACCCATATCTTTGTGTGCTATACTGTGTTTTCTACATATGATTTGTAAAGCGCTCTGATACTCGCAAGGGTCTTGTTCGCGCTATATAAAACCTTCAAAATAAAATAAAAAATAAATGAAGCTCATGAGGCTCACAAAGCTCTTCCACAGCCACCTCCACCTCCTCGCTGCCTCGCCGCTTCGTGACCTTGCGCTCTCAGGGCTGCCGCAATCTCGGCTGCCCCGGCTCATGCTCTTGCAGGGATACTGCAAGAACTGCCGCTGCCGCGCTGTGGTGTAGAGCTGCGGGCTGCGGACTGCGGGCTATGGGTTGCGGGCTACGAGCGGCAAGTGGCCGTGGCCAGTGGCGTAGCTAGGGGGGGCGATGGGGGCGGACCGCCCCAGGCGGCACAAGTTTTGGGGCGGTAGCCGGCCCCCCTTCCCCCGCTCTTACCTGCGGCCGTCGCGGCTGCAAGAATCGGCCGCTAACACCCCCCCCCGCTCTTCTATCATTTTGCCGAGGGCGGCAAACGCATTGGCCGCCACGGGCAGCCTAAGGCCTAGCTACGCCCCTGGCCGCGGCTCGTGTGACTTCTGCGTCGGTTGGTCGGTCTGCTCTGTTACCTGTGGGCGCCCCGTCAGTCGCAACCAAACGATCACCGATTCCTCGCACAAACAGCAGTGAGCATCCAATGGAACTATCAATGAACAGGAAATGGCAGAAATAAACTTTCAAGGTTGACTGAAAATCACATGCCAAGTACAGCAGGAAAGGTGCAGCCAGGACTTTGAAAGTGTAGGCTGCACATTGTCTATTTTTCAAAAGTTGCAATTTTTTGACTGCAAATTTACTAATCTCAATTTACATTACAGAGAATGTAACATTAGTGTGAGACAAAGTAGAATAAATATCATTCTTGCCAGTGGCGTCACTCGACCTACTGCCACCCGTGGCGGCCCCTAAGTTTGCCGCCTAGAGCAGGTAAGAGCAGGGGGTGGATGGGGCGGCAGTCGATGGACAACTTGTTCTCAGGGGGAGAGGGGATGGTGGTAGTTGACAGACATGACTCGCTCAGCTCTGCTGCCCCTGATTCTTGCATTTCCAAAACTGATTTTGACCATAATTGATGAATAAAGTATACCAGGATATAGGAGTGCTTGGCCTATACTGCAGATAGTAGTTATTAAATTATGTTTAGTAGTGAAATATTAATGTTCAGTATTGTGAAAAGTACTTTACAAATCTGAAGAATACAGTGATACAATAAATTAAACTATTTTTCTTTCTCTTGTATGCATCCTCCCGAGTTCACAAAGGAGATGTTGGCCAAGAAGATCGGGAACAGGAAGTCTGCTGGGAGTCCGAAGATGCCAGCACCAAAACCAAATGACCCAGAGGAGGCCAAAACATCATCCGATTCAGGGGCTTCCACATAACACCAGCACCAAGCAGTGGTGGACCCTAGACCAGTTACGGAACTTACTACCCTGTCCACCACCACATCCATCAGCTTCCTTCCCCCTGCTCCACTGAATGTAGGCCAACACCCAGCCCTCAAATGGGCTGGTGTCTCCTTCACCCCTGGAATCTTAGCTCCTGCCCCTGTCCATCCAGCAGTGTTGTCTGAGGAGGCTCCTAAACTGTATGGAAGTCTCTCTGCAGGGCAGACTGCACTGTTGTGTGCCATCCAGGTAATAAGCCCGCAACTCACATAGTTAGCAGTATTCTTGGATGACATGCACTGTGTTGTGTCTGCAATACAGAGAGGCTTGAGCTGGAACAAAGCCCCCTCTGCCAGTACTGCCTCCTACCCAACACAACCCACAACTCCATCTCTGGATCTTTCCTATTTCCAAACCCATCCTTCAACCATCATTTCCACATCAACCTCTTCTTCCCAAATGACCTCAACCCCAGACCTCAGCACTACACCCACAGCCCCAACCACAAAGAAAAACGCAAACACAAATACTCACCCACATCATCACCCAATGACCAAACTAAACACAAACAAAAACAAAACGCCCAAACACAACAATTGGCAGTTCGGGCTGGACTGTTCCCATGAGGCACA
The DNA here is from genome assembly GCA_963921515.1 of Calotriton arnoldi. Lineage (NCBI taxonomy): Eukaryota > Metazoa > Chordata > Amphibia > Caudata > Salamandridae > Calotriton > Calotriton arnoldi. Next base: position 2,712,287 of record CAWUFW010000624.1, read on the forward strand.
GGGTCAAGACTGATTTGCATATAGCTGTGTCTGAACTGGGGTGGCGGAGTGAGCTAAAGAACGATGATGGATTCAACCCAGATCTGTGACTGGGGGTGAGTGTCTGAAAAGTTTCAGTGCTCCGTCCATCATCTCCTTGTGTTTGCTTTGTTCGCCCTAAGTTGGCAGGGTATGCCCAGACGTGGGTCCCTTGCTCACTTTGCCACTGGATTCAAGCTAGCCTGGCTGATGAGGGCTGTTAGCCGGAAACCGGTCCCAGGATGCTTGTTTCCGCTCCAGGGAAGACATGGCTTGGCAGTTCGGGCTGGACTGTTCCCATGAGGCACAGGGTCAAGACTGATTTGCATATAGCTGTGTCTGAACTGGGGTGGCAGAGTGAGCTAAAGACCGATGATGGATTCAACCCAGATCTGTGACTGGGGGTGAGTGTATGAAAAGTTTCAGTGCTCCGTCCAGCATCTCCTTGTGTTTGCTTTGTTCACCCTAAGTTGGCAGGGTATGCCCAGACGTGGGTCCCTTGCTCACTTTGCCACTGGATTCAAGCTAGCTGTGCTGATGAGGGCTGTTAGCCCGAAACCGGTCCCAGGATGCTTGTTTCCGGTCCAGGGAAGACATGGCTTGGCAGTTCGGGCTGGACTGTTTCCATGAGGCACAGGGTCAAGACTGATTTGCATATAGCTGTGTCTGAACTGGGGTGGCGGAGTGAGCTAAAGAACGATGATGTATTCAACCCAGATCTGTGACTGGGGGTGAGTGTCTGAAAAGTTTCAGTGCTCCGTCCATCATCTCCTTGTGTTTGCTATGTTTGCCCTAAGTTGGCAGGGTATGCCCAGATGTGGGTCCCTTGATCACTTTGCCACTGGATTCAAGCTAGCCTGGCTGATGAGGGCTGTTAGCCCAAAACTGGTCCCAGGATGCTTGTTTCCGGTCCAGGGAAGACATGGCTTGGCAGTTCGGGCTGGACTGTTCCCATGAGGCACAGGGTCAAGACTGATTTGCATATAGCTGTGTCTGAACTGGGGTGGCGGAGTGAGCTAAAGAACGATGATGGATTCAACCCAGATCTGTGACTGGGGGTGAGTGTCTGAAAAGTTTCAGTGCTCCGTCCATCATCTCCTTGTGTTTGCTTTGTTCGCCCTAAGTTGGCAGGGTATGCCCAGACGTGGGTCCCTCGCTCAGTTTGCCACTGGATTCAAGCTAGCCTGGCTGATGAGGGCTGTTAGCCCGAAACCCGACCCAGGATGCTTGTTTCCAGTCCAGGGAAGACATGGCTTGGCAGTTCGGGCTGGACTGTTCCCATGAGGCACAGGGTCAAGACTGATTTGCATATAGCTGTGTCTGAACTGGGGTGGCGGAGTGAGCTAAAGAACGATGATGGATTCAACCCAGATCTGTGACTGGGGGTGAGTGTCTGAAAAGTTTCAGTGCTCCGTCCATCATCTCCTTGTGTGTGCTTTGTAAACACAACATAAAGCGCAACCACTGGTGAATTTCAGTGGTTTTGTACATTTAAAAGTTTACGGTATCACTGGACTTTTCTCACCTAATTATCACATTATTTTAACCTTTGGTTTTTCAGTGAATTTCTAGGTTCTTTTCAACGTAAAGTAACATTTTGTTACCATATGTAAAGCTTACCCGACACTGTGCACAGCCAAAGACCGTGCATGGTGAAGTGTTGGCCACAGCCCCCCCCCTCCTTAAGCTACTTTGGGCTTAGAGGACCCCATCCTCTTGAGGCCTTTTTTTAAAGGGTAGTGGGGAACATGTCCCACTCCCAAGCCACTTCAGACCTCAGGATCCCCATCCTCCAGAGTGAAAAGATATTTGTAAAGGGAAGGCAACGCATGGCTCCCCGAGCCACAGGGAGCATGGGTACCAAAACCCCTGGGGCCTTTAAGGGGAGGGGCGTTCATCCCCCCTCCCTGAGCCAATAGTTGCCCTGGGGACCCTATTCCTCACAGACATTTTTTAAATATATTGGAGGGGCATACAACCCCCTCACAGAGCCTTAATAGGTCAGAGGACCCCATCCCATGGGGTCAAATTCTGCTAAAAAGAGGAGGGGTGCCACGTGGGTCCGCTCCGTGAGCCCCCGGCCCCCTGGTGCCTTATTTCTTTTACATGTGTGTTCAGGTGCCATCCTGGGTGCCCACCAAACAGCCAGGGGGAGGCCGTGGGGGGAGCCCCAGGGCTGTGGGAGCCGGCATTGCTCTTGCCCAGAGGGAGCAGCTGTCTTTTGTTCCCGCAATGCTAGTACCCACATCCCTGGGGCTCTCTCCACCAGATGGTAGCAATATGCGTTTCTCTGCCTGTGTTTGTGCAGGGTGGGAAGGCAGGTCGCTACTGTCATGCCACTTACCCGGCTCCTGTCCACAGAGATGATGCTGGACCTCCTATCTCTCTTAGGGTGGCATCTGATCAGGAAATTGTAACTGTGAATTAACTGTCGCCCCAGAAGGAAAGGTAGATTGGGACAAAATAACAAAGTAGGGAGGTTATTCAACAAATGAGTGGTTGTGAAATATTCCCTCCCGCCTTTGACATGTGCACTAACAGTCACTTACATGATAATGAATCTATTGCTGCATAGACTTCCATTAATCAACTGTTACCCTTGGAGTTGTGGCCCCTCGGCAGAAGCTATATCATGTTTTCACATCACACAAATAGGTACACCTTATTTGTTCAACACTAGGCACAAGGTGCACAAGAGCGTGCTTTTGGATTCACAGACTACAGCATAATAAAGGCTGCCACATAAGAATGCCACTGGTCACTAATACCAAGGCCTCGGTATGCACGTTAAACAATACCAACAATGTCTCAATGTTCAAGAGTTGCCCTGTTTTATGATTTTCTGCATCATAAAAACAAGTCTTTGATTGATACGCTTTCCGTTAGTGCACTAATGTTAAGGATAGTACTTAACCATATTTTTTCCTTTTAGGTGCGGCATTGCAGGGATGGTGTTGGCTGTGCCACTAGATTTACATGGCAGAAGATTCGCAAGAGGGCTCTGTGGCATTGTAGGGATGGGACTTGCTGCATCACTGGATTTGCAGGGGAGAAGATGTCTGCAGCGTTGGTGATTCGCAGGAGAGTTGCAATGCAAAAGAAGCTCGGCTGGGTCCTGGAGACGTACAGGTGAGCAGGATCGCTGAAGAGGGTCTATCCTCCAGACACTGCCTCACGGTTTGAGTGCGGTATTGAGTGCGGTATAAATACAGTTCCCAAATCCTGATGAGTCAGCCCAAATATCCCCATAGTCATGTGCCTATGCGTCAGCCCAAATATCCCCATAGTCATGTGCCTATGAGTCAGCCTAAAAATCACCATAGTCATGTGCCTATGATTCAGCCCAAATATCACCATAGTCATGATGAGTCAGCCTGAAGGCCCTGGGGGATGTTACTCTGGGGACTTTGGTGTTTCATGGCGCGGTGGCCTAGGGTCCCTGGGGATAATTACCATGCCAAGAATGCTGTCAAGCCTACAGGGCAATGAGTGCCATGAACAGCCAGAGAGGCATTGAGATGTGTGCTTGATCCTGCATGCCCCCCAAACACAAGGAACAGGAGGAGTGAGAACACAAGGAGGTCAGGGTCACAACATTTCCCTGCAGCAAAACGGGCTTGCTGGGCAGAGGTTTTCTTGATGGCGTGCATGAAAGAGGCGAACCAGATGGGGGGCAGGCACACTGGCAGCTGGTTGCCATGGTTGATCATCTGCACCATCCCCATTCCATTCTATGAAGTAATATAAATGCCCTTTCACTCTTTTGGCATTAAGGATCCATTTAACCTTGAATTGACAGCTATAGGAGGGGGTGGAAGTGCTGGGCAGATCTGGGCATATTAGGGTTTTAGGAGGAACATAAGGAATACTGGATGGACTGGTAAGTCCTCGGGGAATAGGACGCATACGGCTACGGGACTGATCACAGGGAAGGGACCTACATATCGAGGTTGTAAACCACGTTGGCCCTGGAGCCACAAATGTCTTGTTGATACGCTTTCCGTTAGTGCACTAATGTTAAGGATAGTACTTAACCATGTTTTTTCCTTTTAGGTGCGGCATTGTAGGGATGGTGTTGGCTGTGCCACTAGATTTACAGGGCAGAAGATTTGCAAGAGAGCTCTGTGGTGTTGCATGGATGGAACTTACTGCATCACTGGATGTGCAGGGGAGAAGATGTCTGCAGCGTTGGAGATTCGCAGGAGAGTTGCAATGCAAAAGAAGCTCGGCTGGGTCCTGGAGACGTTCAGGTGAGCAGGATCGCTGAAGAGGGTCTATCCTCCAGACACTGCCTCACGGTTTGAGTGCGGTATTGAGTGCGGTATAAATACAGTTACCAATTCCTGATGAGTCAGCCCAAATATCCGCATAGTCATGTGCCTGTGAGGCACCTAAATATCCCCATAGTCATGTGCCTATGAGCCAGCCCAAATATCCCCATAGTCATGTGCCTATGAGTCAGCCTAAATATCACTATAGTCATGTGCCTATGAATCAGCCCAAATATCACCATAGTCATGATGAGTCAGCCTGAAGGCCCTGGGGGCTGTTACTGTTTATACATGTTTCATGACTCAGTGGCCTAGGGTCCCAGGTGATAATTACCATGCCAAGAACGTTGTCAAGCTTCCGGGGCAATGAGACCATGAGGCATTGAGATGTGTGCTAGATTCTGCAAGCCCCTCCCCCACAAGGAACAGGAGGAGTGAGAACACAGGGAGGTCAGGGACATGACAGCTACCACCCGGCAAGATATTTAAAAATGCTCCCACCGGGTAAGAGCGGACATATTTCTCTCCGCTCACGCTGATGCGAACTTTTGTGTACTGGATTGAGCTACCGGGACAGAGTCTGTGAATCAGCCCCAGGGGTTGGGGTCCCAGGGCCTTAAGAGGCTCAGAGAGGGCGGGCCATGTGGCCTCCTCCCTTTTAAGTTTAGTTTGGCAATGGGGAATGAGGTCCCTGGGGCCAATTAAGGCTCAGGTAGGGGTGCCATGCAACCCCCTCCTCTTTTAATATGGTATTCAGCCCTAGGGAAAGGTGTCCTCTGGAAAGCTTGGGGAGGCTTGGGAGGGGGGTGCATGCCCCCTCTCCGCATTAACACATTGGCCCCGAGGAAATAAATCCCCTCGCCCCCTCATCCCCGTGCCCCCTCCCCAAAGAAATATTTTGCTTTGGCCCCAGCAGACGAGCCCTTGCTTTTTAAACAAAAAAAATCCACTGATCTTCCACTAATTCACTGCAATTAAAAACGCTTTAGGCCCCAGGCTGGGTCCTTCTGGGACCCTACCACTGGGAAGAGGTGCGGCGCAGCAGCCAGGGTGCCTGACTCCAGACCACGGGGTTCACAGTTCGATCCCCGGTGCCAGTGGCAGGTTAGCCTAGCACCATGTGACTCTGGGTAATAGCTCGCTTAATCTTCCCGAGGGCCCCCAGCGCCGGGACACCTCTCCGGAGGTAGCTGTGCGCTTTATAAATGCTGGTATTTATATATATTAGGGGCTCAGGGTATCCCTACCCTGTCCCCTTATGACTTTTTATTACCTTTTATTAGGAATCAGGACTGAGTGCTGAGTGTTAATACGGCTGCCGCCAAATTCTGGTTGATGTGGTGACACCCAATCAGATCTCAACTTGAGAACTGTCCAGTCCACGGATCCTCCGTAGTGTGAAATATACAAACTTTCTGAGCCTTAATTTCTCCAAAACTACTGAATGGCTTTACACCAAATCACTTAAAGCATGCTTTCTGTAGGAAGATCTTGCTTTGTGCCAAATTTGGCTAATTTTCCTATGAAAAAATAAAGGGGGAAAAAGTGTTTTTGCACCTCCCCTTTTTCTCGGCCCCCGCTTGATGGATCATCCTGAAATTTTCCAGTTAGGAGCTGAGGTGGAATACTTTTTCACCTCACATATTACTTCACTCATGACATCTTCTATGACATCATTCATAATAGTAATGCAACATTTGCAATTAAATTATTGATGGGAAAACTGCATGGTGGGGGCGTGAGTTATAGTTACTTTAGGGCATGAGCTAAAGTTACTTGATGTGAGGAACATGGACCTATTTGCAGTGTCCCACAAATGTTTGCCCCCATTTAGACTACCAGATGCTGGTTTTCTGACTCTGATTGTGCCCTGGGCTCTACTAATGAGACCCGGAGTCTGTGCCCTGATTAAATGTTTGCGGTAATTAGGTATAATTACAATTGGTACTGACAATCTCCCTCTAAGTCCCGAGTATGTGGTAGGGCATGGGGTTTGTAAGGCCCAGTAGACTTAATGTGCTTAACCCCTTCCATGCTTCTGTCGGCCAACGGCCGTCGCGAGCACTACCTCCGTAGTGCTGCGCACATCCGTTGGCCGACGCGGCCCCGCCCACTCCGCTGAACCGCCGCACCGCGGCGGAATTGCCGCCGCGGTTAAGCGGTTAAGGGTGCACTACTGTGGTGCCTGCTGTCATTTTAAAAGCCAGCCCTACCTTGCATATTATGTAAATCTGACTTTGGAATTAAAAGTACTTCCAAAGTAGTAAATTACTTTATTTTTACATATAGGCCACCCCTAAGGTTTCCCCTAGGTGCCCAAGGGGTAGGGTGCCCTGTAACTATAAGCAGGGACAATATAAAATATGTTTTAGATGCCCTGAAGAGAGACAAACTGCCAATTTTGTTTTTCCCCATTGTAGTGCATTGGCTCCTAGGCGAACATCGGAATAATTTAATAAAGTATTACTACTGATAGAAAGGAGCTAAAAAAATTATTCAAGGACTTAAAAGAATAGTTATGATAAATCCATCAACTTGCCATTGTTAGATTTGTTGTAACTCACACACAGACAAGCTGTTGCTGTGTACTACTTTTCTGCATCAATAAAAACTTCTGGAAGTAAGTGTAAATGTGTTACATTGTGGGTGGCCTGAACTCTTGACTTTGTCCCGGTCCAGCGTGACATTTTTTAACCCTTTGAGCGCTCTCGGCTTCTAAATGCTAGTTTCACTTTTAATCTATAAAAAATTATATCTCTGGTTCCCTACATTGGATTCCTGTCATTTTGGTATCTATGTGTTCATAAAACTATAACCTATTTTTATACATTGGTGTTAGATTTTTCTTGTGTCTTACTTATTTAATGTATTGGTGTTTTTAAATGCTTTACACACCTCTCTCCTAAGTTAAGTCTGCCTGCTCATTGCCAACTACCACGGGTTGAGTAAGGGAATTAATTGTTGAGACCTTGATTGAGTCTTTTATTGTTTTTGTGGTCTTATTACAAGTGCTAGGTCCTTACTTATCACTACTAACACACCACTTTCCACCACTTGAGATAACTGTTGAATTTCTGTGGTTTTGTACATTTAAAATGTTATGTTATCACTGCAATTCTCACCGAACTATAACATTATTTAATCTTTGTTTTTTTAGTGAAAAAATATATATGTATATATATATATATGTGTAAACGTGTGTCTGTGTATATATATATATATATATATATATATCCGTGAACAAAAATGCGTAATCGGCGCGCTCTCAGGAACCAAAACCACAAGGTAAGTGATACAAAGGGGGATTTATTATGTAATAGATCCCCTTTTGTATCGCTTACCTTGTGGTTTTGGTTCCTGAGAGTGCGCTGATTACGTATTTTTGTTCACGGATTACGATACCGGTGGCTCCGCCGGTGTGCGCGCCACCTCCCACGGGTTTCCTGGTACCCGGAAGGAGTGTTTGCCTGCTTGGATATATATATATATATATATATATATATATATATATATATATATATATATATATATATATTCACTGAAAAAACCATAGGTTTTAGGGACAGTTATAGTTAGTTGGACATTGCACTCGTACAAAACCCGTGAAATTCCCCCGTTATAGTTAGTTCAGGTAACTATAACTCGCGCCCCACAATGCACTTCTGATGACGTCACATATTACATCACTCATGACATGGTCAGTGACATCACTGATGACATCACTGATGACATCTCAAATGACATCACTGATGACATCATCCAGTGACTGTGTGTTTCTGTAAAGTTTAAATATGTTTAATATATATAGGGAAAGGCGTATTGAAGAATGAGTGGGTGTATAAGTGTCTGAATGGATGATTTAGTAGGTGCGTGACTAACTCTATAAGTGAGTGATTAAACGTATCTTACTGAATGCATGGGTTAGTGACTAAACTGGGTGAATGTCTGTATCCGTCTGTCTGTTGCTGTGTAAGTGGCTGCATGGGTTTGTGAATAGCTACATGAGTGTCTATATGAGTTATTGATTAGTTGTCTGAGTATCTGTATGGGTGCCTGAGTGTTTGTGTGGGTGGGGTGTGTGCGACTCTGTGTATAGATGTGTGAGTGGGTGATTCACTGGGTGGATGGTTTCAAGAGTGCATCTGTGATAGACTGTATGGGTGGGTAAGTGTGTGTAAGAGTGTGTTAGTGAGTGAATGTATGTCCCAGTGGTACATGTGTGAGTAACTACATATGTGAAAGGCAGTATATATGTGTGTTGGAGTATATAAATAGCAATAAGCGAGAGTGTGTGATTGTGAGAGTGACTGTATGGATGAGTGTGTGCTTGTATCAGAGATTGTATAAGAGCGTAAGAATGTGCTAGTATTTGTATGAGTAAGTGAGCTGGTGTGTGTATAACTGAATAGGTGAGTAAATGGGTGTGTGCTTAATTTTTTGCATGACTGACTAGGTGTGTTAGTACCTCTATGGATGAGTGGCGGTGTGTGAGTGTTTATATAGGTGTATGAGTGCATATAATAGTCCTGTACTGAGTGACTATAAGTATGAGTGACTGTACGGGTGAGTGAGTAGATGTGTGTGTGTAGACCTAAGAATCAGTGAGTGTGTATATAGTAATTGGTGTTGGAGTATCTATGGTTTTGACAATGGCAGTCTGTAATTTACAGTGGGTGTATCAAAAGTTATATTAGGGTGTGAGAAGATGCATCAAATTATCACATGGATGATGTCATCAGTGATGTCATTTGAGATGTCATCAGTGATGTCATCAGTGATGTCACTGACCATGTCATGAGTGATGTAATATGTGACGTCATCAGAAGTGCATTGCGGGGGCGCGAGTTATAGTTACCCGAACTAACTATAACGGGGGAATTTCACGGGTTTTGTACGAGTGCAATGTCCAACTAACTATAACTGTCCCTAAAACCTATGGTTTTTTCAGTGAATTTGTAAGGTTTTTTAAATGCTAATTTCTAACTATAACGTGCCTGAAACCTATGGTTTTTTCAGTGAATTTCAAAGGTTTTGTAAATGACAATTTTTAAATGTATTAATTGTTATATTTATTTTTTTGATACTGATTTACAATATTTTTTTAAACTATTTATTTTTAGATATTTTATTTTTTAAATTACATTGTAATTACATTATACATTACATTACAAAATATACTTTCTCAGAATGAATTACTTTAGTTTAAATACTTTGCAAATAGGCAATAGACTTTTAAGTACAGTAGTTACAGTTGTTGCAATGGGCAACACAATTTCAAAAACAATGCAACATTGAGCTCAATGTGAATTTCTAGTTAAATGCAATTAGTTACTTTATGGATTACTTTTCTAACCACAGGACTGGATCCTAGATTCAGTCCTGGGACATCTCCTGTAAACAGTTGAGTAAAAGCGTTTTGGTTACTGTAGTGATTTTTAAGGGATATTATTGTATTTTAAAAGTTGACACAGAAACTTTTTCACATAGAATCACCAATGTTATCCTATGGGAGGAAATTCACTTAGCAGGTAAGTAGTGTTATCGTTACTTTTTCTTACTCACTGGTGGATCCTGGATCCAGCACTGGTGCATCTCCTGTAAACAGTTGAAAGAATGCGTTTAAGTCATACAGGCGATTTTTAAGGAATATTTGTAGTTTGTGAAAATCGACACTGAATATTTTCTGCTGGAAACCAGACAATGGATTCCTATGGACGGAAATACAAGTTACTGGTAAGTACGGTTAGAATTACTTTTCAGGGTCAGTGCTGGGCTAAAAGATGCAGCACTGGGTTCTCTCCTGATAACAGGTGAGTAAATCGGAATTCGTAGTTCGGTTGATTTTAGAGGAATATTATAAAGTTCCAAAACTCCACACTCAGAAGAATTTCCAAGTGAAACCAGTCAATGTTAGCCTATAGAAGGAAATTCAAGTTACTGGTAAGTATGGTTAGAATTACTTTTCAGGATCAGTACTGGGCTCAAAGATGCAGCACTGAGGTCTCTCCTGATAACAGGTGAGTAAATCGGAATTCGTAGTTCTGCTGATTTTAGAGGATAATTTCTAAGTTTCAAAAATCGACACTTAGAAACTTTTTCATCAAAAAGCAGGCAATGATATCCTATGGAAGGAAATTCAAGTTACTGGTAAGTACGGTTAAAATTACTTTTCAGGATTAGTACTGGGCTCAAAGATGCAGCACTGTGGTCTCTCCTGATAACAGGTGAGTAAATCGGAATTCGTAGTTCAGCTGATTTTAGAGGAATATTTGCACAATGGTGAAGGAAGGGGGTGGGGCCTGAGGTGACATGTCTGCAAACACGCCCTGTGGCGCGTTTTAAGTTGGAGAATTAATTCCTCCTCAATCCTGAGGGTCCCTAGGGGCCAATTAGCCCACCAGGAACCTCCAGTATGCGCCAGGGGGCTGCGTTGCAGAGAGGTGTACAGAGGCCACGCCCCTTTTTACAACACTCTGCAATGCAGCTCCGTGGTGCTTACTGGAGGTACCTGGTGGGCTAGTTGGCCTCAGGGACCCTCAGGATTGAAGAGGATTTAATTCCCCATCTTAAAATGCGCCACGAGGCCTGTTTACACACATGTCACCTGAAGCCCGCCCCCTCCCTTCACCACTGTGCAAACGCGCCCCGTGGCGCATTTTAAGTTGGTGGATTAAGTCCCCTTGAATCCTGAGGGTCCCTGGAGTCCAACTAGCCCACCATGTACCTCCAAAAGCGCCACAGAGCTGCGTTGCAGAGAGGTGTAAAGGGGCGTGGCCTCTGTACACCTCTCTGCAACACAGCCCCTGGCGCATACTGGAGGTTCCTGGTGGGCTAGTTGGCCCAGGGACCCCAGTATTCAAGGGGAGTCGTTCCCCATCTGCATACGCGCCAGGGGACGCGTTTGCAGACTGCTGCAGGGTGGGGGCGGGGCCTCCGGCACGATGCCGGTCTTTTTTATTTTTTTTAAATTTATTTTTTGTATGGGAGGGGGCTGTGTGGCTCCCCTTCCCTTGGCCTCTTTTGGCCCCGGGGGACCCCATCCCCGGGGCATGAAGATTTTCATTTTTAAAAATTTAAATAAAACGGGAAGGGGGCCGCGTGGCCCCCCTTCCCTGGGCCTATATTGGCCCCGGGGACCCCATCCCCCGGGGCATGCCCTCTTTTTAAATTTTTTTAAATATTTAGAGGGGGGCTGCGTGGCCCCCCTCCTCAGACCATTTAAGGCCCGGGGACCCCATCCCCGGGGGCCGGCCTTTCCGTTTTTTTTTTTTTCAAAGTTTTTCTTTATTTTTGGGGAAGGGGGCCGCGTGGCCCCCCTCCCGGGCCACTACTTGCCCTGGGGACCCCATCCCCCGGGGCTGGCCCTCTCTGTTGGGGACTGTGGGGGGGTCCCCAATCCCCCACAGTCTTGCTGGCTCCCCGCCTCCCTCGGGAGCCGGCATTGCTTTTCCACATGGGGAGCTGCTAAGATGCAGCTCCCAATGTGGAAAAGCAATCTGCTTTGAATTTTGGAAGAGAGAGCAGGTTTCCCTGCTCTCTCTTCCAAAATCCAAAGCAGTTTGCTATGACAGGACGGGAGCCGCGAGGCTCCCGCCCTGCCATAGCAAACTACAGTGTCCCGGGGATAGGCACCCCGGGACACTGCAGGAGCCGGCCCTGGGGGTGGTGGTCCCCAGGGCCATCAAGGGCTCCAGGAGGGGGGCCGCGCGGCCCCCCTCCCTTCAATTGCACAGCCCCGGGGAGGTGGTGGACCCCGGGGCTCTGGGGGTCCGTAACGGACCCCCACATTTATTTTCTAAGTGCCCCGGGGAAGTGGTGGTCCCCGGGGCGTGTGGGGGGGCTGGAGCCCCCCCACACGTTATTAAAAATTAAAAAAAGAAGCCCCGGGGGGTGGCGGTCCCCGGGGCTGCGGGAGGGCAGGAGAGCCCTCCCGCACCTTTTTTTTTATAAAGCCCCTGGGGTGGTGGTCCCCGGGGCTTGGGGGGCCTTAGAGGCCCCCATATAAAACATAAACCCACCCCACATGCCCCCGGGACTTGGGCCACCCGGGGGCAAAATACAATCGAGCGCGGGAGACCGCGCTTGATTTTTATCGGCGGGATCCGCGCACCCTAAGCGCATCCCGCCGATTTTTTTAAAAAATGCTTTTTTCTGCCCAGGGGTCCTTGTGGGACCCCTGAGCAGACCTAGGGAGTCAGGGTGTTTCTACCCTGCCCCCTTTGTGCGTTTGCGCACTTGTTTCTTGTGTTTTTTTTAATCGGCGGGATCCGCGCACCCTAAGCGCATCCCGTCGTTTAAAAAAAAATGCTTTTCTGCCCAGGGGTTCTTGTGGGACCCCTGAGCAGACCTAGGGGTCAGGGTGTTTCTACCCTGCCCCCTTTTGCGCTTTGCGCACTTGTTTCTGTCCCTCGGTTCTACCGAGGGACAAAATGGCTGCCAACACTTCCTGATTTGGAGTGTTGACAGCCACTTGACAGCCAATTAGCATGCAGCTCGTGATTGGGAGGGTACGCGGACCCTACTCGGCCATAGATATACATGTGACTTTACTTTTGATTTTCTCAAGAACTACTGAACGGATTTACACCATTTAAGCAAAAGGCACGACACTGAACCAAGGGCTACCTCTTTGCCAAATTTGGTGTAATTCCGTTCAGCAGTTCGGGCTGTAGCTGCGACTAAAGGTTGCTATGGAAAAATGAATGGGGAAAACGTGTTTTGGGACCCCCCTTTTTTCTCGGCCCCCGCTTGACGAATCACCCCGAGACTTTAAGGATAGGAGCGGACCGGAGCGCCCCAACAAGTTGGAAGCTTTCGCGAAGATTCATCAACCGGCGCCAACGTTATTGCAAATAGAATGTTGCGGATTTCCTATGGAAAATAGGTTGTAACTATAACTATAACTATCTACTGGCGACCGCCAGTAGATAATATATATATATATATATATATATATATATATATATATATATATATATATATATATATATATATATATATATATACCTACTGGCGGTCGCCAGTAGGTAGTTATAGTTACAACCTAGTTTCGATAGGAAAAGCATTTTTGATTTGCTAATAACTTTGGCGTCGTTTGATGAATCTTTATGAAATTGTGCAAAAGTTGCACTTTTTAGGTTAGCTCCTATCTTGAAAGTTTGGGGGTGATTTGTTAAGCGAGGGCTGAAAAAGGGGTCCTAAGCACGTTTTCTCCATGTTAATTTCCATAGGAAATTTTGCGACGAGCTACAGCCCGAACTGCTGAACGGAATTACCTCAAATTTGGCAGAAAGGTAGAGCTTGGTTCAGAAAGCAACCTTTTTTAAATGGGGTAAATCCGTTCAGTAGTTTTGAGAAATACAAAAAATAAGAGTCAAAAAATCAATTTCCCATAGGAAACTTTGTGCAAGGCTACAGCCGAAACTACTGAACGGAATTACCCCAAATTTGGCAAAAGGTAGTGCTTGGCTCAGAAAGCGACCTTTTGTAAAATGGTGTAAATCCGTTCAGTGGTTGCTGAGAAATAAGAAAAATAAAAGGTTTGATATCTGGGCGGAGCCTAAGTCCTGTGCACGAGCTTCACTGTGATTGGCTGCGAACACTCCAAACCAGGAAGTGTTGGCAGCCATCTTGTGGCTCGGTAGAAGTGAGTCACTAGAAAACAGAGAAACAAAGGTATAAAACAAGAGAAAGGGCAGGGTAGAAACACAGTGACCCCCTAGGCCTGCTCAGGGGGTCCCAGAAGGATCCCAGGGCCCAAAAAAGTATTTTTTATAAAAAAACAAAAAACGGCGCAATTCGCGCTGGGGTCGCGGGTTCCCACGTTTTATTTTAATGAGGTCCCCGGGTGGGCTAGGTCCCACTGGCATTTCTTAAAAAATAATAGCTGGGGATCCCTGGGGCTGCGGGGGCCCTCTTGGGTCCCCGCAGCCCCGGGGCTTCACTCATGTTGGGAGGGGTGTTGCGCGGCCCCTCTCCTGGAGCCCTCCATGTGCTTATAACTTTGGCGTTGTTTGACGAATCTTTACAAAATTTTCCAAAAAGTTTCTCTTTTTTACTCAGCTCCTATCATGAAAGTTTGGGGGTGTTTGGTCAAGGGGGGGCTGAGAAAAAAGGGGAGTCCCAAAATGTGTTTTCTCAATGCATTTTCCCTAGGAAACTTTAGACAAGGCTACAGGTCAAACTGCTGAATGGAATTATGCCAAATTTGTGAGGGAGAAAGGTTGTGGTCGAAAAAGCGCGCTTTTGTTGAAATGGTGTAAATCCGTTCAGTAGTTTTTGAGAAATATCAAATTTTACAGATATCGATATTTGAGAATTCTGACATCTGATTGGCTGATGGTTACGAGCACGAGCTCGCGGCTCATTGGCTGTGAACGGTTGAAACTAGGAAGTGTTGGCAGCCATTTTGTGACTTAGTCCGTCAGCTTGCATCTCTCCATGTAGAAGCCATCGGGTGTGTAGTTTTACCTCTGCGATGCAACACTGGCATCTCTGTCTGTGTAAGATACTCCTTTCACGCTGCCTCTCCCCACATCACGAGGTCGTGGCTATGCCTTTAGAAGCCAGTCCGTTGGCTCGGAGCTCTGTGAGTCAGTCTGTCGGCACGACCCTCTACACAACCCAAACACCACTGCACTACCTAACTAAACACTAAACCACTACTGCCAGCACGACCCCCTACACTACAGAAACACCACTGCACTACCTTAAACCCTAAAACACTACCCCCAGCACGACCCCTACACTACAGAAACACCACTGCACTACCCTAAACCTAAAACATTACCCCAGCACGACCCCCTACACTACCCAAACACCACTGCACTACGTAACTAAACACTAAACCACTACTGCCAGCATGACCCCCTACACTACAGAAACGCCACTGCACTACCTTAAACCCTAAAACACTACCCCCAGCACGACCCCTAAACTACAGAAACACCACTGCACTACCCTAAACCGTAGAACGCTACCCCCAGCATGACCCTCTACACTACCCAAACACCACTGCACTACCCTAAACCCTAAAACACTACTCACAGCAGGAACCCCTACACTACGTAAAGACCACTGCCCTACTCTAAACCCTAAATGTACCCCCAGCACTACCCTCTACACTACACAAACACCACTGCACTACTGTAAACCCTAAAACACTACCCACAGCAGGACCGCCTACACTACACAAACACCACTGCACTACCCTAAACCATAAAACACTACCAGTCCATTGGCTCACAGCTCTGCGTTTGCGAGCCGACGGCCCGTAGCTCTCTCTGTGCGAGCCGAGCCCACGGGCCATAGCTCTCCCTTTGCGAGGCTGCCCGACGGCCCGCAGGTCTCCCTGTGCTAGCCGGATCACAGTTGTCAGTCTGCGAACCGATATTGGGAATATAAGGCGGCTCTAAACAGAGCCTTTGTATTTATTAGTTGGAGCTACATATAAGTGCGGATGCACAGCTTCAGGTTATTCAGAAAAACTCGATTTCCCTGATCTGTGAAGTGTACTCCATCACTTCTGTAGATATCAGCCATATCATAACCTATGTTGTTGTTGTAGATCGACCCCATTCTATGGTCTCTGAGGTATGCAGACACAGCTTTGTTGACATTCTTCCTAGACAGTTTGAGGCAAAAGCAACATCAATTGTCTAAAGGTGTCCTTCATTAGCATTTCCAAACCTACCCCAGTCAATGTGCCTAGGTCATTTCCACCACAGTGCACAATCATGAGGTCAGGGAGTTGGAGATGCAAACAGGTTTTAACCAAAAGGAGTAATTGGTGCCACTTCAATCCTCTCTGTCCAAACCATTTAATGTCCACATTTTGTAAACCTAGGTCTAAGTCAATACGTCTCTGTTCTGCATACCTCTTGCACCAGAAAACATAGCTATGTCCTACGATCCACACTAGCATTTTGAAGGTGTAGCCGGAAGATATGGATAGATGTCTGTAGCTCATGCAGTCCGTTCGTAGAATAAGAGATATGTTTAAAGATGGGGAACTACTTTTTTCTCTCATACAAAACGATAACTGATTGGGAGATGAAAAACATTGTTTACTAAAAAGTAGGGTGCATATTAGTTTGTCAAAAAGCATCTTTGTGATTGGTTAATAAAAAGCAGTTTCAACGTAGAGTTCATATGATAGGATAAAATTTGCTCAGTTCAACCACACCTGCTACTTGCATTTGGAAGGCACTGTTCGAACTTAAAACAATGGTGAACTTTTAACCTGCATGTGCCCTTAAATGTTCGAGAAAATGTTGCAAAAAAATATCGTTAGGTTTGAAAAAATTATGAACTTTTAACCTGCAGGTGTCGTAGAATGTTCTAGAAAGTTTGTTGATAGAATACATTGAACTTCTCACCTGTATGTGTTCTTAAATTTTTAAAAAACTGTTTATATGGAAAGTTCAAAAATAACCAATAGAGAGAAGTTTTGTAATTTGAAAAAATAAAGGAACTATTCTGATTTGTTCTTTACATGTATTTATGTGTGGAGCAACAGGGAAATTGTGCAATTACTGATTCCATTCTTGATGAGAGCGGTGCATTACATGTACTGTGTGACAAAGAAAGAATTGCAAATTTGGCAGGGAGAAAGGTCTTGGTGCAGAAAGCGCGGTTTTGTGGAAATGGTGTAAATCCGTTCAGTAGTTTTTGAGATATTAAAGGAAAAAAAGATATATATATCTGGACTGTGCCTAACTCCCGAGCACCAGCTTGCCTCCGATTGGCTGCTAACAATTCAAACCAGGAAGTGTTAGCAGCCATCTTGTGCCTCGCATCGAGTGAAAATATAAAAGAAAGGTCCCGGGGGCAATTTAATATACCAGAGCTCTGTCTGTGCGAGATACCGCTTTCACGCTGCGTCTCTACATCAGCAGGTAACGCACCCTTTTCCACCATCAACAGCATACCTCCAACAACATACTTGGGCCCGCAAGTCTGCCTCTGCGAACTACTTGTAGGCTCACAGCTCTTCGGGTGCGAGTTCTCGGGCCCACAGTTGTATCTGTGAAGCCAATACTGGAAATATACCGGAGGTGTCTCTCTGTGAGATACGCTCTTCACGCTCCCTCTCCCCACATCAGTGTTCCGCAGCTATCCCTTTGGAAGCCGATGGCCCGCACCTTTCCCTATACTAGTCGGCCCGCAGGTGTTCCTCTGCGAGCTGGCCCGCAGCTCTTCCTCTGCGAACTGACGGGCCGCGGTTCTCCCTCTATGAGCCTGCTAGTCGGCTCGCAGTTCTTCATCTATGAGCCAGACCGCCGGCTCTTAAGTCTCTGAGAACAGATGTAATGGAGGCAACGTTCATGCAGGTCGCACACCCAACACTGCTCTGACATCCCCCAGTAGGAGCTCCTTGTCCGCCATCTCCCCTCACCCCCACCCCCCACAAACAAATGTGACAGTCACGTTAGGTTGGACAAATAAGAATCTTAGTCATGTATGGATTTACATATAAAACATTTTATTAAAACAAAACAACAACAAATAAAACTATGTACAGCCATGTCATGTCATCGCTGGACCATTTGTGAATCACAGCCTGTAAGACAAAACGAAAGATAAGATGGTGCGTCATGCGTCCAGCAAAGGAGAAAGAGAAAGAGTGAGGGAGAAAGAGAGAAACAAAGAAAGAGAGAGAGAGGAAGACAAAGAAATAGAGAAAGAGTGAGAGAGAGAAAGAGAGAAATAGTGTGAGAGAGGAAGAGAGAGAGAGAAAGAGTGAGAGAGGGAAGAGAGAGAGAAAGAGTAAGAGAGAGGGAAGAGTGAGAGAGAGGAGAGAAAGAGTGAGAGAGAGGAAGACAGACAAAGACAGAGAAAGAGAAAGAGTGAGAGAGAGAAAGAGTAAGATACAAGGAAAGAGAGAGAGAGAAACAGTGTGAGAGAGAGGTAGAGAGAAAGAGAGAAAGAGAGAGAGAAAGAGTGAGAGAGAGGAAGAGAGAGAAAGAAAGAATGAGAGAGAGGAACAGACAGAGAAACAGAGAAAGTGTGAGAGAGAGAAAGGAAGAGATGGAGAGGGAGTGTTGACACTGGAGAAAATCTTCGCAGCTTACCTTTGTGCCTCCGGTGTGTCTCCAACCACGTGCCGGGACATAGTGCACCCTTAAGTTTAGTGATCTGAAAGATAGTATAGAATTAGTAATTGCAGAGTACATACAACTGCACACGCCTAATTATCTGTTTCGGCAATGCGCACTCAGGCTGCTGCAGCCCATCCACTCCCACTGCCCAGAGGTTACTGCCCGCTGCTGCGGAAAGAAGTATCTCTCCTCACCTTCCGCCACCGGCGTGTGTGTAAGAGGGTGCACCACGTGCTGAAGCAACTTTGTCAGGCGTTGTCAGGATGGCCACAGTGTGAGAGAGAGGAAGAGAGAGAGAAAGAGTGAGAGAGGAAGAGAGAGAAAGAAAGAATGAGAGAGAGAGGAAGAGACAGAGAAAGAGTGTGAGAGAGAGAAAGGAAGAGATAGAGAGTGAGAGAGAGAGAGAAAGAGTGTGAGTGACAGAAAGGAAGAGATGGAGAGGGAGAGTGAGTGTTGACACTGTGGAGAAAATCCTCCCAGCTCACCTTTCTGTCACCGGTGTGTCTCCAACCACGTGCCGGGATAGAGGGCAGCCCTCAAGCTTAGTCATCTGAAACATAAAAATGGAATCAGTAATGGATGAGTACATACAACTGCGTATGCCTAAATCGCTGTCCCGCCTTTGTGTATCCAGGCTAGTGTACCCCATCCACTTCCACTGCCCAGAGGTGTCTACCCGCTGCTGTACACCCAGGCTGCTGCACTCCATCCACTCCCACTGCCCAGAGGTGTATGACAGCCGCTGCGCACCCAGGCTGCTGCACCCCATGCACTCCCACTGCCCGGAGGTGACTGCGTGCCGCTGCGCCCAGGCTGCTGCACCCCATCCACTCCCACTGCCTGGAGGTGACTGCCCGCTGTTGCGCAAACAAGCCTCTCTGCTCACCTTACACCGCCGGTGTGTGTCGAAGAGGGTCCACCACGTGCCGAAGAAACCTCCTCACCCGTTGTGTACACTCGGAGAGCGGAGCTCACAATTCAGGTTGAGTGTTGATTGCAGGATGGCCACGCTTCATCGCAGGCCTGCAAGACAAAAAGCAAGATAAGATTGTGCGTCATGCGTCCATCAAAGGAGAGAGAAAGAGAGATAGAGAGAGAAAGAAAGAGTGAGAGGAAGATAGAGAGAAAAAGAAAGAAGGAGTGAGAGGAAGACAGAGAGAAACAGTGGGAGTGACAGGAAGAGAGAGAGAAAAAGAAAGAAAGAGTGAGAGGAAGACAGAGAGAAAGAGTGAGAGAGACGAGGAGAGAGAAACAGTGAGAGACAGAAAGAGAGAGAAAGAGTGAGAGAGAGAAAGAGAGAGAGAAAGAGTGAGAGAGAAAGAGTGAGAGAAAGAAAGAGTGAGAGTGAGGAAGAGAGAAAGTGTTAGAGAGAGGAAGACAGAGAAAGAGAGAAAGAGTGAGATACAAGGAAGAGAGAAAGAGAGAAACAGTGTGAGAGAGAGGAAGCGAGAGAGAAACAGTGTGAGAGAGAGGAAGAGAGAGAGAAAGAGTGAGAGAGGAAGAGAGAGAAAGAAAGAATGAGAGAGAGAGGGAAGAGACAGAGAAAGAGAGAAAGAGTGTGAGAGAGAGAAAGGAAGAGATAGAGAGTGATAGAGAGAGAAAGAGTGTGAGTGACAGAAAGGAAGAGATGGAGAGGGAGAGTGAGTGTTGACAATGTGGAGAAAATCCTCACAGCTCACCTTTCTGTCACCGGTGTGTCTCCAACCACGTGCCGGGATATAGGGCAGCCCTCAAGCTTAGTCATCTGAAACATAAAAATGGAATCAGTAATGGATGAGTACATACAACTGCGTATGCCTAAATCGCTGTCCCGCCTTTGTGTATCCAGGCTAGTGTACCCCATCCACTTCCACTGCCCAGAGGTGTCTACCCGCTGCTGTACACCCAGGCTGCTGCACTCCATCCACTCCCACTGCCCAGAGGTGTATGACAGCCGCTGCGCACCCAGGCTACTGCACCCCATGCACTCCCACTGCCCGAAGGTGACTGCGTGCCGCTGCCCACCCAGGCTGCTGCACCCCATCCACTCCCACTGCCCGGAGGTGACTGCCCGCCTCTGCGCAAACAAGCCTCTCTGCTCACCTTACACCACTGGTGTGTGTTGAAGAGGGTCCACCACGTGCCGAAGAAACCTCCTCACCCGTTGTGTACACTCGGAGAGCGGAGCTCACAATTCAGGTTGAGTGTTGATTGCAGGATGGCCACGATTCATCGCAGGCCTGCAAGACAAAAAGCAAGATAAGATTGTGCGTCATGCGTCCATCAAAGGATAGAGATAGAGAGAGAAAGAAAGAGTGAGAGGAAGACAGAGAAAAAAAAAAAGAAAGAGTCAGAGGAATACAGAGAGAAAGAGAGAAACAGTGAGAGTGAGAGGAAGAGAGAGAGAAAAAGAAAGAAAGAGTGAGAGGAAGACAAAGAGAAAGAGAGAAAGAGTGAGAGAAGAAGAGAGAGAGAAAGAGTGTGAAGGAGAGAAGGGAAAAGATGAAGAGGGTCAGTGAGTGCTGTGTCTCCAACCACGTGCCGGGACCTAGTGGAGCCCTCAAGCTCCCACATCTAAACATAGTACAGAATTAGTAATGGGAGAGTATATACGATTGCGTACGCCTAAATCGCTGTGCCGCCTTTGTGTATCCACTCCCGCCGCCCAGACGTATTTGCCCACCGCTGTGCACCCAGGCCTCACTGCTCACCTTTTCACGGACAGGGCACCCTCCGCATCATGCAGTCCCGCTCCACAGGCCAACAGGTCTCACATTTGGTGCTGCGTCTTGATTTTGCCATGCCAGAGGACATACTAGTGCACCTATCATCATCGCAGGTTGCACACCCGCTCAGTCCTTGCGGTGCCACTAACTCAGTGAACAGTGAGGCCACACAAGTGGTGGTAGGCCTCCCTGTTCGGTGGCTCAGGCCTACACTGCGGTCCAGCTGGGCACACAAAACCTGAGCTGTCCAGACCGCCGGGACGGGCCATCACCGCAGGCTGTACACCCGCTCAGCACTTACGGTACCCGTACCTCAGTGGACCGAAAGTCACAGTCCCCTGCCGGTGTGCCTGTGCCGGCCGCAGTGCATCCGGTGCGAGCAACTCTGAAATGGCGTCGAGCACGTGTGCCCGGTCTTTTTTATTGGCAGGGTCACGTGTCCTGTGACGCCTGTGCTGGATGGGTGTGGTGTGGGTGTATACTAGCCGTGAGGGAGTGGCTGTGGCGTACTGACAACTAGGGTGTGACCAGCAGATCACTGCAATGAAAATCTGGGCCATGTAGCGTTGTTGTCCTTCCCTGTAAGCGTAAGCGGAGTGGGCTGGCCTGGCGTATGCCAGTTCTGCGTGAGGCTGTGAAGAATGACTCCGGAGCTATGGGCGTGGCTCCATCGTGAGCTGTATGAGGAATCAACTGATGCGGCACTGTTGCCAGATTGGGCTAGATCACGCACAATTGGGCTATATTTTTCCGGTTGTGCGGTAAAATTTAGGTTTGTGCTAGTTGCCAGATTATAAATATATATACAGCGCTCCAGCAAACTAGTATGTTAAAACGCTTTATTAGACAAATATTTACTTGGCAGCCTGCTGCAACATCAATTCCAATCCATTCACCACCTGCTTGACGATGTCCCTGCCCCTCCTTCCTTAAAGTAGCAATATTGGGCTAGTTTGGGCTACTTTTTGGTTGTCTTTGGGCTAGAGAATGCTTAATAAATCTTGCAACACTGGCATGCCGGTGTTCTTGTTGTAGTGCTGCCGTCACCCGGGTCGCAAGCGTCAATGTGTCACGCTGTGAGCCAAGTCCCTGAACATGGCCAACATGGAAGGTACGGGGAATCACTGACCCTACATTCATCCATAGTTCCACACAAGAAAGATGGTGGACATGACACATCTGTGTGGTTGTGAATGTTTATTGCACATTCAGTGGATTATTGCAGCTGTAGCAATACTGGGCCATGCAAAATCCAAATTTCAGTTTTTGGGACATGGAGGGCAGCCAATTAGAGACAAGCTCGTTGTCGGAGTTAGGGTGCGCCAACATATGTACTTATACAATCACTCCGCCAATCCCCAAGCACTTATAAATTCACTATACACTCTCCTTGCAGTACTCTAATCATCCAGTCTCTATGTACGTACTTGTACAATGACCGAGACAAAGTTACATAACCAAGGTTTTCTCCCACTGTCAAAGGTAAGTTGGTTGAATACGCTGTCCAGAGCACAATGTAATGTGGTAGGGCCCAGGGGCAGCATGTTGCATACATAATGAACACACGGACACAGATAGATAGTGGAACTGGATACGAGCCCGTGCACTCAACTCCTTTTTATTACCAGGGTCACATGTCCAGTGACGTCTGTGCTGGATGCGTGTGGGGTGAGTGTAAGCCAGTCCTCCGGGAATGGTTGGTGCTGGTAACAAATACAACAGTAATCATCAGATCACACACAGAGATTCAATCATAAAGGGTCCATGACTTGTGCTACACTAAGTTTGGGGCACCAGATCTGAAATCATACACAAAATATTCTGTCATAAAGGGTCCATCAGTTGTGGTGGACTGAGGTAGGAGCATCAGAAGCATTCCGCGTGTGCACAGCTAGCGATGATGCGCGGTCCGGGAGGGCCGCACTGGTAGCAATGTCTGTTGCCTACTGGACTGCGTCATCTGCAATCGCAACCCCATCTGAATTGTGAGCCCTGCTGTCCGCAGTGTAGATCGAAGGCAGTAGTCAGCACAGACATCGAGGAAAGCTTTTTGTCACTTCCTCTTGAGAAAATTCAACGACATAGAGTACAATTCTGTCTGCAATTAATAAATCAAGACTGAATTCAAATTGTGAGCTCTGCTGTCCGCAGTGTAGACTGCCATTCAGTGTTCCTTTGGACATGCAAGATGAATTTGGTCATTGTACTAAAGCTATAATTGATATCAAAAAAGTTCTTGAAGCAAGGATACTAAAAGGATATTCCTCATGTTTGAGCCCTACACTGTTTAACATCTATATCGCTCCATTGGCCAATCTTATGAGGACGCATGGGTTTACCCCCATATCCTACGCCGACGACACTCAAATGCTCTTTCCATTCGACAAATTTACTTCTTCTGTGCAGTTGGCCTTCTCTAATGGTATGAGAGCTATCTCCCACTGAATGAAGAGTAATCTCCTCCAGTGCAATGTGGGAAAAACAGAGATTATGCTCTTCGGAGAAGCCCCTTCCTTATGGACGCCAGAATGGTGGCCGATAGATCTGGGTCCTCATCCGGCCCCCAAGCTGACGGTTAAAAACTTGGGTATCCGTTTGGATCAAGCCCTCACTTTGAAGGAGCATGCTGCTCAGACTGCAGGTTCCTGTTTCCACACAATAGGCCTGCTCTGTCGAGTCTTCCCTTTGCTCCCTGACTCTACCCGGAAAACTTTAGTTCAGGCACTTGTATTAAGCCGTCTGGACTACTGTAACGGCCTGCTGATCTCCGCCAATGATGCCCCGCTCAGCAGACTGCATGTAGTCCAGAATATGGCGGCACGATTGGTACTCAATGCTCCTCCTAGGACTCCTTCTCGCCCTCTTCTTATGCAGCTGCATTGGCTTCCTATCCGCCAACGGGTAAGATTTAAAATCTGCTGCATTATCCACAAGTCACTGTTTAATTTAGGCCCCTCTTACTTCTCTGAGAAATTCACGCCGTATGTACCTTCCAGATCTCTTCGCTCGGGTGCCAAACATCTTCTTGTGGTGCCTCGAGTAAGAAAGGCTAGATTAGGAGGAAGAGCCCTCTCCCATCTTGGCCCTCGATATTGGAACGAGCTTCCCATACTTTTGAGACAATGCATTGATCACCTACAATTTAGGAAGCTGCTTAAGACCGCTCTTTTCCGCGCCTGATTCTGATGTTGCTGCAATACATTCACAAGGTCCGTCCTAAGCGCAGAGATACCTCTTCGGGGGTCGATTCAAGCGCTATATAAGTAAATAAATAAATAAATGTAGGTTTAAGGGTACGTGGCGATGACTTATGGTGCAGTGAGCTAGTGGCACCTGAAGCACTCAGCGTGTGCGCATCCTGCGATGATGCGTGGTCCGTGTGGGCCGCACTGGTAGCAATGTCTTTTGTTTAATGAATTCTGCCTTAATAAGGCCACATGGCATTTACTTGTGGTGCACTGAGTTAGTGGTACCTCTGGCGCTCAGCATGTACGCAGCCTGCGATGATGCGTGGTCCGGGCGGGCCGCACTGGGAGCAATGTGTCATGCCTACTGGACTGCGTCATCTGGAATCGTCACTCAATCTGAATTGTGAGCCCTGCTGTCCGCAGTGTAGATCGAAGGCAGTAGTCTGTACAGACATAACTGTGCAGTGATGTGGCGCTGTGTTCGCAGGGGGCTTGTGTCGAGGAGGCCTGCGGTCATGGCGGCAGCCACGTGGCAGGGTGAGGGTCGCCGCTCTGGCAGACGCGTTGGCTTTCACACAAGTGAACCACGCCCAGAACCCCGGCCTATTTATTCACACTTCTACGCTGGAGTGGTGTACGTTGGACCAGCCCACTGCGCTTCCGCTTACAGGGGGCGATGACACAGGTTCATGACCGAGATCTTCCCCACTGCCTGAGGTAACATGGTTGCATCCACTGTCCACAACACTACAAGCACCAGCTTGTTTTTGGATCGCACAACAGATAGGTTTAATGAACATTATAATTAGAAATTAGCATTTAAAAAACCTTTAAAATTCACTGAAAAAACCATAGGTTTCAGGGACGTTATAGTTACAAATTATCATGTTAAAAACCTTTGAAATTCACTGAAAAAACCATAGGTTTCAGGGACGTTATAGTTACTTGCACATTTCACTCATACAAAACCATAGAAATTCAGCCGTTATAGTTAGTTGAGCTAACTATAACTCACGCCCCCACAATGCACTGCAGATGACGTCACATATTACATCATTCATGACATGGTCAGTGACATCACTGATGACATCACTGATGACATTTCAAATGACATCACTGATGACATCACTGATGACATCATCCATGTGAAAATCTGATGCACCTCCTCATACCTTAATAAAACCTTTGATACACCCATTCTAAAATACAGACTACCGTTTTCGAAACAATACAGACACCAATACCAGTTACTACATACACACGCACTGATTCCTATAACGGAATATTCCTGTAACTATAACGGCCGAATTTCTATGGTTTTGTACAAGTGAAATGTGCAAGTAACTATAACGTCCCTGAAACCTATGGTATTTTCTGTGTGTATATATTTATATATATATATATATATATATATATTTTGCAAAGACGGACTCCACACTGCTCTCAGCAAGGGTCCCACAGCACGGAGAAAGAACGATCCACAGGTAGGTTTTTTTACCCAGTAAAGTGAATTTATTTAGTACATTTGTGCAAGCATGGACGGTCTACGCGTTTCGGCTCCTGCCTTCAACTGGACAATATATATATATTCCCAAATGATGACCTTTTCCCAAGTCACATAGCGAGGCGTACACTGGTGGACAGTGATTCAAAATGTATTTACCACTCGAACAAACAACCGACAGACGCGTTTCGGCTACACGCCTTTGTCAATGTCGGCAAAACAAACGAAAGTCACCATTTTTAAACTTAAATATAAACATAGAGAAAGGAAAACGGTGCATATTGGCTCCTAATGGGCATAGAAATGGGGTTATGCTAGGACACATGGAACTCAATATCTTTTCCATGGCAGACATCTTTGCATGGTCAAATTTATTACGGAGACATGATAGTGTTCCCCAGTGCAATATAATTAAGCCTTGTATAGGCATATATTTGATGGTACATGCATACTAGTTAATTCATGTTCAATTATCATTGTACACACTAAGAAAAACATAATTAATTTCTCATTATTTACATTGTAAATCAAGCGTCCCTGAGTTCTGCAATTGCGCCATATATATATATTTAGAGGAATATTGCACAGTGGTGGAGTTTCCATAGGAAGTTAGATTTTTTGTTTTACTAATTAATATCTTTGGCACCATTTAAGGAATCTGCACCAAACCTTCTAACAAAAATTTCAACCACCTCAGCTCCTTCCTGGAATATTTCAAGTGGGGAGAAGATAAATGGGCGGTCCCAAAACATTGATTTCCCATGTTAATTACCATAGGAAACTTTGTTCTCTGATACAAAATAATGGCTGGATGGAATTATAGTACATTTGGCAAAAAGTTAGAGCTGTGTTTTTTGTGCTTTGTTCATCAGTTTTCGAGAAATGCACATTTAAAGTTAGCCAGTGGGTTATTAGTTATTAGTTACTGTGGATGTGAGTCCTTCCCAAGAAATAAGTCTGCAACTATCTCTTCATTGGAAACCAAGTACCACATTGTGCACTTGACTCACTCAGGGTAGAGAATCAGAGCTATCCAACGTCTACTCAGAGGAGGTATTATAAGCTAATATCCCGAGCTCACTGGTACACAATGTCAACCCTCGATCATTGTCCAGTCAGTGCTTTCTATTATAAAAAGGAAAAAATGGAAAGTAATTTATTACTGACACACTATTAAATACTAAACATTAGGTAGACTGATACATCTTTGGTGACACCTTTTAGAAAGTTCACATCACAAGCAAGCCCTGAATCCTATAATCACAATTCTCCCACCGTACCAGACCCACAATACGGGTGGGTCATGATCAAAAAGGCAAACCTACTGTCTTTGTCAGTGTGCCACTACATTAAGAAAAACGCAAAGATATGCTATAGTCAAGCATTACAACACCATTTAAATCAATGTGGATAATGCTATATTTCAATATTCTTCATTAAGACATATAATAAAGTAGTGCCAATATTAACATTGTCAATAAAGCTTTCTTATTTCAATTCAATGTATGCAAGAAACTTTCTTTCATGTTAAACATGCTGCCACTGTAACGTTTGGACCGACCATCCAACCAACAGGGGTCCCCATACTCCAGAACTCATGTGCAAAAGCACAAGCTCCAGGAGTGTTTTAAACCATGAGCAGCTTTTATCGGGTACATCAATTTAAGCCCTATGAGACTTAGGACATCTTTCTGGGAGACATTTCTGGGAGGCTGCTGCATTCTTGGCAGTTCCCTGAACATTCTACAACTCTGTTGGTGGTGTCCTGCCTTTCTCTCAGGGACCACAGAAGAAGGATATTTGAAGTTGAAGCCCTCCCAAGGGCAAATAGGGTGCTCCTTGGCCCCAGCCAAAAATATTTAATTAGTAACTTTGCAGCTGAGCCCAATTTTTCATTTGTTTTCAAACGCGACTTTGCACTGCATTTCTCCTTTTTTTAGAACCGGGAGCCCATGCCCACTCAGGCACTTAGGTGCTGCATTTTGTTGGCGGCCGGAGGGAAACCCCAAATCCCTTGTGGCCTCTGATGGCTCACTCGAACCTAGCCTGACTCAAGCAGCCAGTGCGGGAGCCAGCAGTTTCTTCTTCCCACCTGTGGCTGTGGATAGGCTGATGCTGGGCTGGTAGTATGCTTCATTTAGATATTGGTACAGGGAAGACCACTGCCCCTGGGCTCTGGTCTGCCCTGGGAACATCTTGGCTCCTTGTTACTCAGACATCTCCACCAGAGTATGGGGTCCCTAGAACAATATTCATGTGAATCAGGCCCTTGGGGATGGAGTCTCTGGGGCCTTAGATGATCTGGGGGATGGGGCTTCACACACAGCTCCTTCCACTGGTAAATACCAAAATGAAGATGCACAAAACTCTAGGGGATTGCCTCTGCAGGGGAGTTTTTTTTATAAATACTGCTGAGTGCTATGCGCTTTATTTCCTATGCGGTCCCCCTGGAAGACCAGGCTTTTTCTACTGTTCTCCCTTGCCCATTGAACTGATTTGCTTCATCTGGTGTTATTTTGCTCCTGGAAACTAGTGCTGACTCCCAGGATCATTCTAAACCTCCTGGCCTCTAACTGGTGCTTTTATTGTACAGCTGGAAATCAAGGCTCCTGTTATATGCACTTGTCTTCTGCCTGGGCTCCTGGCACATGCCTTCTCCGAGGAACTACCTCAGCAGCCCCTCTGCAGACTACCAGCATATTACGCTTTTGGTGAACATTGCTGCTGTCATTTTATTTGTCTTTATTATATTGTGCTTCCAAATCATATTTTGTAAACTAGACTAGGATTCTGGTTTTAAATAAAAATTACAAATATATCCCTCATGTTCTAGTGTTCCTGAGTGTGGCATGATTTGCTGGTCAACTGTCACATATATTGCAGAATGTTAGAAGGGCCCCCTGAGAAATGACAGTGCCATGTGGCCTGTATTGTCTGGGTATACACTATATCCTGACAAAGCGTATCTGACATTTCCAGAAATGAGCTAGTCATTGCCTTAAGTAGTGTCTTTGCATAGGTGACTTTGACAGTATGTCCTACAACAACTGTTACAGGAGCTGCTGCTCTTGGTCCAGCACCAGATGTACATTCTGCAATATTAGTAATTTGTCCACAGACTATTTAAAGTTATCATGGGCAAGGCACCCACAAAAGTTACACAATTTTATTCTGGATCCCTCATAAGGCAAACCATTAGGAGGGAGTCAACCTGTGGAGAACTGCAACACTTGAGGAACAGTATATGATATTTACACCATTATGCATTGTACGCCCTGCTTGGTGGCATTATTAGAGGCATTCACAGAAGTACAAAATAAGCATGGAGCTTCACCTGCTCTGGATTTAAGGGTAAAATTGATGGGCAAATTTGATGCAGTTTCCTCATTAGTCCTGAGCAATATTTGGGGAGAAGCCACAGTTCTGGAAGTGCACCAGTGGCAAGCAGCAGTTCCCCTTCAGGAATGGAGAAATGAAAGTTCAAAAACTAATCTTAGAAGTTTATACCTCTGTGGGCTATGCTAACTGAGATTCATGGCTCTTAAACCACAAAGCTAAAATGAGATTGAGTGTTGCAGCAAGGAGAAAGTCACGCCAGAGACTAAAGAGAAACAAAAAAATGAAACAAATACCAAAGACTGTATCTCCTCCGATACATAATTTGAGAGACTGTGATGAAATTAAAAAGCCAGAACAATATTAGTATTCTTCCCCTTCTTTGCAGGTAAAAGGGCAGGAAGAAATGGACTGTGGATCACAGAAAGCACAAGTACATTAAGCAGAAAAGTGAAACAGCACAGGGCTGAGGTTAGTGTCAAGAAATAAGAAAAAGGTTTCTCACTCTAAAACTGATTTTAAGAAGAAGAAAGTGACAGGTCTAGCAAAGGAAACTACAGATACTTCTGCGTAACAGGACGTGGGCGGTAGCAGTTCTGGATAGCTCCGCAGAAGTGATGATGGTTTTAAAGACTCCCAAGGAGCATCTGGTAGTGACAGAAACTAAGAATACATACAGGTTGAGATGCTGTACGGACATGTAAACTCTCCAGAGACGTTTTATAATGTAGAAATACAGAGTGAGGGAAACATACTGACCAGAACAAAAGCTATATTCTGGCCTCATTTGGCAGAGGCTTATGACATCATTCTTCCAGAAGAAGACTGGCCTCTGACTTTTATTTGGGATGCACCTCACTGTGAGAAGAAAATGATTATGGGTGGGCTGAACTCAACGAGTTACACTCTGTGGAATTTTGTTGAAGTTTATGGATGGTATGCCTTTTAACAAGAACAGTCATGGTCTGACTAATTGCACACTGGGTGATGCTAGGGCTGTGGGAAATTGCTGATTCCCACTCAAAAATTAAACTTAATCCACACAAGAAAGAAAGTAAAACAGGGCAGTGGGAGGGGGGGGGGTTAATGCTCTCTTAATCTAGTAACATCCTTGAAAATAAAAAAGCAAATAGAAGGACTTGGAAAGGAACTGGACCGCAGAGAAGAAAAAGGAAATTAATCTCAAACTCCTTATAGAGGAAATTGCAGGAGATGCTACTGCAGCTAAATGGCAGGATCAAAGCATTAGAAAACTGGAGATAGGTGCTTCAAGTATCCAGCCCAATTGATAACTCACGAAAACAATGATGGCTCAGAAAATTTAGATAAAAGGGATATAATGCAAAAAAGGTCCAGCAGTAGTTACAGAAGCAATAAGTAGCTTATCTATGAAAGAAGGAGGATCTCATGGAAGCAAGCTAAATAAAGTTTTGAATATATCAAATATTGCAGACTCTGAACATTATCTAAAATATAGTGCACAGATATATAGAAAGAGAAAACATAGATTGAGGTTCCTAGAAATAAAGAAAAAGTGGCACACCAAAAGATTAAGAAAATGAAGCGGAAGAACCATGGGTCATAGCATAATGTTGTAATAGGTTGGAGGTGGGTAATGAGAGAGCCTTGTCCAATAATGATCCTGCAGTGAAAGGTGAAATAAAAATAGCGAGTAATATGAACATGACAATGTCTATCATACCTTAATCCATAGATGGCCGGGGAACTTGCTGCGAGGCCCAAAATTAGAGCAAACTGACCTAACCCGGCTAAATTCTAGCTCAGAAAACTTTTTCAAGAAACACCAACTGAAATACAAGACAATCACTGAAGTACGTGATCAGGGTGACATACAGTTAATTTCAGCAAATGAGAATAAGAGAAAAGACGATTTTGAAGGCACTGACTGATTCATAAGACACTAATGAGGCTTAGAAAATTAAATAAATATCTCACTAATAGATATGCAAGATTTAAAAAACATCAGGACATTGTTGAATGGACTACTATAGAAACTGAAAACAGGCAGGTAGAGGTAAATGTGCAATTGATAAAAATCAAAAGGCAATTTCAAATTTAAGTTTCCCAGATATTAGAAATTCAGGAAATCAATCAAAAGATGGGGGCACAAATAGAGGAGATACTGCAGAATAAAAAGTCAGAATGAAATCTTAGAGCCAACCGTTGAGAGATTGGAAATCCACTCATGATAAACTAATTTACATATTAATGGGATTGCAGGTACAGTGGAGATGTACACTGTTTTGAAAGCTGTTAGCCAATAATGTAAAAACTCTGACCCCACTACAGATCTGAATAAAAAGAGTCAGAGAAGGCATCGAGAGACATCTTTGAAAAGCTGCAAAGATCTCTGATAGTCAAGAAGGTAATTGGTGAATGTTCTTACCTATTCAGTAGTAGAGAACATACTATCAAACACACACATGTGCATCCATCATACAAACCAGCATCCTTTCAGGCTGAAATAAGTTGTGAATGGTACCCCCCAAAAATATATCTTTTCTGCTAGTTTTTTGCACATAAATAATTGAAAGAAGAAAGTTTAAGTTTAAATGGCATCAGTTATCTCTCTCTTTCATAGTAAGAGGACTCAATATATGTGAAAGAGTGAAAATGAGCGCAGAAATATATAACAGGACAAAAAACATGCAAAAAGAAGGCTTGCAACCAGAGCTAGAAAATATCCAGACAAGAGATACGAGTGATACATTTATGATAGTGTGATGAAATGTTAATGGACGGCATTGCAGTAAAAGGAAATGAGTGAGAGTAATACAGAAGATACACAATATGGAAGTTGAGAATATGCTACTGGAGAAAATGCATGTATGTGAAAAAGTGGATTATTAGTTCAGGTGGACGGTGGTCCACGCAACTAATAATGACATTTTCCTTTTGAAATCCAGTAAATGTTTCAGTAAATTAAACCTGAGCTCAAGCCCTTGAAGCTATGACACATAGCAGGCAAGATTAACTTAAAAAAGATGTGTAAAGCATTAAGCAATACTAAACTGTTAAAACATCAAAAACACAACACAGTAAAAATCCCACTCAAATGTATACAAATAGAGAAACGTTTAATGGACAAAATGACATCAAAATGACACAAATCAAATAAAGGAAACTGGTGATATGATTTTTTGCAATTTTAAATAAAAATAGTACCAAAAAGTGCTAAGTGTCAACCGTGGGCAACTGGCAAAAGTAGATTTATTGCTCACCGGGTTGATGCGTGTGCCAGATACAGAGACCGAGTTCGTCTTTGTAAGAAATTTTACAATTTTACTTAGTCTCTGAAATGGAAGTCAAAAATCCTCAGTGGGGCAAGGCAGCAGGCTGTGGCTGAGATGAGTTCCACAAGGCCAGATAGCCGTCGGACAAATTCACGCTGAAGCATGGTGACTTTTGGTGGGAAAGCTCAGAACTGAAGAAGTTAAAATTTCATGCCCAAATAAGGTTGTGCACTGGCTGGATACTTTTGCAGTCTTCACCCAGTGAAGATCTCTACCTTTGGGCTTGGTCACTTTTTAGGCTGTAAGCTGCAGCTGAGCATGGCTCCACAAGGCCAGATACCTTCTCCGTGACGTCCGACTGAAACTGATTTGTTCCTACAGAAAAGCTCGAGTGGGAGAAACCTGAATCTTTGACCCAGCTACAATGTACCTTAGGCACACCACTTAGGGTTCAGGAGTCATTCCAGGAGAAGCCACCAGCAGGGTCAAGGGTAGATCCAGTTGAAAACATGCAGGTGGACACTTCAGGAAAGTGGGCTTCTTACAGATTTTGTTTCCCTGTAGCTAAATAGGAGGTCAGCCAACTAATGCCTGTAGTCCACTTCTCAGTCCTGGGTAAATGTGGGAGGCCGTTCATCCCTTGGTGGTCTCCTCATAGATCATAACAGCAGGTGCAATCCTTTTACTGTCTTCCACAGGTCCAGAGGTGTTCTGAAGAGGGTACTAGGCAGGTCATATTTATGCCCAGTTCCAGCCTGTGGGTCATGGAGACTCCTGTCCATGTCCTAACCAATGTGTTAAAAGTTCCCATGAGTGACCCCACCCATATTTGAGGCACTTTCTGTATGTTTTACTGTAAACTATCCCACAATGCCCCTCTCAACTTAAACCCAACATGGCAGATCGTTTCTTCCTCTGTGCAGAACTCCCTGTGCCCACCCAGAGGTGTGGCTATGATAACGGATAAACCCTCCCTTGTGGTCACTCAGAACTGGTTCTGGGGACAGTCCTTCTCCCACTGAGATTGGAGTCTGGTTGGCTAGCATAGCAATGGAGGGGGCAGGCTCAGGTGTGAGCTATATCTGCATGAGAACCCTTTGAAGTTAGATAATATCGCTGGTACAGCACAAATAGCCACAGAATCAGGGACAAAAACATCCCCCTACACCCAAGCCTCTTGTCCATTGTCTGGGAGAAATACCCTTTCACCGCAGGGGAGCCATCAACAGTCAGGTGGACCTTAAAACTGGTAGAAAGGCCCATTTGGCTCAGGCAGGAAAATGACAGGTTTCTAAAAGTGTCATTTTTGTTAAAATAGTAATTTAAAATCAGGCTTGACCATTACGTTGGATTTTAAATTACATTTAAAATGAGTCCTTGAATCATTGTTCTAGCTGATCCCAAACTGAAATATTACAAGGTATTATAATGTAACCAAGTGTTTTCCTATGGAGATTCAGCCTTACCACAGTGAAAAGCAACTTTCAAGGTTTTTCATTGCCAAAGCATGTAACACATTAGTAAACACGCCCTACCTTTTAAATACCAAGCACCCTTCCCTATGGGCAGCAGGGTCTATTTTAGAGGTGGCTTATAAGTATGAAAAGGAAGGTTTATCCTGATAAAAGGTTTATTTTGCCAAGTTGATTTGGAAGTTTTAACATTGCCTACCCAGGTTGCAGGGTCAGGCCTGCAGACATGCTTTGCATTGTCACTTTAGCGGTAGCACAATATGTGCTGCAGTCCACTAGTGACATTTAACTGGGTACATTAGGTGCCATACACTAGGGATTTATAAGCAAGTTAAATATACCAATCAGGGGTGTATCCAATTTTGACATGTTTTAGGGAGTCAGAGTACATGCACTGGCCTGGTCAGCTATGCCCCATTGCGCAGTCAAAAACTAGCAGCATCATTCTGGAAAAATGGGATGACCAGACACAAAGAGGCATTTTCCTACACACTCTTTCTGAGTGAAGTTCTAACGTTCTGCTAATTTTGGTGTAATTCTGTTCAGCCATTTTTTCTGTATCCCTTACCAAAATCTCCTATAAGAATTAACATGGGAAATCAATGTTTTGGGACCTCCTCTTTTTCTTGCCCACTTGTTTGGTGGATTGATACAGAATGTTTCACAAAGAAGCTGAGGTGAATCATTTATTGTTTGGAACATTTGGTGAAGATTCATCAAACGACACCAAAGTTATTAGCCAGACAATAAACACTCTTCCTATAGAAACTAACCTAACTATAACTTGTGTGGCCATTTCCAGATGGCCACCAATGCATACAGATGCATGTGCCATTTTTAATGGGTTCCTTAATAAAATTTTACAAAAACCATTTCAGAATGCAACAAGCTTTGACAAAGCCACAAGGTTAGACGTCAGTGCTAAACCTGGTACCTTTGCTGGCACTTGTTTTTGTAAATGAATTAGAACACTGAGCATTATGGTGGATAAAGCATAACAATGTTGTAATTATGTGCACTATGATTATTATTATATTTGATACGATTAGGGTTGACGATTGAAATATAATTCTTTTAAACAATGTCACAGATGAGATGAATTGGCAATCAAATATGTGTTTTAGACGTGCTCGTTATGATGTTATACCTTTGATAAAGACCGTGGAGGACTATCTAAATGTTATGGTGATCCTTTTCCCATTACCTGTGCGGCGATATGCAATACTATAGAGTCTTGTCGAAACCATGTATATGTTTGAATTACAAACGCATAGACAACAAACGTGCATTTTCACATTTACCATGTTTTTATTTTTGTACATGGCAATTCTTTTTTCCCATGATGAAACCAGTAATACCGAGCTCCCATCAATTTTAGGGTTGTTTAGTCCCCGTTCTCATTCAGGAAATTAAATGTTAAGCCTGGTTCTCCTCTGATTTATTTATTTTAAAAACGGAAAGGAAAAGGTTATAATGCTCTTGGAGAAAATCAATAGCTCTGCAGGCAGCCTTGTAGGCCACACAAACACAGTTTGCACACCTACTGGCACTAGTACTTAACTCCCCTATTTGATGCTAATATTAGCCAGACACTTAATAAAATGTATAAAAGATTAGGCAGGATGGCGTGGGATTTGTATAGCCCCTTATATGAGTTCTGGAAAAATACAACTACTTGTTTCAGGGAACAGAACTAAGTAAGGGTGTGCGTAGACCATGCTGCTAATGAGCTAGCTCTCTGCTAATGGCACGTTTGTGTCTTTTCATTACTAACTGTTGCTGATGTTGCATAGAGGATCTAGGGCCAGATGTAGAAGACCTTTTTGAGGTCACAAAAGGTCCGATTATCAGGAATACTTGCATAAGTGTTTTTAAAGCCCATTTTGCTGGGTAAGAATCTTAAAGAATTCAGACCAGCCTCATTTTATTTGCAGTTGCTAAATGTTGCTAATTTATATAGCGTAGGGCAGTGCAGCAAGGCACCTTGCTGTACTACCCTACGCTAAAGAGAAGATTTGAGCAATACAGTGCATCCTTGTTCTTTCTGTCTGCGCTGGCACTGTTTTGGCAGCCTATCTCCAGCATAGGCACCCTTGCTCTATGGTGCAAGAGTGCCTCCATTGCAACCAGGATTAGTTTTGTGCAGGAAGGGGCACCTTCCAACATAAGAACAATCCTATGAGGCGTTTTCCTCTTTGTACGTGTGCTGCAGAATGACGCACACATGGAAAGAGGAAAAAACAAAGAGAAATTAACATATTTCTCCTCTTTACCCCTCACCTCAGGAGGTATACAAATTTGATGCTTCCCCAGGTTTACATCACTTTGTGTAAATCTGGGGAAGAGTCAAATTCCATCGGTGTTGCATGGGAATATCCACTGCAATGCTCACGGAACACCTCCGGGATGCAGAGTAAGGCGATGCAACGATTTGCACTGCATCACCTTACTCATGATTTATGAGGTCACTCAAAGTAACGCTGAGTGGCTCTGCGTAGCTTAATAATTCTTTATGAAAGCCCTGCATCACCCATGTATCACTTTACATGGTGCAAAAGTGATGCAGGGATCTCATAGATAAGCCACAAATCTTTTTGAATGATGAAATGTACTTATTAGCTTTTATGGTTTTATCCTGTTTTAAAATGAATGGATATAGTTATATTTGATTGATTGTGTGATTAGTATGCTGCAATGTGCACCTTTGAAGGTATATTTGATGGGAATCATAGTGTACACAACCATCCTTACTCTTTCCCATGACAGGAGTAAATCTACATGCACTGGCAAGCTGCCTGCAAATTATTGGTGCATATCTACAACCCCCTCAAATTGTGAATGTTTACCAACATTTGCTGTTAGACTGTTAGACTGACAGTACAAATTTGAAAATTTGAAAATTGTGCTGCAATGTTGGGATAAATATCTGCCATTAATGTCACCTCAACCTCACAAATATTTTTTGCACATTTACATTGATCTTCGAGTGTGCAAAGACCTTTACATTTTAAGTCCACAGATATTAGAAAATGTATTATGGGAAGTTGTAAACTTTAATCAGCACTCTCCAAAACTGAGTAAATTGATCAAAGGTAAAGCATGACACTGATCTGCAAAGAAATTGACTTCATTAGACTAGCAAAGGCAAATGGATAATGTAAGTATCATTTGAGATTTATAGGGTAATATGGAACGTTCTAGGAAATAGGACAAGAAAGATGACTGATGGTAGAACTATGAAGATGACTTGCAATATCTTCAATATATGGGATGAAGTAGCTCTTGCCACACATTATAAGCATATTATAAGCAATAAATTTGTTCTGTGACCATACAGAGGAGCAAAACTAAAGACAGATTTACTTTATATAGTCACACAATATTGAGGTAAGTTGAGATTTTAATATGCAACAGTCTTCTCTCACCCTCTTTCGACCCTTGAACACTTTCAATTCCTATGAAAAATATACCATGGTTAAAGATATATAGAGTAAAGATATAAGTAAATATAGAGCCATACATATCTCCTCATCAATTAAAGACTCTTGAAAGAGCTTTAAAAAGTAGTTATCCCATCATTGTTTATCTAGAAGTTGTGATTCTCTTCTGTAATTTGCCTTTCAATCGCTCAACTGTTGTTGACTTCCAGCACTTTGGTGCTAATAATAACTGTAATAACATTACAGTAGAGAGGTTCAAAGAAAGATCTCTCTATGATTCTTCCAAAATATCTGAAGGAATGTGTAGGGATTTAGTAAGGCTGCACTCCCATGTCAATTTTAAATGGAGGACTTAGACTGGTTCTTACTTTGCTTGCAGGCACCAAGCCTCTTTTTGAAATTAAGCTATGGTGACATCTAGGTGCACGGTAAATGCCTATGTAAATTTGGCTGATCTTGTTTGGCTTCTCACGTCTGGGTCTAACCTCAGGCATGCCAGGTTTATGAGTCCTAACTGTGGATAACTCTGACCACGTAGCTCTTCCATTTGAATCTGAGCCATATGAACAAAATCACATTAATTGCCCTAGGATGATAACCATGGGTTTAGTGGGGCATTAGCTTCTGTAGAGAGTTTGTGAAAATTCCCACAAGAGCAGTTAAGATGGTGCAGAACATTTGGAATGCTATTCTTTTTGTTACAGGAAACTATTGCAGTTTTTGTATGGCCAGAGTGATGCCAGTCCCTTTTTCGTTTTTTAAGCAGAAGCTAGCTGCTTGATTTTGTCTTCTTTTGAGGTATCCCTTTCTTGGGAGCTCTAGTACATATGTATATATCTATGGT
This sequence comes from Calotriton arnoldi, assembly GCA_963921515.1. Classification (NCBI taxonomy): domain Eukaryota; kingdom Metazoa; phylum Chordata; class Amphibia; order Caudata; family Salamandridae; genus Calotriton; species Calotriton arnoldi. Next base: position 2,750,418 of record CAWUFW010000624.1, read on the forward strand.
ATTTGTATTTGTATTTATGTGTGTATTTGTTTATAATGTGCAGTATAAACCAGTTACAATCTAGTTACAAGGAGTAAGGGAAAGGGAGATGATGAAAGGGGAGGGAAGCAAAGACGTTAACAGCAGGGAGAGGCTGATTATGAGGGAGAACAGAACAGATAGTTCAGGAACATTCAATGCATCAGGAGGGAGACATTTGCAAACTGTTTGAGCACATATTAGGCATTAGGAGAGAGTGTGTTGATCAGATGTTTTTCAGCATAGTTTTGAAAGTGTTTAGTATTAGAACATTTTTGCATGAGGGAAGAAGTTCATTCCATGATTGTGTTCTTGCTGTGAGCTCTGAAGAAGGTCAAAGGCAAGGGCACTTCAATAAATAATTATTGTGTTAGCTTGGTTCTGGGATTGAAAGTTGACTGTTACTTCATTGTACTGTAGTGGTCTTTAGAGAGATGTTTCTTCAGCTGCTTCCTAAATTGGAGAACAGAGTTGGGGCTGTCCTTATAGATACCTGAGTGTTGCTCTAGATCCTGGACGTATAAATGAAGAAGGTCTTTCTCTTGTTTTTTGCACTTCCTCATCCTGGTTTCTTGGCTGCAGGTGTGCTAAGAGTCACAGGAGGTGGTAAGCTTGTCAGATACAGTGACGGGTTGCTAGTGATGATTGCTTTGTAGATGTTGTATCTGGTTTTGAAGATGGAGCTCCATCAGATTGGTAACCTTTCTTTAGGCCCTTGAAGCAGCATGCTGCAGCATGTAGGATGCCCTTTGGGGGAGGGCCTGTGTGGAATCTGAGAGGCTGTGGAGCATGGCAGTGCCACCATTCAGTTGCAAAAGTAAGAGGACTTTAACAGCAGTTCTGAAGTTGCTTTTTGGGTTGAACAGTTTCACTTCCATTACTGGAGAGAGCTAGTGTCAGGCTATCATGTTTTTTGGTAATCTGCTCCTTGGAGGTGAGAATGGTGTTGGCGATGCTCTTTTACTAGTTCATGCTTTGCATAACATACACTACTATGCATTACATATATTCATATATATATAGAGTGTGATTTTCATGTTAAGTAAGCCATAGTTAATGTAGGCTTCAGTTTATATAAGTCATGCTAACATAAAACAAATACTTTTGGCTGCTGTGTTCTTTCTTTCTCTCATTTCAGGGGTGCAGCTGCAATAGTTTGCGTTAATTAGATTGTTACAAAATGTTTTATTTTCTGTAAGAAATATTTATATGTGTGTGTCTCACTGAGAGCTGAATAATGAATCGCTCAACCTGTCCTGAGGACAGGCTGACTACGATGCATCATCCTGGTACGAGACATCTCTTGAAGGCTGTGCATCTGGAACCCTTCAATTGTGCGATGCTTGGGAATAAGACTGAAAAATGTTTTATCATGAAATGTTTGCTACTGATTGGTCACCTCAGCCTGAGAACCATGGAGAGTGTTGAATACTATAGAGATTTTTATGTTTTGGTTGTGCATTGCTGAGATAGTTAGATTCAGATGCCCCTTTCCATTCTCTTGGGATCAGATGCTTTAATTTGCTTCTGCTCAAAGAGACTACTGAGCAAATCCATTTTTGTTTGCCTGACTGAATCTTTATTTGATTCTGCCTTTAGAGGCTTTACTTGGCTTTACTTGCTGACACCTGCTGCTTGACTTTCTCCAACTCATTTGAATCCTTAGTGTACGATAGTAGGGGTTTCCCTTCAGAGGAAACTGAAACTTCCTGGATTGGCTTATGATAGCTTTAAATAGTTTGTCTTTGTATTTGCTATTTTGAATCACTTTGAATTATACTGACCAACACCTTTAAATGGTGATCTTTGATTTATGACTAATTTGAATAATTTGAATGTGTGACTTTGCTAATCTGTTAATAAACGTTCATGGTTTACACATCTATAACTCTCTGTCAACATTGTGGGGCATAATGTGCTTCACTGTCATTGAAGTATTGTTGAATTTTTGATGTTAAGCCTCAGCCCAGAACGAAAGGTCCATCTGCTCGAGTGCAGCTTGTACTTGGGTTTGCACCAACAATCTGCAGAGAGCAAATTCCATCAGTGCTGTAATAAAACTCTGGTAGCAAAGGACAGTTCCTTGTGATGCTTAGAGGGTTAGAAGTTTCCTCAGAATCAGGTACCCCAGCTCTGCCCGCATCCCAGAGGCTTCATGGTCCAGTTTGGGGAATTGGCAGTGTTCCGCCATTCCTGAAACAGTTGCAGTGTACTAGGAGTGTGAGTATAAGTAGAAATATGCACCTTTCATTTTTAGTTGTTGATTGTTGCAGTGCTTTCGGTTTTGATGAGGTACAGTGTTTTGGGGTGTGGTGTCCATTTGGGTCCAGAAGAACTCTGTGTTGAAATTGAGGTTTGAAATGATTTCTCATGCATATTGCTTGTGCTTATGAAGAGAAACATGCTTGCTGCAAAAAGTTAAAGTTTGGTTGTTATGTCTCCATTTTAGTTTCTCGTTTTAGCCTAGCATCATTTTCTAATGGTGGTTTGCACATGTGTTGTTTTTGCAAGAATGTCCCTTGCACGCATTTATTCCTGATAGACATTGCCTGCAGTCTGCACATTTAGTTCTAGGGTCACACACATTCAGAACATGAAGCATTGTTTTATTTTCTGTGCTTGTAAGGAGACAACTATTCTGCTTTAGTTTAATTAAAACATTATCCTGCAACCCGTAGCACAGTGTGATAACCTTGCCATTTTAGTATAAAAACAGCGTCCATGCTGAGGTCGGTGAGACGTTCACTTCCCGCCAGAGTCATCATGAAATGTTGCTGTGGTCTGTAACTGAGATGCAGTCCTGATGTCCCCGACCTTCATTCTGAGAAGGAAGGTAGCTGTACACTCTAACAGAGGTGCATTTGTGGATGCACTGAGACCAGCTTCCTGACATACAGTACCAGTGTATGGGATTAGGTCATTCCACCAAGCCTGGCAGATGGGTACTCCTGAAATGCGCTCCTTAGCACAGAGATGAGTAATAGATAGGAGTAACTTTAGAAACATTATGAACAATTAGCATTGTTGAATTGTTTGTGTTTATCATCATTCTAATAATGCTTATAACAATAATGTCTCATCTTTCTCACAATTGCAGATTATGTTTTATTTACAAAGATTAGAGCTTTTCACTAAACATATGAAAATGCAATATTGTATCTTTTCTTTGTGAACACTTTGCGTATGCAAAAGTGACAAGCGAAAGGGTTAAATCTGTTTTCACGATTTCCTTGGAAAAATGAGAGTCATGTTCTAGGTTACTGACAACATCTATTACTCTGTAGGTTTAGGAGTTTTGAAGCAGTACTGTGAGCTAGCCAAAAAGACCAGCATTTACTGATTATGTAAGAAGACTCAGTTTCTGCATTATGAAGTTTTGTTGTTCTATATACACAGTCCTACTAGATTAGTATGCACCATAACACATGGTTATCGGACTCATCATAGTCTAAGATTGGGGGTAGATATTGAACTATATTAGGGAATGGGGGAAAGCAAGATGGCGGCGGCGTAGATTACCATGGCAGAGCTCCTCTCCTTTTGCTCCCGAAGCACCCTTAGGTTAACGCGGTTATTGGCAGTCAGTTTTCAGTTTACAGCTTACCTGCAGACCGTGGAGTGTGATTCACGGTCGTTGGATCGAGGACGGCGGATGGGCTCCTCGCCCCGGGCGGTGTCGGAGCTTCAGTTTGACTACAGGACATGCGAGGAGGCACCAGGTGGAGTCTCCACGCAGAGGAAGCCAGGGACAGGCAGCGAGTCAGCTGGTGCAGGACGGAGGAAGAGCGGCGTGCTGGCTGCCAAAATCGCTTTGTCACTACGCTCCACCTGGAGGCTGTGGGTGGGTTTTGCATCTGCTCTCAGCCACAAATTGGCTCTGAGGGCGCACACAGCAGCAACTGGCTTCAGATTGGCAGCAGAGATTGGAAGTATGCCTCCTAAAACATCGAGACAAGCCAAAGAAGTGGTGGGGCGAAATTCTGTGCAATTACATGGATCTAAGCAGGAGTCTCCACCGGTCTCCGTGGGTCTTGCAGGTAAGCCTAATGAGCTGCGCAATTTGAAGAAGCAGGTGAACAGCGGAGGGGTAGGGAAGCGGAGGACCCCGGCTGAATGTGTACTAACTGGGGGGTGGAAACTGACAAATTTAAAGATAATGGAAGAAGGGGGGCAACCCCGACGGGACAGATTTAGTCTCAATCTCTGTGCCGCCCCAACCGGCTATTACCGATTATTTTAAAACTAAGGATGGAACTCTGAGCCTATGCACTTCCGAACTTTTGCATGAATCTAGCCTGGAGACATCGGATCAGGTTCCAAGTGAACATTCTGGGGAAGCTTTGGGGGAGACCCCTACGGCGCAGTTGGAAGCTTTGGAGGAGGGGGGTTCGCATAATAATGTTTTAAGCACCCCAAATGAGATAACTCAAGATGTCACAGAGAGCGGTTCTTGAACCATATCTGATCCCCCATCAGGCATGTTATTAACTTTACCAGAAGGTGCTTCTGGGGGGCTGGCATACACCACAGCTGTTGAGGGGTTATCAGTGGATGATATCATATCAGATAATACAGATAAGTTCTTTTCTCTTACCGAGGAATCACTGTCAGGTGTTTCGGATTCTGATCACAGCGAAAGTGGGGGCAGTGCTTCGACCTCGGGCTCTAGCACTCTTGAAGCACCAGAGACTGCCCTAAAGTACCAAAAACACCTAAGGAGTTCTAAAGGATCTAAAGGGCATGCCGAGATACTAAAGAATAAGGGAAGGTGCTCCGCTGGCCCTGGGCTGAAGTGGGATTATTCTCACACAAGGATCATAGGTCCCGCGGATTTGGCGACGGATCGGGTCGGAAACTCCACGGAGGGCAGCCTAAGGGAGTCGCTGATATGAACTCTGCGTTGAGTATGATTTTAGAATCAATTAAAGAACACCGCGCAGAGACTCGGGCGGATGGAAAGAAAGCAAGACAGGCTACAAAGAAATTGGAGGGGGCGGTGCGGAAAGTTGGTAAAGCCTGTGCAGAGATTGGTGAAAGGATGAATATTATGGAAGAGAGAACCTCTGTTGTTGAAAAAGAACTGTCTGCTGTCAGGGAAGAAACTAAATATCATGAAGCTCAACTTAGAGATGCTATGTGGAAACTGGAAGATATGGAGAACCGCCAGAGGAGGAATAACCTCCACTTTCTTGGGATTAAGGAAGGCCTGGAAGGGGAGGATATTCACTCTTTTATTTTAGACCTACTTAAAGAAGCCTTTCCATAGCTTGCGGGGTGGGACTGGGAACAGGAAATCCAGTGGGTCCACCAGTTCCCAGTTGCCCTTCGCAAAGTCTCTGGTAGAGATTTAAATCAGCCGAGGGCCATTTTAGTCTTTTTTGGCAATTATATGCTCAGACAGGCTATTTTTCAGAAAGCACGTCCTGAGGCCAGAAGGCAGTATAAGGAATCCTCCTTTTTTGTGCGCCCTGATTTTTGTCACATAACTGTGGAACGCAGATGGCGACTACGGCAACTAATTAAACCCTATCAAGATGCAGGTTTTGTGGCATATTTGTTGGCCCCGGCTAGGTTGAAGACAGTCATTAGAGGGTCTTTTAAATTCTTTACCTCTGAAATTCAAGCTAGAGAGTATCTGGATCAAGTTCGGGGGGAGAAAAGAACCACATAAGGCCTTAAAGTAGCTTAACAGTCTTACTAAACAGCCTCACTAAATGAGCCCGGGGCAAATGTGGCAAGATTGGGGATGTATCTTTTCTTTTTTATATAGATGGTTTCACTTTCCTTTATTAGCTATAATGGTTTGATGGGTGCACAGGGGGCCAGGGGGGGCTGCAGTGTTTTTTGCTATCTCTATCACTCGGACCCTACGGGTCCGGCTGCTTTCAAAGGTAGGGGGTAGGTTGGGGTGGGGAATGGGGGAGGGAAGGGTGGTGGGGGAATCTGAAAGGGGGCACATGGCAAAAAGTTGAAGTGTGAAGTGCAGCTGAAGTTTGTCTTTTGTGATTTTTGTGATTTTTTGATGGTATTAAAGACTAGAGATCAATTTGTAAGTAAAATTGGATCAGAGGGTTTGGTCGGGCAATATAATGTCTGTGATAAGAGTGATAAGGTTATATAGTTTGATAAAAATGTTCTATTGGTATACTGGCTAAGCTACGAATCGCCACTATTAATATCTGTGGGCTAAATGATAGTGCCAAAAGGAGAAAGGTTCAAGAAGATCTTAAAGTCCTAAAGGCAGATTTGTATTGTCTTCAGGAGACCCATATAGCACAGAAGGACAGTAATTTGCTTAAGTCTTTGGGGTTGAAGGTAGCAGCCTATACAACACAAGATGTTAGGACTAAGGGTGTTGCTGTCTTTACGAAAGGCAGTGCTATTAATCCAGGAAAAAAGGCGGTGGATAGGAATGGTAGAGGGGTTATAATGGAATGCAGATATAGTGCTGGCTCCTTTACATTATGCTCAGTATACTCTCCAGTGCTAGATGACCCGGGCTTATTGCATTTCCTAGCTAATGAATTACCTTCTTGGCTGGCACCATATGTGGTATGTGGAGAGCTAAACCTTAATGGTTCGGGAGGAACCTCAGGGGATAACAGGGTTTCTAGCAAGGGGCGTAAACCACACTCCATGAGGGCGTTTAACAACTTTTTAAGGGATATTGGTTTGGTAGATGCTAGGTCTAAACTGAAAGCCCAGGATCCTAGCTACACCTATTATTCCGCCCCTCATGGCAAATTTGCCAGGCTCGATTATTTTTTAATTTCTCCATCTCTACTTCAGGAGGCTCAGGTGGAGCTCTTTCCTAGAGTAATGTCATATCACAACCCTGTTGTCCTGGAACTCCCACTTATTGGAGCAAGAAAGGAGTACACGAGATGGACGTTCGAGAGGCACTTCTAACAGATCATGAATTTGTCGAATATATGAAGGGTTGGATAAGGGAGTTTTTTGACAATATTATGGGTAGCGCCACTCCTGGAATGATTTGGGATGCTTTTAAGGCGGCAGTGAGAGGGGAGATGCTGCAATATAGCCAGGCCAAACAAAAAAAGGGGCAGAACAGATGAAATTGCTCTATCAAAAGCTTGCACGTCTGGAAACAGAATTAATATGTAATGTGACTAGGGGAGACAATCTCTCCGCAACCCTGAATTCCATTACGGTTACCAAAGCTTGCTTGTCTGATTTTAATGCTGAGAGGACAGCAGGGAAGTACCTGGCGAAAAGACAGGACTGTTATGAATACAGCGAGAATGTTGGTCGATTATTGGCAGTCAGGGCTAGACAACAGGCAGCGTCAGGTCATATAGAACAGGTCAAGAATATGCGGGGGATAGTAGTCACAGATCCCGGTGATATCAGGGAGGCCTTTAGGGAGTTCTATGAGGATCTATATATGGCTTCACCACCTGTTGCTCCTCTAGCAGATGATGAATTGTGGGAATCTGTTCCAAATGGAAGGGTCTCTCAGGAGTAGGGTTTACTATTGGGGCTGGATATCTCACAGGAGGAGCTATATTTTGCTCTCCAAGTCCTACCAGCAGGTAAAGCAACGGGAACTGATTGTATCCCCATAGAGTTTTATAAGGTCTTTTTTAGAGAGACCTATCAGGTTTTGCTTGCCCTATTTAAGGAGGTCAGGGAAGGGGCTGTACCACCTGGCTCATGGGGCACTGCCAAGGGGCAAAGATTCTACTAGTATGGGTTCATATAGACCTATTATGCTGTTGAACAGTGATGCCCAATTATATTCCAAGATTCTTGCCATCCGGTTGAATTCTGTGATGCATCATCTTGTTTCAGTTTGGCAGCATGGTTTTATACAGGGGAGGGGGACGGTAGACCATGTCAGAAGGGTAATTTCACTTTTTGACGCCACGGAGGTCCTCACAAACCCTATGCGGGTTGCCTTCTTGGAAGTCAAGAAGGCTTTCGATAGGGTGTCATGGAGCTATTTATGGAAGATCTTGGAGGCCAATGGCCTGGGGGATTCATTTGTGAACGCAATACAGGACTTGTATGCCAACCCCACAGCACGACTACGAATAATGGGGGAGGAAACGGAGGCATTTTCAATCGGCAGGGGGACAAGGCAGGGCTGCCCGTCCTCCCCCCTGCTATTTGCACTATATATAGACCCCTTTCTTAGATGGTTGGAGACCTCCGCAGATATCATTCCTGTTAGCTTGCATGGTTGGGATACTAAGCTTCTGGCATATGCCGATGATGTGGCTATAACCACATCCGATCCGAAAGAGCAATGTGTGTTGTAGAAAGCATTGCGGAAGATTTTGGGACCCATTCGGGCTTCTTGTTGAATAAAGCCAAAACACAGATTCTGATAAATAGATTTGTTACAGCCTCGGACACCAGGGTTGTGGAGAAAGCGGTTTATCTAGGGATATACATTACTGCAAAGGTGGAGGATATAGTAGAGCTAAACATGGCTCCTATAATGGGAAAAATTAAGAACGACCTCCAGCGGTGGGACAATCTGAAGTTGTCAATAATGGGGAGGTATAATCTCATTAAAATGATGATTCTGCCAAAACTATTGTATATTTTCCGTACGATCCCCTTGGAAATACATAATTTTTGGTTTCGGCAAATTGACAGGGCGGTAGCGAGATTTATCTGGTCCTATGGTAGAACGAGGAGAGCCAACGCATTCCTATCCCTCCCTAGGGAGAGAGGGGGATGGGGACTCCCTCACTTCAAGCTATATTATTTAGCCGCAGTTTTGCAATACTATGGGCCTCTCCTTGGTGTCAAGGCTAGGGATGGAAATTACCCTAGCTATGTCCCTTCAATATATGAGATTTTGATCGGTGCACGGGCTAACGGCTGTCTTTTGAAATTTTATGAAGCAAGCTACTTAAAAAAAACACGGTTTAAGGTCTTAATTACCGCCTTTTGTAATTGGGTAGGCGTAAGGAAGAAACTAGGGGTGGGTAGGTTTAGTAGGTATACCCCCTTGATTGGGAATGATCAGCTCCCAATGGCCCTACAAGATGAGTGCTTGGCAAGGTGGGGAAAAGGGGGCTTTTATAGGATAGGGGATCTTCTGGCTGGGGACCACATTGCATCTTTTGATATAATTAGGGAAAGATTTAGTATAGGCCCCCGGGATTTTTTTAAATTTCTACAGCTGAGGGACTTCCTTCTTAAAAAAGCTGGTGGCGCTGCGGGCTTTGGGCAGGTGGCTTTAATTGAATTGCTAATTCGCAGCACAGGTTCCTCAATTTCGCAACTTTATAGATACCTGCTGGAAGGGCTGCCAGACGATCTAGAAAAGCATAGGCTGAGATGGCAGGATAAACTGGGGGTTTTGGATTCTTGCTTTTTGAAATCATTAGAAATAGAGGACACTGTGTTGTGTTCTGCAAACCTGCGGTCACAACATTTTAAGACCCTGTTCGACCTTTACATCACGCCTGCGAAAATTGTGAAATGGGGAGGAGCGGAGGGAATGAACTGTTTTAGGTGTAAGGCACATGGTGCAGATATAATACACATTTTCTCCACTTGTCCTTGCATTGAACCAATAGGCCGAGAAATATCTGCTTTTTTACAGCATGTATTAAAAGAGAACGTTCCTTTGTCACCCCAGCTTATGCTATTAGGGGTAAATGAACTAGTGGGGAAAAATGGAGAAGAGCTTATCTTTATTGCGATGTCAGTTTTTAGGCTTTGTGTTGCGTCAGCCTGGTTAGACCCACAACCCCTGACCTTTCAGCAGTGGAAAGGCCGATTTTTGCACATATATAATCTAGAAAAAGCACTTTATGAAAGAAGAGGCAGAAAGGGTAGGATTAAAGGGAAAAGGATTTGGGGCCCGTTTACTGCTTGGGTTACCCAATTCACTCAGCCAGAATGAATTGTATGGTAATAACTATTCTGGATTTGGTCTATATAATGAAATGTTGATGTATCCTCTGCCTTTTATTCTTCTATTGTATATAGCTTTTTTACCTGGATAGACAAATGTAACTGAAATAATCTTTAAATCTTTTTACTGCCTGTATATAGCCCTCAGTATCTTATATTCTCTAGCCTTTGGTATACTGGTTTAGCTGATTATTGTATAACGATTTTTATTTATTGTATAATAAGCATCCTGATTATTTGCTGCATCTGCACTGTTTTCTATTGCAAAATAAAAAAATATATATATAAAAAAAAAAGATATTGAACTATATTAGCTTGTAATTTGACTGTTAAAGTTTGTGGTGTTAGACCATGATGCGCCACTGGCTGAACAAAGATAGGGACTTAAACTTCTATTGTGAGGATGCACTAACTGAGAGGGAGGTTGGTTAATCCTTTGTGCACGGGAGCAGACCACAATAGTCAGGGTGATTTCCACTGGTAGTGAGTTCATTTTGCATGTGTGATAGTGTCAAAAGAGTGTTATTCCCCATTCTATCTCTAGGGTGAGTGGTGACTTTGACTTTTCTTTAGTGGAACAGACAAGTTATTGTTTTGATTTTGTTTTTCGAATATTTGCTTATGCCAAGTGAGAGCTGCTGTGAGGTGCTGCGAGTTACGCCATAAGTAACAGTGCTGGTATTGGTCGGTTGGTGTATCTGTCATGCTGGGATTGGCTAGTATGTCAGAGAGTGCCACACTGTGAGTGGTCGTACAGTGGTGTTGAGCTGAAATTGGATGTTAGTGCTGTTTCTTTGTGATTTGCTGAGAATTACTAGTTATTTTAATTAAAGTTTGCTTATTTTGTTTTGTGCTGTACACAGAGAAAAGATGAAATATTTCAAGAAATAGAGAGCTTTGTTTAGCAATGATGTTTGAATACCTGCCCGTGAGGATGAGGTGGACCCTCTAGAGGGCACACCTGCACACTACATGACAACCAAGGTAGGTTTACACACACGTATTTGGATCAAACAATGGAATAAGATCACTGCTAATAAAGGGTCCTTATAAATTTCCCCACATGGTACTTTAAATCTGAGGATAATTGAGAATTTGAGGCAAGTGTTGTATGAAATAAAACATCCACCCGACCTGATCAGTAGGAAGGCTTTGAATGCATGGGAGCAAGGTCAGTGCAAAACTGCGAGAATGGAGGGAAAATGTAATTGGGTGTATTGGGATGTATCCTGCATTAACAAAAGACAGAGAAGAGAGGAAGAAATTATCAAGGAGTATGGAATTTAAGACAAGAAAGATAAGATGAATAATAGTGACTACAGTGATGCCTTTTTGAATGATCAATTGACTGCCTAACTACCTCCATATAACACTGTTCAATAGGTTGGAGGGATTCAGCAGTCCTAGTGCCCCCATAGCCTGTAGACACAGGTGCAAGTAAACTTGTGGATGGACCAGAGCATCCATGTGGGAGATTTGCCTCTATGCGTTCAAGGTCAACCATTGGTAGTCCGAAATACTACCATCATTTTCACAGTCCCATGTACATCTACAGTTACAACACCCCCTAGTACTGCAGGAACTGAGACTCCTTTAACTCCAAAAGCGAGGGCCCAAATGGGAGCAATTCTCATAGTAAGTGTGTCCATTGTAGAGGTTGAAGAAAGTCCCAAACTGCATACCCCAGAAAAGGATGCCCCTTCAAGGGTGCTGGACATTTTGATAATTATAGCAGAATGACAAGTGAATTCGCTGCCAATACAGCCGTGTAGTAGGGGCAGGGTGGAGTGGGGTGGTGTAGGAAACCTGATGGCCCTAGCAGTCTGCCGCAGAAGTCAAAGGAACTAACCCCAAGCCAGGACAGTCACAGCGGAAGCGGGCGGGTAGTCACAGTAGAAGCAAGCTATCCCATATGGGAGCCAGAGAAAAGAAACTGTAAATTTGCATGGTGAGCTGCAACAATCTGGGATACTTGCCCCAATCCAAGATCACTGTTGTGAATGAGGAGGGGTTCCCTCAAGCATCAATGGAGCAAACTGCATGAAGTTCGGGGACCGGCAGGCGGATGACCAGGGTTAGTCCTCAGGTAGAGGACAGTGTCAGGAGATGTATGTGTTCCCTGAAAAGCTGCTGGTGCAGCCGAAAGTAGCAGAAGTCAGGCCGGGTGTAAAGAGCCACCATCTCTTTCAAACCTTGGCTCTACCCATAACCTGTTTTTAATATTTTTGCATATATTTTAAGGTCAACATTTAGTATTGAAATTGGTCTATATGATACCACACTGGTATTCAGACTTCCCTATCTGATTGATAAATGTTATATCTCTCATAGTAGCCAGAGTCAAGAAAGGAAATATGAAGCCACAATACAGTAGAATTTCAATAGTGAAGCCCGGTTAATCCATCAACAACAGGCTCCTTGTTAATCAAGAGATTTCTAATGATTTTTTCAACTTCCTCAACTGAAATGTATTGTTCCAGTTGTTGCCGTGTTTGTCTTTCCAGCACCAGCAGATATAGGCCAGCAAAGAAGGTAGAGTGGATACATTCTGATGGTCATTTGGATGACTAGGGTTTCATTCAGAAACAAATTCTTTAAATTCCATACTCTATTTCTTCTAGGAGTTTGTCATATCTCCATCTTGCTCCCTTAAGACATGACTCATAAGTCATTACCATATAGGGAAGGTGCTTCTATACTCCCCAGAAGATGCATGCAAGACAATAGTGGTCTGTTGTGTGATGAAGTCAGGTTTGCATATAGATGTTCCCCATGATCTACGGACACATTCTGGTTCCCGGGTGGGACAAAGAACACAGGTCAGGATGTGCAACTGCAGTGTTGATTAGCAAACTCATGTTTCAATTGAGCTACTAGCTTGGTTGCTTCATTTATATGGTCTAACAGTGTCTAGTCAATGAAGAATGATGGTCTAGTCAACAAATAGCATCTTAAGATCATACTGTTTTACTAAAATATTAGAATCAATGCCAGCAAAGAAAGTGGACACCTTATGATGGTCATTAGGATGACTGTGATAGAGTTCACTAAAAAGAATCACTGAATTAGCATTGACCAGCTTTTCAATAAATAATGTTTCCCCTTAATTAATCAAGTGCAACCACTACCATAACATTAATTGTCTTTCCCCAAAGTTTTAAACTTATTCCTCATATGGGTGGAGTCCCCTTCACATGTGGAGCCTACCCCCTGTATGTGGAGGTCTCTTCACCGCATCTGGGTTAGAGAGCTCTGCATTGTGGTTTAGAGACCTCAGAGCAGACATCTCAGTGTATTGCAACACACTGGAAATTCTGTACATGAATAAGAATCAAACATTTTCTGGTGATTCTGAACCATCCTCTCACCAAAACACCATTCTCCTGTACTCTGCTACTACTTTGTTCTTATAAACCCCCCAACATGGCTGAGGGACAGGCCTCCCAGTTTCAATAAAGAATTAAATATCATCTGTGATGGGGTCCTCCAGTGGTACCCACACCTTTATGGGGTTTCATAGACCCAGCTAAGCACAGCATTGTTGGCCCAAATTTGGAGACTTCGGCACCCGCTGTAGTGAAGTGGGTGCCCGCACTCAAAAAGGGAAGGAGTGTCACAAGCCCTGTAAGGATCTTTGTTGCTGTTAAAGGATAAAGGCAACAATTTTGCACTTGACTTATGTAACATTTCCATTTTAGCAACGCATGCACATATGAGACTGGCATTGTTTAACTCTAAGCTACTTTCAACATGATTTATTTTTGGTAAAATCCACTTAACACCTACAACGTTTTTGTAGGAAAACTGAATCTATCACATAATTTTTAATCTGCTCTAATTTGTATAACAATTCTTTAATACCAACATCTCATTTTTTGGCTAGGCTGCATGCTAAGGATAAATTTACATTTTTTTGTCATGTTATGATAATTTACTCCATTCACGTCTCTAATCACTAAAAGGTATCCTGTAATGTTATGACAGACTTCTATGAAAGAGAAAACATTCTATTAAATTTTACTAATTTGCCTAAACATTTTTGCGATCTTTAGCTTTCACTTATACACTACCATGACAAAAATTAGTGAAAGCCTATACAATGTCAACCTATTTCTTAATTAAACATATATTATTCCTGAAAAGCATGTCTATATATCTATGAAGTTCTTGGCTTATGCACAAGAACCATCTCAGACAGACTTGTCTCAAACAACCAGATCCTTAACTGCAAGGCAGTAGCGAGAACTTCCAAAACTAATGAGAACCGGGAACTAGCTATTAACAGAGGGAGGACACCTGCCCAGAAACAAACATGATTAATCAAAAAAAGACTCTGGGTTGAGGTAGTCAATGCCACTGTTGAGGTGGAGAAATTGGACCTCACTAGTGAGGTGGAGGTAGATAATGGGACTCCTCTTGACCTTTACCAAGACCTTTCAGTGGTGTCTGAAGACCAGGCCCCACCAATAGCCGGGCCTGCACTCATCACCTCCTTAACTTCGGATATCTCCATCCTAATGGAAAGCACAGCTTTATCCCCTGCTCAACCACATCTTCCTCCTCTCCCAAATGCCTACCCAGAACAACAAGACCATCAGTCAAGGCACACTTTTATCCCGGATACCCTTGAGCCTACACATGTTGTCTACTTCTGTTCTCCTGCCTATCTCTCAGTGATTTCTCTCAAGGAGGTCCTGAGGACCATACAAGAGGTTCAGTTCTCTAGATCTCAGTATGTCTGGAAGTTAGTAGAAGAGGAGATAATATTCCAAGAGTTGTGGGAATAACATCTTGTATGCTTCCACAACTATTCCACCTCCTGTATTTCTGCCTCACAGTTTGACCATGTTACTTGTTTACCAAACCATCCCTATATATCACATTTCACCAACATACAGCCATCTAACATCCCCTTCGGAGAAGAATATTAACATTGTGGTGTTAAAGAGCGAGCCTAAGGATTGCCAGGTACTTTTGCCTCTAAGCCACAAATAGGAATCTAACCCCCCACTGGCTTGGCAGACTGGCTTTATTATTTTGAACATTTGACTTTTGTTGCATGATTTGACATTTTTAGGACTTTTGCCTTGAAAATTCTTCTATATATCTTCTTTAATGAATGTATACCATTTAACAACACCAAAAATGGTATTTTCTTTCATTTAATGCAGTTGCTGGGATGACAATTAAAAGAATAGTTATATAGATGTTGTTCCACATGTACTTCACGAAGTGGTATAGCAAAATATCCTTTGGAATTTCAACGGATAACAGAAAACTTTGTAATATTTCAGTTTATTTTTTACTGAGATTCACTTTCAAGATCGGTCACAGAAGACATTCACAAACACAAACATTTATGAGAATGAGACGGACAAATGTTGTAACTGTATGTTTCAGTGTGTGGGTTGTGAATAGAATTAGAAATCCCAAAATTAATATTGGGGGTTTAGTCTACATCCCCGTCTATGTAGTGCTGGTTGTGAGGTTTACTGTGAGTCTGCTGATGATGGTTTTTCTGTTTATGGTGGTTGAATTGGTGGTGATTGAGTTGTTGGAAGTGGTGGTGGAGGTGGTTGTCGTGGAAGTGGTAGGTTTTCTGGTGTTGCAAGGGTCTGACAATAGGGTTTGTGGGTGGTATGGGCCATGTAGGTTGTGGTGCCTCTGTAGAATCTTGTACATGTCTTTGCTTGCAAAATTGACAATGGCAATTTTTCTGTTATTGCCTCTATCATCTTCATGGTTCAGATAAGTTGTAGTGTGGTTTGTGGCCTCATTGTCTACATTGCTAAGTTAGCTTAGGCCTGGCTGCCATGATGCCTTTTTTGCACACGTTACTCTGTGACTTTGTTTTTCCAGACTCTGCTCGTGCCCGGCTATATTAGAACTGTCTGCCTTTTTGCCTTTCACCTTTTCTCATGTTCCTTGTGGGTTTCGTCTGCACACCATGTACAAGGTCGAAAAACAACGTCCCTTGTTATTGCTGATCTGGTCAGCCCCTCGCACTTAGACATAACATGAAATGCAGCTGCACTGGAGACATTTGTGTGCTTTTAATATTGTGATCTCCCTGTTGGTGGGACTTGGAGAAAAACCTTTCCAGGGAGAAGAGCTGTGCTTGTCTGATGATGTAAACCATGCATCTAGATATTGAGGTATGGGGGTCCGCCTGACAAAGCCCAGAGGTCTTCTATTTTTATAATAAACTAGTTACTACCACGGGGAGGGTGGTAACGCCATTTAGCTCTATATCCACTGTCTTTATAAAATGCTGTCCCCGTTTGTATTCTATGGAATTGTAACCATGCTTATTATTTTATCGTTATGCATTATGCTGAAAGTACTGGCACGTGTACTTTATCTTAGAGCATGATAGTTGAAATAAACATTTTAAACTATACTGTGTCTCTTATTACGCACGTTGTGGACAAGTATGAGTGAGTTATGAAAGAGTGTTCTTGCTCCCGCGAGTCCTGAGAGAGAGACCGTCTTCTGGGTTGTCTAATCATTGGTAGCTTCGCTGTAGTACGGAGAATAAATGAGACGCTAAAGCTAGTCGGATTGGGATTGTGGGTACTAAGGTGCATGGTTGGTTCACCACTATACACCAAGGTCCTATTATCCTGTGCATAGCTCTGTATATGTGCAGAATCCCCGCAACATGGCGCCACCAACGTAGTGGGATTCTTATCTGCGAGATGCTTGAGTAGTGCTTGTGCTTGTCCACAATAACCTTCGCTTATGCTTCCGGAAACGTATGTGAGGGAGATACCTCCTATATTGATGTTTTTATAGGTTCTTTCAAGCTTGAAGTTATTAAAAGGTGTTTATGTTAACCCTATATTGCGCTGCCTCACACTAGGTTGTCGATCATTCCTGGTCTTAATCGCTCTCATCTTTGTGGTGCAGGCTGACCCGGCTCACCACTTTGAGGTGTTTTACTCTTGGGTCACTTTTCCGGCGGTGGAAGGAGCTGACAATTTGTTTCATGTTTACGCTCCCACTGCCTTACCCAATGCTTATCGGCCTTATCAGGCTCTTGAAGTACCACTTACGGCATGGCAACACCGTATTTGGTTTAATGGCGCCCTCCCACATCCGGTCACCCCGGTTCTTGGCCGGGTATACCCCACATCCGCGTTATTTGACGCTTGCGGTTGATGAACTGCGCGCATTGCATACGTCTTTAATCCGCGTGCACAGAGCTTTGGTACAGTATGTTGCAGGCAACGTCCAGGGGGCCCCTCCTGGAGTTGCGGCGCATCCAGCTGGACCGGGCGGTGTAACCATAAGTCCCGTCATGGTTAATTCGGTGATGGGCAAGCGCCCACCAAATAAGGATGATTTGCCTTATTGGCTTACAGAAAAATTTGACCAGCTGGAGACTGTTTTTCCGAATACTTCTCCTGTGGAAAAACACAGGATTTTGACGATTAGGTTGCCGAAAGACTTAATTCCCGAGTTGGCAGAATGCAACAACTGGGGCAAGGTATTCGCAGCAGTGTATGCGAAGTGTTTCGGCACTCCTTCCATGACAGTTCTCCACTCTGTAATTAAACGGGTGCAGGATGAACATGGCCCTGAAGCGGCTGTGGAATTGGGGATGAGACTGGTGGGAGTGTTCGATGTAGTGGCAGATCTAATCCTTGCGAACGTCAAGGGTGACGCAGTCAACTTTCAAGTCGCTAATGCTTTGGCTTTGGTCCCGGAGCCGGACAAGCCACGCGAATTACCGAAAATTATTGCACAGGCTTATAAAACCATTGGCCGCAATAGTTTGGGGGTTGAGCCTTTTGCTAAAAT
Organism: Calotriton arnoldi; assembly: GCA_963921515.1. NCBI lineage: Eukaryota > Metazoa > Chordata > Amphibia > Caudata > Salamandridae > Calotriton > Calotriton arnoldi. Next base: position 2,768,136 of record CAWUFW010000624.1, read on the forward strand.
GCAGACTCAATCACACCCACAACAAAAGACTCAGTCTGAGACAGATGAGAAACCGTTCTTTATTAAAAAGAACTGGAGGTTGAAAAAACAGGGTAAGCAACAATCAAAACCAGGGTCGCGTGCCGCATCCCCGGTTTCCATATCTTCTGAACGCACTTATGATTTGCGCGATAGAGCAAGAATTAAATCTCCAGATAGATTTCAAGTCCCTGATCCGCGTTCTCCTCGTTCTTCACAGACACCATCAACCTCCCAGACTGGTGGAGGAGATCGCCAGGATAGAGGCAATGGTCGTGAGGCCCCACAGGGACGAGACCAACCTCGACAACCAGGCCGAGGGAAACCAGAAGAATTTCCACGTTCTCGCCCACAGTTTCAGAAGAAAAAAGTTGCAGCATTAACAGCGAGGTATGCCACAGACGGTGAGAACGAGACTCCTGAATTGGACGTGGCAGTGACGCTGCTAGACAGCGCCGCGGAAGTTACCATAGTGCGGGAGGCACTGCGTCCTCATGTGGAGGCGACAGCAACTGATACCTTCATTACTGTCAAGACAGCTGACACCCGAGTGGCACCTCCTGACAGACTATTTAATATTGTCATTCAAATTGAAGGTGACATTGAGCGTGTAATTAAAGGGATTTTTTGGGAAAATCTGACCTCTTCTTACGACATTTTGTTGGCCGAGGCGGATTGGCCGCCACCATTCGTACTTGCTGCTCGTAGGGGGGAGGAGGTCATCCTTCCAAGCTTTTCTCGTCAAGTCCCCAAGGACAAAGAGGAGGCTCTCGCAGCTGAATGGGCTGGGGCCTTGGCTCCGGCGCTATACCGTAACCACGTGGGCTGGGATGAAGATTCTCCCCCCCATGATATCCCCTTGCGGTCTCTGCCACAGCCCCAACCCCAATATCCCATCCGGCGGGAAGCTAAAGGTCCCGTTTCAGACATTCTGACTCAGTTAGAATATCAAGGAGTAATTGAAACATGCGTGTCACCAATGAATAATCCCCTTTTGCGGTTTCTAAACCCGATGGGTCGTACTGTTTAGTTTTGGATTACCGACATTTAAACTCTCATTGTCGGACCTTTGCGGTGCAGAATACCCATAGTTCTGCGTTCGTAGACAGTCTTGTTCGTAAAAGATATAAAACGACACTTGACCTATCAAATGGATTTTACACGCACAACTTGTTCCCGGAGTGTAGCCAATGTAGCGCTTTCACTTCCGGTGGGAAACTTTTAAATTTCGGCGTTTGCCCATGGGCTACAAGAACAGCCCGGGGGTCTTCGCCGCCTGTGTTGTCTCTTTGTTGGACAGCATAGACCCAGATGCGTGTTCGTACGTCGACGATATCTATTTAACAGACGACGAATTATGGCCACATTTTTCCCGTGTGGACCGCATTATTCTTGAATTTGTGGTCCTAGGATACAAATTAAATTTTGCCAAGTCACACATCGCAGAATACACTGTTTTGTTTTTGGGCTATGAGCTCAACAATGAGGGTAGGGGCTTAGCTCCCCATTTCTTGGAGACGTGTGCACTTTTCCGCCCTCCAACCACCCTGAAGAAACTTCAGTCTTTACTGGGATTTTTAAACTTCGGGCGTTCTTACATTCCCGAATATGCCCAGTGTATCAAGCCTCTTTACGCCTTGATACAACCTAACTTTTTGAAGTCATGCTGGCTTCCTGAGCATTCCTCTATACTGCGCTCTTTGCAGTCTGATCTCCTTGAATCTAAGTTCTTGTTGACTTGTGATAACCACACGAACCTGGTGATTAGAATTGTGCCAGGGGCAGTGGGTTTCACGTACTTAACATTTAACGAAGGCGACACAGTACCTATTGCATACAAGTCGCATCTTTACACTTCAGCTGAGTTGTGCTTTTCCTCTGTGGAGAAAGTTTTGGCTGCAGTGCAAATGGCGATTCTTAAAGAACGCGCACTGGCACAGGGAAAACGCATTTTGGTGGTAACACCATATCCTGCCCTTGAGGCAGTGACGAAGGCAAGTGTACCGAACTCTAAGGCTTTGCACCCCCGTTGGATACAATGGGCTACATCTCTGACGTCCCCGGATGTCACTTTTATCTTTGATTCCTCTCTTCAGACACAGGAGTTCTTACAGTATGAGTTTGTTCATCCTCCTCCTCTGTCTTTGTTCCCGCTTGAGGAGTACAAATGTATCATTTACACTGATGGTTCGGCGCAACCGGCCACGGGTTCTAAGCATGCTTATTCCGCAGCATGTGCTATTGTTGCAGGTACTATGGTGAACGGTGAGTTCAAATCGAGTGTAGTGCACACACAGGCACTAGGAGACAGTACTGCACAATTGGCCGAGCTGCGTGCTTTGGTGCTTGCACTTGAGTTCACGAATCCAAACGTGACAACACTTATTGTATGCGATTCTTACTACTGTGTTCAATCCTTCAATGACAACTTATTCTTTTGGTCTCAAAACGACTATAGAGATGCTAAAGGCAGCACAATTAAGCATAAAATGCTTTGGGTTCGAGTGGCAGATCTTAAACAACGTCTACCTCTCACACAGGTGATTCACACTCTTGGCCACCAGCGTGTGGGCGCACACGCTGTCGGTAACAGTTTGGCAGATGAAGCTGCCAAATCTGCAGTAGCCACGTGGTCAGTAGCAGCAGTTACAAGATCCATGACAAAAATAGATAATGAGATTTTGGCAGCTATTGCTGCAATGAAGGAAGGTGCTAATTACCCACGGGGTTTCCCTTCCAAGTACTCTTATCACTTAAGTCCCAAACAGGTTCCTTACGTAAAAATTCCAGACGTTGGTGATCGGCTGATTCCCAACGCGGACCGCAGAACTTCATTGATAACGGCCGCATACGAAGGCTTGGCTTCAGCCCATGCTGGCGTGTCTGCGATTGTTTCCATCTTGCAGCAGCGTTACTGGTGGCATGGTTTATATAAACAAACCCCTAATTATGTGCTTTCTTGTGACGTTTGTCAGCAAATTAAGCCTTCGACGGTAACACGACCTCCACAAACAAAGCTCTGCATTTCAAACAAACCTTTTGAGTGTGTTTTCCTTGATCACTGCAGTCCATTTTCTTCTGACACTGCATATAAATACATCTTAGTTGCAGTAGATTCGTGCACACGTTTCATCTGGGTTTGGCCACAACGGAGTGCTGACGCTCGAAATGTCATTAGGGATTTGCGTGTCTTTGTGGGAATTTTTGCCTGTGGCGCCTTCCATTCCGACCAAGGTCCAGCATTCGCCTCTAAGGCGTACGAGGACGCAATGCGGCTACTGGGGGTGCGGGTGCAATTTTCGTCTCCATATAGACCTGAGGGCAATTCGATTGTGGAGCGAATGAACCGTGACTTAAAGCAATCCTTGACAGCTAGAGTCTTAGGTACTGGCAGGAACTGGCTGGCCCACTTGTATGGCGTACAACGTGCACTTAATAATCTCCCTAGAAGATCTCTGGGTGGGCGGACCCCATACGAAATGCTCTTTGGCATACAAATGTTTGTACCAGACCTTGATGGTCTAGACATGGCGGCAGCTGCCGCAATCTTTGACGTAGATAATCATTCTACTATGTGGCAGGACTTACAAGAGACCCGTGACAAACTTGCAAACAAACATTTGCCTTCAGCCACTGACGCTGCGTTGCAGATTCCGGTTGCCGGCTGGCTTCCAAAGGTTGGAGATCTGGTCCGAGAGAAGGTGGAGAACAAAAAAGAATTTGGCCCCTCTTATCGTGCACCAGTTCCAGTTCTTGGCTTGAAGGGAACTCGTACTGTCATCTTACCACCGCTTCCTGGTCGCAAAGACAACAGATACATCTCAGTGGACAATGTCAAGCTACAACATCTGGCTGATCCTGAATAGCGTGACACCTGCGGTTTCATGCCCAGCCATTTCAAGGACTCCTGTTTGTGGCCCTCCACCTTACACAGACACTGATGTTGCCATTGAGATGGTCGAGTTGCCTGATCGCCTGCTCCACTTCCCGGATTCCTCCTGCAATGAGGAGACCGAGTATGCATACCCCGCCAACGAGTCAGTGGCTCATTTACCTACCACACCACTGAGCCCAACCCGTTTTTCCTTTGATTCGGCTTCCACCTCATCACTTATCCCGTCCAGCTTCAGTATTTTTATATCCTGGTTCAGAGACAATTTTTTGGTCCCACCATGGACATACATCTGGTTGGTACTATTCCTGATTTTCCTGTTCATGTCCATTGGCTTTGTGACAGTTTTTTTCTTGCTCATCAATGGTCACTATTTACCGGAACGCTCTGCGGTGAACTGTGTCACTGGAACTTTGGCTCTGCATTCTTCCTCTCACATCATGAAGCGTGACCACACATTTGTGAACATTTCAGCTTTCCCAGTCGCTGATGGCATCGTATGGGATGCGGTAAATTTCCAAATTCATGGACCAACCGAGATTATTAATGTACCGAATGTCCTCCGTGTTTCCATGGGTGATGTGGTGAAAAGTAATGTTCATTCTGACGATTGGGATGTGCATGCAGTTGAATCGTTATTCTCTGATTTGAAATATTATGCTACTTTTAATGCTGAAGATTTGTACTTAAATTCTGAAAGTTATGCTGATTTATACTGTTACCAGCATTGGGGCAACCATTTTCTCCATAAACCAAGTACACTTCGGGGTACTTTTAATTACACCCAATGGGAACATTGTCCGACCCCTTTACCAGGTAGCTCCCAAACACTTAAAAGTAAATTTCCTTACTTTACAGACTTTGATAGATCAAACCCTGGATCCTATTATTTTTAATTGAACACTTCGTCCGCTCAGATGGTCATGTTGACCCACACCAAGTTGCTATATTCGAGTTCCTTTTTGACCGCATTAGCCGTGGGTGGTTATGAGCACTGGCAGGACACCATTGACTTAAAATCTATTTGGGGCACCAAATCCTGGCAGGTGCGCGGTACGGAAGCCTTACACCGTGCTTGCCTAATCCCGGCCCAGATTTTATTTTTAAATAGTACAATTTTTCAAACAACCTGTTGGGGTTTGGCTGCTTCCAAACAATTGAATGCAACCTCCATTCTCGTATTGTCTTCCACTCCCAACGAGAGCTTGCGTTTCAATATTTCCCTTGTCAATTTGCAAGCTTTGTTTCAGAATAATTCCTTTAATATTTCTACGTTTGTTCACTCACCCTGGTTGGCTTGGCCCGTGGCATCAAATGCCTGCCAACTGCGTTTTCATGACTCTGCTCCTGGTTACAAACAGGATAGGCCAGATCCAAGGTTTTCTGACTCCCGTACTGTTACCACCTATTCTGTTGGTAAATTGTGTAAACAGTGGTTGCAGCACTCTTCCTTAGATTCTGTTAAACAACATTTATCCCTAGTTTCAGGCAACATTGACCTGTCCGATTTTGTTCTAGGGCCTCGAAGTCCTAGACCTAAAAGATTTATTTATGAAACTTACAATGAACTCTGGAAGCTTTCGCAAATTGAATTTGCTTCCCGTTTATGGGAAATCGATCAGGCAAATCTAGAAAAGGTGCTTGCTGTTGTTGACAATAGTATTAATACCCTGTCTTCCCGCATTTACACATTAGAAAATATTGTTTGCTCTGTTGTTGATATTGTACAAGATGATGTGTCTGTGTTATATCATGGTCAGAATCAGTTGCGTTCAGTAATGCAGTTTGCGTGGACATTGCAGACGTTGAAAATGGGCAAAGTTCCATGGCATTTTTTGAACACGTCTGCCTTGTTCTTGCCATTTAATTAAACTGACAAACAGCAATTCATGTCCATGAAGGATGCGACATACACTCTCTTACATATCGAAAAGATAGAGCCGTTACCATTCTCGGTGGCGGAGACTGACTCTGCTGTGTGGCTAGTCCACGGGGTTATCGCTTTGCCTTTTTCTTTATTTGAGTTCAGCTCATGCATGAAACATTATCCTGTTGGCCGTTTTCAGCCTTTAGGCAGTGCCTTCTTGCATGAACTTTGGTCCCTGCCTTTCATGTACAGATGCCTCAGAGACGGAAAAGAGGTCTTTCTCACAGGAGAGTCTTGCGATTCTCCAGTGGGTCATTCCCTAATTTGTAAAAACATTAAACTGCACGGGGCTTGTAATGTTTCGGCTCCGAATCTTGCTTGTGTTTTGAAGGGCATTCCGGCTCCTGTTATATCACCTACTTTCACTGTGCTTGCAAATGGTAGTTATCTGCTTCTGAATAATCAAGACTGTTGTGGAATGCAGGCAGGCATCCCTTACATTGTAACGGTTTCCCACCGTGTAGTGTGCTGCAAAAATGTGCTTTTTCCACCCCCGCGAGACATGATAGATAGTTCCATTTGGCCTTCCATACCCACGTTGAAGGCGGATTTCAATAAATTGAGCAGAATAAAGGCGCCATTATTAAACCAGGAGGTTATGCTCACTTCCGCACGAGAGACCTTCGTCCTCCAGGTGGCTAGTACCCACAGTGAGATACAGGCTCTTTTGAACACTAACCTCCCACGGCATTTCGGTGAACTGATTCACCGCGTTTTCAATGCTTCTAATACCGAAGGTCTTGTGCATTTTTTTTAAAGTTGTGGGCTCTGGCCTTGTTTCCTCCTTTCAAACTATATTTGGAGTAATCCCGGCTTTTATTCATTCTATTTTTTCCAGCGTCTTTGGCAGCTTCCCATTGCTCCAAGCCTTAGCTGCTGGAATATTACTTTTAATTTGTTTGCTGCGCAATGGCTGCACTTCCTGGGGGCCTGCTCGACCAAGGTTGACTCCGGATGCTCCGTGAACGCATGCTCATCAGCTTTGGCATCCTACCATTGGCGACACTTGGTGTGTCTTATAGACTTTCTTTTCGCTTTGCGTATTTCACTTGTGTGCAACCTGTGATGTCTTGCTTACGATGTCCTTTCTCTTGGTCCTTGGATGTTTGCCTCTCCAATACGTCTCTGTCGGACCCGGATTTTGGCCAGTTGATGGGCCCCTTAGTGGCCCATGAACGGGACTGTTCCAGCGCTGGATTGATGGCGTGTGCGGCTGCACTTGGAGTTTTGGCGCAATGGGATATCTGGGCGGCTGCTCCGGATCTCCTACAACGAAGTTATATTGAGTATCACGCAAGTTGTCCCGCAATGCTGATCACTGCTCCCTATTATGAGGAACATGAATGCAGTTTTGATTTGTTGAACTGGATGGCATCTCTTTTTTCAGACGATACCAATGATGTCCTCTTGGAAGGTGTGGCAGTTTTCTGCTCATACACTCTATTGGATTAGGGGCCTTCCCTTACGACGAACTGCATTTCTGGATTTTTTTTGTTTGTTTGTCCTGAACTTATTTTTTCATGTACAAGGTCGAAAAACAACGTCCCTTGTTATTGCTGATCTGGTCAGCCCCTCGCACTTAGACATAACACGAAATGCAGCTGCACTGGAGAAATTCGTGTGCTTTTAATATTGTGATCTCCCTGTTGGTGGGACTTGGAGAAAAACCTTTCCAGGGAGAAGAGCTGTGCTTGTCTGATGATGTAAACCTTGCATCTAGATATTGAGGTATGGGGGTCCGTCTGACAAAGCCCAGAGGTCTTCTATTTTTATAATAAACTAGTTACTAGCACGGGGAGGGTGGTAAGGCCATTTAGCCCTATATCCACTGTCTTTATAAAGTGCTGTCCCCGTTTGTATTCTATGGAATTGTAACCATGCTTATTATTTTATCGTTATGCATTATGCTGATAGTACTGGCACGTGTACTTTATCTTAGAGCACGATAGTTGAAATAAACATTTTAAACTATACTGTGTCTCTTATTACGCACGTTGTGGACAAGTATGAGTGAGTTATGAAAGAGTGTTCTTGCTCCCGCGAGTCCTGAGAGAGAGACCGTGTTCTGGGTTGTCTAATCATTGGTAGCTTCACTGTAGTACGGAGAACGAATGAGACGCTAAAGCTAGTCGGATTGGGATTGTGGGTACTAAGGTGCATGGTTGGTTCACCACTATACACCGAGGTCCTATTATCCTGTGCATAGCTCTGTATATGTGCAGAATCCCCGCAACAAAGTTAGCTTGCATTCTCTTCTCTCAAACTGCGAAAATGTCTATGGTGCATCTATGCTATGTCCTGGTAACATTTCACTTTTCACAACATTAGCCAGGGCTCAGTCTGCCTGTCAATCATCAGAGGGAACCCTTGAATGTGGTCCACTATCTCACAGACAGAGTTTCCCACACTGCATGACAGACCCACCGTCCACACTGTGGAATGTGTGTCTATCTGACTGTCAAGCAGGTTATCCAACATGGAGAGCGATACCATCAGAGAGGTTGAGGAGTGGTAGAGCTGTGCCTCACTGTCAGACCTGACATCCTTGGTGTGATTTCCCCCCAATTTTTTGCTTTCCATACTCCTGTTTTTTTTTACTTATTTTTTGTTGGCTTCAGGACTCTGCGCACTCTACCGCTGCTGGCCAGGGCTTGTGCTCTCTCCCTAAAAAATTGTAACATTGGCTTAAATCCAATTGGCACATTTAATTTACTCGTAAGTCCCTCATAAAGTGATACTACATGTACACACGGCCTGAAAATTAAACGCTACTAGTTGACCTGCAGCACTGATTGTGCCACCCACTTAAGTAGCCCTTGAAACATGTCTCAGGCCTGCCATTGAAACCTGTGTGTGCAGTTTACACTGCTACTTCGACCTGGCGCAATAAACATTTGGGCATGGCTAAGACTTCCTTTTTAATACATATCAGTCACCCCTAGGGTAGGCCCTATACAGTCCAAATGGTAGGGTGCAGTGTATTTAAAAAGTTGAACTTGTACTTTTAAGTTTTACATGTCTGTAGGAAAGTAGGATCTGCTTTTAGGGTTACCCCCACTTTTTGCCTGGTGCTATGCTGTTTCTGACTAGTCTGATAATCAGGACCCCAGTCTCTCTGCTTTCTCCCCTAAATTGTTATAGTAAGTACTTAGCTACATCCTAGATTGGACACTGGTGTACACTTATCAGTCGCTAGTATATGGTACTAAGGTACCCAGGGCATAGGTACACCAGGGGTCCCCCATGGGCTGAAGCATGTATTTTGCCACCCATGGGAGACCACTCAAATTGTAACTACAGGCCTGCCATTGCAGCTTGTGCAAGCTGGTGCTAGCACCATTTACAAACGATATAGTTTTCCCTATATCTAGGGTCACTGCACTTAATACCTATAAGTCACCCCTACAGCAGGCTTTTCCAATCCTGCAGGCAGGGTGCTCGGTTATAAGTGTGAGGGTGCCCCTACATGAGCAGGACACCCCTACAGCCTTCAGAGTCCATTCTCCTGGGTTGTAAGTGAGACAGCCATATAACATATAGAGGGGCACCGTGTCATTACGCGATGCCCATCTCGAAACTGGCTGTAACGACCCTGTCATGTTTGGTATCAAACATATTGGAATCATACCCCACACCATAAACGGTGTGAGAGGTATGATTCCAAGCACTGTAAAGGCCCTATGTTAGGCCCTACATGCTCCCGGTACCAGTCTTCTAGACCCGGACAGCACAACATGGCTGCTGCCGACCAGAGACATGATTCTGCCCTCCTGCTGATGAGCCAAGGTCAATCAGGGGTAGGCAGAACAATAGATATCCTGTCACAGGGAGGTGTGACCACCTCCCAGAGAGGGTTTAGTGTATTGGGGCCGGGTGGGAACGCTTGCCAGCACCACTCAGTCTGCTTGAAGGGCACATTTGGTGCCCTCCTTGCATAGTCCAGTTCAACCCAGCTCAGGGAGCCGTTGGCTCCTGCTCTGGTGCGAAACTGGATGAAGGACATGTGAGTATCCTCCCCACTGTGCAACCCCTCCCCTAGGAGGGAACCCTGAATCGTTCCAACCCTTTCCTTAGGGTACTTAAGGGCTTACCTGAGGGTGGGTCCCGAGATTCATTGTGGAACACGATTCAATTCAGACAATGCTTCAACTTTGATCGTCTGGGCACTCTGGACTTCGCTGGACTTTGCTCTGGGCATCAAGGCTGCAACCAGGAAGGCTCCTGCTGCTCCTGATCTCTTCGCCCTTCTCGTCTGCTGCAACATCCGTGCCTGTGCTCCATACAGGAAACCTTCCAAGGCCTGTGGGCATCCAAGACACCTGAAGGAATCTCCATTGAAGTGAAGGATCTGCATCTGCAGGCACCGCAACTAAGATGATCTGTCTGCTGATCCTGGGATCCCATGGACTACGAAAGGATCAGCAACACAGGTGGTGGTTCTCCACATCCCTCGAGGCCTGCCCTGTCCTCTCACCAAGTTTGAGGTCAGTATCCCTCATCATAGCCGCAGGAACCAAATGACATTGCAAAGGCTTGTTGGCTTCCATCATGATCTTCAGGCTCCAAGTAGCCCCAACCTCAAGCATCTCCAGTGACCAGAATCTTTCACCACATGGTTTGCACCGTGGGTCTGCTTCTTTGGTAAGCTGCTAGAGATCCTCTTGCGGCTCCAGTGCCTCCGGCCTGTGGGTCCTGTCGAGGGTCACCTTTGAATTCTTTGGGCTCCCCTGATTACTCCGGGCCTGCCCTGACTCCCCTGCTCGTGGTGAGTCTCCTGGACCTTGCTGGTCCCGACATTGCACCTTCTTCAACTTCTACGTTGGTTGCAGTTTCCAAGGCTTGTTGGTGCTCCCGGGGGACACCGACCCCTCGACTCGAGACATCCAACGTGGGACAGCTCATGTATGGCTCCTGGTCTTCCACAGCGTCGCCTGGTCCACACAACTGCAGCCTCAAGGTCCTCGTTAGCTCTCCTGCAGCACGCGACACCGGTGGGCATTCGTCTTCCGTGCCTCCTGGTCACTCCTGAGTGGCATAGACTCTGTCCCCTCTGCTTGCAGGTTCTTCACATCTTGAATCCACGTTTGGGTTCCACCGGACACTTTCACCTTCTCCAGCAACGGCATCTTTCTGAAGTCCTCCATTGGGTTCGACAGCAGTTTCTGACGCCACTTCACACCTATGCACCCGGCTTCCCTGGTGCAGGTATCCTGGTTCCTGAGGTATCCATGGGTGGGGTGGCTCTCCAAACTCTTGTCTTCCACAGGGTTTCTTCAGGGTCCACTGGGAAGGGTCGTCTTTCTTTAAAATTGCAACACGACTTACACGTTGATTTGTACGGAGAACGCGGTTGTGTCCTACACTGCACACAACCTCCGTGGGGCTACTAGATACTCACCTTGGGTCCCAAGCACTTCTACATCCTCTGAGTATTGTCTTGACTGAAGTTGTGGTTCGCATACTACTATTTTAGTATATGGTTTAGTCTCCCCTGGGGACCACTATGTATTCTGTGCTACTTACCTGTATCTATTGCAAAGTATTGTGTGAATTGTGTATATCTCCAGCTAGGAGGTATCTGTATGTGTTAGTGAGTGTCTTATAATAAATATATATTTTTATAAATACACTTTTTCACTTAATCTATACCTATAAGATTATGTTCTGGTAAAACAAGCTGCTTTACACTCCTACTGGACTAAGCCTGAAGGCCGCTCTCCACAGCTACCACTTTCTAAGGTTGTCTAAGACCACTAAAATCACCATAAGGGTTGACTGGATCAGAGCAAGGTGTCCACTTACATAACTGTACATCAAATACTGAGCCAGCCTCTCACAATATCCTAGTAGTGAAAATAAAATTTTCACTGCTGCAAGGCCTACCTCTCCCTTAGAATAATATTGGGTTGCCTTGTCACATTTAATAAGTGCTAACATTTGATTGGGAAAATTTCATGTTTGGTGTCTGAATATTTGCAATTAAAAATCCTCTTTAATGGTAAAGCTGAATTTAAAGGACAATTTAGAAAATGACACTTTTAGAGAGAAGGCATTTTCCTAGCCTAACTATTTGGTGCCTACAGCCTGTTCCTAGGTCAATATAACTGGTGTAGTAGGCAGTTGGACTTTGTTTATTCCTCCTAGACACCAACACAATAGAGGGTTTAACTTTGCGTGGATGGTCCATCAACTGGCAGGATGAGGGGGTGAAGCTGGGCACACTCCCACTTGCAACTTAATAGGGTGATCCCCTGCCTCCACACAAAGGACTTGTTACCACTTCATTCTTCATGGAGAAAGCTTGGAGCCAGTGCAAGGGAAAAAAGAAACTTTAAGAACTTGAAAGGGAATTCTCTAGAAATGTTTCCTACTTCAAAGTAGGCATCAGGTATAAGTAGTGGACCCTTAGAGTCAACACTTAAGTTACTCCTGGACCTGTGGATACTACAGAAGAAGGACTGCTGTGCTGCTGCCATGCTACTCTGCTGCCCAGCTGCCTGCTGCCTGCTGCCTTGCATGCTGAGAAAGACTGGACCTGCATCCCAGGCTGAAGTGACTCCAAGGGTCAGCTGAGTGGCCTCCTGTTCTGAGGTACAAGGACATAACAAGCTCCAGTGCCTCCCTGCAACTGCCCAGATGACCTGCTGCCTAGACCTGCTGCTGGACCTGCCTAAGTCCTGCTGGCCTCTACTAGAGAGAGTTCCTGACCCTCAAGAGGTACCCCTCAGGTCCTGGACCCATGGTGTGGCATGAGGTGAGATCCTCTCCAGCGGAATGGAGTAATTCTGAAGTTTGGGGCTCTCCGTGACCATGAATGGGCCTGTTTGCACCAAAATCTTACTCTCCATACTGCTCATCAACGCGAAGATCTGGTGAACTGACTTTTCACGCCACAGCATCTGCTAGCTTTTGGCAATGTGAGATTTGCACTTCGTGGTACAGTATCAACAGCTCGCAGTGACCACTAATGTGAAGCTCCAGTAATGATCGTCAGCGACCCTGACAGAGATTGTGGTTGCTGCTTGAGAAGGGTTTCACCCCACTCAACTAGTAGCCCAATTTCCAACATTCCACAAGTGTGCTCTTTCCCTAAGGAGATTGAGAAAAGACTGGCAATGTACCTGTACGGGATGAGTGTACAAGGAATTTACAAAGGTAACTGTAGGTTGAGGGTTTTGTGGAGGTGAATCTTGCGTAGGTGGAACAAGCATCTGTGGCTGCTTAGCTAGAGGCCATAAGAGGTCTTGCCTGGGGTTTCCTACGTAAGGGCAAAAATACCCTCCTTCTCATCCCCTTACTTATCCTCCATAACCATATTTTGCTCCTTCACTTTTTCGTGGGCAGTAGAGGGGGATTGGATTTTTTCTATGACTCTCCTGCCCTTCTCCGCTTATAAACCTTCTGCCATTGTCTGAGGCAAGCCTACCCTTAACCAAACCTACCTGATTTGGTTTCTTTAGTTTAAGAACAAAAGTGTCCAGTCTAGTTGCCAGAGTAGTTTCAAAAAGTTTGCACTTGGTATTAATAGTGGAAATGGTTCTGGAATTTCTCTATATTGTAGTCTTGTTGGACTTGGCCCTTTTTGCAGGGTCATCCCTGAACTTTTTTTGCCTTCCTCCTGTATTTTCTGACCTGTTGTTGGTGGTTTTATGACTCTGGGCACTTTACCACTGCTGATCAGTGCTAAAGTGCATATGCTCTCTTTATAAATTTATGTAATGGATTAGTGACTCCATGATTGGCTTATTTGATTTACTTGTCAGACCCTAGTACAGTGCACCATGAGTGCCCAGGGCCTGTAAATCAAATGCTGCTGGTGGGCTTTCAGCACTGATTGTGCCACCCACAGAAGCAGCTTGTAGAATATGGCTCAGGCCGGCCATTGCAGAGCCTGTGTGCAGTCTGGGACTGCCATGTCGACTTGGCAAGTGCACCCACTTGCCAGTCCCTAAACCTTCCCTTTTATGCATGTTAGTCACCCCTAAGGTAGGCCCAAGGTACCCCTGTGGGCAGGGTGCATTGTATGTTAAAGGTAGGACATGCCCTGGTGTGTGTGGCATGTCCTGATAGTGAATTACAGCCAATTTCGTTTTTCACTATTGCAAGGCTATCTGTTCCCATAGGCCAGAATGGGCAGTTTGATTATAACATCTTATAAACATAACTGACCCAAGGAACAAGATAGGAAAATAAAGTTTAGTATGCCTGAACTCAGAATGTTAAAATACATCTTTTAGTGTGGGTGATTTTTACATTCTGTGTTTGAAAATACCACTTTTAGAAAGTAGGTATTTTCTTGCCTAACCATCCAGTATGCCTCTGCTAGGTTTGTGTATTCGATGTCTGGTTTGTGAGTGACAGGGGGCTGGAGAGGGCTTTGGCTCCAGCAGTCTGATGAGTCAGGGCTGGGCTGAATAGAGCCTACATAGAATAGAGAGTAGGGGAGGAGATTTCCTTTCACTTGCCTGAGCCTTCATAGAATAGAGAGTAGGGGGAGGAGTTTTCCTTTCAGCTACCTGGGCCAGGTCTGCTTTCAACAATGATGTCTCCACCTCCTGCCAGGAAGCTGCACAAGGGAGGACAGAACTGGTTTTGACTAGGTACAGACACTCTCTGCCTTCAGAGAACAAAGGATTTAGCAGTATAAATATTGGGGCCCAGACCCCAGAACTTTAGATCACTTCTGGGAATCAAGACGAACCCTTTGCCAAGGAGAGAAAACAAGGAAGCTGAAGGAGGAGACTGCCCCTCTGCTGTTTGCTGTTTGAGGTTGGCCTACAGTGGTTTACTCATTGCCAAGGAAAGGAGAAAAGGAACTTTTGTGTGTACTTTTACTATCTTGAGGAAGATCTCCAAGGGCTTGAAGCTGAGCTTGCCTCCTGTTTTGAAGTCTTAGCGAAACAAAGACTTCACCTCCAGCTCCCCCTGAATTTCCTTGCTGGGAATTCTACCTGGAGAGAGGTGCCTGCTGTTGGTTTGGGCCCTCTAGAGACTGCGTGTCGCTGGGAGCTGGAAGCGCGACGCAACGAGGAAGAAGCGTGTCGCCGCCGCAGCTGTTGCCGTCGCATCGCCGAAGAAGCGTGTCGCCACAGCAGCAGTTTGCCGTTCCCATCGCCGACGCAGTGCGTCGCATTACCAGAGAAGCGTGTCGTCGCCGCAGAGGTCGCCGTCGCATCACCGGAGAAGCGTGTCGCAGGGCCTGTCGCGGCTCCAAAGATCATCAGGTTCGCCGCACGGCCGCCGGGCGTGCACGCATCGCATCCACTTCATCGCCTCGCATCAAAGACGCCGTATTGTCGCATCGCACCGGATCGTCGCATCGCATCGAGGTGCCATCTATTCGCATCGCATCGGATCACAGTAAGAAACAGACGCTTCGCCTCCTCTCTGGTAAGGAACAGACGCATCGCCTCCCCTGTGCTGCAGTAAGGAACAGGTGCGCCGCCTCCCCCGAAGCAAGGAACTGACGCATTGCCTTCCCTGCGACCCTTTTGTTTATGTTGCGTTACGCATCCAAGGTACTTTGAGAGTAAAGTGACGCATTTACCATCTACATTGAACTAAGCTATTTCTACCATCTGAAATGTCATATTTCTTAATTCTGTATTGTGGATTCCTGCCGTTTTTGTCTTGTGTTAAGTCTAGATAAAGATTACTTATTTTTCTAAACTGGTGTGGTGTCCACTTGTAGTGTTTTCACTGTATTACTGTATGTGTTCACAAATGCTTTACACACTGCCTCTGCAATAAGCCTGCCTGCTCGTGCCAAGGTACCAAGGGGCTGAGCAGGGGTTATTTAGGAGTGTAGCCCCCTTACCCTGACTAGAAGCAAGGGCCCCTACTTGGTCAAAGGTACCTACCTCTGCCAACTAGAGACCCCCATTTCTAACAAGTCTTTATCTGGCTTAGGAATAATAGTAATTAATGCCCTTAAGAAAGTGCCAGATGCAATGTAATTTGTCAAAAATGAGTTACATGATTTGAGTAGTTTAGGTAGGGGAAAGGATATTAGAAACAATAATTAAAAATATCTATAGACTGACCATCAGGGCCAAAAACTTGTATTTTTATTAGCAAAGAGAAACCATACATCATCTCTTCTAAGAAAATATGTTCTAATTCTTTGAAATGTAATAAACATTTATAAAATTTAGGAATGGAACTAAAATAGTTATCTAATTATGAAGCAAGGGATGTATCTCTTCAGTATAATGATTTTATAGTGCTTTTTAAAAGGAAGCGACTCGTCCATATCAGAAACAGAAACACTATTGCTTTCTTCATCATTTACACCTTTGATAAGTTCTGCTCTTTTGCCAGATTTATTTTGGTCACAATAATATGTATTCAGGTGTTAAAAGCAGCAATTTTAAGGTCAAATTACATTTTTAGTCAAATCAGATAACATTGCCGATGATTTGTTGGTGACATGAGCATATTCTAAAGATTTAATCTGATAAAGCAGTTCCAAATTTCAAGAATTAACTGTATATTTCTTCTTGACAATACACAACATTTTAAAGGTTGTGTGAGAAGCAATAAAAGCATCCCAAGTACTGGAAATTGATGTGTCATCAGAATTATTAAAGTGGAAAGTTCGTGTGCAAAGGAGACAATTGTTTATGAAAAGTTTTGTCCGAGAATAAATAATTATTACATTTCCTTCAGTTCATTTTGGACACATGGATAAAAGAGTCACAAAAAGAAGTCACAGGATTATAATCATGATCTGATAAAAAAAATATCTCCAATCTAGGATTTATTTTAATTAGCTGTGAGGGACCCACCAAAGAAAATGTAATTTGTTCTACTTGCAATTTTGTGGAGTAGAGAAAAAAGTAAAATTTCCTGGAATCTAGGTCAAAATTCTCCACATGTGAACTAATGATGCACAATTAATGGCAGACTTAAAAGTTTAAGATTTTGTGATTTTTATCTGGGAAAAATATTTTTAGATTTTCTATCAACAAAAAGAAATTTGGTTACAACACCCAAAAACAAGAGATTGTCAGAAGAACATTGCCTTAATTGCAACTTAAAGGAGGACCAAAATTCAGGATTAGCTTGAACAGGACCACATAAATTTAAAATAGAAGAAATGTATTCATGTAATCTCTTAATAAAACCCAGCAACTATCAGAATCATACCTAATAGCAGCAGTGGAATGAGAAACCAGCAGATGGTGGTCAGTGAAAAAAATACTTATGTGCTACAAAAGACACCACGGGGCAGATTTACAAGCCCCTTGCGCCACCCTTACGTCACTTTTCCCATGTTAAAAATGACGCAAAAGTGGCGCAAGAGGCTTGTAAATAAGCCCCCACTACTGCTGCAAGGCTGATGAGAGGGCTGTCGCATAGACGTAAGCCGACCCGCCCTTGGGCTCACCGGGCCTGACTTTCCCTCATCTGCCCTGGGCACGGGACGAGCAGTGTTTCCTGGCTGGACTCCACTGTGGCACCGGCTGTGGGAGCCTTCCCTCTCCTGCAGAGTTTCCTTGGCTGTACAGTGGCCCGGGATACCTGAGGGCCGGCCCGCGGTGGTAGCAAGGTTTACACCACTGCGCTCTGGGTGGGGCCTCACGGAGAACTGCCCGGGCGGCCGCTGATGGTTCTGTGGCATCTGCATGAGACCCAGTGCATGGGTGGGTGCACCGCCAACTGCGGATACGCGGCCCCTCACCTTTCAGCTGGCCTGGAGCTGCGGAGCCCAGAGCAAATGAATGCGGACAGTTGCAGCATGCCCCTCCCCTGCTGCTGGTGAGTGCTGCTGGATCTTGACTGGGGGCTTCGCTGTGACTTGTCTCCCTAGCCCCAGTGCGCCCGCAAAGCCCTTGGGCCCTTATGTGTTTATTGGTCTCAGGGAACTGAAAACTGGTGGACTTTTGAGCCTTTAGTGGGATGCACTAGTGGCAGTGGTGTAGCTGATTTGCTCCTTGGTGTTTGTCAGCCAGACCAGCTATTGCCAGGGGACGCCTGGCCAATCTTTTTTTGTTGAAGGGACACGCTGTCCCAGCTGCCACCTCCCCGAGGAGGAGGGGCCAGCGATGTTCATTTTTGGCGCTGCACTTTCCAACTCCCGCAGCGCAAAGCCCAGGCCAAGGGTGGGCCCGTCCAGCACCTGGCATCTGGCTTACATGGTGGTCAAACTGTAGTTAAACTGAGGACACTTGAAGACACCTTACCACTAGCTCCCCAAGGTACTGTAATCAGTGTACAGGGCTGGGATGTGTCACGGTCAGACTGTGTTTACTTATTGCCGACCAGTTGAAGGAAACCAGGGAGGCCTCCTCTAAACTTGCAAATGTTCCATAAGGACTTCATAACCCATTCTCTGTCACTTTTGTTGTAATTTTTGTGACTGTGACTGTGCCGCTGTGTACAAGAAGGATAAACTGATTGATGCATATTTGTTGTAAGCTATTTAGCTATTTATTGTTTGGCTTCCTCTTCTTGTCTGATGTGTTATTGTATTCCACTGATGCCAAATGGAGAGGATTAGTAGGATGGCCACTTTCTGAAATGAGCAAACGTAAGGCCGCGGAGGGTGTTCCAATGCTTCCCAAAGGGAAAAAAAACAATCTTCGGTAGGGGTAATGGACAGGATTGACAACCTGTTGTTTGAATGCACTGAACTTGTCAATTTAAATTCGCAATCTCCAAATTCTAGCTTAAAAAGCTCTGATGATGAGCCAGCCAAACGGGTACACAAAATCTTTAAAAAACGCCAACCTTGTCCCGTTCGGCCTTGACCAGAGTCTCAATCCAATGCTAGCCCTGCCAAGTTGCATTTGGTCCACAGTAATCAGGTTATTGAATGTAGCAACTGTTTCTCAGTCCTTTCCACAGAGGAAAATGTAAGGGAGAGTTTACAGGCAGAGAGCCGGGGTTGTATAACCCCAGGGATTGTTACATTATTTCAGAACATGAAGGGTATTATTTGGGATCTTAGAGATCAGATCAAAGCACTCCAAAGATGGTTGAGAACCTTGATGTTCTGACTCGGGGCACGTGGACACTGCAAACCAGGCCCGCTTGCATGAGCTATATTCTGTAAAACATTTTGAACCTGGCTAACACCTAAATGGCATATTTAAATTTTCTATAAGTCTATAGTATATGGTGCCCAAACTACACCCATGGATTAGAAAGTTAAATGTCATCTATGGATTTCTGCACTACTGTGTCACTCACTAGTATGACCATCCAAACATGACTTCAGTCCTACCACTGTAGCTTAGCAGCTGCAGTTTAAAACTTACAGCGCAACCTGTTAATTAATACTTTTTGACAGGAGAAAGGATTTCTTTAAAATATTAATAATTCACTCCTTTCTAGGCCTTGCAGCCCACAAGGCAGGGGGCCTCGTACTTAAAAGTAGCACATGTAAAAACTTAAAATTAACATGTCCCTACAGTGATTAGCACCTTAAAGCTATTTTCACTGTAGCAAGGCTGGCTGGTCCATAGTGAAACATGGGGAAGCAATATTAAATATCAATTTTGCTGTCTCTAGATTGGAATCAGTAGAAATATGATTAAGCTAGACTTTTAATGATTGAAAAAAAGCAACTTGTAGAAAGTTACTTTTTTCCTGCTTGAAGCTCCTGGAGGCTATTTTGCATTTGATCTGCAGCAGCAGCACATCGAATGCTTAGCCCTGATGAGGTGTGAAAACTGCTCTCAGAGCAGAGCCAATGGCTTGCATGTGGGCATGTGTTTTCTTTTCCCCTGACAGGAAGACCAGTAGGGGTATGCCGGGGAACTGAATTTACTTCAAATGGACCTTCCCTATCACAAGCAAATGTTAGGTGGCATCAGTCAGGCAGGCATCAAACAAGTGTGGGGGGTGCTGCCCATTACCCTGGCCGCACCTTTGGGTGTGCAAACAGGCTCTTCACAAGGGGAGACGTGTTTTACCATTTTGGATACAGGCAGAGAAGCACATTGTGAGATTGTTTGCAGTAGGGCAAACAGTAATTGCTGCACCTGTGGGTATGGTTACCCCTGGGAAAGTTTACTCTATTGTTTAGGGAGGGGCCAGGATTCACCCCCACCAACTAGCCAAGCATAAATGTGGCATCACCAGACACTCCTCTCAGAACACTTTCTGGTCCTATGAAAGAACAGAAGAGGACTGGACCTGCTGTCTTTTTGTACTTTGGATAAAGAAGTAAACTACAAGAATCAGTTGGTTGACCTCCTGAGTGGCTAGATGGCTACCAGAAGCTGAAAGGGGCCTTTTTCTAAAATTCCCAGCTCATCAGTTATGACTAGACCTGACCTGGACCCTGCTGGAGACTTCTGATGAAGAAAGACTTGACCCCCAAGTGCTGTTCTTGAAGTCCTGGGACCCTTGAATGTTTCTAAATGAACTTCTCCTACCACTCTTAAAAACCTCGTACTTTGGACTTCCTGACCTCAGGAGCATTGAAACAGCCCACCTCAGTCGATCAGAGCAAGATGCTACCTTGGCTAACAAATCAGGTTTCTCCCAGTAGGAGCTTGCCTGCGGCAGTAAATCTAATTCAGCAGACCCTCGGCAAAAAGGTATCCGTCCTTGTGGAACCCAACATCAGATATAGCGGCAAGCTTGCCCCACTGAAAGATTCTGAGTGCCAAAAATGAGACTAAGGGCCAGATACAAATTTTGGTGGACAAAGTATTCCTTGTCGGCCAGGTGGAGGACTTAACCTCCTCCAGGCCAAGACTACTTTGCCTGCCAAATTTAGAAATGACCACCAAGCTGGTGGGTATTTCAAAAGCATTGGCAGAAACCTCTATCATGAGGGTTCCTGCCACTCATGGCTCCGTCAACATGACGGTGCTGACCGTCAAACTTATTTTTTTCTTAATTTAAAAAAAAAATCCTGAGGTAGGTTTTTTTCTTTTTGAAAATGAAATAAAATGCCCACCTTGTCCTGGGAGTTATCTCTCATGGCAATGGGGGACATAAAACAGTTTTCACTGTCCCTCATTACTTGGATTTTCTCTGGAAAATAAAAAAGGGGAGAAGTGTTTCACCTGGTGGTGATGGGCAGGGAAAACTGAACTACATGACCTCCTAAATTAAGTGGGCTGACATGGAGGTCAGCCTCCAACAACCCTTATTCTGTTGAGCCATCCAAGGAGTGTAATCATGGCAGAGACAGATTACTCTCTTCCAAGGTGTTACACCAATTGCCCACCCGCATATAAATTGAATGGACAGACCATTATCTTGGCAATAAGGATACTCCCTCACCGTTGCAAAGGAGTATCCTTACCGCCAAGATACGAATCTGGAACTAAGTCTAATCTTATCCAGGTGATGATGCCAAAAGTTTCCAACTGGTGAGAGCACTTCCCTGGGCGCGAAGATTGAATTTCTCCAACTCTGAGATTTTCTCGCCACAATCAATGGATTTTGATGTACCTAGCCCCAAGTTTAATCAACTTTGTGAAGACTTCCTCAGATACAGTTTGCTGCATTGCCCTACTGAAATATTTTGACTTCCAGGAAAAAGATTAAGGGATTGATTTTGAGTTTAGCGGATGGGTTACTCCGTCAAAAACGTGACAGATATCCCGTCCACTATATTATAAGTGCCATATGACATAATGAACTTATAATACGGTGAACCGGATATCTATCACATTTGTGATTGAGTAACCCATCTGCCGAACTCTAAATTGGGCCCTAAGTCCCAAGGTAAAAAATATGACCTGGCCAAACCTGGTTGGTGTATTCAACCCCCAGATTATTGCAGTTGGTCTCAAATTGCGCATAGGTCCATAGAAGTCTCAAGAAAGAATATCTGCCATATTGCAAATTAACCTTCCCAAAATACAAAGAGAAGGCAGGAAGTGGGAATGGTGAACTACTGTCATCAGTGGATTCTCAACTTTTCTCTAGTATCCAAGCCTCTATGGAGGCTTACACATGTGTGTCTGATACACTACCATGGGACAACGATTGTGAAAAAACGTTCCTCAGGCTGAGAGCAAGTCTCTACTGCACCCCGGATCCAGAATAGCCAGGATATATCAAACTATTTATTTTGTATTCTGAGAGGAGAGGGTGCTCCCTATCAGTGTTAACTCATGGAAACTCTAAACACTCTGGGGCATATTCTCAAGGTAGTGTCGCCGAGTTAGCGGCACTTTATCGCAGCCCAAGTGGTGATAAATTAATCGCACCATTCACAAGCTGGTGCCAACAGCCGATATCACCAGTTTCCCTGCGATAGCAGCCGCAAAAAACATCGCCACGGATGACACCGGCAACTAACGCTAATGAGATGCAGAGTCGGCGTTCCCGTGCAAAAAGCCACGGAAACGCCATTGCGCAACATTCTTAACGACCAGCCAGATCGGCGATAAGAATCAAAAACATGCAATAAGGCGCGCTAGCAGCAGGGATTTAACACCTGCTCCTACCTGGTGTTAAGTCGGACGACAACCTGCACCATGAAAGGGAGCCCAGCCCAGAGCCACACCTGAAGAACAACAGATGTCATGGAGCCACTGATCATGCAGCTCGGAGCCCCAAGAGGGCCACAACACCCACCGCCACCACACCCAGGACCCCCACCCCCCCCCGGACCGACCGCCCGCCCCCGGGGCCCTACCCCGGGCATCCCCCCCCCGGACAAAGATATCTCACATCTACCTTACAAATTCATGAACACAACAATTTGCCTGATGTCGCACAAGTACAGCAATTAACATTCATGTGTGGCCAGAAAAAGGAAAAACATTCATACATCTTAGAATGTCAAAAATAATTATTTTATTTAAATTTAACTCAACACCAATAAGTGGAAGAGTCATGGCGGGTCTCCTCTGGACAATCTGCAAGTCAAAACCTGCAAGACAAAATTGAAGATAAGAAGGTGCGTCATGCGCCCAACAAGGGACAGAGAGAGAGAGAAAGAAATGTAGAGAGAGTGAAAGAGAGGGAGAGAGATAAAGAGAGAGAAAGAGAGGGAGAGTGAGAGAGAGAGAGAAAGATAGAGAAAGAGAGGGAGAGAGAGAGACAGTGAAAGGAAGAGAGGGACAGGGAGAGACAGTGCCGACACTGCGCACCCAGGCCTCACAGCTCACCTGCTGCCACCGGTATGTCTCCAACAACGTGCCGGTATACACTGCAGTCCACCAGGTCCCTCATCTGAAACAGAGTCCACAGATAATGATGCAGAGTACATATCATTGCACACGGCAACATCGCTTGGCCGCCCCTGCGCACACAGGCTGCTGCACCCCAGCCCCTCCCGCCGGCCAGCGGGGATTGCCCGCCCCTGCGCACACAGGCCTCACTGCTCACCTTCCGCCACCGGCGTGTCTCCAAGAGGGCCCACCACGTGCCGGTGCAAACCCCAAGCCCGGGGCCCGCGACCTTGGCAGCCTCCACATCATGCAGCCACGCACCGCGGTCCACCAGGTCGCACACTTGATTCAGGGTCTTGATTTTGCAATGGCAGAGATCATATCAGTGCACACGTCGTCATCGCAGGCTGCACACCCGCTCAGCTCCATAGGTGCCACTAACTCTGTGAACCGCGAGGCAACGCCACGTGGCGGTAGGCCCGCACTGCCCGCTGGCTCAGGCCTACACTGTGGTCCACCAGGTCGCACACTTGATTCTGAGTCTTGATATTGCAATGGCAGAGACCATATCAGTGCACACGGCATCATCGCAGGCTGCACACCCGCTCAGCAATTTAGGTGCCACTACCTCAGTGCACAGAAAGTCACCGTCCCGTGGCGGTAGGCCCGTGCCGGCCGCAGTGTAACCGGTGCCACCGACTCCGTGCAACACAAGTCATGGACCCTATTTGATTGAGCCTCGTCATATGGCAGGCGGACGCAGCCATGTCACCTCAGGCAGTGGGGAAGAACTGGGACACGTTGCGTCGTCGTCCCCCCTTTATACGTAAGCCGAGTGGGCTGGCTCGGTGTACGCCAGGCCAGCGTAGGGGTGTGAACAAATATCCCTTGCGTCTGGGCGTGGTTCATATCTGGGCTGCACAGAAAACCAACTGATGCGTGTGTCTCTGTTGCTGTGTCTGGGCCACACGGCCCGCAATCGACAATGTTGCAATGTTGCATGCACCCGGAGGGCGTCCGCGCACTAAGGGATTGTACAAGGAGCGCAAGGCCACTCGGGGTCTTGGCACATACATGCCAACTGTTGTGTGTGTTCATCGCTTTTGGTGCACCATAAGCCCAAGGCCTAGCCTCAATTGCAGCGCGAAAGCCACATCACATTCCCAGGATACAAGCAGTAGTCAGACTAACATTAGGGATGAAATCCCCTTTGTCTCAACACAGAAGACGGAAGGACATCTGCACCTCCGACCTTGGAATTGCATGCGGCAGGCACCCCCTGAGAGAGATACCATGGCAGATGATGACGACTCCCACACTACACACAGCGCTAATGAAAGATCAACGTATCCACACCCCACACACAGAAGTCCTTGCTTGAGGTACTCCTGCATGGAATGGCCTTGACACTTACGTACAGGACAACCCATACGTCCAAACTTGACTCATTGCTCCGAGCTGTGGCATATCATCCACATAACAGCCGCAGGTCAGAAGAGTGCCGGTTCTACGGGAGCGAACAACGCAATGTCAGAACATCCCGGGCGCATGCACAATGCATGTCACGTGGAACTGTACCATGACCGTATGCTGCATTTGTTGGGGGCACTGCCACTGTCAGTGTTGCACATCAGTTACCGTCTGAGCTTCCGTCTTGCGTACGTCACCTGCGTCCAGCCCTGGTTCCACTGTCGATCATGCATATTCGAGTGGCCCATGGATATCTGCCTATCCAACACAATGGTAGCTGAACTGGATTATGACATGTGTGTGTGCCCCCTGTTGGACCACGACCAGGAGTGTAACCGTGATACCCGTTCATGGGATGCCTTGGTATCTGGCATATGTGCTGGCAGTTGGGCATGTGAAATTGCCCAATTCCTCATGTGCAGTGACCACATCGAAGCGCTCCCCTATTGGGCTGTGTTGCGGATTGGTGTAACGGCATGGACGGAGCACATCTGTCCGGACCAGCGAATTTCGCTGCGTGCGCTGCATCGCAAATTGCGATGCAGCGCACGCAACGAAATTCGTTTTATTTATTTAATTGTTTACTTACCTCCGCTCATCCATATTCCGGTGTTTACTACCCCCCACCCTGCCCCTCCCCCGCCCCACCTCACCGCCCCACGGAACTCCCTCCACGGGCCGCTACTGTCCATACTGTTATACTTGATTGAACATAGACATGACACATCTGTGTGATTAGGAATGTTTTATTCACATCCTGTGGAGTGTCGGAGCTGGAGCAGTACATGGCCATGCACACCCCACATTACATGGTTGCCCAGTGGAGGGCCAAACAGAGTCCTTTAGGGGATGACAAGTTCATCGGTAGAGGAAGGGTTGAGTCCGCAGCCTGTTTGCTGTGTCATTGGTGACCAGAGCAGATATGGCAGTCCATGTCGGGGTCCAGGTGAATGTCGCAGAGTGTTCCGGGGGACAGTGGAAGGTGTTGTACCAGGGCATGATGCAGAGGGCTGTACCAAGCAGAAACAGACCATATGGCGGGGGATGAATGCTACAACCTCCTTTTTGACACAGTCATTAACATCCACATCTTCGTCCTCTGATATGTTTTCTGTGTCAGGTGTGCCAGGTGTGTGTGGTGGTGTTATGGCTGCATCACTGTGTGCCACTGACACATCAGGTGGCGGAGGTGGTATGGCTGCATCACTGTGTGCCACTGACACATCAGGTGGCAGAGGTGGTAGGGCTGCATCACTGTGTGCCACTGACACATCAGGGGGCGGAGGTGGTATGGCTGCATCACTGTGTGCCACTGACACATCAGGGGGCGGAGATGTGTGTGTCGAGGTTCCTGCAGCAGTCATCTGGGACAGGCTCTGTGGCAGCAATGGCAAGATGAGTATCTGCAGGGCATGGTAGATCCCAGCTACATCTCGCTGGTGTTCAGCCGTGGCAGCCATCCTTCCTGCCTGCATCCGCTCCATGTTCTCCATTGTCCTGCGGATCTGTGCCAACTCTGTGCTGTCGTCGCTGGAGCCTGTCTGACTAGACGGTTCTTGTATCCGAGTAATGGCTCCGGCGAGGTCAGCCAAGGATTGTTGTAGGGCATGGAGCGGACTGTGGGTGTCCGTTAGGGACTGTAAGTGGTCCCTGATGGGACTGAGACACCCACGTATGGCATCTAGTTTGGCTGCCATGAGGTCGGAACCCACCCGCACCTGTTCAGCTAGCCCCCTCTGGAAGTCTGACACACAGCGTTGGAATGCCATGTGTTCTTCGGTGCGGTGCTGGGAGCCAGCCGTGGTGGTGGGTGCTTCCTGCTGCATGGTCTGTGCAGGGGGTGGGATCACCTCAATGCAGCTGGGCTGCCCTGCTCCTGGAGGTGGGGTGCGGAGGCTGTCCATGAGCCGTTGGAGGGTGTCGGAGCAGATGGCCAGGGGGTCCTCCTCATCATCACTGAAGAGATGTCTGGTCTGCTCTGAAGGAGGTGTTGATTGTCCCTCTGCAATGTGAAGGAGAGATGCAGGTTAACAGTGTGTTCCATGTATGTGCACGCATTGTACATGTTTACATACAGACTGCATGACAATGTACATTGTGACTGTTTTGGAGGAGCTGGGTATTTGATGGGGGACAGTGGACATTTCGACTACATGATGGATGTGAGGTTGTACTCGTACATTATCATCTGACAGTTTCCTGCTATGCCTGATGTGGTTGGCCAGTTTCTACGTACATGCGGCACCAGTTGTGTCCTCTGTTCTGTGGTGTAGGTGTGGCACTTTGTACCACATTGTCGTCAATGTTGATGTGCTGTGATTGCTATGTGTGTGTGCTGCATTGTGGGAGAGTCGCCCCTGCAGCTCTGATTTAGCGGCCCCTTATCCCTTTGAGGTGGTGTGCCTTTGACTTGTGTGCTTTTACGGTGCTGAATGTTGGCGACTTGGATCATTTGTGCTCTTGGACGGATTTTGGACTCTTGTGCATTGTTTGTCTGCAGATGTGTTGTTGACGTCAGGGGTTTATGTGCACGTGGATGTGTCAGAGTGTGACCTGCTCTTTTGAGGATGTTATCCACACTGGGCCACCTCAGTGTCGTGGCATGCACCATGTCATGTATTTTGACTGCAGCCATGCTATTGGTCATGCTGTGTCACTTGCATTGTCAGTGTGGCTCACAGAGCCGCTGCTTTGCTGGGTTCAGCACATGTGCATGGGTGGGTTGTGAGATTGGTGAGGGGGGGCATTTGTGCACATGGTGGAAGGGGGCCTACTTGGTGTTTCTATGTGTGCTGCAGTGTGCCAAGGCCATCAGGGACATGTTCCACAGTCATTGTGGGTGAGCAGTGTGCTACACATAATTGTGCATGTGTGCCATTGTGCCCGTTTCCCCCCGTCCCCCCAGTCCCTGGTCGTTATTCACCCTGTTGCTGTATGGTCAGGTCATATCGAGCAGTGTCCGGACCCCCAACTCCTTGCACCGTCTCCACACTGATGACTGTGGCCACCATTTCCTCCAGCTCATCCAGCTCCTCCTGTGGCGCAGGACTCCCACCTCCAGTCGCCGTTGCTGCCTTCAGGTTGGCAGCTAGTTTCTGCTTGGTTTGGCTTTTCACATCTTGCCAGCGCCTCTTGACCTCCTCCATTGACCTCCTCAACACTCCGACTGCATTCACGTTGTTCACGATGGACTGCCATATTTCCGTGTGTGTTGCCGATGACACAGTGGAGGTGACGAACAGTTGTTGGTAGTGTTCTGTCACCTCTGTGACGATGATCCGGTTTTCCTGCGGACTGAACCCAGTCTTCCTCTTCTTCTTGCCCTTCCCCGGCCCCGGGGTTCCTGGCTGGTCATCTGTGGGGCTTGTGGAGTTCGCGTTGTCCTCTGCACTCGGTCCGGGTGCATCCATGGTGCTACGTAGTTGCATTTTTTTGTCTTTTTTTCCCCTCTGCTTTTATAGTGCATTCTCACGCATGACGCGTGGGAATCGCAGGCCTGTCGCTGGTTTTCGCTGATTTTTGGATCGCCATTGGGGACATCGCCACTTTTTTCGGCGTCGTGTTAATGTTACCGCGGGTATTTGTCGCGTTATCGTGTGACTATCACATGGTGCCGCAGGGTTGGGAATACTGCGTTAACACAGTGTTATTTTCCCGCGATGGACTGCGATGTGAGAAGTTGCGTTAAGCGAATTTGGCTATAGTTAACACACGTTCTTGAGAATATCCCCCTCTGTTGCTTACTTTCCAGCCACTCTTGACCGAGTAGCTGCAGTTTTACCAGGTTGCCTAAAGGCAGGGGCTGCAGTTGGTGTCAGAATTCAACAGTTTGAGGGTATTGTTATGGGCTACCCTCTCACAGCTATAGATCCCCATTCTGTCAAGATCTTACTGGCCTGTACTTGAACTCAGTATCAGTATTTTTTTTTTGTCTGATATTGTGCTGACAAGGCAACACAAACAAAACACAACATACATTTCAGTACATAAAAAACTTTCCATAAAAAGACAATTCATTCCACATAAATACCAGAAAATATCCAGATAACACGTAAACAAATCCCCAAAAACCAATGTAGTGCAAAAATATTATCACAATAGACATAATAGACATAAGATCCAAAATGTATATTTTAAAAAGTTGCCAATCAATTGATCTAATTGTTCCGATTTAATAAATAAAAATGTCCCTATACCATAACATAATCTCATATTGTCACAACTAAAAAAAAATTCAACAGGTCTTGAAAGCGATGAGCCTTTAAAACTCTAAAAGTTGGTATTAACAAACTTTTCCTATTGCTCACAAAAGCTACACAAAAAGGAATAAATGAGCAAGTGTCAATGGGAAATGTTTATAAAATGGGCAGAGAGAGAAATCTACACTACCCTGATCTGTCAGCCTCCACTGTATGAAGGCTAGTACTGGTCCAAGCTTAACCTTAAATAACCATTTTCCAACATAGGCACTCTGTACATCACATATGGTTGTGAAGCACCCCTGTCATCCATTTGCAATAGTTGGAACAACGTATTTCTTTTACCCACATCTTCTAAATCATAATGTCTAGATCTATCTCTAGCCACACCTTTTATTACCTTTTTCAGTGAGCCCACAGATACACAATGGAAATCAAATAATAGTAAGATATTTAGACTATCCTTGATGTTATGCAGATTTATGCTCCAAGGTGCTTTTAATTTAACTTAATGGACTGCCTCAGTGAGCCATCAGCTGCTTTAACAAGACAGGCTCAAATAATTTAGTATCCTTTGCTGATACTTACATACAGTGGCGGCCGGCACAGGTAAGAGTGGTGGGGTAGGGCGGGGATGGGGCGGAAGAAGTCGACAGATGATGGGATAGGTCAAATTAAATTAAAAAAAAAAAATCCACTTACCTTGCGTTCACCGCATCGCCTTGTGGTTTTATTTATTTTTTATTTAATTTTACCTATCCTGTCGTCTGTCGACTATGCACCCACCCCGCCCCGCCTCACCGCTCTTACCTGTGCCGAACGCCACTGCTTAAATATTATGTTAGTCAGGCCAAGCTCAAATCTCAATGCACTGTTAAAAGTGCCATTTGGGAGGCCATTTGGGAGGCCTAGCCATCTTTTCCAGGTTTTCATTTCAATAACTGGCAAATTAATAATATTTTTTCCTGAGAGTACTCCACAGCTATACAAGAGTATAATTACAAGAGTATAACTACTATTTTTGAATTGTAGGGTTCTTTAAGAACTTCTACAGATTTATGCCCAAGTTCCAAATTCAGTCTTTCTAAAACACCTGCTATGGCCCTTGGTCTTAACTCTTGTTGTTCTACATGAGCTTTAAAATGAAGGTTATTGTTAAAAAGAAGACTCAAGTACCTATAGTCCTTTACAGCCTCTAATTGTACCCCATTCAGTTACTACTTCTGCTTGACTTTCCTTACAACAGTTTTGGAAAATACCATCACTATTGTTTTAGAGATGTTTATAGTCAGACCATTCACACTACGGTATTCTGAGAAAACATCTAATTGACTGTGAAGGCCTACTGGGGTGAGGTCAATTAAACTGTATCATCTGCATAATACAGTGAAGAGATAACACCCTGCTTTTTTTGGAGGAGAAGAGCGATTCTGGCATAAAACTGCACTAATATGCACCTTTGCCTCAAGCCTTTGGGAGCATAGATCCTCCTTGTTAATGTCCCATTACTTCCAATTTCCAGTCTTGTCCATGGCCCCTCATGGAGTTGGATCATCAATTTTAACAATCCATTCAGAATATTCCTATTAGACATTTTTATCCAAAGAAGACCCTGATTCATGGTTTTGAAAGCCATAGAAAGATATATATATGAAACAGAAAGAGACTGGTTTCTTTTAAAAGCATAATCTTTAGCCAACAGTTTCAATAATAGACATCCGTTAACTGCAGAGTAACGCCTGCGAAAAATTAAGTGCACTTTAGGAAGCACTGCATCATTTAATATCCAATCTTCCAAGGCATATAAAAGATGTTTAGCATAGCTTTCACTCAAAATGCCCACCACTGTAATCATATAGCAACTCTTGGGAGAATCACAAAGTCCTTTTTAGTAAAGTGGCACCCTTACACCTTCTTTCCAGGATTCAGGCATGTCTTCACCTCTTTTTATGGCCAAAAAAACTGGGGTAAAACTTTGGTCCACAAACTATTATTAAATTTTATTATATCAACTAATAGTCCATCTATTCCTTGGGCCCATGGACTTTTAGGACTCTTTGTTATTATTCTCCCCCTTTTAATGTGCAAGTTAGGGAAGATTGCCTCTCAGCTGTAATCACATACTTTAAACACCTGGAGTGCACAGACCCATCCACATTTCCCTTATGTCTTTGCTATACTATTTCTTAAATTGTCTAATTAGAGTCTCCCTATCAACATCACCTACTTTGTAGGCCAACTATTTCTTCTTATTAAGCTGAAGTTTTGCCTAGTCTTTACGAGATCTTACTTTGCCCATACAATCCCCTCCATTCTTTATTGACCATAATGCAGTCTCTCTTACAAAGTATATACATTTATCATACTTTTTCAGAAGAATATTAGATATGTCATTATAATGATTCCTCCAATGTGTATTAACCTCATTCACAGTCTGACATTTCAGTCTTACAATCCAGATTATCCTGTGCTTGTTCTTCCAACGTATTGGTGAACTATTCTGCCAGTGGTCCTTTAAACATACTCAACTATGCACTGTAAGAAAAAGAGGCTTGTGGTCACTACCTAATAATTCCCCTATCTTAAAATCTTTTACCAGGTTAAAGTCACCACAAGAGATTATAGCATAGTCAAGAAGAGGGGATGATTTCCCATTATCAAATGTATTTTTCCCCGTCTGATCCCGACTGCACCTACCATTAACTACTGTCAAATGAAGACTATCCAATATGGACAACAATATCTTACCTTTGCTAGCACGCTATTGTTAAGAAGAACCTGACCTGGGATTCCCAATACATTATTATTTTCCATCTGGGGGTCATCATTCAATATTTGACTGGGGATTTTAGCATTAAAACTCCCTACTAATTAGATCGCGAATTTGGGAAATTTCGCCATACGTTTTTCCATTAACATTACAAGCTCTATTAACGGTTTATCTTTGCTATATTTAGGAGGAAAATAAGTATTTACTATAATGAAATCTATGTCAACATTTTTCGTCTGAAGTTCCTTACCTTTTTCAGACCCAAATTGTAATAATTACAAAATTGTGAGAATCATTGGAAATGTTTTAAACATTTACATTGTGTTTTACTGAAACTAAAAATTGCTAACTCCCCTGCGGGGCATCCATATTGTCCCTTAACTGAATTCGTACTATAAACCATAAAATCATTCATCACAATTTCTTCAGTTTCTCATGTTTCGTGCAGCGCTATTATCAAATAATCATTATTTTCTAAATTCAACAATAACGATTTCAAATTCCTTTTCAAGCCATATATATTCCAGGACACAAAAGAAACACCATCATCATCATCAGGAGCTCCAAAAAGGAGGACTCCGGGCCAACCTTTCAGGATTAATAGCTCCAGCCACCAAATTCCAATCATATTCGCCCTTTATAGATGAATCATCAAATTTTGCATAATATTGCCTTCCATTCAATGACTTTGTTATTGTGTCTGTCTCGCCACCTAGAAATTTATCATGAAGCCTATGACTTAAATTTTATTTTGCTGTGCCACCCTCGATAAATCACAGGGATTTTTTTGATAGGATTCAATCTCCATTTGACTATTAAATGTAACTGAAGTGGAAGGAAATATCTCCCATACATCATAGCCTGCTCATCACAGGTCATCAATTGAATTAAAAATGTCCTCAACCACTACCCTGGAGTGAAAATGAATAGTTACATATGGCTAAGATGCTGCAACATCAGCTGCCTTCGGGAAGGAAACCAAAGCGATGTCCTTGGAAACCAACTTGGAGAGCTTTGCTATTGTTATAAAAAGGGGTAATGATCTAGATCTATTGAGGGGTCCTTCCGGATCATGATCTGCAAAAATGTCTACCAACTGAAGAACCCAATCTGTGGTGCTATAAGGATTAGCTGGAAAAAAAACGTCCTTCAAGCAGGTCGTAGCTTGCTGTAAAACCAAAGGACATGCCCCATCCTTTTAACATGCATTACTTTGGGTCACAAATGCAGATTCAGGTAGGCTATGAGGATTACCTTTGTCAGCTGAATCTCTGCAGATATTACCAGCACATGGTCCTGAAAATGATATAAATGTGCTAGGATCATTAAAATCAACCGCAATTTGCACCACAATCTCTGGACATACAAATCTCCCTTGCTGCTCATCAATCCCATTCCTCTTGCTGGCATTGTCTCCGATCGTAACACCCTTTTTCCCTTTTTTTGTGATCCTAGACTTCCGCACTCTTTTAGATTTTTTATTTACAACAGACCTTGCTTGCCCTGGTTTTTTCTGAAATTGTGAAAATATTTTATCTAACTTTTTCAACCCATACATATTCTCTACCCCTACCGCTTCACCCTCTGTGGCCTCTACAGCACTAATAGACTTGTATTCTGAGGAAGCAGTTTTCTAAACATCCATTCCAACCATATTTTCAGGCTCTCCACCTTCCCTAAACAACACATTCAAATGAGACACCTCTACTCCCTCAGTCTGAGTCAACTTATAAAACGGTTTTATCAAAGGGATCATGGATTTTGCATGTATGATTAAAATGGGACACCTCTATATCTTCTGTCTGGATCGACGTGTGACACGTTTTTATTGAAGATGCCATAGATTCCTTACACTTGAGGTTGTGGTCCTTCATTCATAATTCTGAAAAGAATTGCAATAGCAATAGGTTAGTGTCCACATTATGCTCTGTGTACTTCACTAGTTTAGACAGAAGATCACCACCAGACTCCAATGTTTTATTCATTGATGCTAGCCAATTTGAATTATTTGAAACAAGCTCTCTCGTGGAATGGTTTGGTTGGACCAATGGGACACTATCTACCAATGGTTAACTGATCAAGGGCTGTGTTTATTTAATTCCAGGTTACTGATCTCTAGTGTAGAAGATAGATCAATTAAATATGGGAGAATCTCCTTATTTTATTTTTCTCAAGGTTCAATATTTGTGCATTTTCTCTAGGTGTTCTATAACTTTCCATAGCATCAATAGGTTCAGTTCAAGGGCTGGAGGACCAATTAACATCCCATAGCCTCACCCCGCCTGAAAGCATAGAACACAGAGGCATATTTGTCTCCTCTGCCAGTCTCCTCTTCTAAATTCTCTAGAATAGACTTATAACTTATTTGTCCAACTAATACGTTCATACCAACATCTGAGACCACCGATCCCCCTGTGCCATTACCTGACCCCCTTCAAAAATGTTCTCCATTTCATGACAAACTAACTGCTATGAATGTATTCTCTTAGTAGAGCAACTTACAATAGTACTAGGGTGGATTGGTATTAACACCACTGACCCGTCATGCACAACCCCATGGCCTGTAGTCACACCTTGCATACCTACTACAGGGTTAAAATAAGGATAAGCCTCACTATTTTCATTACTATGGACCATTGCTTTTACTCTAATTACACCTTTCAACTTATCCTCACACTCATTTAGATCGCCGAGCAACATTGAAACCCCAGACACTTCCCCAGGATTACTGGTAACCCTGGGCGTAGTTCGCGTAGTAGCGCTACGTGTAGCTACGCGAAGTGCACTTCACACTACGCGAGCTACGCGTACCACTACGCAAACTGCGTAGTGCGGTAGGAAATGCTGTTCGCAATGATTGCACAGTGCCGGATGCTTGTCCGCACTGTGCAATCATTGCAAACGGCATCTTGCACAGTGCAAGCGGTCGTTTTGTGCCGCTCGAGTAGATTTGTACTCGAGCGGCAGTTTTCTCAACGCGGACTGGTAGTTTCTCATCGCGAGCGGTCGCGACCACTCGCAATGAGAAACCTGACCTCCCCGCGTTGAGAATCTCGCCGGGAGGTTTATTTTCCACGCTCGCGATCGGCAACTTGATGTTGCTGATCGCGAATGAGGAAAAAGTCTCGCCGGGATGTCATTTTGCTCGCTCGCGGTCGCCAACTTGACGTGGAGGACCGCGAGCAAGCAAAAAATGCCCGCTACGCGTTTTTGCACTGTGCTACGTGCAATTCGCATAGTGCGTAGTTGCGCAAACTACGCAAACTACGCTAGCGTAGTGTAGTTTTCCGCCCAGGCCTAATTACTGTTGTGACATGTAAGGCAGATGAATCCAT
Organism: Calotriton arnoldi; assembly: GCA_963921515.1. Taxonomy (NCBI): domain Eukaryota; kingdom Metazoa; phylum Chordata; class Amphibia; order Caudata; family Salamandridae; genus Calotriton; species Calotriton arnoldi. The sequence goes on from CAWUFW010000624.1 coordinate 2,802,834, forward strand.
TGGCAGAAATCTCTTTGTTACACCAAGGTCTGCTGCATCCAACGCTGAAACCACCCCCTCCTCCAGATTAATATTCAATGATAGTGAAAGAGATCCTTCATTCAAACAGGATTTCATATAGGTCTATATCAAGTAGCTGGATCCCTTTGAAAACTTTGATGTGCGTCGCCTTTTCACTGTGTCCCTTCTTTTCATCACTTGAGTCCTCAGAACATGCAGAGGGCTTAGGGTCAAACAGGCACTCTAAAGAGCAGTAACCTGGGCATTCATATACTGGACCTTGGAAAGGTCACCCTATGAGTTCTCCCACTGATGCTCTGTGCCAGGCCTATGTTCAATTTTCACTGTATCAGGGTTGCGAACGCTACACTTTACCATCATTCCCTGTAAGAATGGCCAACAATCAAAGAGTACCATAAACCAAAAAGAACCACCAATCAGGTCAAGTGGAACTTGGCTCTACTACACCCCATTTTTAAAGTTCAGTGTTCAATCTCCCAAGGACCAATGCCAAAACGAGTGAAACTACAACCGCCCGAGGGCCCGGTGCATAAAATAGGGTAATATGGCCACATCCAACGGGACACACCCAGAGTTGGAGAGCACACAGTGCACTGAAGATCACTGAAGATCTGAGGGCACAGGAATAAAAGAGTGCCAAGACCCAAAAGATCCAAATATACAAGTTAGATGACTTGCTTAGAATATCTTCTCCAATATAATACAATCAAAGGTCAAAATTCCAAATTTCCAGACATTGGCCTGCTGCTACCGCTGCCCCTGACACCACCCCCACCACCAAATGACTGCCTCCCCAGATGCTATTACTGATTTCTGTTTATTGGGGTAGAACACCCATCATATTCCTTTCACTTCTCTAGAGAGTTCCTCCAGATGGTTACTCCAGCAGCACTCGCTTCTACCCTCTGTGGCTATCACCCCCATGCTGCACTCCCACCACCTCTCGGCTCCCCCAGGGGAAGTAAGCACTGTGGCAGTACAGCATTCACATTGGGAACAATAACACAAAGAGCAACCACAGCACTTCCCTTAACAAGAAACTGTCCTGAGCACCAAATCCAGCTCCTCCATGGGCCTGGGCTTGAAGTTTGGCTTAAATTTGGGCTCAAATGTTTAAATTTTAGGTTACAACATAACAAGGGGTATTGGTGAACAAATACAAGCATGAGTACGGCCGAGGACTGCGTTTGCTGCCAACTCTGAACAGCGTAGTCGTTCTACTTTGTCCAACAGACAGGCGCAGTCAAAAGTGAAAGCAGGTACAAACAGAGGACTGGCTGGGGACCAGAAGCAGCAGGTAGATGGAGGCAAAGTGGAGGCCGAAGAACAGGAGGAGAACTGAAACAAAGGAAACAAAAGGCAATTGAAACAGCTTTACTACTGGCACAAGCCGCACTGGCCTAAAGCCGGCCGTTTCCGTGCACCTTGGAAGCCGGGGCTCCTAAGCCTTTGCCTAATATGGCTGCTGAGGATCTCTGCAGGCTCCCGGCAGGCTCCCTGCTACAGACTATTGGCTATCCCTGCCAATGGAATTCCTAGTGCCGCTCAAACAATTGAGGCCGCATTTGAAGTTCGGGCTTTTCAGGCCACTCAAACCATGAGCCCACCTACCTGCACTCTCCGACCTCAGGCGCCATGTGTAAGCCTTCCCGGAGCATCAGGCTCTCTCCCCCATGCCTCTTCCTTGTGTTTCCTCCACACTACGCTCGTTGCTGATCCTGTGGCTCAATTCCTGCTTCAGCTCCTAGCTCCCAGCACAGGAACTTGATCTCAAAGTATGACCAAAAGTCAACTTACCAAATATGAGCTGGTTATCCTTCTGCATAGAACATTACTTATATGGAGATACTTCTGTCCCATGCTTGTCACATTGTTGCCTTAGCCTGTTGTTGATGAAAATAATGATGGGATAGAACATGACTGCCTCAATGTGAGTGAATTGTGTACCAAGTTAAGACCTAATATGTGAAATGTCCCTCTGGAAGAGCCTGATTATATGTTGCTTGTGGACGACTCTTGTCTAAGAGATGAACGAGTAATTCTGAAGGCAGCATATACAATTTGCACCTTAGAGGGAGTTGTGGAGGCCTCCTGTTTGTGTAATGTAACCTCTGCACAGGTGGCTAAACTGGTCCCTCTTAATAGAGCCTGTTGTGTCTCTGACAATTTAAGAGTCACCATATGACCAACTTACCCCCTAACTTGTAGCATTGTCACAAGTTTGTTTTATGAACATGGTAATTTAGATTATCAGTTTTTGGATTTTGACAAACACATAGATGAGCTACCTATGTTTAGTGGGCTGAATCCGCAACCTGAAGTTAGAGCTATAAAGGAAATGGAATGCTTTTAATGTAATGATACGCCACTGTCTTATAACAAAGGGAATCTAACTTGTAAGATGAACAGGGATGAAATGGATTTTATGGAAGAATTGTAGGCATGAAGGGAACAGATTTTCAAAGGATTCAGTGAATCGTAAGGCTACCAGTTGGGAAGGAGAAGAACAGGAATGGAAATAAGCAGGAATACATTCTAGAATGAGTCTGGGTATTAAAAAGGAAAGGAAGTTAGGTTAAATATGAGTGATATGATGGGTTGAAAATCCACTAGAGAGAGGATTGAGTAAGTGTGCACAAGGAGTAGAGGTTACAAATGCATATATTCTGGGTGGAAGAGACCTTGTGATCCCCGGAGTTTATTATATATGTAGGACCAATGCATATTTCCAGTTGCCTTCTAATTGGATGGGTAGTTGTTATGTGGGCTTAGTGTTTCCAAAATTATATCATGTAAGTGAATCAAAAGACAGGTGTCAGGCAAGTCATAGGTGATCTGTTCACAGTGCATCACAATTAATGGGTGATGTTTGTTGCAATTAATTGGTTAAGTGATGATTCTCAGAATCTGCACGGGATGGGAACCGAAGAGGTGGATGCTCCTTTGAAAGACATTGTAAAGGCAGCGATGACTGAAGAATCTGGCAATGTATTATCCGTGAGAAGAAGTCTGACACCAGGTACATCAGGAACACTGGTTTTGATTGGTTCTTATTACTGTGGGAACTGTGGTAGATACATCTTATTTTGAATTTGATGACTTCATTATATACTTTGGCTTTAATTGGAAAAACTTGCACCTGTCCACCTTTGCAGGCGGACGTCCTCTTTCTCTCTCTCTCTCTCTCTCTCTCTCTCTCTCAATCTCTCTCTCTCTCTCTTTCTTCCTCTCTCGACCCCACACCCATATATTTCTACTCATAGTCCTACTTTCTAGAAGCATACATTTCTCCTTTTCTTCTTTGGAATGTTCATTTGGTTCTACTTTCAATGCTATACTTGCTGACACCAGCTGCTGCAAATATTTCCGACTTACCCACAACCTTGGCTTAGCATTAAGGAGTTTCCCTTTATGAGAACGGAATTTTATCGCACTTTACATATGTTGTCTTTAATAACATGTGCTTGCATTTGCCAAAGTGAATTGCCTGGATTACATTCATACATGCTGCACTCAGACTTAACTGATTTGATTTCAGATGTAACTTTACAAATTTGTTAATATGTTTTCATGGTTTGCAAAATGTATCTTCTCTGTCATTCCTGTTGGCCAAATTCTGCTTCGCTGTCATTAATATATTGCTGAATTTACGAGTTTAGCCTTAGTTTGAGATAAATGTCTATCCCAGTGGGCATAGCGGAGATTCAAGTTTGCACCAAGTTTGCGAGGTGCAAACACCATCCTTATTACTCGCCCTATCATTGTGATGTCAAGAAGAGGTCCCTTGCGATGAAAGCCAGTCTGATTGATGGGCCAATAGAAGGCTGCAGGCCTGGGTATTAGCTTCCTCTGCTTGTGACATGGTAGGCCTTTTTTAAGTTGATCAAGTTCTTGGGTCCAGTCTACAGTGCATCCTAACATTGCCATTGACTAACATTGGTGCTTTTGACCATTTTGGCACTATTTTACTGAAAACTTTACAAATTCATATCTGTGATTCCCCTTATTATTTTTTTCTGTTGTGCTGTTATTTTGCCTGTTATATTTTACTCTATCTTTATAAATTGAAGTGGGATTTTTATTGGTTTGTGTTTATGACTTTCCAGCAGTTTTGGTACTAATAAATACTTTACACATTTAAGACTGTATGCTCTGTGCTATAGCTGCAAGGGTTTAAGCTGAGGTTTAAAATACTTAAATATTTAACTGGACCTGGCAGGATAGTATCTTCTGGAATAGCAACGAAGCTAAAAACAGTAGGAAAAGAGACATCACTCACTGGAGTGCTTTGATGGGAAACATCATTAATCGATATATCTGAGACTACGTGTACTGTATTAGGAGTGGTATGAGGTTTGGCAGTGATCTAGATATCAAATAGTATTCATTTTCGCAGTAAACAATCAATCAGGTGTTTGTTGAGTGCGACTACTCACCCGTAAGGGTCTCAAGGCACAGTTTGCAGAATTTCTGTGACTGTGTGACAAATGAAGATGACACATCAGCATTGAAGAGAGTCCTAACAGAGAAAATGATCATTTATTTTCAGTGATGAGCCAATATATTTTTCTAATGTAGGATGTTGAGGAGTGGAGCTGCTGTGGCTCTGCCTGCCTGGCTCGACTCCTGTGCAGGTTCTGAGAGGGCTAAGTGATGGAGCTGGCTGTAGGGGGAGCCATAACATATTAGCAGGCCATACACTAATCTAAATATGCAATCTCAGAGGACAAACCAGACAGCAATAGGAACTCTTCCACTAGCTACCTATCATCCAGCAATTGAAAGGTGAGGCCCTGTGCATTGCGCTCCAGCCCAGACACAGTATGCCACATATTCATCTTACAGAAGCAATCTGTGCGTACCAGTGAAGTCTTTTTTTTGTTTTTTCCTTCCAAAACAAGCATGCCCATGTTTTTTTCAGAAGGGCAAACAATTGAATATATGAAGTCTTCAACAATTATGTAAAAGAAGGTCTTTAAAAAAAAAGGAAAATATTCCTAACATTTAACAGAATTTTTTTTTGTCGTGCAAAAATAAAAGATGTAACATTGAAATGTTTCAAAGTATTTCCAGGGACCACATTGTCAAAGGACTTAGATGCTCTCAGATGCTAGATGATTGGCAAAATAGTCCTGTGAATAAACACACTTTCTATTTACTTCTGTTTGATTTTAATCCCAGGTTTATCCAGGCCTGATGTCGTTGTTAAACACAGCAAATAATTGTTTCAGCTCCTCGCCTTTCCTTCTCCAATGCACACGCAGGTAATGCGGCAAATATCAAGGGTAACCAAGCAAAAAATAGCTTTGACCTTCACGGGGAATAAACACCTTTTGCTGACATTCTGCCATTTTTAAGCCATGCAGCAATGCTTGTTTTACTTCTAGCTGTATTTGACGAGCTGGTATTGCATACACGTTTCAGGAACACAGCCAGGCAGAAAAAATCGCATTTCAAAGAACCAAAAACACGCAGAACTATGCAAAGAAAAGGTAAACCTAAATAGCGTACCAATCTTGAATCTGCCTAGACGTAGAAAATACCACAAGATTGAGCAAATGAGCCGCCGACTTGTATATAAATATCCAAAATTAACTCGCTGTTAATTCATCCACAGCCACAACGTAATAAAGCGGAAGGCATCATGCGAGATGCATTCTGTGTCCTGCTCTCGATAATGACCTGTGAGAAGGGACACATATCATCTTTCTTTGGATGTTTCCAGGAGGTTGTCTTGGGAGTTGCAGTTTAGAGTTTCTAATATTTCTACATAATTGTAAAAAAAAAAAAATATTTCAAAGAGCCCTTGGACAGATTCATGAAGCTCAAATTATATACTGAGGGGCAGATTTACAAGGAACTGACTAATCTCTGCGTTAGAACAGAGATGCGTCAGTTTCCTTGTGGGGGCAAAAAAATCCTTGAGCCACCATGAATATATCGTATTTACAATAAGGCGCACTATGGCACAAGGAGTGACAGATGTGTCAGAAATTCTGAAGCATCTGTTGGCTCAAAAGTAACGCATTGCTGGAGTTGTGTCGTAAGCACAACGCAACTCCAGCAATGCATGGGGAGGCCTATACCTAATACACTGCGTCACTCCTTACTCCTTACGTCTGCTCCAAGCAGGCGTAAGGTTTTGTCGCAGTGGCGTCTTAAAAGTGGCGCAGTGAAATCTTGTAGATTTCACTGCGTCACTTCTACGAGGCTTTCCTGCGTGGAAACGCCCACCCTGCATACATTATACCTGACGCAGGTATAATGTGATGCAGGGCTTTACAACGTGACGCATCTCCCTAGATGAGTCACGTTGTAAATGGGCCGCAATGTGGCACATTGTTTGCGCCGCCGCTGCGTCACTAAAAGTGACGCAATGGCGGAGCAAAAGTGTCGCAAGGGGCTTGTAAATCTGCCCATGAGTATACAAGTACCCTAAAAATATTCAGGTGGCAAAAAGCTTGCATTGTTGTCTAAAATGTGCTTCAATTATGTCACTCATACAACTGTGTGTCAATATTAAATAATAATAAGTAAAATACAAGTCTAAGACTAAGCATGCACAATATCTAAATTTCGAAAAATTTCGTACTTTGCCCTTTATGGGGCAGATTTACATGAAACTAATGCAGCGCGGTGCTGCAAGTCATTTTGCTGCACCGCGCTGCGTTAGTTTTGAAGCACAGGGATGCAACATATTTACAACAATATGTCGCATCTCTGTGCTTCCTCATGCGCTGTGCGCACACACTGCTGCCATGCGCCGGTGCAGGCACCCTTGCACTATAGTGCAAGGATGCCTGCATCATGAGGAGATTGTTTTTGTGCAGAAAGGGGCACCTTCCTGCACAAAACCAATCACTTGAGGTGATTTCCTCTTCTAATGTGTGCTGTAGAATGCAGCAAGCATTGAAAGAGGAAAAAAAAGGGGAGAAATGAAAACATTTCTCCTCGTTGCACCTCCCTACGCCACCCCTAGGGTGGCGTAGCATTCTGAAGAATTTCCACATTTACGATTGCTTGTAAATCTGGAAATGCATCAGTGGACATGAGTGTTGCGTGGGAACACCCACAGCAACACCCATGTCACGCCCCTAACACGCAAAGTGTTGCTTGAAAAGGTGCGATATTTACAAGCAAATGTAAAGCCACACAGGGTGGCTTTATGTGTGCCTGTAAATATCACACAGCAGGTTGCGCTGCCGGTGCGTCACGCAACGTGAGGCACCGGCAGCGCAAGGGGCTTGTAAATCTATCCCTATGTTTGTGCTCTATGAGTGAGTACAGTATTTTATTTAGAGAACCCCTTACAGTGCTTAATTTGAGCCGGTAGTTGCCGCCGAGGCCCACTAGCCCTTATTTACCTGCATCAGCCATCATGTCAATTCCACGTTATAAGCACCGCGAGGGACAGATTTTGCTGTCATCATCTGGTGCTCCAATTTGCTATCAAGAAGGTCGATTGGAGTACTGGGCTGCCACCTTCTACGGTTCTCAGGGCAGCGCATATCTTTAATAAAGTGAGAATAGATTGCCTAGTCTGCTGTAAGCTACAAAGGTATCGTGCACCGCACAACATTCAGGAATGTAACAAGAGCAATGCAGCTGCACAGACCACATGGCAGAAAGTCAGAGAGCAGGTGCCATATTGCAGGAATGCACCAGGAGATCAAAGGGCATACCCCAATCTTCACACACCCAGGGCCACTTTGCGTTACAGAAAGAGTCGCAGATGATTTTGCAGGTACTTCTGTAATACTACAGCATGCCTTAAGTGTCATGTCCACGCAATCTCAGGGGTTTGTTCCCTTGATTGTATGGGCCTGTGGCCTGATGCAAATGTACAAAATCCTTTGCCCTTGAACAATATTACAGAGACAAGCCCAGGGCTAACAATGTTTTCTGCTGGTACACTAACTGTGCCACCTAGAAAGTCGAGTACATTAGTTCACAACAAGGGTGTCTTTGTGGAAAACCCATCGAGGCCTCTGGCAACCAATACACTCCCTGTGGATTGCTCCTGTCCCATCTTGACCCACTAGTCCATCTTTCACTGCCGCACTCCCTCAAGCACAGATAAGTTTGCTGCTGTCCTTGGAAAAGAGCATTTTTTCATAATTGGATGCACTACTATCTTGGTTAGTGCTGGGGGTACACAATAGAGGTACACCGCGGTACAGACCAGGATTTTATCTCTGATAAGTAATAAAGCTCCAGGTAAGCACTCTGATTGTCACCACCTTACTTCTTCAGGTATTACAAAACCGTGTCAAGATGATAGGTGCTTTATCAAAGACAAGGATTCCAAAATCCAGATGATAGATGCAATCCTTGGAGGAAGCTCGCACAGAGGGAGAATCCATGTGTACCCTCATCCGCCCCAGGAGCACAATGATTACGTGGCTTGGACCTCAACCAGGTAAGGTAATTTCCAAGCATAATCAAATGTCCCCTGGCAACTCACTCTTTATAGTAGAGCTACGGCTAAATTTCTATCCTGCCTAGTAGATACTTCTGAATATCTACATATCCTATGAGCTAACAACTACTCTCACTTCTATGATCGATGTTCATGTTAAGGCCAAAACATGTGTACCTGTTCATATAAACTAGATTATGGGAAAGTATTTCAGCATCATGACACGTGTATTATTTGAATGTGAGAAAGTGGATTATTAGTAGGGGGTGGATGGTAATCCACTACAAGTAATAATGTCACTATTCTTGTTAGGGCCAGTATATGTTTCAGTAATTTAAACCTGAGATAGCCTGCTTGCTATGGCATGGAGCAGACAGGACTAACTTAACAAAACGTGCAAAGTACATGGAAGTACCAAAACAGTTAAACAGTCAGAAACACAACTCAATAAAATCCAACTCCAATTTCCCAAAAATAGGGAATATTGTAATAAAAAAATTACACCAAAATGACAAAAATCTAATAATCAGAAATAGAGATATGAATTTAAAAATGTTAAATAAGAATAGTGCCAAAAAGATGAAAGAACCAGCCACGGACAACAGGTCATGCTAGACCACTACAAAAGTAAGGTTTAAGGGTCACAGTCATGCAGCACGGGCTGGATATGAGGTCCAGGTAGGCCCCTGTCGAAGAGTTACCTTCGGACTTAAAAATTTTACTGCAGAAAAGGTGGTCGTAGATGAGTTGGCAGCAAGACACACTGGATTAGAGTCAAAGTCCAACGATAGCAGATTGCTGAAGAATCCCGGTGCGGTTGTTGACGAAAGTGGGAAAGCTCCGATTGGGCAAACTCAGATGTCTGTGCCCAGGAAAGGATCGATGCAGATAGGCTTCTGCTCGACATCACTCTTGGTGAAGCCTTCTACATTTGGACTTAGTCACTTTTCTGGAACTCAAATTTCCTTCAGCTGGACAAACCAGCAAGTTGGATCTGACTGGCGATTCAATATCTATGACTTTGTCTCTATGGTGGTCCTGGTCTCCCGCCAGTTCTTCAGAAGAAAAGATGTCAATAAGTTTTTAAGTCCCAGATTTTGTTGTTTGGGCAGGAGGAGTACACTCTAACACCAGCCAGGGGTTCCAGGACCTCAGGAAAAGCAGTTGGAGTCAGGACTCACCCCAACAGAATCCACCAGCAGAGATCAGGGCAACTGACCAGCGAGGCTCTTCAGGAAAGAGAACTTCTTGCAGTTTTTGTGTTCCTGTAATATAACAGGAGGTCGGCCAACTTACCCTTTGAGTCCGCGTCTTGGTCCTGGGTACAAGTGGGAGCAATTACAGCCCTCAGGGTTCTCTTAACAGAACACAGCAGCAGGTGCAGTCTTTTTTCTCTTCCTCAGGTCCAACATTTTTATGAGGAAGGGTGATGGGGGAACCACAGTTATTCCTAGGGCCAGCCTGTGAGTAGAGTAAACTCTTGGCCACTCCCTAACCAAAGGGGTAAAAGTCCCCAAGGGTGACCATATCCATCTTTGCAGCATTTCCTGTGTGTTTTGCTGTATACTACTCCATAGTGTCCTCCTCTATCTAAATTAGGATGGCAGAACCTTTTCTCCTTTGTGCAGAGCTCCTGTGTCTACCCTGGATGAGTGGCTAGGGTAATGAGCAAGCCCTCCCCTATGGTCACTCAAAACCAGCTATGGGTGAGGGGCTTCTCTTTCATTGGGAGTGGATTCTGGCTGTCTAGCAGGACAATAGAGGATGCAGGCCAGCATGTGAACTACGTCTGGCAGTGACAGGGTAGGCATCCTTTGAAGTTAATTAAGTTCCTGGCACATTTTTCTAGCACCTCCCAAACTGAAGTTAAGCATTATAAGGTGCTTTAATGTTAGCCAGCCTTGCCACAGTGAACTTTGGAGATTTTTCATTGCCAGGACATGTAAAACATACAATACATATATCCTACTTTTTAAATACCAGGCACCCTGCCCTATTAGTATTTTGTGCATATCTTAGGGGTGACTTATACGTATTGAAAAGGAAGGTTTAGGCCTGGCAAAAGGTAAATTTTCCAGGCCTAATATCCCTCCTCTTGAGATTCAAAAGGTACATTTTGCCAGGTCGAAATGGCAGTTTAAAACTGCACTACATGCTGCAGTGGAAGGCCTGAGACATGTTTTAAAAGGCTACTTTAGTGGGTGGGACAAAGCACAAAGTCAAAAAAACAGCAGCATCAGTCAAAAGAAATGGGGAATGATTATGCTATTTCCTACATAAAATGTATGTAGCTTATTTCTGATTCAGCAGGGTTGGCAATGCAAGGTTGCATGCCAGCCTGCATTTCACCATTAACTCCTTATGTTCCTGCATTGCCAGATGCTTGATGTAAAATCTTTTCATATACACAACTGACAGGTCGCCTGTACACACATCTTGAAGTCAGTGACATACACAATCCAACATAGTAACACTATGTTGAATGTACTTTCTTCTGCATGCATCTAAAGGAAATACTAGTCAAAGTTTTGCATACACAACAAAGAGATATATATATACGTTTGGCACGACATTCGATGCATCAAGTACAACTGAAGTCTGTCAATCATATTACGACACTCTGTCGGGTCACTAATTTAAAGTGGTTCTCCATGCAGATATACTCTAAATGACTCCCAGTGTCAAATAATTTGCTTTTTATGTGATATAGGATATTTGCATGAGAACGTTTTGAGAATCGTTGCATTGGTACCTGAAGTGTTGCCTCAATTGCTATTAAGGTTACCTAGATTGATATTCTAAGCATTCAAGATTTGTATTTTGGTGATGTAATTTATGAGGTTGTCCATAAAGATGTTTTACAAGTGCCACTGTCTTAGGCTTTCCAAAAAAGCAGGACCAGGACAGCTATGCATATGGGTTCTCTACATCTAGAGTGGTGCAGTGGGGAAAAAATGTTGGACTGGAAGCTGGTCTAAGCCCTTGTAAGGGGCTGAGACTTATTCAATAATTTCAATAATTACACATACCATCTTTTGTTGTTTGAATGTGATGTCCTTTGTGTGATGGGTATGCTCAGCAGTGGGCTCCATGCTCATTGTGCCATGGTATCTAAACAATGGACTGGAATGCAGCCCAAGGGATTGATAGTGACTGATACATGTGTTAGCATTTCATCCAGCAACCTTTGTTATTATGATGTGATGTCCTATGTGTGATGGCTATTTCCTGATGTGGGTCTTTTCATTACTGTACCACAGAATCCAAATTGCTCAACAATGCTGAAACTGGTCTGCTTATACTTGGATCAAGAGGGAACTTGGGGAGTCGGAGTCTGGTTGTGTACACAATGCTGGCTGAAAGAGTTCCTGACCTGTAAGCTTTTGAAGGGTGTATAATGGTGTGATTTTCTGGTCTTTTTGGGGCACTCTTGAATGTCATGAGAAGCATAATTGGAGAGGAATATCGGTTTGCTGAGGGGAGTGCTCTTTCCCTGGTACTTTGGTGGATCTGAGGGCACATGACTGCCACGACGCAGCCGCACTAATGCAGCAGAGCGGAATAGCTGAAGTGTGCGGCGTGGGGCAGACCAGGCTCCCTAGGCTGTTGTGATTCCCCGGACCTCACAAAGCATGATGGAGGTGCTGGGGCAGCCTTTCCTGTAGGAGCAGTAAGCCGCCTCACACGCTTGCTGAAACAATAGGGAGACCGCCACCCTGCAGGTGAGTAGGGGGTGATATGAAGTCAGTAGGACTATGGGGGGTAGTCATCTTTCTTCTCACTGTTGCTCCTAGAACCTTAGTGTAGCAACGGTGCCCTCTAATGTTGGTTAGTTCTTTTAGGACTCTCCCTGGTAAATAATTTGCTTTCTAATCCTGACCGGATTCCCTTTGGGCTCTTCCTCTACCACATCGTAGCTGCTACCAGCTTTGTGTTCTCTGAACAACAGATTCCTGATCCCTTTGGCCAGCTCCCTTTACCATATTCTGCAATGGACCATTTGTTACCCTATAAAGGATAAGTCTCTTGCTCCCTCAAACTTGCCCACCCCATCACCCACAACAAAATATCACAGCAACTCCTCTTTTCAGAGGGGGGTGCAGGTGGGGCCACCAAACTCAAGTGACCGACCACTATGGATACAGTAACTTTGGAGTCTCTTATGCTTGAACTGAAGGGTATCACATCTTCTACAGCAATTTTGGAATCAACTACAGCAGCCACTAATAGGAATATAAAGCAAATTCACGATAAGCTTGCGAGCTTCAAATCACAATTAATATTATTGGAAAAACAGCTTGCTGACTTGGAGGAAAGAATTTTGTCTGTACCTGAATGGAGCACTGAAATCTGGAACCTTAAGAAAAAGGCAACTGAGGACAGAAGCAGGAGAAACAACTTACGAATTGTTGGCCTACTGAAGCCGAACAAAGGTACAGATATTATCCACCATATACTAGACCTTCTACTCACTTTGACTGGTCTTACATTTAGTCCTCTGTTACAAATCTAGAGAGCACACTATCTGCAGCAAAAGTCACCTCATCCCTACGGTTCGACTCCCACTATCATTGCTTGTCTACTTTGACACCGACAAGTGTGGATGATCATTAATACACACAAACAGCATGGTCCATATCAGCAGAAAGGAAAAGGTTCTTGGCGCTTCCCTCTCCACTCATAAAATTGAATGCCCACTGCAAACTTTTGGAACTGGCCATTATGGTTGTGATGGTTGGTGGGAGAACTATGAAATTTCAGGATCCATAGGAGTTAGAACACTTCCTCTCCGCTTCTGTAGACACCAAAATGGAAACGTTTCGGCCTCAGTCAAACAATGGTGGTACACACTCAAGAGACCTCCCTACTATGGGGTCGATTCCGATCTCGGCCAGAAGCGCACCTAACAGTATTCGTCTGGAAAAAAACCAAGCCGAACGCGTGTTTCCCGAACGATTCGAACAGACGTCCGAACGAGCAAGTACGATGCGCATAACAGCACAGATTCAGAGCGAGCCATACTTACCCATTCCAGCTCCTGTTCCCCGCCCGAGCCGGATCCGTAAACGCCGAATCGAGTCGCACGGAAGCAAATACACAGCACCTTCCGGCCGGACTAGTACGATGCGCCTTCCGTACGCGCCGAACCCGTCGCTACGTCCGGCACGTCAGAGCATCCGGGAGAGCTGTACATAATCTCCGATTCGCGCCACAAGACGATCCACGGCGATGAGACGAACAAGCCAGCGACGAGTACGAGTCGAAGCCACGAGAAACCCGAACGAGACGACCCAACCATGAATCCCATCGCGCAGGTCCTACCAATACTCTACATCTATTACCGGGACCGGTACGGACGCGTACGGCGCAGACGGTAAGTCAAACACTCACAACACAAACAAACGACACGTACCCGAAATATGTCACACACACATAGGGATGCAGAAATGACGTACACTAGCAACAGCAGAACCATAGGGGCGGGATGGCTATCACCAATGCCATACACACCCATAGGGGGATGGATGCCTACCACTACCACCACCCCTACTCAGGGGGGCCTGGATGCCTATCACTACTACCATCCCCACTCATAGGGGGATGGATGCCTACCACTACCACCACCCCTACTCATGGGGGCCTGGATGCCTGTCACTACTACCATCCCCACTCATAGGGGGATGGATGCCTACCACTACCACCACCCCTACTCATGGGGGCCTGGATGCCTGTCACTACTACCATCCCCACTCATAGAGAGATGGATGCCTACCACTACCACCACCCCTACTCATGGGGGCCTGGATGCCTACCACTACCACCACCCCTACTCATGGGGGCCTGGATGCCTGTCACTACTACCATCCCCACTCATAGGGGGATGGATGCCTACCACTAACACCACCCCTACTCATGGGTGCCTGGATGCCTACCACTACCACCACCCCTACTCAGGGGGGCCTGGATGCCTACCACTACCACCACCCCTACTCATGTGTGCCTGGATGCCTGTCACTACTACCATCCCCACTCATAGGGGGATGGATGCCTACCACTAACACCACCCCTACTCATGGGGGCCTGGATGCCTACCACGACCACCACCCCTACTCAGGGGGGCCTGGATGCCTACCACTACCACCACCCCTACTCATGGGGGCCTGGATGCCTGTCACTACTACCATCCCTACTCATAGGGGGATGGATGCCTACCACTACCACCACCCCTACTCATGGGGGCCTGGATGCCTACCACTACCACCACCCCTACTCATGGGGGCCTGGATGCCTACCACTACCACCACCCCTACTCATGTGTGCCTGGATGCCTGTCACTACTACCATCCCCACTCATAGGGGGATGGATGCCTACCACTAACACTACCCCTACTCATGGGGGCCTGGATGCCTACCACTAACACCACCCCTACTCATGGGGGCCTGGATGCCTGTCACTACTACCATCCACACTCATAGGGGGATGGATGCCTACCACTAACACCACCCCTACTCATGGGGGCCTGGATGCCTACCACTACCACCACCCCTACTCATGGGGGCCTGGATGCCTGTCACTACTACCATCCCCACTCATAGGGGGATGGATGCCTACCACTAACACCACCCCTACTCCTGGGGGCCTGGATGCCTACCACTACCACCACCCCTACTCAGGGGGGCCTGGAGGCCTACCACTACCACCACCCCTACTCATGGGATGGGGGCCTGGATGCCTGTCACTACTACCATCCCTACTCATAGGGGGATGGATGCCTACCACTACCACCACCCCTACTCATGGGGGCCTGGATGCCTACCACTAACACCACCCCTACTCATGGGGGCCTGGATGCCTACCACTACCACCACCCCTACTCATGTGTGCCTGGATGCCTGTCACTACTACCATCCCCACTCATAGGGGGATGGATGCCTACCACTAACACTACCCCTACTCATGGGGGCCTGGATGCCTACCACTAACACCACCCCTACTCATGGGGGCCTGGATGCCTGTCACTACTACCATCCCCACTCATAGGAGGATGGATGCCTACCACTAACACCACCCCTACTCATGGGGGCCTGGATGCCTACCACTACCACCACCCCTACTCAGGGGGGCCTGGAGGCCTACCACTACCACCACCCCTACTCATGGGGGCCTGGATGCCTGTCACTACTACCATCCCCACTCATAGGGGGATGGATGCCTACCACTACCACCACCCCTACTCAGGGGGGCCTGGATGCCTACCACCACTACCATCCCCATTCATAGGACGGGTAATGCATGACACAACCAGCATACTCCAACATAAGGAATATAAGAAAAAGACATCACCCCAACATCATGACAAGCGTGTGTAGTCTGTGTCAAATGCCTACAACACTGAACATGACAATGAACATACAATGTGATCCCCTATCACATGTGTCACACATAAATGTGTGTGGCCTCCACAATGCAAGCAGACCATGACCACTGTGACAATGGGGTCTAAACCCCCATCATCACAGTGTCCAAAATATAAGTGTGGGGTCCATAGCTGAAGCACATTTTGAACATTGTGGCAATGGGGTCTAAACCCCCTTCATCACAGTGTCCAAAATGTAAGTGTGGGGTCCATAGCTGAAGCACATTTTGAACATTGTGGCAATGGGGTCTAAACCCCCATCATCACAGTGACCAAAATGTAAGTGTGGGGTCCATAGCTGAAGCCCAATTGAACATTGTGGCAATGGGGTCTAAAGCCCCATCATCACAGTGACCAAAAGGTAAGTGTTGTCATGGAAAAAGCTGCAACTGCCAAACAGCATGGATGATTCCTGGTCACACAACAACAAACACATCAGTGGCAAAGTAGTGCTTGTGTCCCATAACAACATAGATTGGGTGAGGCAAACAGTGCAGTGCAAATATGACATACCTTTGGCCAGGTGCAGACAAAGATCACCCATAGGGGCTGACATTGTCAACATTTATCAATTACACAATGACAGAAGTGACCATCATAAGGCAGACCCACATATCTGCACCAATGGACACACAAATGTAGATATCCTGTGGAGACTGTAGATGTGAGGTGAACAAATACCATACCATGGCAGCAATGGGACATACAAACCATGATTATTGTGCTGACTGATGAACTAGGAGTCACAGGGACAGCAGGGGAAATCCACCAAACAACATACAGCCAATGCAACACTAAAGATATGCCAATGCAGTGGTGCAGATGCACAAACACAAACAGGCAGCCTCACACTGCATATCAAACACAACAGGTGATGGGGTGGTGTGCCAGTGTCCCCAGGCAACCCCACAACACATGAGGAGGCCTGAATCCCAAATACACAGATGTGTATACAGTGCCACACAAAAGTAACTCATGGATCGGATTTCCCTATGTGGGCAATCAGGCATTGTTAGATGAGAGGGAGCCCAAATTACACATGTCACACAAGCTTGTAGGAACAGCAACTAACACAGCAAGAGACAGACCCACCACAGCACTACTCCCAGGGACACCGCATTGTGGTGACACTAGCCTGCATGATAATCCCACTGTGATGACAAAGGTAGATGTTGTTCACACAGTGAACCACAGCCATGTGTCCTGAGCAACTAACTACCATCACACCTACACAAGCACAAATCAATCAGCACGGCCTGTCAGCCAAGGACAATATGAAGGTAGGGGTCTAGCCGTGCAACAACTCACATTTGCACACACTCAACACCACACACCTTGATCTCCACCAATGTGCAGCTGTGAAGCTCACATGGACTGGTGACATTGCACATGCACCCATGACAATCCCGGGGGGGTGGTGGGAACTAAGGTGTGAAACCCATCACACATGGCCAGTCAACAAGACTCGTGAATGTCTGACACACTGCACAGTACGCCGTACATGGGCATGACGTGAAATCCACCCCAATCAATGGGATCCCGGCCACAGTCACACACCAATGAAGAAGCCAAGGTGACACACAAAGAACACAGATAGACAACTTCCAACATTGCAGCTCTGACCCTGAGGAGTGGCAGCAGTCACACACACAACGTGTCACAATCACTGAAAGCTACCACAAACTGTAAATTACATGACTTGTGTAACCCACAAGTGCCAAGGGGAATCCTGACTGTGTCCCATCTGCGTTTGCCCACATCCCCAGCCCTGACAACAAAGACAACTAGGGATGACAACCTCATGAACATTAGTTTGCCCTGCACCCACAGCCTGGAGAAAGCAGGTCCAAGATGCTGGATGAACACAGGACAACTCAGCAAGCATCACAAACAGGAACATCCCTAGGGACACAGCCTGTGTAGGAAAAGGGAAGGGAACACACACAGACATGCTCACACAACACACAACACGGGCCCAGCCAATGTCACGGGATTACACACTGCCATGAGGGCACTCCACTCCTGTGGAAGGTCCGCTGTGCCAAACCTTGTCTGTGCACGACTCAAACATGTCAGCAGAACACTCAGTCAGTGAGTCAACAACTACAACACACTGAAGGCTCTGCTCACATCAGCCTGGGTACGGGGGTGTCACGTCAGTCATCTGCAAACACCCTAAACACGTGTCAAGCAAGTTGCACTGTATACACAGATGAGTCCTTCAACATTGATGTGCTAAACTGCATGTCCAGTGGAGATGGGCACACAGTCAGGGAAATAGAAACATTGAACAGTGGTAAGCACACCAGATGTGCATCAGTGTATGCCAAAGATGTTAATTTACAAATGCAAAACGTACATCCATGTGTCAAATGCTGAACATTACACCCTCAGACTGCAGCAAAGGATGCTATAGATCCAGACTACATTAGGACACATATCCCATGGACCACATGGAGTCCATCGCAGCAACACTTCATTTTCCTGATCTGAACACTATTACAACTGCAAATGCATGATGATACTCATCTACATCATGTACATCCAAAGAAAAACCACAATTAAACAAAAAGAGGCTTTATTCCAGCAAATGTTAAATTAAAATTTGAAGTCCAAAAGAAACTAAGGCCAATGGCCAGTCCAAATACACAGTCCCAACAGGGTGATACGTGACAACTTGTCACCCATTGCTTGCCTGCACTGCTACAAACAGGGGACATCCCCCTCGGAGGGGCATACAAGGGGCAGGCCAGGCACCGCAGGGACAGGATCAGGGGATGCCAGAAGGAGGCAGTGAAGGGGTGGTGGGTGCAGGAGTGTCACCGGCAACTGCAGTGGAGGTGTCTGACTCAGTGGGGGCCGGCACCACTGTAGGGCACAACTCAGATGTTGTGGGTGCTGCAACCACTGCAGTGGGCCGGTCAGATGGAGTGGACTGGGTCCCCACTGCAGTGCCCGAGTCATACGGGGTGGTTGTGGACTCCACTGCAGTGCATAACTCCAAGGGAGTGGAAGGGGGCAGATGAGGTGGGCAGGACAGAGGGGGGACCCGGTCTCCACACCAGTGGCACAAACAGGCAGAGCGTCTGGTTTGGGGGTGGAAGAGCAAGTGGTAGGGGGAGGGCCTAAGCAGTTTGGGGATGCGGTATTGGTGTGTGGGGGAACCTGGGGCAGGGTGTGGCGGTGGAACCTGTGCAGTGGTGGCCTGGGGGATGGAGGAGAGAGACTGTGTGGTGGAGCTGCGTGGTGGTGGTGGTGGGGTCTTGCCCTTCCTGGTCCGGGGGACTTTCGAATGGGGTCCTCTGTCTGCCTGTGCCTGGGGGAGGGTGTCCGGGTGTGAGGGGCACTCCCCTCGGTGTGTGGTGGTCACCTCTTCCGCCTGGACTTCGTGTCAGGTGTATCTGTGGGGAAGAGGCCAAGCTCACAGAGGAAGAGCTTCTGGGAGGGGGGGGTTGCAGGTGAGGCAAGGGAAGGGCTTTTGGAGGGAGAGGCATCTGAGGACTGTGCAGTGCTCATGGATGCGTGTGTGTGTGTCTGGGCCCCAGCCCCTGTGAGTGAGGTATCAGTCCCCTGACTGTGCGTGCGTGTGCGTCTGGATTTTGGTGTGTGTGTCTGTGTGCTGCTTGTGTCTGTGCTGGTGCGTGCCAGTGCCGGTGTGTGTGTGCTTGGGACAGGTAGGGTGCTGGGTATTATGGATGGGGCAGAGGTAGGAGGGGCGAGGGACTGTTGCAGGAGGGACACTGCTGCCGTCAGTGAGGAGGCCATGGACTGATTGGTCCGATGTAGGGCAGACATGCCAGATGACATGCCCTCCATGGAATGACACCAGTTGTGTCAAAAGACCCGTGTGTGCATGGAGGACACTCAGAATTGATGTCTGCCCTACATGGATCAGTTTCAGCAAGTCCACAGACGCCACACTCAGGGCAGCAGGGGGGACAGAGGCAGGGGGTGCGGTGCCTGGCATGAAGGAGACACGCTCCCCTACACGGGAGCCTCCACGGACATGTGGGATGGGAGCAGATGGGAGGGTGGAGATGGTGGTGGTGGTGGGGACAGACTTGCTTGACGTTGCCTCTGGTCTGCTGACACCCGCCTCCACAAGGGAGTACTCACTGGAGATGCTGTTTTCCCCAGCCGAGGTGGTCGTAGCTGAGGTATCCTCAGTGTGGCTCCCCTCACCCTCTGTGCCACTGGGTCCCTCGGTCTCCCATGCAGTGGACCCAGTCTGGCTCTGCCACTCCTCTTGGTCCGTGGAGCTGTCTCCTCCTGTGGCCGTGGATGTATCTGCAAACAATCAGGATAAACAGAGCAACATTAGTCACCTGTACTGACCACACACACCACAGTAAGTACAGCACATCACAGAGCAAGCCCTGCCATCATTTGCTAGACATTGCAATTAGTGCTGACACTGATTTGAAGAATCCCATTGTCTGCCTGACAGTCAGTCATGCCACACATATCCTACCTATCCATGCACCCATCTGTCTGCTGCCTGTTGTATGCGACTAATCATATGTGCACACATGCACCACATACACAGTTGTTGCACATCCAAGAGTATATATGGAAATGTGTCACTCAGTACATGTGTCAGGAAAAGTGATGGGCAAAGTCTCTGTTGATATGCGGGTTTTGCTTCCATCACCAGACACAATGATGTCCTCATGTCCTGATAGACAATGCAACAATGGTGTGCATGCAGGACATATCACACCACTGCTGGATCACCCTTTGCGATTGGAATGTCATGGCACAGGCCTGTCTGGCAAGTCAGTCATAACTGTCTCCTGTCACAGGGGCAGTGCATACACACAACACCAGTCTGCACTGTGTCACAATCAGGGGAGTTTTAGAAATGTAAGCCCTGTAGCTGACAGGTGCACCCCTGGCCACCCACATCATGAGGACTGAGATGATCCCATGTCAATCGAATGAGACATTTGAGTGACTGCAAACACAAATTCATACACATGAGCACTTCACCGTCTGATGAGAATGAACCAAAGCTGCCGGCACCTCAATGTTTCATACAACATTGTGCACAGTCAAGGCATCAGAGACCTATGCATTGACCTATGTGCAGATCCCATAGTCATAACTCAGATGGCTGGCCACCCCAAATTGTTAAACACTCCAGGAGTCCAAATAGCAAGGCCACACCACGGTGACACAGAGGCACACACCTGAGTGCACTCTTCACAATGCCCAATATGTATTCTGACACACGGGAGTGGGAGAACAGAGTGCCTTCGATGTACGGAGTAGGCATTACAGTCCTGGTCCATGTGCAACATGGTATTACCCTGAACACTAGGCAGGTGGCTATGCATGTGTCACACACATGATGTATATACTTCTGAGGCCCCTACCTTGGTCTCTGCAGCAGCATGGGTGTGTGGCACATACCCCAGACATGTGGTGAGTCAGAGCAGCAATTGGAACACATATTAAAGCCATACCCAGAGTACATGTCAGATCACAGGCAATGTGAGCAATTGTACCACCCATGCAGCCCACCACAAAGTTCCTGTAACTGATGCTGTCCCCAACTTGAACCACAGGTAACTGCAAGTACACAGTACCCAAGTGACCTAAGTCACAGACTGTAAGGGCCACACCTGTGTATCAGATGAGGAGGGGGCATGACACAAGTGAGGGACATGAGTCCAGGATGACATGACAGTTGTACTGTGGAAGTGGAACCAGGCTAAAGGAGTGCATAGAGCATGTCAGTCATAGTACACAGTTGAGGCTAGCACTTACCCCCTCCTTGCTGCTGTCTGGCCTTCAGCTGCCCATCCAGGTCAGGGAAGACCACCGCCAGGATCCGGAGCATGTGGGGGGTCAGGGTCCAGTGTCCGCCCCTCCTGCGAGGAGGCGACAGCTTCAGCTGGACCCTTGCGATCATCCGGGTCCAGCCCGAAGGTCCTGCCACCTCTTCTGGCAGTTGCGGATCCTTCGCCTGTAGACCCCCACAGATTGTACTGCCCGGACGATGGTCAGCCAGATCCCCTGCTTCTGGTGGGCATCAACCTGTGAGGATGACAAAGTGAAAAGGCCATTACTACACATGCAACATTTCCGTGCATCACACAGTTGGATATACATGTCTCAATCACAGGGGCATATGATCTACACAGGTAGTGCAACTATGGCTATGAACAGTTTGCCAGCAGTTACTAAATGGTATCATTGCCTGGGAAGTAAAACCTTGTTGGAATGCACTGTTACTGCACTATACCTGTTCAGTGCATGTGACTACACACTTTGGGGGGTGACAACTACTCAGTGAGCATGCTAGCCACTGGTGTACACACTGTACGTCTTGCTAGTCAGACAACATGCACAATTAGTAAGGCAATGGACAGCACACTCACCTGCTCCCCTGGTTTCCCATACAGCTTGCTGTACTGTGGAAGGAGGCTGTCCAGCAGGGCCTGGTTCTCCTCAGTGCTGAAGGCTGGTTCTCTATCCACAATACGTGCCATTGCAGTAGCCAGAGGATGCAGAGACAGCAGCAGTGGTAGTGGCAGATGTCGTCCTGGAGCATGTAGTGCAGGCAAGTGAGCTCTCAGGGGAACAGCCAGCATTATATGTGTGCTGCAGTGGCAGATACTGTCCCATGTGTCCAAAGTGATAGGTCCAAGTCGTTTGCATCTTCTGAATCTGGCCAATCCATGGAATTGCACCACTTATACACGCCCACAGCATCCTTCAAAAGTTCAACTTCATGACACCCATTAATTTGCAACATTGTTGTGGGTGGCCAACTGAATTCACTGCATCCGACTCATTAAAGCTTCGAAAACGCGTCCGTTACCATGTCAGGCCATAGCCAATGCGTGCGCACCGATCGGTCCATTGCTGTACAACGCGAATCCGCTCACATCATATGCAATGTCCAATGCGTGCGCACCGATCGGTCCATTGCTGTACAACGCGTATCCGCTCACATCATATGCAATGTCCAATGCGTGCGCACCGATCGGTCCATTGCTGTACAACGCGTATCCGCTCACATCATATGCAATGGCCAATGCGTGCGCACCGATCGGTCCATTGCTGTACAACGCGTATCCGCTCACATCATATGCAATGTCCAATGCGTTTGCACCGATCGGTCCATTGCTGTACAACGCGTATCCGCTCACATCATATGCAATGGCCAATGCGTGCGCACCGATCGGTCCATTGCTGTACAACGCATATTTCGAAAAACAACACGTATCCGTTCACATCATATGCAATGTCCAATGCGTGCGCACCGATCGGTCCATTGCTGTACAACGCGTATCCGCTCACATCATATGCAATGTCCAATGCGTGCGCACCGATCGGTCCATTGCTGTACAACGCGTATCCGCTCACATCATATGCAATGTCCAATGCGTGCGCACCGATCAGTCCATTGCTGTACAACTCGTATCCGCTCACATCATATGCAATGTCCAATGCGTGCGCACTGATCGGTCCATTGCTGTACAACGCGTATCCGCTCACATCATATGCAATGGCCAATGCGTGCGCACTAATCGGTCCATTGCTGTACAACGCGTATTTCGAAAAACAACACGTATCCGTTCACATCATATGCAATGTCCAATGCGTGCGCACCGATCGGTCCATTGCTGTACAACACGTATCCGCTCACATCATATGCAATGGCCAATGCGTGCGCACCGATCGGTCCATTGCTGTACAACGCGTATCCGCTCACATCATATGCAATGGCCAATGCGTGCGCACCGATCGGTCCATTGCTGTACAACGCGTATTTCGAAAAACAACACGTATCCGTTCACATCATATGCAATGTCCAATGCGTGCGCACCGATCGGTCCATTGCTGTACAACGCGTATCCGCTCACATCATATGCAATGGCCAATGCGTGCGCACCGATCGGTCCATTGCTGTACAACGCCGTATCCGCTCACATCATATGCAATGGCCAATGCGTGCGCACCGATCGGTCCATTGCTGTACAACGCGTATTTCAAAAACAACACGTATCCGTTCACATCATATGCAATGTCCAATGCGTGCGCACCTATCGGTCCATTGCTGTACAACACGTATCCGCTCACATCATATGCAATGGCCAATGCGTGCGCACCGATCGGTCCATTGCTGTACAACGCGTATCCGCTCACATCATATGCAATGGCCAATGCGTGCGCACCGATCGGTCCATTGCTGTACAACGCGTATTTCGAAAAACAACACGTATCCGTTCACATCATATGCAATGTCCAATGCGTGCGCACCGATCGGTCCATTGCTGTACAACGCGTATCCGCTCACATCATATGCAATGGCCAATGCGTGCGCACCGATCGGTCCATTGCTGTACAACGCGTATCCGCTCACATCATATGCAATGTCCAATGCGTGCGCACCGATCGGTCCATTGCTGTACAACGCGTATCCGCTCACATCATATGCAATGTCCAATGCGTGCGCACCGATCGGTCCATTGCTGTACAACGCGTATCCGCTCACATCATATGCAATGGCCAATGCGTGCGCACCGATCGGTCCATTGCTGTACAACGCGTATTTCGAAAAACAACACGTATCCGTTCACATCATATGCAATGTCCAATGCGTGCGCACCTATCGGTCCATTGCTGTACAACACGTATCCGCTCACATCATATGCAATGGCCAATGCGTGCGCACCGATCGGTCCATTGCTGTACAACGCGTATCCGCTCACATCATATGCAATGGCCAATGCGTGCGCACCGATCGGTCCATTGCTGTACAACGCGTATTTCGAAAAACAACACGTATCCGTTCACATCATATGCAATGTCCAATGCGTGCGCACCGATCGGTCCATTGCTGTACAACGCGTATCCGCTCACATCATATGCAATGGCCAATGCGTGCGCACCGATCGGTCCATT
The DNA here is from genome assembly GCA_963921515.1 of Calotriton arnoldi. Taxonomy (NCBI): domain Eukaryota; kingdom Metazoa; phylum Chordata; class Amphibia; order Caudata; family Salamandridae; genus Calotriton; species Calotriton arnoldi. The sequence goes on from CAWUFW010000624.1 coordinate 2,827,608, forward strand.
GCTGTACAACGCGTATCCGCTCACATCATATGCAATGTCCAATGCGTGCGCACCGATCGGTCCATTGCTGTACAACGCGTATCCGCTCACATCATATGCAATGGCCAATGCGTGCGCACCGATCGGTCCATTGCTGTACAACGCGTATTTCGAAAAACAACACGTATCCGTTCACATCATATGCAATGTCCAAAGCGTGCGCACCGATCGGTCCATTGCTGTACAACAGGTATCCGCTCACATCATATGCAATGTCCAATGCGTGCACACCGATCGGTCCATTGCTGTACAACGCGTATCCGCTCACATCATATGCAATGGCCAATGCGTGCGCACCGATCAGTCCATTGCTGTAAGACACGTCCCTGTACAAGTCACTCGCATATGTCACCATGCTTGTCACTGGTGAACGTATGCCAGCCACATTTACTTGCCAGGGACTCAGGGGCACACCTACAACACCACAGCCTGTCCACACTGTATCCTAAGGCATGTAAGGCTGCATTACCTTTTCTGTGTATGGGGGTCAACATGTGGTTTTTGGGGTGGCACTTGGGGGCAGCCACTCCCAGGCTGTGCACGTGTTCATGGGGACAGAATCTTTTGTGTGTTGTGCACATGACCACTGTGATGTGCAACTGTTCATTTCAGAGCATGTGGCATGGTCACATTTCCAGGTTGTGTATGTGTATGTCATGTCACATACCCCCTGAGTCCCATGTGGGAAGGTATGTACGTCACAGGGTGACCCATTGCCACAATAGTGATGGCCCTCCACAGTCTGTGTGCATGTTGTGTTTCCGATGTCTCTGATTCCATGTGCACAATGGGAGACAGTCTCCACATCCACGTTGTTTGTGCATGGACTTTGATGTTGTGCGTGTGTGTGTCACAGACGTCCATGTCTGTCCTGCAGAGGCAACAGGGGCCACTACCTGTGGGAGTCATGGTTGTTTTGCTGACGTGTACATGATACCCTGTCATGCCAGTGTCCATGTGGCAATACAGGGTCCCTGGGAATCTACCTGTCAATGAGCTGTGATGCCTGTGGCACATCTGTCCTGACATGTCACTGTGGTGTGTGTTTGGAACGTGACAGCAGTAAATGGGTACTGTGACACAGCCTAATGATTTCCCATAGCACAACCTGGAACTTGTTGTCAACACATGTTGAACTGTGATGTTAGATGTTGGCCATGTAGGTGCCATATATGTCCATACAGAACGGCACACACATCAGGTACTTGTGTCTCGTAATGATGTATCATGTGATATTGAGTATGGTCAATGGCACATATGTGGGGTGACTGACAATCTTTCTTTCTTCACCTATGCACTGCAGGGCACCAGCTGTCCATAGACCATTCCCTGACCTTGCAACGATGGTTGAACGTGACTGCATCCGATGGTACCGCTTCAACAGGGCGCTGATTGAGGAATTGGCGGTGCGGTTGGCCCCACATTTGCAACCTGGCCGGCCATACCCTACAGCGCTGACCCCCAAGGTGAAGGTGATGGCAGCCCTACACTTCTTTGCCACCGGTACCTTTCAACACACTGTGGCGTCTGCTGGTGGGATGTCACAGACCATGTTCAGCCGTGTGCTACGCGATGTTTTGGAGGCAATGTTGAGATACCTGAACCAGTACATCTATTTCCCTAAACGTCAACAACTCACTGACGTCAAGAGTGACTTCTATGACCTGGGGAGGATGCCACATGTCATTGGCTCCATTGATGGGACACATGTGGCTTTGGTACCACCACAGGCACATGAGCAGGCATACAGGAACAGGAAACATTACCATTCGATCAATGCTCTGGTGGTATGTCTTGCAGATATGAGCATCTCACATGTGTGTGCCCGTTTCCCCAGTTCGGCACACGATGCCTACGTGATGAGGAGTAGTCGCATCCCGAGGATGATGTCACAGATGCAGAACCAGCGTGCCTGGCTTGTCGGTGTGTACTGACTTTGTACCATTGTGTGTGTTCTGCTATGTTGTATTCCGCCCTCTTTTCTAACTCAGCTAATGTGCAATTGTCTGTATGTAGGTGACTCCGGATACCCCAACATGCCGTGGTTGCTGACACCCCTCAGGAACCCTGTGACACCAGCCCAGATGCGCTACAATGAGGCACATGGTCGCACCAGGAGAGTGATCGAGCGGACATTTGGTCTCCTGAAGAGCCGCTTCCGCTGCCTAGACAAGACAGGAGGGGCCCTCCCATATGCCCCAGCAAAGGTGTGCAAGATTGTCATCGTCTGCTGCATGCTACACAACCTGGCAGTGCGGAAGGAGTTGCCTCTCATCCTGGATGACGATGACCAACATCCGCCACCTGTGGAGGATCCTGGCCTGGGCCACGATGCCAGTGATGATGATGATGATGATGAGGGTGATGTCCGCACACAGCTCATCACCAACTTCTTCAGCTGAATGTGAGTATCCAGAGATGTCATGTCAATGATGTGAGTTTGCATGATATGTGTGGGCGGTGCTCTGGTGCTGTTTGAGTGTGGCCATGTGCTACTTGACTGGATGCGTGCAGCGATGTGTCCTTACAGGTAGTCTGTACTCCCCAACAGTGTTGACATGCTAACTTGGTTTTGTGTAGGTATCTTGTGACATGTATTGGGCATGAGTATTGCAGTTCTGTCCTGTTCTTCAGTGCTTTTGACTGTGTGTCATGTCTGTCTTTCACAGGGTGCTTTCAGAGTTGTTTGGTCAACTCGGATCCCCCGACACCATGATTCAGCTTTCAGGGTGGCAGCAGTCGTTTCCCTACAGGTGATGTGCCACACACCCCTGGACTTTATTTCTTCTACACTTGTTGACTGTGTGGCCACTGCCACGTGGGATTACCTTGCACTTGTAGGGGAAACAACATGTTACAAATGTGTAATAAACCTGTGCTTCACTTTGGGATGTGCGTTGTCTGTGGTCACACATCTGACTGACATTTGCTTACTGCACCTGTGGGCTAGTTAACACAGACTCTGAATAGGTGTGGTGTCTGTGCATTCCACTGTATTTCCTGGCAACATCAGTGTAGGCGATGAGTCAGATGGCCCTGGTGTCTATGTGTTGTGTAGCCCTAGTGGTGTGTCTCCCTCATATGTGTCACGTCGCCATGACTCACATGACGGTGTTGAACTTGCTGTGGCAGTTAGCATGCACAGTGTCATTTAGCAGATCATCATCTCCATGACAAAAACAATGTTGGAATCACAACAGAGGCAAGCATGGTGTATTAGTGAGTTTATTTACATACATGTGTGAGGATAGTGCACAGGATGGTGGGTGCTGTACATTGGTATTGGAATCCAAAGTTCCCAGATGAGTTGGAAGTGTTGGTAGCAGAAATGTCCTGAGTAAAGTCCACAGTCATCTGATACATTAGTCCAACTTAAACTCCCCATGTCATGTGGGAGAGTTGGGTTGCATTCGACAGGGTGAACAGTTTGCACACAAAGGAGAATTTTCAGAACAGGTGTTGGGTTCCTGGGGGATGTACATGGCCATCGGCCTCTCAGTTGTCCTTCCTCGGATGACCCCTCTTCTTTCTGGGGGGACCCTCACGTGCAGGCAGCTGCAGTGCAGAGGACTCTCCACCAGAGTCATCCTCCCTCCCTGTGGCAGTTGCAGATGTTGTGGGCACACAGGGAGGTGTGGACATGTTGGTGCTAATCTGGCGGAGGCATGTCAATATGTCCCTCTGCACCGCTGTCAGTTCTTCCAATGTGTCCCACTTGGACTACATGCCAGACATGTGTGTCTCCACATGGGACATGTGTGTCTCCACACGGGACATGTGGGAGTCCAAGCGAGCATGATGGGCAGCCTGCTGCTGTTGAATGTCCTTGAGGATCCCCACTACCTGGCTGACCTCTCCGGTGCTATTCTGGTACGCATCAGCAATGTGTGCCAGTTGTGGGTCATCATGCAGTCCAGACCCCTCTGCAAACAGCGACCTCTGCCTACCACCCCTCCCACCACCCCTGGCCACATGTGCGGGAGCTGCCGTGGCACGCACATGTGACCCTAGGCCCCCTTGGGGGTTGGTACTGGGGTTGTTCTCCGTTGCTTCACGGTGGGCTGTGGTCCCTGTGCTGTTGTCATTCAGTGTCCTTGGTCTGTCCGTGTCGGCGGGGGTGGTCTGTGTGTTGGCAGATGTTGGAGGAATGGGTGCAGGGGGTGCAGATGGTGGTCCTGCTGGTGCTGCATGATGACTCACACCGGAGGTGCCAGGTTGGTCTTCGCCATCCGATGAGGGCAGAGGCAGTTCCACACCAGAGAGCTCAGGGTCCCCGGAGCCTGGGACAGGGACTCCTCCTCATCTGCTGCTGTTTCCCCATCATCACCTGTTTTTGGAAGAGACACACAATGTATGTTATGTTTCTGCAGGCATCAATGGTTCAAACACACGACAGTTGTGACTGTACCTCTGGATGCGGCCCTGTACATTGCATTGTCCTAAGTTGTCACAGTCAGAGGTTGATATTGGTGTGGCTCATTGTCCTGCCAACCTGATGCATTTCAATGTGGATGTTGAGGTGTGTGCATGACCAGCATTGGTGGTATTTGGTTGACATCCGGACCTCCTTCTCCCCCCAGCCCAGTTATCCCACCATGAAGCATGCCACCCTTGCAGTGGGTGCAGGTTGACTCTCAGGATGTCAGTCAGTGGTGTCCTGCTGTTGGTTGGTGCCCAGTTCCCAGCAGGGCCTGGTACTCCCCACAGCTGAGGGCAGTGTCAGACATCTTTGAAGTGGCTTTTCACTCCCTGTGAGGTGTGCATGCTTCAGTGTGAGCTTGCTGGGCCATGTGGGAGGGGGATGTTGCGCTGTGACTACCACTCCCATCATGCTATTGCCTACACCCCCCTTCCCAGCATGCACATACTTCCTTCCTTTTGAGTGGACTTCACTGTGTGTGAGTGTGACAGCAATGGCAAGATGGCTGACAGTGTGGTCCTGTTGTTTGTTGGTGCACAGTTCCCAGCAGGGCCTTGTGCTCCCCACAGCTGAGGGCAGTGTCAGACATCTTTGAAGTGGCTTTTCACTCCCTGTGAGGTGTGCATGCTTCAGTGTGAGCTTGCTGGGCCATGTGGGTGGGGGATGTTGAGCTGTGACTACCACTCCCATCATGCTATTGCCTACACCCCCTTCCCAGCATGCCCATACTTCCTTCCTTTTGACTCTGCTTCCCTGTGGGGTAGTGTGCCTGTGCTGACAGGATGGCTGACAGTGTTGTCCTGGCGTTTGTTTGGCTACAAGTCCCAAAAGTGTCCCTATGCTTCACACAGCATAACCCAGTGTGGTAGTTCTTTGTGGGATATTTAATTAGAGTGTGAGGCAATGCATTCTCCCAGGTGAGTTGTGTGGAGTTTGTGTTAAGGGTGTGTGTGAGAAAAGCTGCTGGTAACTATGGTCAGAGCTGTCAGTCCTCCTTCCCACCCAGCCAGATATCCCACCATGGAACGTGCTTCCATTGCAGGGAGTGCAAGTTGGCTTTCAGGATGTCAGTCAGTGGTGTCCTGCTGTTGGTTGGTGCACAGTTCCCAGCAGGGCCTTGTGCTCCCCACAGCAGTACCCAGTGTCAGCCATCTTGTCAGTTCTTTTCCACTCCCTGTGATGTGAGCATGGTTCAGAGTGGTGTTGATGGGCAAATTGTGAGGATGACCAATATCTGTGACTACAACTCCCATCATGCTATTGCCTACACTCACTTCACCAGCATACACAGAATTCCTTCCTTTCAGTGAGCTTCCCTGTGAGGTGGTGTTCTAGTGGTGGCAAAATATCTGACTGTGTTTGTTGGTTATATTTGTGCCACTGCCTTGCTCTATTTGTTGTTAGGTTTGTACATGTCATGACACAGTTACATGTCACTATGAGATGGCATATATTGTGTTTATCTGACTAACATACACATCTTGGAATGATTATCTTTTGGTTGCTGTGGATTTGCTAAGGGTGCATGGCTTGACTATCCCCTTGACAGTGATGTGTGTGTATTGTCACACAATATTGGGTATATTGGTTGTGTACTCACCAGGCTCTGGGATGTTTGATAGTCCATATACGCTCACTGTTGGTAGGATGGCCCGCACCTTCTCCTCCCGTGGGCCTGAGGTATAGTGGTTTGGCAGGAGGTCCACTGCCGGTACGCTGACTCACGGCGTAATCCTTCTTGAGTAGGTCCTTGACCCTCCTGCGCACATCATACCACCTGTTCTGGATGTCTTCCTTTGTTCGCAAACATGGTGATTGTACGTTCACCCTGTCGACGATCCTCTCCCACATCTTGGTTTTCTGCGACATGGGGGTCTGTTGGACCAATGTACCAAACAACTGTGGCTCTACCCTGAGGATCTCATCTACCAGGACTTCCAATTCACTGTCTAGGAACTTTGGATTCTTCTTTGGGGGCATGGTGATGGGTGGTGGGGGGGATTGATGTGTGTGTGCAAGTGAGGGTGGGTGAGTGTAGGTTTTGCTGGGTGTATGTGAGGGTGCTATTTGTGAGGTGCTAATGGTGTGTGGCTTGTGTGATGGATGAGTTGTGAGTGTGTCTGTGGTTGCTGTCTGATGGTGTTCTGTGCTGGCAGGTCAGTTGAATTTGCAAAGGTTCATGGTAGGGATTTGTGGTCTTTATATGGGTGGAGTTGTGGGTGTGTCCTTGTTCCATGTTTTTTTCCCCCTGTATTTATTGACTTTGTCATTGCTTGTTTGGCCCTTTTTTTTGGATTTTTTCATTTGAGTTTTTTAGGCATGTAGGAGACGTTCTACTGACCGAGTAGGACGCTGCAGTTGGCTCGTGCGGGCTTCTCCGAGTCTTTCAAGCTGTGTTCCTGCTGGGTTTCATGTGCGGCGTACGCGTCGGCCGCGGAGTATTGCGTTGCTTCGGCTGGGTTTTGTATGCGTGTCGGTCGTACGGCTTGGGCTCCGTGCGACTCGGTCTGGTTTTCCACGCATTGTATCGTACTGCGCGGGTCGGAGTTCGCGGGTACGTTTCGGTCGGGTTCATTCCTGGTGCGTGTCGGTTGGATTCGTGTAGTTTCCCGGCCGGATAGCTTGTTTCCGTGCGGTTCGGTCGTTCGGCTTGTGTTCCGTACGAGTCGGTCGTGATTCACATGCATTTCATCGTACTACGCGGATCGGGCAGCGCCGGTACGTGTCGGTCGGACAACATTCCCGTACCGAGTCGGTCGGTATGTTTTCCGGCCCGAATTGGAATCAGCCCCTGTGTCTTCTCATACTTTTGATGCTCCACAACCTAATTGGCTGCATCTTAGAGACTCTTCTAAGAAGAAAGCTGTAGACCAGGAGTCCTCGAAACCTAGGAATAGGTCCAGATTCCCATTTGAAACCAAAACTTACCTGTTCCCCTCAGTATTATTTACTGACAACAATGCACTATTTTAAAATTGCAGATGTTTCTTTGTCCTATGCCCTCAGAAGCTACACTATTTTAATATTAACAATGGGCGAACTCAAGAGAGGTACACCCATCTGGTTAAAGCTGTAATAGGTGCTTGTCCACATATCAAACTCACCATTTGTTTTTATAATTACTGCTTTTCCCTTCAAGATCAGACTACACTCTGTTACGGGGCTGCCTGGCAATCCCACAGCCACCACTGTCCAGACCCTCTGAATCTGCTCCCTAAATGTAAACGGCTTGTCTTCCTTTAATAAATGAATAACGTTTCTCACACAAGACCAATCTCACAGTACATTATTACAGGAGACAGATCTTATGTGCACTGTATTGGATTCATTTCAGCAAGACTGGGTGGGTAAGGTAATTTACTCAGCAGGTTCCTGCACTACAGACCCAGATGTCCATCTACCATGATCAAAAACTTCTCATAAGAAATGGGGTATAGCTATCCTGCTTCATATGTGACTACAAATGAGGATCCTGAAGACAAGGTCAGATACGGAGGGGAGCTTTGTCTTTGTAAAACTACACATACCAAAACAGTGTGTTATTGTGGAGTCAGTGCATGCCATGAACGCTAATACAGGAGCCTTTTTCTCTTGACTTAATGGACTCTGCATGGAATTTGGCCATACAACGCTACTCATTGGAGGCAACTGGAATATTAGAATAGACCCTGTCCTCGACCAATCTGGCATGCCCGACATCAGTAAGAAGATTGAACCATGCTTAAGGACTTAATGAGCGATCATGGTGTGAGGGATCCAGTGTGACTGTTCTATCCCATTTGTGAAGACTATACCCACTTCGCCTGCCCACATAGAACTGAAACACCAATAGACGTTTTCTTCAGTAACATCAAACTCCTTCCAAAGGTTGTTATCTGTGGAATACAGCCAATGGGCATCTCAGATCATGCCCCATAAAACTCTTGTTAGCTCATTATATAATGTCTCAAATGCTCAGACATGGAGAATGAATACTTTTAGAAATGGGACTGGTTGGGTGAGGTATGCACCCAGGCCTGGCAGGAACCACCACTCTAGTCAGGGTAAGCTAGATTCACAATAAGATAACCTGTGCTCACCCTCTGGTAGCTTGGCACAGAGCAGTCAGGTTTATTTCCAAAGGAAATGTATAAAGTATTTGTCCAACACACATACACAGTAACACAATGAAAACACCACAAAAAAGACTTCACACAAGTTTAGAAAAATAGAGAATATTTATGTGAGCAAAATAAGACCAAAATGAAAAAAATCCAGTCAGTAGAAGTTTTAAAGGTTAAATCAAAAATAGTGCTTAGAAGTCATTAGCGGCCAAAAGGTTACTTGAGGTCCTGAGGGACCGGTGAAAATCAAATGTTCAGGCCGACCGTGTTCAACATCGGGTCGGCTACAGGACCCAGACAGGTCCAGATGAAGAAGGGCCTTGGATGAAGCAAAGTGTCGACGTTGAAGCCTCGAGGCAAGGAGTCAAGGAGGGGGCGCATCGCCGTTGATCCGTGGATGGAGGCAAGCTTTGGCACCGATCTTCTGATTGGCACAAAGTCACTGGAGCGTCGATGTGGAAAATTCTGCAAGAACCCACTTCTGAGACACAGAACTTGGAGAGGGCACCTCAGGCATGGGTAGGACTCACAGAAGGCAGAGTCGAGCAGCACCTGCACCAGCAGAGTTGCAGGAAGTCATTTGTGTCCCTGAGACTTCAGAAAACAGGAGGCAAACCAGCAAGCCCTTTGAGATCACTTGGAGGGAAGGCAAAGTCCTTCTGCAGAGTCAGGGAGCAGCCGGCAGCAGGGTAACAGCAGCAAAGCAGTCCTTTCAGAAAAGCAGTCTAGTCAAGTCATTTAAACAGCACAGCACACTCCTGACAGATGTTCACTTCAAGATCCAGAAGTGTCTGATTTTAGGATCCCCGGAACACGGAGGTCTGACTGAAGGATTGACTTTGGCCAAATCAGAAAAGCAGCCAAAAAACTTTGAAGGAAGAAATCGGATTGATTGCTCACCACTTCCGATCCCAACTGCTTGACTGTTGAAAACCAGTAAAGGGTGACACAATACAGGCTCCACACGGATCCCCCCAAATTCTTTAAAACAAGTTGCTTAAAAACCATCACTAAAGAATGGACAATAATATCATAACTAAGGGGGAAGCATTGCTACATAAATTTGTCCACCAGTTCTTGGTCCTAAGGACAACCCTGATTTGTGGGGTTCAAAATGCATCAACAATTTATAACCTAGGGAGTTGGCTGAGATAGTGCTGGCAAGCAGGGAATCTACTTTTGAAAATACACAACATGGGTTCCCCTCTGTTGCCTGATTAAGAATTGATATTCCAACCCCAGGCTGTGGTATTCTGAAGGATACTGGATTAATGTGATAGTCAAATGTTGACTCCTCTTTGTATTCTAAATTAAGGACTGGGACACAATTTTCTATCACCAATTCATCACTGTGTGTGGTTTAATTTTTGTTCATGAAATCTTTCATTATGTGTTTGCACTATTTTATGTTGTGTCGTGCATGATCTAAGCTGTCTATTAGCCGTGTGGGCTTTCAAATATTATTCCAGAAATTGCTTTGCATATGTTGGTCTTTTGTTCCAATGTTTATGACAGGTTATGTTAAAATGTTTGCAACAGCATTAAGATGAAAAGCGTAAAAAAATAGAATACAATTTGATCACCTTAATGAATTTTTGTGAGTACGATTGAAAAGTAATTTTGTCGTTAACTTCAGTATTGTTTATATGTGTGTTTTGCACTTTCTAAAAGTTACATCCAACTTTAACAGTAAGGAGGATTTATCATTTCCATTCCAAACATATCAAACCTGAGAAAGCTACTCCTCTCTGATCAGGAATTACATCTTAAAAGTATATTGAGGACTTCCCAATGCTGGTCTATGAGAGGGGTAGGCCTCACAGTAGAGAAAAACAAAATAGGCTGCTTGTTACTACCAGGACATGCAAAACATAAAGGTGCATGTCATACCATTTACTTACATAGCACCCTGCCCTTAGGGTTACTTAGGGACTACCTTTTGGGGTGACTTATAAGTAATAAAAGGGGAGTTTAAGGTGTTGGCAAGTAGTTTTAAATGCCAAGTCGAAGTGGCAGTATACTGCTGTTGGACTTGGCCCTTTTTGGCTAAAGTTCCTTAAACTTTTTGCTTTGCCCTTAGACCTTTTTTCTGACATGGTGTTGCCAACTTAGATGCTTTGGGCACTTTGCCACTGCTGATTAGTGTCAAAGTGCAAGTGCTCCCTGTGTAAAGTGTAATGGTGATTGGTTGTCCATGATTGGTATGTTTGCCTTACTAGTAAAGTCCCTAGTAAAGGGCACTATGTGTGCCAGGGTTAGTAATGCAACTGCTACTAGTGGGCCTGCAGCACTAATTGTGCCACCCACACAAGTAGCCTTAAAGAGAGAACTCAGGCCTGCCACTGCAGTGCCTGCGCGCAGCTTGTTAAGCTGCCTTGATGTCCTGGCAAGTGCATCCACTTGCCAGGCCTTACCCTTCCCTTTCTATGCACATCAGTGTAGGAGAGTAGGATCTGCTTCACATGGGTACCCCCACTTTTTGCTGATGCTTCACTGTTTTTCGACTTTAGTCTGGCTGGGGCCCTGCTAATCAGAACCCCAGCCTAGCTGCTTCCTCTCTAAAATGGTTTCCATGTGCCTTAGGCACATCTCTGATTGGAATCTGGAGTGCCCTTATAAGTCCCTAATATATGGTATACTATGTACCCAGGGCATAGGTACCTCAGAGGCCTAGAAGGGGCTGCAGCATGTATTGTGCCACCCCTGGAAGGCCATCCAAAATGACACCACAGGTCTGCTACTGCAGCCTGGGTAAGGTGGTGCATGCACCCCTTACTGTGATATAGGCTACCTATATCACTACATACATACACACATATAAACCTATAAGTCACTCCTATGGCAGGCCTTATCAATCCTGAAGGCAGAGTGCTTGGTTCCTATGTGAGAGGGTGCCCCTGCATGAGCAGAGCCCCTCTGCAGCGTTCGGAGACCCTTCTCTGATGCTGTTTGTAGTGCAGCCTGACCATATACTCTTAAGCGCATTATAACCTCGCGTTAAATGCTAACTTTGGGATGGCTGCACGGAAACATGTTGTGTTTGGTGTCAAACATCTTGGAATACTACCCCCCCGCCAGTTCTGGTGGCGGGGGTAGCATTCTACCCTTCTAGAGGGAGAGACATGTACACACCGGCCTGCCCGGTAACTTCTTTCCCAGCCCTGGCATCACAAAATGGATGCCGCTGCCACAGACACGAGTCTGGCCTCCTACTGCTGACCGAAACTCCGGCAGGGGAGGCCTGGACAATAGGTTTCCTGTCCCAGGGAGGTGTAACCACCTCCCCAGACAGGATAGTGTGTATTGGGGCTGGGCCGGAGCACTCTCTGGTGCTTTGAAGTCCTGCACTGGGGGCACATTTGGTGTCCCTGTGCATACCCCAGTTCAAACCGGCTCAGGGGCTTACAGCCCCTGCTCTGGTGCGTAACTGGACAAAGGGAAAGGGGTGTAACCACCCCTCTGCCCTGACCCTCCCATAGGTGGGTCCCCAGAGTATGTCCAACCCCCTAACTTGGTATAAGTATGGGACCCCAGTCCTTAGGACTTTAGATTTACCTGGATGAAACTCTGACACAGAATCCTGGACCTTCGACGCTCTACTTTAAGATTAGAGGATTGAAGAATCTCCCTTGGGGTCAAGGAGTGACTCCCCTGCTTGGCAGGCACCAACAAAGCAATTGTCCAGTCTGCATCGCTGAAGCTCCCGCCGGACGCTGAAGTCTTTGCATCACCAGAGGTGGATTTCCATACTTTCCAGAGGCTACCCTGAGTCCCCAGCAAAGCTGACGCCCGTGGCTATCGTGGGTGATGTGGAACCATGACCCCTGGACACCGTGCACATTTGCAAGTGCTTCCTCTTATGGGTCTTCCACGAAGTTGTGCTTTGGGCTTCGAGTAGCCCCAGCCTCCAGCACCGACTGCACCGAAGATCACTGGCCTCCACTCCACGAGTGTCCTGTGAGCCAGCTCCAAGTGTGTCCACTCAAGGCTCCTTTGCGGTCGCTAGTCTGTTGGCTAGTAGGCCCTCCCAAAGGCCAATCTTCTTCTGCTTGGGCTCCCTGGTTGCTCCAGGCGTGCCCTGACTTACCCTTGCTGGGTGAGTCCCTCAGACCTTGCTGGTCTGCACCATTGTCCTTCTTCCATTTCCACAAGACTTGCCGTTGCTAAGGCTTGTTGGGTCCAATCCGGTCGCCGACACCCCTGCAATCGACAAACATTGTGGGACAGCTGGAATCCAGCTCCTGGTCATTGTTGACGCCTCCTGGACCTCGTGGCTGAAGAGTCAAGATGACTGTCAACCTACCTGAAGCACTCGACATCGGTGGGCATCTGCTCATCGCCTTCCTGGTCACTGGATAGTGACCCAGACTCTGTCCCCTCTGCTTTCAGGTTCTTCAGATCTTCGATCCACCTTTGGATCCACCCGAACACTTTCGACTTGGCCGCCAGCAGCACTTTGCAGCAGATCGCCATTGAAAACGACGACGAAACCCGACCCCGAAAGACACCTATGCACCCGGCTTCCCTGGGTGAGGTAACTCGAGTACTCCAGTGCTCCCGTGGGTATAGACTCTAGAACAACCCAGTTCTAAAGGGGTTTGCTCCAAGTCCTCCTCTAAGTGTCCCTTTTCTTTAAAATTCCAACCACGACTTTCCCCATAGAAGTCAACGGCGATTCGCGGCTGTGTTCTCACACTGCACGCGTCCCCCGTGGGTCCCAGGTGTCACTACCTTGGGTGGTTCCTGGTGGTCCAAGCACTTCTACAGGCTCTAGGCCCTGTGTCTAGCTCAGTCGTGGTTCTTATACCACTTTATTGGTATATGGTTTGGTACGCCCCTAGGGCTCAAACGTGTATTTGTGCTATTACTGTAGATAACTAACTTATAACTTATGTACTTCGAACTCTAGCCTCATAAAGAGACTAGAGGGGTGTGTTTAGCAATAAATACATATATGTTGAATATATACCTGGTGTGGTCCTCTTTCATTTGGTCACTCAAGAGATTATAGACTAGTAAAACAAGCTGCTTTACATTCCTTCAAGACTTAGCCTGAAGGCTGCTCTCCATAGCTACCACTAGGATAGCTTTCAATAAAGGTTGTCTTTAACCTATCTCCAATAAGGGGTTGTTTGGACTGGTGCAAGGTGCCCACTATAATTAGTGGACAGCATATGCCAGGCCAACTTCTCACATTGGTGGCAGCGGTGGGATTCCAGCTTGCTATTGTTTTACCAGATAATCTCAATTGAATTGATCAACTGAAAACCACTAAGGGTACCTAAGGTACATATAAATCAAGCTTAGTATACAGTACGTTCTACTGAACTTAGAGTTGTGTGTTAAGGGATAGCACACCCTTTCTACAACTCAAGAGAGTTTAGTAGGCCACACTAGAGTAGGTAGTGCATACACCACACCTCACTAGTAATGTCTTCAAAGCCAGGACCCAGTGAGTCCTTGCCAGAAGCCAGTGGGCTTCTTCCATCCAAGTATGATAAACTCCCATTCTTGGAATTGAGAGCATTATGCAATACTAGGAAGCTGAAGGCAGGCAAAAGTGCCAGCACCCAACACCTAAGAGAGGTGCTACTAGCTGATGATCTCAGCAGGCCCCTAGGGTCTGAAGGGGTAGGCAGAGAGGGTGGGGCAGAAAATGAGGAAGGGGTCAGGGGTGAAGAAACCCAGCCCCCCTCTGAAACTGGCCAGGAAGGTGACAATGACCTTGACCTGGAAAACCCAGCTATTCCTGTGGATGAAGGGGAGGATCAGGATGACCTCACCTTTGTCCCCCAGGAAGAGTTGAGAGTGTGCCAAGAAGGGATAGATCTCCTTCTCAGGAGTCTAACCACTCTGACACCTCAATAGGGACCTCTGTCTCTTCTCATAGGAGAGAATCCTCTCATGACAGGAGAAAGAGACCGATTCAGTATGAGCAAGCCCAGCTTGAGCTCAGGAAACAGCAGTTGGCTATAGACAGGGAGTCCCTAGATCTCTACAAAGAGAGAAAAAAGATGGGACTAGAGTCCCATGGTGGCAGCAATTTCCCCAGAGATAGGGAAAGGTCTTATGACCATAGGAACCTGCGCAAGATTGTCCCTCCCTACCAGAGTGGGGATGACATTCACAAATGGATAACTGCACTGGAGAGGGCCTGTAAAGTACAGAGGGTCCCTCAGGAGCAGTGGGCAGCAATCTTGTGGCTCTCCTTTGCAGACAAAGGTAGAGATAAGCTCCTCACTGTTAGAGAGGAGGATGCTGATAATTACACAGTCTTGAAGAGTGCTCTGATTGATGGGTTTGGCCTAACCACTGAACAATACAGGTTAAAGTTCAGAGATACCCAAAAAGCACAGACTCAAGACTGGGTGGACTTTGTTGATTGTTCTGCCAAGGCTCTGGAAGGTTGGTTATTGGGCAGTAAGGTATGTGACTTCACAGGATTGTACAATCTTATCATGAGGGAGCAGATTCTTAATAATTGTCAAAATCAGCTGTTGCATCAGCACCTGGTGGACTCTGATCTGACCTCTCCCCAAGAATTGGGAAAGAAGGCAGACAAATGGGTCAGAACCAGGGTGAGGCAGAAGGTACAGAACCAAGGTGGTGACCCTAAGAAGCAAGATTCTAAAAACTCTGATAAGGGTGGGGAGAAGGGTAAAGACCAGAAGTCTTCACAAGGCCCCCAAAAATCTTCTTCAGGTGGGGATTCACAGTCTAACAAGGGAAGAGGCCAAAAGAAACCATGGTGCAAGGTCTGTAAGCAAAAGACCCACTGGACCAGTGATTGCACCAAGTCCAAAGACTCTACTCCAGCCCCCACCAATGCCCCTAAGGCACCTGCTCCCCCTAGTGCAGTTACAGTTGGTGGTGGGACTACACAAGCCAAGGGTTTAGTAGGGTTGACCCTGGGTAAAGAGATGAGCTCTGACCTAGTCAGAGAACTCACTCAGGCTGTCCTAGTCTGTGATGGAGGCATGGATGTGACCTCCTCTGTGAGTCCCAGTAATCTGGGCAAGTACAGGCAACAGCCCTTAATCAATGGAAAAGAGGCTTTGGCATTTAGGGACACAGGGGCAAGTGTCACCATGGTGACACAAGACCTTGTGGATCCTGGGCAGATTATACTTGGTGAAATGTACCAAGTGTCCAATGCTAGCAATGTCAGAACAGACCATACTCTGGCAGTTGTTAACTTCTCCTGGGGAGGGGTAACTGGCCTTAAGAAGGTTGTGGTAAGTGCAGACCTACCAGTTGAATGCTTGCTTGGCAATGATTTAGAAACTTCAGCTTGGGCAGAAGTGGAGCTCAGGACCCATGCAGAAATGCTGGGCATCCCTGCATATGTGTTTGCTGTGACCAGGTCACAAGCCAAAATGTCTAACACTGAACAGGCCTTGGATTCTGGAATAATGGACCAAGTGCCCTCCAAGAAGAGGAGTAGTAGGGTAAAGGCAGTGCCTTTCCCTTGGCTCAAAAGGAAGGTCAGTCTCTTGAGGGGGATGATCTCAGTCCTGAGGAAGGAACTGTCCCAGAGGAGCTTGAACCTGACCAGGTTGAGTTCTTGGGGACAGGGGGCCCTTCCAGGGCATATCTGAGCCAGGAGCAGCAGAGCTGCCCCTCTCTTGAACCCCTCAGACAGCAAGCTGCTGCTGAGGCTGCTGGGAAAGCTAGTGGTCCCCATACAGTGTATTGGGATGATGGACTCTTGTACTCAGAGTGTAGAGACCCCAAACCTGGTGCCACCAGGAGGTTGGTTATACCTCTGAAGTTCAGGGGCTTCCTATTGACCCTAGCCCATGACATTCCCTTAGCAGGTCACCTGGGCCAGAACAAGACTTGGGACAGAATTGTCCCTCACTTTCACTGGCCCCACATGTCTGAAGACACCAAGGAGTTTTGTCGCTCCTGTGTAACCTGCCAGGCCAGTGGCAAGGCAGGTGGCACTACAAAGGCCCCCCTGATACCACTACCTGTGGTGGGGGTTCCCTTTGAAAGGGTGGGGATTGACATTGTTGGTCCCATGGATCCCCAAACAGCATCTGGGCACAGGTTTATCCTGGTGGTAGTGGATCATGCTACCAGGTACCCAGAGGCTTTTCCCCTTAGGACCACCACAGCACCTGTGGTGGCAAGAGCCCTCCTGGGAATTTTCTCAAGAGTGGGCTTCCTAAGGAGGTGGTATCAGACAGGGGTGCTAACTTTATGTCTGGATACTTGAAAGCAATGTGGAAGGAGTGTGGAGTGACTTACAAGTTCACCACACCCTATCACCCACAATGCAATGGTTTAGTTGAGAGATTCAACAAAACCTTGAAGGGCATGATTAAAGGGCTCCCAGAAAAGCTTAGGCGAAGATGGGACATACTCTTGCCCTGCCTTTTATTTGCATACAGGGAGGTGCCTCAAAAGGGGTTGGCTACAGCCCTTTTGAACTTTTGTTTGGTCACCCTGTCAGGGGTCCATTGTGCTTGGTGAAGGAAGGATGGGAGTTACCTCTCAAGCCCCCAAAGTAAGACATAGTGGACTATGTACTTGGTCTCCGCTCCCGGATGGCTGAGTACATGAAAAAGGCAACTAAAAACCTTGAGGCTAGCCAGGAACTTCAAAAAGCCTGGCATGACCAAAGGCTGTGCTGACTGTTTACCAGCCAGGACAGAAGGTGTGGGTGTTGGAGCCAGTGGCCCCAGCAGCTCTCCAAGACAAATGGAGTGGACCCCATACCATTGTTGAACAGAAGGGTGAGGTTACCTATTTAGTAGACCTAGGAACACCCAGGAGTCCCCACAGGGTTCTCCATGTCAACAGGTTAAAACCATATGTGGACAGGGCAGACATGGGCTTGCTCATGGCTACTGATGAGGGACAGGAGGAAGAGAGTGACCCACTCCCCGACCTGCTCTCACAGAACCCTGATGATGGGTCAGTGGATGGTGTAGCCTTGGCAGGCAGCCTCACTGCCCAGCAGCAAACTGATTGCAGACAGGTGCTCAATCAGTTCAGGCACATATTCTCACTGACACCCAGTCAGACCACCTGGTGCACTCATGAAGTGGACACTGGGGACAGTCTGCCTATTAAAAATAAGATATATAGGCAACCTGACCATGTCAGGGACTGTATCAGGACAGAAGTCCAGAAGATGTTGGATTTGGGAGTTATTGAACCCTCAGATAGCCCTTGGGCTAGTCCAGTGGTCCTTGTGCCAAAACCTCACACCAATGGTGGGAAAAGAGAGATGAGGTTTTGTGTGGACTACTCAATGCAGTCACTAGGACTGATGCCCATCCAATACCTAGGGCAGATGAGCTAATAGACACTTTGGCCTCAGCCAAGTATCTAAGCACATTTGACCTGACAGCTGGCTACTGGCAGATCAGACTAGCTGATGATGCAAAGCCAAAGACAGCATTCTCAACCCCTAGTGGGCATTATCAATTTGTGGTGATGCCCTTTGGTCTGAAGAATGCACCTGCCACTTTTCAGAGGTTGGTGAATACAGTCCTTACAGGTCTGGAAGCCTATAGTGCAGCATATCTAGATGATATTGCTGTCTTTAGCTCCACCTGGGAGGATCACCTGGTCCACCTCAGAAATGTTTTGCAGGCCCTGCAGAAAGCAGGCCTGACTATCAAGGCCACCAAGTGCCAGATAGGGCAGAGTCAGGTTGTGTACCTGGGCCACCTTGTGGGTGGAGGCCAGGTTCAACCACTGCAGAGCAAGATCCAGACCATCATGGAATGGACTGCTCCAACTACCCAGACTCAGGTGAGAGCCTTTTAGGCCTGACTGGGTACTATAGGAGATTTGTCAAGGGGTATGGATCAATAGTGACACCCCTGAATGACTTAACTTCCAAGAAAATGCCCAAAAGGTTCAGTGGACAGTTAGCTGTCAAAAGGCATTTGATGACCTAAAGCAGGCCATGTGCACTGCTCCCATTCTACAGAGTCCTGATTACTCCAAGAAGTTCATTGTCCAAACAGATGCATCTGAATTGGGGGTAGGGGCTGTACTGTCACAATTGAATGATGAAGGTCAGGATCAGCCAGTAGCTTTTATTAGCAGAAGGCTGACCCCTAGAGAGAAACGTTGGTCAGCCATTGAGAGGGAGGCCTTTGCTGTGGTCTGGGCTCTGAAGAAGTTGAGGCCATACTTGTTTGGTACTCACTTCCTTGTTCAAACAGACCATAAGCCCCTCTTATGGCTAAAACAAATGAAGGGTGAAAACCCCAAACTGCTTAGGTGGTCCATTTCCCTACAGGGGATGGACTTCACAGTGGAACATAGACCTGGGAGTAACCATGCCAATGCAGATGGACTCTCTAGGTACTTCCACTTAGAACATGAAGACTTAACTGGGCAAGGTTAGTTTAATGTCCCTACATTTGGGGGGGGGGTTGTGTAGGAGAGTAGGATCTGCTTCACATGGGTACCCCCACTTTTTGCTGATGCTTCACTGTTTTTCGACTTTAGTCTGGCTGGGGCCCTGCTAATCAGAATCCCAGCCTAGCTGCTTCCTCTCTAAAATGGTTTCCATGTGCCTTAGGCACATCTCTGATTGGAATCTGGAGTGCCCTTATAAGTCCCTAGCATATGGTATACTATGTACCCAGGGCATAGGTACCTCAGAGGCCTACCAGGGGCTGCAGCATGTATTGTGCCACCCCTGGAAGGCCATCCAAAATGACACCACAGGTCTGCTACTGCAGCCTGGGTAAGGTGGTGCATGCACCCCTTACTGTGATATAGGCTACCTATATCACTACATACATACACACATATAAACCTATAAGTCACTCCTATGGCAGGCCTTATCAATCCTGAAGGCAGAGTGCTTGGTTCCTATGTGAGAGGGTGCCCCTGCATGAGCAGAGCCCCTCTGCAGCGTTCGGAGACCCTTCTCTGATGCTGTTTGTAGTGCAGCCTGACCATATACTCTTAAGCGCATTATAACCTCGCGTTAAATGCTAACTTTGGGATGGCTGCACGGAAACATGTCGTGTTTGGTGTCAAACATCTTGGAATACTACCCCCCGCCAGTTCTGGCGGCGAGGGTAGCATTCCACCCTTCTAGAGGGAGAGACATGTACACACCAGCCTTCCCGGTAACTTCTTTCCAAGCCCTGGCATCACAAAATGGATGCTGCTGCCACAGACACGAGTCTGGCCTCCTTCTGCTGACTGAAACTCCGGCAGGGGAGGCCTGGACAATAGGTAACCACCTCCCCAGACAGGATAGTGTGTATTGGGGCTGGGCGGGAGCACTCTCTGGTGCTTTGAAGTCCTGCACTGGGGGCACATTTGGTGTCCCTGTGCATACCCCAGTTCAAACCGACTCAGGGGCTTCCAGCCCCTGCTATGGCGTGAAACTGGACAAAGGGAAAGGGGTGTAACCACCCCACTGCCCTGACCCTCCCATAGGTGGGTCCCCAGAGTATGTCCAACCCCCTAACTTGGTATAAGTATGGGACCCCAGTCCTTAGGACTTTAGATTTACCTGGACGAAACTCTGACACAGAATCCTGGACGTTCTACTTTAAGATTAGAGGACTGAAGAATCTTCTTTGGGGTCAAGGAGTGACTCCCCTGCTTGGCAGGCACCAATGAAGCAATTGTCCGGTCTGCATCGCTGAAGTTCCTGCCGGACGCCGAAGTCTTTGCATCACCAGAGGTGGATTTCCAGACTTTCCCGAGGCTACCCTGAGTCCCCAGCAAAGCTGAGGCCCGTGGCTATTGTGGGTAACGTGGAACCGTGACCCCTGGACACCGCGCATATTTGCAAGTCCATCCTCTTCTGGGTCTCCCACGAAGTTGTGCTTTGGGCTTCAAGTAGCCCCAGCATCCAGCACCGACTGCACCGAAGATCACTGGCCTCCACTCCACGAGTGTCCTGTGAGCCAGCTCCAAGTGCATCCACTCGAGGCTCCTTCGCGGTCACTAGTCCGTTGGCTAGTAGGCCCTCCCGAAGGCCAATCTTCTTCTGCTTGGGATCCCTGGTTGCTCCAGGCGTGCCCTGACTTACCCTCGCTGGGTGAGTCCCTCAGACCTTGCTGGTCTGCACCATCGTCCTTCTTCCATTTCCACGAGACTTGCCGTTGCTAAGGCTTGTTGGGTCCAATCCGGTCGCCGACACCCCTGCAATCGACAGACGTCGTGGAGCAGCTCGAATCCAGCTCCTGGTTGTCGTCGACACCTCCTGGACCTCGTGGCTGAAGAGTCAAGATGACCGTCAACCTACCTGAAGCACTCAACATCGGTGGGCATCTGCTCATCGCCTTCCTGGTCACTGGCTAGTGACCCAGACTCTGTCCCCTCTGCTTTCAGGTTCTTCAGATCTTCGATCCACCTTTGGATCCACCCGAACACTTTCGACTTGGCCGCCAGCAGCACTTTGCAGCAGATCGCCATTGAAAACGACGACGAAACCCGACCCCGAAAGACACCTATGCACCCGGCTTCCCTGGGTGAGGTAACTCGAGTACTCCGGTGCTCCCGTGGGTATAGACTCTAGAACAACCCAGTTCTAAAGGGGTTTGCTCCAAGTCCTCCTCTAAGTGTCCCTTTTCTTTAAAATTCCAACCGCGACTTTCCCCATAGAAGTCAACGGCGATTCGCGGTTGTGTTCTCACACTGCACGCGTCCCCCGTGGGTCCCCTGTGTCACTACCTTGGGTGGTTCCTTGTGGTCCAAGCACTTCTACAGGCTCTAGGCCCTGTGTCTAGCTCAGTCGTGGTTCTTATACCACTTTATTGGTATATGGTTTGGTACGCCCCTAGGGCTCAAACGTGTATTTGTGCTATTACTGTAGATAACTAACTTATAACTTATGTACTTGAACTCTAGCCTCATAAAGAGACTAGAGGGGTGTGTTTAGCAATAAATACATATATTTTGAATATATACCTGGTGTGGTCCTCTTTCATTTGGTCACTCAAGAGATTATAGACTGGTAAAACAAGCTGCTTTACATTCCTTCAAGACTTAGCCTGAAGGCTGCTCTCCATAGCTACCACTAGGATAGCTTTCAATAAAGGTTGTCTTTAACCTATCTCCAATAAGGGGTTGTTTGGACTGGTGCAAGGTGCCCACTATAATTAGTGGACAGCATATGCCAGGCCAACTTCTCACAATCAGACACCCCTATGGTAGGCCCAAGGTACCCCCCTGGGCAGGGTGCAGTGTATGGGAAAGGTAGGAAATGTACTGAGGTGTGTACCATGTCCTAACAGTGAAATACTCTCCATTTCGTTTTTCACTGTTGAAAGGCCATCTTGCCCATAGGACAGAATGGGGAAGGCTGTGTAATGTGTTTCCAGCCTATCTTCCCAAAGGCTTAAGATGGAGAGGTGAAGTTTAGTGTGCCTGAACTCACAATTTAATAACACATCTTTTTGTGAAGGTGGTTTTTGAATTGCGTGTTTAGAAACCACTCTTTTAGAAGTGGCTGGGTTTTTGTGCGCTAACATTTCTGTGTGTCTCTGCCTGGTTGTGGATTGACTGTCTGGATTTAAGTGTGATAGGCTCTGGGGAATGTCTTGACCCAGGAGAGGAGGTGAGACAGCAACAGGCTGACCTGCATCTGGAGTGTAGGGGGGAAGAGTAGCCCCCGGAGGTGAAGAGGCCTGGGTTGCTGCCATAAAACAATGGCTCCATCTCCTGCTGAGTGATTAAGGAGCCAGACCCCCACTATCAAAGGCAGGAGGTGTCACTGGCAGGGAGACACCCAGAACTGGTTTAGACAGGGTCAGTGCCCCCCTGAACACAAAGACTTCAAAGACCTTTAGGAGTATAACTATGAGAGCTGAAACCCCTGGACTTTGGAATGGAACTGTTCAAGACTGTAAAGGATTGAATCTACTTCGTGGTCAAGAGGAACCTCTGCCAAGGAAGAAGCAGCTGAATAGACTGAAGGAAAGGACTGACCCTTGCTGTGTGTTCTGGCGCTGGCCTGCAGTTTGCTGCTTTAACCAAGGAGAGGCTAAAGGAACTTTGCTGTGTGCTGTGTCCCCCTGCTTGAGAGGACTTTGCTGTGCTGTGTCCTGAAGTAACTTAACCCCAAGGGCCTGAGGAGAGCTGGCTCCCTGTTGTGGAAACTCAGGAACACAAAAGTTTTCAGAAGTGTCTCAGCGACGCTCTGTGCGTGTGCTTTTTGCAGCCTGAGCCCTTCGTAAGAAGTGCCCTGTGATCTTGGGCACCTGGAGTTCAAGTGAGTCTCAGCAACGCTGTGTGCGTGTGCTTTTTGCAGCTTGAGCCCTTCGTGAGGATTGTCCTGTGATCGTGTGCATCTGAAGTCCAAGTGAGTTTCAGCGACGCTGTGTGCGTGTGCTTTGTGCAGCCTGAGACCTTTTTGAGGATTGCCCTGTGATCGTACACACCGGAAAGTCAAGTGTGTCTCAGCGACGCTGTGTGCGTGTGCTTTTTGCAGCCTGAGACCCTCGTAAGAAGTGCCCTGTGATCGTGGGCACCAGGAGTCCAAGTGAGTCTCAGCGACGCTGTGTGCTTGTGCTTCGTGCAGCCTGAGACCTTCGTGAGGATTGCCCTGTGACCGTGCACACCCGAAGCTCAAGGGAGTATCAGCGACGCTGTGTGCGTGTGCCCTGTTGCAGCCTGAGATCTTCGAGATCGCCATCAGCCCGGAATCAACCAAGTCGCGAGAGGAGGAGAGGAGAGCGAGGTCGCACCTCCCAGGTAACGTGTGTCACCGCCTGGGGCGGGGTGCGGGCTCGGAGAGGGAAGCTCTCGGCCTCTCCCTTCTTGCAGCACGAGCCTCTGCTCAAGCTCGTATCGCGGCCTGTACGTGCCAAGGAGTGGCAGTATCGGGGCCGGAGTGTTGAGCTGTACTTTGGTTTACACCATACCCGTGTTGGGGGCATATGTTGGCGGAAGCTGACCGCGAGTCAGTACGAGAGGCAGAGAGACCGTCTAAAGCACTGTGATCGGTGCCGAGGTGCCTTGCGCATTGCATTGTTTCTGCATTACGAACTACCTGATTGTTACATTGCGCATTGCATGGTATTTGCATAACAAACTGCCTGATTGTTGCATTACGCATCGCATTAGTTTGCATTATGACCTACCTGATTGTTACATTGCGCATTGCATTGTGTTTGCATAATGAACTGCCTGATTGTTGTATTACGCATTGCATTAGTTTTGCATAACTAACTGCCTGATTGTTGCATTACGCATCGCATTAGTTTGCATTACGAACTGCCTGATTGTTGCATTACGCATTGCAGTATTTTGGCATTACGAACTGCTCGATTGTTTCATAACGAACTGCATTATTTTTACATTGCAAAGTGCCTGATTCTTGCTTTACGAACTGCATAGCATTGCACTAGAATTGCATTGGATCACCTAGAATTGCTCATTAATACCGTCAGACCCTACAAGGGCTGGCTGGCCTAATAACCGGCCAGGAGGAATATTACAAATACGCATATGTTGGATTTTTATTGTGTGGTCTCATCGTATATCTTTTTATATAAACATATACTTGTTTTTCTATGAAACTTGTGTGGAGTCTTTTTGTGGTGTCATCATTGGGTCACTGAGAGCGTGGTTGCAAATACTTTACACATTAGCCTTGAAGATAAGCCTGGCTGCTCGTGCCAAGCTACCAAGGGGGTAAGCAGGGGCTATTTGAGAAGGTGTCTGTCCTTTCCCTGACGTGGAAGCGAGGGTCCCTACTTGGCCTAAGGTACCTACCTCAGCCAACTAGGGAATCCCGGTTCTAACATTGGAGGCAGCGGTTGGGACCTACCGTTGATGGTCAGTGGTTTTGGAATTTGAATGTGTATTTGCAAATTCTCTCACAGTGATTGGTGTACATCACAAGGTTAGCGCAGACCACGACGTAACCACATATTGTGTGTTTTGATTTTTTTTTGTTGGTTCTATTTTTGAGCGACCTTTAAGCCACACATCATGTCTCAGAGGAGTCAAGTAGCCAGTGAGGCTGCAGAATTAGAGTTCGACATTGAGGCATTGCTTACCTACAAAGTTGATCAATTGAGGCAATTCTGCAGAGCTTTGGGATGTACCATGAAATGTAGCGCCAAGAAAGAGGAGCTGCAAATGGCCTTGAGGGCCTGGTGGGAAGCCAAAGGGGCTCAGGAGACGGGTGATGTTGAGGTGGATGAGGATGACCCAGGGAATGGATTTGGTCCACAGGATTTGCCAGTGGAAGGACCAGCCTCAGGGGCTGGTAGTAACCATTCAGGGAGCAGTTTTTCCCCAGAGGAGCTGGAGGAAAACCAAAGGGTCAGAGAGCATGAGTTGGAGGTTTTAAAACTTAAAACTCAAGCAGAGGAGAAGAAGCTGCTCATTAAAAGTGAAAAGCGAGCAGAGGAGAGCAGGAACGCTCTCGCCTTGGAAGAGAAAAAGATTCTCTTAGCTCATGAGTTAAGCATGAGGGAACTGGACATTAAGGTTAAACAGGTGGAGTCCAGTTTGAATGGTGGCAGCGCACAGCCAGTGCCAAGTGTGGATGAGTACAAGCGTGCTCTGGATGATTGGGTGTTGGTGAGCATGGCAAATGATTTGAAGGGGTTGCTCAATTTGGCCCCCAGGGAGCCTAGGCTCAGTAATTGTTTTCCAGGATTGCGCCAACCCGTGTTAGGGTGCGAGCTCTTTGATTCCCGGGAGCTGGCACAAGAGCCCGACCCCTGGTCATGGGCCAAGGGTCTAAAAAGGCATTAGAGAGGGAAGAGGAGCGAAGTAGAGTAGTTAGGTCCCAGAGTAGTGGGGGGGCATGCGGGCTGGCGCCATGTCTCAAAGGAGAGGGAGGGAGTGTGAGAAGTGTCCCCAGGGGTTCACCACCCCACCCCAGAGACTGGAGGGTTCCTTAGAGGAGCACCAGGTTAGAGGCCTAGTACCTACTTGCCAGCTGTGTGAGGAAGAACACCTAGCGTCAGGAGGGCGGGGCATCTGTACCCGGTGCTCCCGGGGTCCTGAAGTTGGTGGGTGCCATTCCTAAATGGCAGGCACAGAAATCTAAATGGAAGGTTAAGAGAGGGAGGTGTCCCTCCATGGGAAAACCCGTGGGACAGTGCCCAGCCAGTCGGGCTAGGTCCCCTAGAAGTGACCGGGGTAAACCCACTTCTAACCTGGAGGGCAGGATAACTGGGGACAGTATCCTGACCGATGGGTCTTCCAGGGGTACCGCTCTAGGTGGGGGTTGGCAAGGGACCAGCACCCCTAGACTGGCCCGACTGCCAGGAAGTACCCATAAAGCAGCATAGTTGGCCCAGGGAGTAGTGACCAAAAGAACCCCCTGGGGTCAGGAAGGCATAGAACAGGAGGGTGTCCCTGCAATAGCGGGCCTGCGTCCGTGTTCTATCGCCCCAAGCAGGGAAGTCCATCAAGGTAGTGATTGGTCTACCCTGGCTAACGGCTGGGAGGAGGTTGTGTTGGACTTGGCCCTTTTTGGCTAAAGTTCCTTAAACTTTTTGCTTTCCCCCTAGACCTTTTTTCTGACATGGTGTTGCCAACTTAGATGCTTTGGGCACTTTGCCACTGCTGATCAGTGTCAAAGTGCAAGTGCTCCCTGTGTAAAGTGTAATGGTAATTGGTTGTCCATGATTGGTATGTTTGCCTTACTAGTAAAGTCTCTAGTAAAGGGCACTATGTGTGCCAGGGCTAGTAATGCAACTGCTACCAGTGGGCCTGCAGCACTAATTGTGCCACCCACACAAGTAGCCTTAAAGAGAGAACTCAAGCCTGCCACTGCAGTGCCTGCGCGCAGCTTGTTAAGCTGCCTTGTTGTCCTGGCAAGTGCACCCACTTGCCAGGCCTTACCCTTCCCTTTCTATGCACATCAGACACCCCTATGGTAGGCCCAAGGTACCCCCCTGGGCAGGGTGCTGTGTATGGGAAAGGTAGGACATGTACTAAGGTGTGTACCATGTCCTAACAGTGAAATACTCTCCATTTCGTTTTTCACTGTTGAAAGGCCATCTTTCCCATAGGAAAGAATGAGGAAGGCTGTGTAATGTGTTTCCAGCCTATCTTCCCAAAAGCTTAAGATGGAGAGGTGAAGTTTAGTGTGCCTATACTCACAATTTAATAACACATCTTTTTGTGAAGGTGGTTTTTGAATTGCGTGTTTAGAAACCACTCTTTTAGAAGTGGCTGGGTTTTTGTGCGCTAACATTTCTGTGTGTCTCTGCCTGGTGGTGGATTGACTGTCTGGATTTAAATGTGATAGGCTCTGGGGAATGTCTTGACCCAGGGGAGGAGAGGGGAGGAGTAGCCCCTGGAGGTGAAGCGGCCTGGGATGCTGCCATAAAACAATGGCTCCATCTCCTGCTGAGTGATTAAGGAGCCAGACCCCTACTATCAAAGGCAGGAGGTGTCACTGGCAGGGAGACACCCAGAACTGGTTTAGACAGGGGTCAGTGCCCCCCTGAACACAAAGACTTCAAAGACATTTAGGAGTATAACTATGAGAGCTGAATCCCCTGGACTTTGGAATGGAACTGTTCAAGACTGTAAAGGATTGAACCTACTTCGTGGTCAAGAGGAACCTCTGCCAAGGAAAAAACAGCTGAATAGACTGAAGGAAAGGACTGACCCTTGCTGTGTGTTCTGGGGCTGGCCTGCAGTTTGCTGCTTTAACCAAGGAGAGGCTAAAGGGACTTTGCTGTGTCCCCCTGCTTGAGAGGACTTTGCTGTGCTGTGTCCTGAAGTAACTTAACCCCAAGGGCCCGAGGAGAGCTGGCTCCCTGTTGTGGAAACTCAGGAACAAAAAAGTTTCCAGAAGTGTCTCAGCGACGCTGTGTGCGTGTTCTTTTTGCAGCCTTAGGCCTTCGCAAGAAGTGCCCTGTGATCGTGGGCACCTGGAGTCCAAGCGAGTCTCAGCGACGCTGTGTGCGTGTGCTTTTTGCAGCCTGAGCCCTTCATGAGGATTGTCCTGTGATCGTGTGCATCTGGAGTCCAAGAGTGTCAGCGACGCTGTGTGCGTGTGCTTTGTGCAGCCTGAGACCTTCGTGAGGATTGCCCTGTGATCGTGCACACCGGAAAGTCAAGTGTGTCTCAGCGACGCTGTGTGCGTGTGCTTTATGCAGCCTGAGACCCTCGTAAGAAGTGCCCTGTGATCGTGGGTACCAGGAGTCCAAGTGAGTCTCAGCGACGCTGTGTGCGCGTGCTTTGTGCAGCCTGAGACCTTCGTGAGGGTTTCCCTGTGATCGTGTGCGCCCGGAGCTCGAGAGAGTCTCAGCGACACTGTGTGCGTGTGCTGCGTGCAGCCTGAGACCTTCGTGAAGATTGCCCTGTGACCGTGCACACCCGAAGCTCAAGGGAAGTCAAGGGAGTCTCAGCGACGCTGTGTGCATGTGCCCTGTTGCAGCCTGAGATCTTCGAGATCGCCATCAGCCCGGAATCAACCAAGTCGTGCGAGGAGGAGAGGAGAGCGAGGTCGCACACCCCAGGTAACGTGTGTCGCCGCCTGGGTCGGGGTGCGGTCTCGGAGAGGGATGCTCTCGGCCTCTCCCCTTCTTGCAGCACGAGCCTCTGCTCAAGCTCGTATCGCGGCATGTACGTGCCAAGGAGTGGCAGTACCGGGGCCGGAATGTTGAGCTGTACTTTGATTTACACCATACCTGTGTTGGGGGCATATGTTGGCGGATGCTGACCGCGAGTCAGTACGAGAGGGAGAGAGACCGTCTAAAGCACCGTGATCGGTGCCGAGGTGCCTTGCGCATTGCATTGTTTCTGCATTACGAACTACCTGATTGTTACATTGCGCATTGCATGGTATTTGCATAACGAACTGCCTGATTGTTGTATTACGCATCGCATTAGTTTGCATTACGAACTGCCTGATCGTTACATTGCGCATTGCATTGTGGTTGCATTACGAACTACCTGATCGTTGCATTACGCATCGCATTAGTTTGCATTACGACCTACCTGATTGTTACATTGCGCATTGCATTGTGTTTGCATAACGAACTGCCTGATTGTTGTATTACGCATTGCATTAGTTTTGCATAACGAACTGCCTGATTGTGGCATTACGCATAGCATTAGTTTGCATTACGAACTGCCTGATTGTTGCATTACTCATTGCAGTATTTTGGCATTACGAACTGCTGGATTGTTGCATAATGAACTGCATTATTTTTACATTGCAAAGTGCCTGATTCTTGCTTTACGAACTGCATAGCATTGCACTAGAATTGCATTGGATCACCTAGAATTGCTCATTAATACCGTCAGACCCTACAAGGGCTGGCTGGCCTAATAACCGGCCAGGAGGAATATTACAAATACGCATATGTTGGATTTTTATCGTGTGGTCTCATCGTATATCTTTTTATATAAACATATACTTGATTTTCTATGAAACTCGTGTGGAGTCCTTTTGTGGTGTCATCATTGGGTCACTGAGAGCGTGGTTGCAAATACTTTACACATTAGCCTTGAAGATAAGCCTGGCTGCTCGTGCCAAGCTACCAAGGGGGTGAGCAGGGGCTATCTGAGAAGGTGTCCATCCTTTCCCTGACATGGAAGTGAGGGTCCCTACTTGGCCTAAGGTACCTACCTCAGCCAACTAGGGAATCCCGGTTCTAACAACTGCAAACACAGGTACTGCAGTGGCAGCCCTGAGACAGGTTTGGTAAAGGCTACTTCTGCAGGTGGCACAATCAGTTTTGCAGCCCACTAGTAGCATTTGAAGCACAGGCACTAGGTATATGGTATACCACTTACCAAGGGACTCACCAGTACAACAAATATGCCAATCAGGTATACACCAATGTGACCATGTTTAGGGAGAAGTACATGCACTTTAGCACTGGTTAGCAGTGGTAAAGTGCTTAGAGTCCTAAGACCAACAAAATCAATCAGCACAAATGAGAGACAAAAGGCAAAAGGTTGGAGGAAGAGCACTCTAAGGATGATAAGTCTAACAAATACTCTGTACCACAGACAACCCACGGCAAAAGAGAAGTTATGCGAACAAGTGAGTACTTGAAACTCAGCCCAAATTCTATGGGCGGAAGAAAAGGACTATATATATGCGATACCCTTATCAAGTAAGCCAGTCCCTTGAAGAAAATGACACAAGACCAAAAAACATCTCTAGAATAAGATGCTCTAATCACTCAGAACCGTTACGGAGCATCCCGAACAGCGAAAAGCCTCAGACTACTGATCAAACAGAAATATGACCTCAACAACTTGTACTTACTAGAGGCAGAGAAAGTGTTATACAGAATATAAGTTTAACACTATGGACATGGAGAAAAGGCAGGGAGGCTTCTGGGCTTCTAGTTGGAACAGAGAGAAACAGCCTCCGTTATACCTGCAATACAAGATTCAAAAGACACTCTATTGATAAACCCCAAGTCCATCCTGGAAGATGGACTTGCGGTTTTCCCGTCTATACTCCTCTGAAGATGAAGATGCTTTTCTCTCCAAACTGCTGCTTCCGAAGGTTCCTGTACTTTTTCAGTCTTGACTGGATCACAAAAGCACATGTGTGGAGGTTGCCAAAGCCGTAAAGAGAATCCATCTGGGAAAGCACCTAGGGTTGACTATTCTTCCAGTGATTTCTATAAAATCACAGCACAGCTGAAACTCCTTTGCTCACGAAGGTCTTTTTGTAAGCTAAAGAAAAGGGAACACCCACCTGGGAATTCAGCCAGGCATATATTATGTCAATCCCACAACTGGCACGAGATCCCCTTCAATGCATAAGTTTCATACCAATCTCTCTTTTGAATTATGATGTCAAAATCCTACAGAAGGTTCTCAACAACAGATTCAGGAAAGTGATACACCACATCATAAATAAAAATCAAGTGGGTTTCGTCCCGTGTAGATCTTTGAGAAACCACTCGCAGACCCTATTGCACAGGTTCAGGCAAACTTGAAACAATCTGAATGAAGCGCTGCTCTTCAATTTTGATGTGGAAATGGCTTATTATTGAGTGGAGTGGGGATACCTCTTTTGAGCCAGGTTGAGAATGGGGTTCGGCCCACAATTCTTGAAAATAGTGCAACTTCTGTACAATGCCCCATCTGTGCAAGTGAACTGTGGTGGCTTTCTCTCAGACACAATTGTTCTGGGTAGGGGTACTAGGCAAGGGTGCCCACTTTCACCGCAGTTGTTCCTAACTGCCCTAGAACCATTGGCGATAGCCATCAGAAACAATACACATGTTGCCAAGATTCAGACACCTGCTGGTAAACTGAAACTTATGGTATATGCTGATGACATTTTCTTAACGTTTTCCTCCCCAGACACTTCTTTGAAAGCACCTATGTCCCTGATCATGGGATTCTCCACCTTTTCCAGGTACTGGACAAAGAGTGAAGCTATGCATATGACAAGAGTAACCACTGTGGGTGCCTTGAATGGACTTCCTTTTAACTGGCTCCCATCAGCAGCAACATTGCTACTATGGTGCAGGATAACCTGACACTGCTAATTGATCAAATGCAGCAGGACTTCCTGCAATGGCAGCATCTTGTACTTTCATTATGGGGCAGGATGTAGCCTAAGATGATGGTGGCCCTCAGATTTAACTATGAATTTAGTATGCTACAATTGAATATTTCTCGTTCCACCTTGCTCACCATTGATGCATGGATCAAAACATATCTATGGGGTGAGGACAGACCAAAGCTGAACATGACCAAATTATACTCGGACACGGCATCTGTAGGCTTAAGACCCCCTAAGATTGAGCATTACTACACAGCTCACCAACTTTCACAGCTGGTGTATCCCTTCCAGGGTGATATGGATACATCATCCTTGATCAATATAGAATGGTGCCTACAGAAGATGGAGATGGGGACCCAGGTACTTTACTCGAGGCATACAGGTAAAACTGTTTCTATCAACATGATACTACTGTTGTCAGTCACGATCTGGAGATCCATCCATCGTAATCTTAAACGCTATGGCTTGATCCATCTGGAGGGGGAAACAGCCTAACAACGCAGGCGTAACCACAGACGTCTAAACCACACATATGCCTTTACCACACATATGCGTTGTTTAGACATCTGTGGTAGTTAGCACTCTAGACTCAGGCTGAGAAGATCTAGGCAGAGGGTCGGAAGTGAGTTCCTGCCCGGACGAGAAACTTGGTGAGTACGATCTTTTTTATTACTTTTTTCGGGAGGGGAGGCCATTTTTAGGGCTCGGGGGGGGGCTGTATAGTTGGGACGGTGGATAAGGTACTTTTTACAGTGGGGGTGGCGGTTTTAGGGCTTAGGGCGGGGGTCTGGGGTGTTTTTAGTTATAGGGTGAAGGTTTTAGGGCTCAGGGCAGAGAGGGGAGTCAGGGTTGAGTTGTGGGTTGAAGGACTAAGAGCTTAGGGTCGGGATCTTCGCGGCTGGGGCGTGCTTTTAGGGCTTAGGGTGGGGGATAGGGTGGTTATTAGTAATAAAGTGAAGGTTTTAGGGCTCAGGGCAGAGGGGGGCAGGGACGAGTTCAGGGGTGAAGAATTTAGGGCTTAGGGGTGGGGGGTTGGGCCGAATTCAAATATAGGGGCTGGGTTTTAGGGCTCAGGGTGTGGAGGGGCTAGGGTGGGCTTCATATTTAGGGCTGGGATCCGCTTTTAGGATTCAGGGTGGGGAGGCTGGGGTGTTTTTGGGGCTGGATTCATAAGTCAGGACAGGTGGCTGGGTTTTAGAGCATAGATCGGGGCTAGGGCAGAACCTTAACCATGCATATGCCTTTACCAAATATGTCATTACAACTAAATTTGTTGTAAAGGCATGCATGCTTAAGTTAAGACGCAGTTGTTGTTAAGACCACATTTTTCAGCCCTGCGTGGGTGAGGATTGCATGGTTGGAACAAACAACCACCTGGAGGCCCCTCCTTGGTTTAACACAGAATTAAAAATAGATAATGCCCATTTCATATGGCCAGACTGGGTGTCAATCATTATTCATATGGTTAAACAAGTCATTGTGGGCAACAAAGCGAAACCTTTTCCCGTGCCATGTGAGGAATTCAAATTGGAGTCATCCCGACTTTGAGGGTACAAGCAACTGAAAAGTTGTCTTCACAGTAAACTGCAAATCCTGCCCAATATTCTACAATCCTCACCTATACACAGTTGTCTGGTAAAATGGGGGTCATACCGGAAACCAGGGCATACCTGGCTTGTACAGCTTGCTCACATTGAGTAGCTGTATTCAAAGCTCACACGAAGACTCTTGCGACATCAGCTGTTGCTCTTGATCCTAAAAGAATACACAGAGGATGAATGGTCTCAGCTTCTTTCTACACATTTTCGTGGCTTGTGTGAACCATGATTAAAAATGGGCTACTTGAAACAGCTCCTCTGCTGGCAATGTACCCCAACCTCGCTCCAATGGGTGGGACGGGACCTGTGTAAGAAACTGCTAGTGGTGTGGGCAACATATTGTGGCTGTGTTCTCTTCTGGCACCATACTGGGATGCCATCTGGTCGGCACTTCAGAACTAGGGCATTATTACATGACTCTGATGAGGTAGTGTGACTGGATTCCTATGGCAAGAGGTGGTTGGATTCCTCTCTAGTCATTGCCAAGTCGTGCATCTAACGCAAGTGGAAATCAATAGCTCTCCCAATGATAAAGGAATGGGCAGAGGCTCTGACTACACTGCTTCTTTTGAGAGATCGATTTGGAAATAGAATGATCAGCTTGCTAAATTTGAAGCCATATGGGACCCTTTCCTGGAGACACTACAGTGATCACAACCTCAGAGACCCCTCAGAAAGCGTAGGCAGATCTCGTATAATAGGGCTCTGCAAAGTCACTATTGGAGTGCCGATCCATGCCAGATTTTTAGCATATCCCCATTTAAATAAATGTTGTTATCTTAAAAATATGGCATGGATCCAACCCTTCAGGATCCATGCTTCGTATACTGTTCAAGGGCCATGACCCATCTCTCACTGACTGTTTCTCAATCTTTTCACCAGCTGGGGTAGCTTGGCCTTTTGTGATGGTCCTCTGTGAGGTTCCAAAGACAATGAGCAGCGATACTTTTAGGAAGGAAATGAACGATCATCACTCTACCTCTTTGCAAACTTTTCTTTCTTCTCATATTTTACACTTACATTTCACTAATGAGCTTTTATTATTTGCTACACAGCTTTTACACCACCCAGGTTCTGGTTACATCCATGTATCACAGATGTTTATTTCTTAAATATTATTCATCTGCTAATAATCTGAATTAAGAAGCACATTGGTTATTATGTAGCACTTTAATCTGCCTACATAATATGGTTTACCCTTTTTTTTCAAAAGTTTTCAAATTTAAAAAAGGGAGAACGTGGTTTGAAGTTCTGGTTGACCTGTTACTATTGAAGTTGGGCTAATATTGATCTGCATATAGTTGCTGACTATAAGAGAATGGCAAGAACAGAAAGATTGACAGGTGGCTCCAATTGAGTTGCAGAGACTTTTGCAGCAATCCACCAATCACTTTTAGTTGTTTTAATCAAGCCAAAATGACTTTTGCAATTGAGCCATGGCTTGCACAAATCTCCTTAGCCTGGTCCGAGTTTGATTTTTCACTACAGTAATTGATCCAACATATATATCACCCTCAATACTAAGGTTATCCTAATATGTCAGCTATCCACCTGTTAGGATGGGTGAATACGATGTCGGTGTATACCATGATGTGTGCACGGCTGACAACGGCAATACTAATAAAATCAATGTCAACATATGCCATAACCTATGTCCGCATAACACTGTCAATATTCATAAATGCAATGTCAATGAATGCCATGAACTATGCACGCGCAATAGTGCTGTTACCGGTAGAAACAATGGCAATGTATTTCATAATCCATGCACACATAACAATGTTGATATCAGTGAAAACAATGCCAATTCACGCCATGATTGAGACATGCATAACAATGGCAATATCAGTAAAGACAATATCAATGTATGCTATGACAACTGTATACATAATATTGAGGATGCCGGTAAAAATGATAGCAATTGCTGCCATATTATTCGTAGGAGTTCTAACAAACATGTATCATTGCTGTCGGATTCACCGAACTCGACATCCCCATCACCTCAAATAAGAGATATGTGGTCAGACAGGCCCTGTGACCCCAACCCATGGTTATCGAGTGACAGGTCACAGGTGGGTTCTCGCTTAGCTCAAAGGCAAAAACGCACCCAGGGAAAATGCTGATCGTTCTCACAGATAGACAGCCGCACTAGAAACAGGTCTGTGGAAATTGGCCCCAATTAAACACGTTTGGCCAGAGGCGCGTGCTCGCCAAAAATACAGCAAAGCTAGATGCTACATTCAGATAGAACCAGGACATGACATGCACATCGCAGAAGGTGATCACGCACTCCCCACACTAGATATCTGGACACCTACACACTGGCCCAACCTAGCTTTCCCCGAGGTTGAGAGTCATCTGTGTCCCTTGTCAGATGACCAAAATTGTTATTTATGACTAGGATGCCTTTCAAGGAATGTTAAAGTGTTTTATTGTACCCACAAAATGTATATATGTGCGGCCCAAACTTCTGTACTTTGAGACTGTCTTCATATGCCCCCCCTGTCAATACTCTCACGGCCGCTGCGTTTCATTAAACCAACTTGTTCCTGTTTTGCCAAACGCCTCTTGTCTTTTCCTTTATTTAAGGTAAAATCATATTCGAGCAACACACTGAGAACTCCTTTTAATCCCATATAAAACGAGCATCCTCTGAAACATCCCATAAGAAAGGACAAACAATTACAAATATGCATTAACTTGCAATGGTTAAAAAGCTGCTTTTTTGAGTGTGCCAAATATCTTAAGATGCCATCAACATCCACTCTTAGTTGTATCTCATGTTCTATCACTCAAATTATCTCTTAAACATGTCCACAATGCATTCTTCCTACAAGATTGCTTAATTATTGCCTTGCTGTATACTTTATGTCTCTGTTAACCCAACATTGAGTCATGTAACTCCTTCGACTATGTGAAGCACCTCACTGCCACCAAGGCTCTCAATGTATTTTTTTACAAATATCACCACTAAAATTAATAAAGTCAGCCTCTAAGTAAAGCACACCCAGTTACTTTCCATTTACTCACAGGCTTCCTTCTTAACAAATGTCATCACCCTACTACCACACGTCCCGTGCCAAACGCCTAATACTGTATATCATGCATCTGTTCAATTGCATACCTGCAAAATTCAACAGCTTTCCCCATTATGAAACTTGCATTTAGTTTTTTAAGTACCACTCTGATATGTAAACACATTTCTTGTTGCCCACTCTTAAATAAATAGTAGCCCAAAGCAATAAAGCAATGAAGACTGCACATAAAGTTGCCCATTACTCAACAGTTTTGCACCACAAGTTGTTGAACAGGTGTTGAACAGGTGTGTTTTGCTGTAAATCTGTATAAATGCAGTTGTTCTAAAATCATGTCCCATGGTTCTCTCTCAACATTTACAGATGTTGTTGTATATCATTAGCACATTAGGGCACAATCTGTGTGTACATATATCTGTTGGACTTGGCCTTTTCTGCAGGGTCATCCCCAAACATTTTGCTTTCACCCTCCTGTTTTCTCAACCCATTTGTGTTTGCTTTTAGGACTCTCTGCACTTTACCACTCATAACTAGTGCTAAAGTGCTTGTGCTCTCTCCTTTAAATATGATGAAATTGGTTTACACCCAATTGGCACATTTATTTTACTTGCAAGTCCCTAGTAAAGTGTTACACATGTACCCAGGGCCTGTAAATTAAATGCTACTAGTGGGCCTGCAGCACTGATTCTGACACACACTTAAGTAGCCCTTTTAAACATTTCTCAGGCCTGCCATTGCAGCCTGTGTGTGCAGGTACAAACTGCCATTTTGACCTGGCAAAATAAACCTTTTGCCAGGCTTATACCTTCCTTTTTAATACAAATAGCAACAACAAAGTCCCTTTTGATTACATATACGTCACCCCTAGGGTATGCCCTAAACAGCCCATGGGGCAGGGTGCAGTGTATTTAAAAGGTTTAGATAATCAGAAGAAATCCACTAGAAAGCTTAAACTGATATCCTTCCAGATATATTAGTATTCCTTAAGGGAAAAGATTTACTTTTCTTAAAATAACCCTCACCGACCAAAAGGTCCCTTGGTGGCATGCTTCATCATCATGTTCTTCCCGCCCCACTGCGGGACGGGGCATGCTGCAACCGACGGAGACGTGGGAGCACTTTCTGGAAGGTGTGGGCTATATTATTAAAAGATAGGAGTGGAAGGGTCAGTAAGATAGTGAACAAAAAGTCTAAAAAATACCTGGCCACTAGGGACCTAAACTTTATTGAATCCTGTGGCTGGTATTGTTAAAAACAGGGGTGTTGGAGGTGCACAGTATAATGTATGTGTTACTCCTGGTCTACATGTTTTAAGCCTTCCCCTTCGGCTTTTCTTCAGGACCAAGTACGATTGATCCCTAATACCACTCCTGAATATTGGCTATTGTATTCTTTAGTGCCTATTCATGGTATATCATTGTGCGTTATATGATACCCAATCGGTATGATGCTTCAATACTACCTAGTTGGTAACATGTCTCAATTCATTCTGGAAAGATAAAAGTATGCATAGCATGGGTTAAATTACCAGCATGTTAAGTGTTGTAAACCACATCACCATCCAGTGGAAAAATGTGTGATATATTTCTCTATCAGGGTGACATTGTCAAGGTGCCTTTCACTCTGTGTAAAAAAATGTATACGGACAAGACAGTACACGACAAATAACAGAAAACACACACTTTATAATATCATTATGTCCAGGCGCTCTTTTCCAAAAAACCATGCAGTATGTCTACTCGTTGTGCTTCATAGTCAGTGAAACACTAAATACATTTTGTGAGAGTACTTAGCTTGAAAAACGTACTTATTATTGTTCTAACTTTGGCCCATGAACTCTGCACGGGAGGGGAGAGACGCTTGTAGTCAAACTCTGAAGAGATAAATGAAATTTGCAAATTTTGAAGTTTAACAAATAAAAGGGGTTGTGGTCCTCGTGATCGAGGAAGCGGCTATGCCGTACTTACTGCCTCAAAGCTACTCCCTCGCCCAGCATACTTTGCCTGCCCGTGGCTCCGTGGGTGAACGTGAGTGACTCAGCCGTCGTGCTTAAATATCAGGTCTGCTCGTGCTCACTGCCTCATGTTAGTTTTGCATGGACCGCTAACCTTTCAAAATGGCTGCTGCACCGTGGCCTCATTTGGTGCATGATGGGAGGAGTATTGTAGTTGAGGGGCTACAGCCTCCATCTGATAATGATACTCCATGATATTTGTGATATTATCAGTGTTCTTGTGCAGACATATGGTATTACAGGTGTTTTTGAAGGAAAGACCGTTTCTATTCTCTTTTATGGGGTATTGGTGGCTGATGTTAGAAAAAATTCATAAGTGGAGAGTGACATGGTTCGTGCCTATGTCGAGGCATGTAGTTTTTCAGGGGAAAAAAAAATCCGGTTATTCAAATTGGCTCCATGGGATTCCATAGTTTAACCCGTTTGTGTGGGTTTTCAAATGAAAAACCCCTTGCTGTTCCTTTTCAAAAAGTTACGATTCATTTGGAATGTGTTCAATTACAGTCCACTGTAAGTCTTGTACTGTATGTTTTTTGTCATTGTAATGTGCAGACATTTTGGTCGTGGCCTTCTCAGAACGTAAATTACTCCGGTGTTCACAAATGCGGGTCTTCACCATCCTCTTCGTCATGCCCATGTAATGTAATTGGCATGGGCAGGTGATCATGTAGATCACGTTTGTAGTGTTGCAATTGGTAAAACGGCGTTGTTCCCAATCAGTGTTGTCATTGAACCGTATCTTTTTACTTCTGGTGGTGAGATTGCTGACACTACATGTCCCACATGGGCAATGACCAGACAGGGGGCTTAGAAAGGATTGTTGTGTCCCTTCTTCTCCGACTTTGTGTGGTCTAGTGTGTACCAATAGATCCTTCAGATTCTTGCTTCTTTTGTGTGAGAACATGGGTTTGAGAAAAGGTTTGGCATGTATTTTTAACTTTTACATGTCCTGGTAGTGAAAAACTCTTAAATTGATTTTTCACAACTGCAAGGCCTACCTCTCCCAAAGTATAACATTGGGTTACCTTATTACATTTAATAAGTGATAACTTACAATTGTGATCAAGTAGGAATATCAAGTTTGGTGTCCAAAGAAATGTAATTTTAACTCCTCTTTATTGGTAAAGTCAGATTTTATGTCACATTTCTGAAAGTGCCACTTTTAGAAGTTGGCATTTTCTTGTCCTAACCATTTTGTGCCAGCTGTCTGTATCCTGGCTCACATGAGTAGGTGCAGTTGCAGTTGATCCTTGTGTATTGTTAATCCAATAGACATGTTTTTCCCCTGGACTTGTTAAAATCCAATCTTTCTCTATGAGGACGCTTAATTATCAACCTAAGAACAGCAGATATAACTTCAATGTCAAAAAATAATGACCATTTATTCTCCAAGCACAAAATTTAGAATCTCATACATTTTTAATAACACAATAAAGTTTGTAGTAATTTGATTGTATACAGTTGTTTTTTATGCTATTTTTGGACCAAGCATTTTGTTGAAGTATCTGGTCCAATGTGATAAACTATATTAACAAATGACACTAGTATTTTATTATGTGTATTTTATTAAATATTTTTGAGATTCTAAATATTGTGTTTGGAGCACAACCTTTGGATTGGTTTGGCTGATCCCTATCCCCTGTGCCTTCATACTATTCTCTAAATTGTTGATGTCTTTGTATATTGCTCCCAGAGAGTGAGACAAAGGAGGAATAGATGTTGGCAGGATGGGCCATGTCTCACTTGATAGGGAGAGGAGCACCCACCTACCACTCTTGCATATCACAAAGCCTTTGCTTCAGCACATTCACAAAGGGTGTCATACTATTTTTTTGTATCCCCAGACAAGCTGGGGCAAGTACAGGGAGGCAAAAAATTCCAAGCACCTCTGGGGGTGGAACCCTGTAGACACTACTTCAAAGCTGGCACCAAAGATAAATAATGGACCCTCAGACCCAAATCTTCAGTACATGTCTGGACCTGTGGAAGACCAAAAGGCTGCTGTGCTGCTCTGTTGCATGAAAGACTGCTACTCTGCTGCCCTGCTACTTAGCTGTCCTGCTGCACTGGTGGTTGAGAAGGAAGACTGGACATGCACCCTCCATCACAAGCGGAAGTGACTCCAAGGGTCAGCTGGCTGACTTCTGTTCTGAGCTACAGGGAGATAACAAGCTCCAGGCGCCTTCAAAGCATCTGCCCAGCTGACCTGCTGCCTGGACCTGCTGCCTGGACCTGCTGCCTGGACCTGTGTGAACCCTGCTGGCCACTGCTGGAGTGAGTTCCTCATCCCTAATAGGTGCCCTTGAGGTCCTGGACCCTTGGTGCGGTATCAGTAGAGCTCCCACTTCAAGAAAAAAATAAATGTTGAAGTTGTGGGCTCTTTGCGACTGCAAACGAGCCTGCTTATGCTAAAATCTTGCCACCCGCAATACCTGCCAATGCGAAGCCCAGGTGATCCCAACTCTGCGCAACAGCGATGACTGGCAACACACGATCGGCACTTTGTGCTACAGCATTGATTGTGGTGACTGCCAATGCGAACCTCCGGTAATGATATTCCATGATGCCCGACAGGATGTGCACGCTATGGCAAAGACCATCTGTGATGCTGGCCTGCTCTTTACGCTACATCAACGATAATCCATGACGCTGTCATGGCGCCCTCCACTGTGAACGAAACTCTTCGCACTGGACTTTAGAAAGTAACTCTTTCAGCAAGACCAACCTGGAGTGTTTTGCTTTTGGGTGTTATATTTACCCGGAATCTTTAAAATTGCATATAACTGGTTCTACTAATTTGATTTTTGTCATTTTGGTGTCAAATAATTTATTAAATGTTCCTCTATTTTTCTAAATTGGTGTGGGATTTTTTTTGTGTTGTGTTTTCACTTTATTAATGTTGGAAGTGCTGCATAAATACTTTACACATTGCCTCTAAGAGAAGTCTGACTGTTTTTGTGCAAAGCTACCAAAGGATTAGGCACAGGTTAATTTGGGGTTTGTTTGTGACTTCACCGTGACAAGAATTATGGTTGCTGCTTGAGTAGGATGTCACACCCTTCAACAAGTACCCCAATTTTCTACAATATATACAATTCAATGACCAATATATTTACAAGTTGTGAACAATGAACAGTCATATGATCATAACTATAAAATTATTGTTGAAGGAGTTGAAATGTGTTAGAAAATAAACACAATATGATATGTTGTGTGTCCAGTCCCAGTACTTCTGGAGTACTGCAGTGCAGAGCATGTGCACAACTCTTCAGCCATTAGAACCATGCTCTCTTCGCAGGGTTTGAACAGTGGGTGCATCCAAGGCCCACTCCCTGTAGTATGAAAGTCTACTGTGAATGAGCTTCTGTCATGTGCTTTGGTATTGAACATGTGTGTTGGCCTCCAGTCTGTTTACCCTGACAGACTAGTATGCACAACCCTTAGTACTGCAAAGTCAGCTCTGATCACAGGAATGGCCTGTGGCCACGTCCTCCACTCACTACCCTTTTCTGCAGAGCAAACTGCAAAAATGTATGTAGTAGTGTGCAGGGGCCATGTCTATTTTCAGTGTTCCAGAGGGCAGTCAGAGATTACTGGGCTACACTTTGTGGAATAAGGTTCTTTAACGTTGGTGTCACAACGTGCACAACAACTGAAACTGCCATGTAATCTGAAGGCGATCACTGAGATGGCCTCTGGGTAGACCCCCTGACCCAAATGGATTCTCGTTAGGCTTTTTTAAGCAATACTTCTCACTAATCTTCCCTCATTTGAAGGCAATGTTTGAGGAAGCCTATGAAACTCAGGGCCTCATTTACAGGAGGCTTGTGTCACCGTAGCATCACTTTCAATGATGCTCTGGTGGGGCAGGCCTCTCAATCATATCTACGAGGCCATGCAAAGCCACCCCGCATGACTTTTCATGGCCTCCTAGATATGGTGTAAGGCAATGCAGCGCAAGTTGCTGCATTGCCTCACCCTATGTCAGGGAGGCATGCCATGGGCATTGCGGTGGTTGTTCCCATGCAATGCCCATGGATTTCGACACATTCAGAGATTTAAAACATAGCATACATCTGGGAATGTGCCAAAACCATGTGCCTCCCCTGGGGTGGCGTAATAAGGAGAAATAACTTTATTTCTCCTAGTTTTTTTCCTCTTTCCATTTGAGCTGTTTCCTGCAGCACACATAGAAAGAGGAAAATGCCTCCATTGACTGTTTTTGTGAAGGAAGATGGCCCTTCCTGCACAAAAACAATCATTCCAACAACACGGACACCCTTGCACCATGTTGCAAGGGTGCCTGTGTTGGTGCAAGGCAGACGTTTGTGTGCCAGCGCATTGAATGAGGACAGGAATGCGATGTATCTCATAGACATTGCACCTTCCTGCCCTTTTCTTTTGATGCAGGGCAGCATAGTAAAGTGACTTACTGTGCTGCCCTGCATCAAAATCTTGTAAATGAGGCCCTCAGTTCCTTTCACTCCACCTAGGAAACACCACAATATTGCTAATCCTCAAACCAAATGAGCTGACAAGTGACTGTGCATACATTGAGACCAACATTCTAGCTAAGAATTTAGCAAACACATTAGCTAAAAAAATATGAACCTTAGAACCCAAAGATCAAATTGACATTATACCAGACAGGAATATCCAGCACTGCTTGAGGTGCCTACCCATAATATTGGTGTGTGCTGAGGAACTTCGCGAGACAAGAGTCATGATACTTGTGGACATTGAGAAAGCATTTGACTCAGATGTATGATGGAACCCTGCATGCATTTACCATGCATGCCTTTACAACACTGTCTTTACCCCGACTGCGATGTTACCACGCTTTCCTTTACCATGACTTGCCTTAGGGGGGGTGCTGGACTTTGGAATAGTATAACTTGCTATTCCAACTTCAGTCTATGCAACAGTAGGGAAGGTGGTGGACTTAATATCCAACACCAGTTCAATAACGCACCCCCTAACGCAAATCTTTGTGACGACTTGTGTGGTAAAGGAACGCGAGGTAACTTCGTAGTTGGGTAGTGACTGCATTGTAAAGGCAGATTGTCTGTGTTTCATTTACTGCTCCAAGTGGCATGGGTATGCCCAGACGTGGATCCCATGGTCACTGCATCACTGAAACTAAGCTTTACCCAGCTGATGGGCCCATAGTTAGGGTGAAACCAGTCCTGGGTTGCTTGTGGTCCAGTTCTGGGAGGACCTCACCTGCCAAGTTTGGGCTGGATTGTTACAATGAGGAGCAGGGTCACGACTGATTTGCATATGGTGGGGTCCAAACGAATGTGGCATGTTGAGCAAAAGAACAATGGGTTGGGATGCTACTCCAAGCGATTGTCACTGGGTATACAAATTGCAAGTATTCTTCCCATCACCTTTTGTGTGTTTCATGTACCGCCCTAAGTTGCATGGGTATGCCCAGAAGTGGGTCCCATGCTTACTGTGTCACTGGAAACAAGCTGTACCCGGCTGCTGAGCCCATAACTAGAGTGAAACTGGTACCGGGTTGCTTGCATTCTAGTTGAGACCTGGCCTGGCATTTCCGGCTCGACTGTTCCCATGAGGAGCAGGGTCTAGACTGATTTGCTTACTGCTGGGTGCAAACTGAGGTGGCATGGTGAGCAAAAGAATGATGGATTTGATGCCACCCCGAGCAATTGTCAATGGTTAGACAAATTGCAAGCACTCCTCCCATCACCTTTTGTGTGTTTCACGCATCACCCTTTATGCAGACCCATGGGCACAAATGAGAGTAAACTGAAATGAACATTTTATTCCCATTTCCAATAGAATGAGGTCCTCGTTAGGGATACCCTCTTTCTCTTCTCTTATTT
Source organism: Calotriton arnoldi (assembly GCA_963921515.1). Classification (NCBI taxonomy): domain Eukaryota; kingdom Metazoa; phylum Chordata; class Amphibia; order Caudata; family Salamandridae; genus Calotriton; species Calotriton arnoldi. The sequence continues at coordinate 2,871,125 of CAWUFW010000624.1, forward strand.
GCTCTAGTAATAGGGCCTCGTGTACTAGGGTTCCAATGGAAAAATGGCTAGGAGGATAGAATAATGTTTTACATTACTGATATGCTGCTATATGCCCAGGGGGCAGACATCTCCAACCCAAGACTAATTGAGATTCTATAAATATATGGTTATGCCTTAGGTCTTAAATGAAACTGAGCAAAGTCAACAAATGCACACATTAAGGGGGGGCATACAATTTGCCAGGCTGACTCTAAGTTATGTAAGTCGGGTGATCACTTTAAATATTTGGAAATGAAGATAAGGAGAGACCAGCATAAGAACTGGAAACTGAACATTATCCCCCTCCTTAGGTGAAGGAAAAGTGAATTGAAATACTTGGCCTCCCTCCTGATCTCCATATTTGAAAGAGAAGGGTTATTAAAAATGATTTCCCTATCCTGTTTTCTATATATCATTTGAAACTACTCATTTACAACACCCCTTACCTTCTTCACAGAGCTGCAGTCCTTAACAAGTAATTTTGCAAAGGGAAAAATACCACCCATATCCTTTCCAAAGAGTCATGAGCCAGCATACAAAGCATGCCATGTATTTTCCACTTTCCCGTAGGAAATGTACGTTTATTGGGCAACATAAACGTTGGGATGGTGCCAGACTAATTCCATGCACCCCCTCAGTATATGTTGTCCTTTAGACCAGCTAGCTCATTGTGCCACCATAAGTACCCCTAAACCTAGACAGGTAGCAAATGGCTTGGGCAACCACAAAACATGACAACCTTGACTCCCCCCAGGAATCGTGGTAACAGGTATAGAACCCTTTCACTCAGTCACTGATGCTCTCTCTTGGAGAATTATACAAAGAATACACAGAGGGGTGCTTTCAATATTTATTGGGCCATCGTGATTCTTATATAGAAGATATATGCTGCAATGATAAATAGACAGAAAGTAATTAGCAGTATAAGGACAGTGAACAAAATGGACAGGTCCACCATCTTGCTAAAACAATGTATATATGCAAGAATATGAAACAATATATGTAGCGCACTCCTGCTATGCGTTTCCTAAGCTTGGTACCTTGGATGTGTGTGTGATCTGCCAAAAATCCCTATTGGATGATCCAACCCCCATTACCTGAAGGGAAAGTATGTAGGTCCTTGTCTCAGTCACAGCTTGGATATCCCTCCTCACAGAGGGATCAACAAGCAGCTGGGCTAATGTTTCAGTGTGTAGTGACCTCTCATTGACAGCAAGTGCTCCTCTGCCTCAACCTAGAAATGCTTGTTTATTTATAAAAAAAATGCATCCTTGCTCCTGAGCCAAGACTTTAGTCAGGCCGCCATTGTTTATAATCTATTGATAGCTCCTTCACCTCATAAACAAATAACAAACAATCACATTTGCACATGTATGTTCAGACCTGTACGAGATGTTCAAGGTGTCGTGACAGTGTTCTTACGAAGAGGAATTTGTAAGCACATGTAGTTCCATGGAAACTAATCCTGCACTGTCACAGACGCATATGTGAGTCAAAAGTAATTGTGTGAAGGAGAAGGCAACTCAGGAAAATGTGTGCATGTGAAATGGCAGTGTTTCTCCCTTGGCCAAACTGAGCTATGTGAGAGGGTACTCTTTCCACTAATTTAGAGATGACCACCAGTACAACGGTCATCTATGTAAATGGAAGGCCACCACCGTTATTCCAGTTCCTTTCAATGCGTTAAATGTTTGTTGGATGACAACTGTAATAATTGATGTCCATCCACCACTCTTTTGACTTTTTGTTTTGCATAAGCAAACTCCCAAAGCAGAAGTTTGCTTCTGAATAACAGAAAACTAATGACCCTCACACCCTGGAAGTTTAAATAGAAAAGATGGTGTAATGTCCTTCCTCCAATGGACCCTACTCCGTTTGGCTGTTGGAGTAAGTATTCCATCAATGAAGTCAACAGTGGTTGCATCGACAAAATCCTTAAGTTTCGCCTGGCACTAAATTCACTGTTCATCTCACAAGAGAGCAGGCCTTGAGGAGAGAGTATAAATCAACTGAAAAAAGACATTACATTATTGGTATCAACCAATGGGAGAACAATGTGCTGTGAAGATTGTAACTCCATGTTAAAGTAGGCTAATAAGAGGGATATGGCTCTATCTAACCATTACAATATATTTTAATGGCTGCACCAACATTTCCCAAATGAGCTGTCATTTAATGTGAGAAGAAAAACACTGGTTAGCAGGGTTGCTTCAGTTTCAAATGGCACAGCCATGACTTCCATACAATGTTGCCATACATTTGAAAGGACAGTATCAGCACTACTAAGCAGGGCTGCCATACCTGTGTTGGACAGTATTAGCACTTCTCAGAAGAAATGTAGTACTTTTAATCTCACCATGTACACACGTTTCTCAAAAGGGCTGCTAAACCGTTAATACAAAAAGACCATGAGGGCTGTTATACCTTTAACAGGACAACACAAACACTTCACAGGAGTGACACTTTACATTTCATAGACAATACAAATACATCTCACAAGGGCTGAAATATTTTTCCTTCACATAGGCAACACTTCTCAAGAGGACTATCATAACCTAAAGAAAGAGTATAAATACTCCTAACTAGTATTTTTGTGCTTTGTATTGACAGTACTACTGCTTAGAAGGGCTGCTATATATCTTGTGGACAACAGCAATGGTCCTCAGTCGGGCAACCACACATTTGATGCAATAGTACCAGCACTTCTCAAAGGAGCTGTCATAGTTCTCAGAAGAGTGCACTATATTCCATTGGCATTACCGGTATACAGACATAATATCGAGTTGGAAATATCGAGTAGCAGTAATATTGAGTCCAAAATCTCGGACTACAAAAATATCGACAGTCAGAATATCATTGTCAAGAATATCGAGTTGAAGATAAGTAATATCGTTTTTCAAAATATTGAAGTAATTAATATCGTTAGTAAAAATATCGTTGTTAAAAATATCGTTGTTTGATTTAGTGTTATGTATTTTAGTGTGTATTTTACATGTATGTGTTCTATTTTTTTGCGTAAGTATTGCATTTTTTTAATATATGTGTTAAATTTTTAGAAGATATGAATTATTTTTTAAGTAAATTTTGCGTTTTAGTTCCGTAACGGGTTGTGGGTTTATAGGGGAATAGGGTGGGAAGTAATTTAATTACAATAAATTTACTAATAATTTTTAGAAGTCAATCAATCAATCAATCACAGAATTTGTAGAGCGCACTACTTACCCGCGAGGGTCTCAAGGCGCTGGGGAAGAAAAGGGGGGGGTGCCGTTACTGGTTGAACAGCCAGGTCTTAAGTAGCCTCCTGAAGGTCAGCAGGTCTTGGGTCTGTCGTAGACTGAGTGGAAGGGTGTTCCAGGTCTTGGTGGCGAGGTGGGAGAAGGATCTGCCGCCGGTTGTTGTTCTTCGAATGCGAGGGACGGTGGCGAGGGAGAGGTCGGCGGAGCGGAGCTGGCGGTTGGGGACGTAGAAGAAGAGTCGTCTGTTGAGGTAGGCTGGGCCGGTCTTGTGGAGTGCCTTGTGTGCGTGGATGAGGAGTTTGAAGGAGATTCTCCTGTCGACGGGGAGCCAGTGCAGGTTTCTCAGGTGGGGAGTGATGTGGCTGTGGCGTGGTACGTCGAGGATCAGGCGTGCAGAGGCGTTTTGAATGCGTTGCAGTCGCTTGATGAGCTTGGCCGGGGCTCCCGCGTAGAGGGCGTTTCCATAGTCGAGTCTGCTATTGACGAGGGCCTGGGTGACTGTTCTTCTTGTATCTGTCGGGATCCACCTGTAGATCTTGCGGAGCATGCGGAGGGTGTTGAAGCAGGAGCTGGAGACTGCGTTGACTTGCTTGGCCATGGAGAGCATTGAGTTGAGGATGACTCCCAGGTTGCGTGCGTGGTCGGTGGGTGTCGGGGCTGCCCCCAGTGTTGTTGGCCACCAGGAGTCGTCCCAGGCGGAAGGGTTGGAGCCGAGGATGAGGACCTCCGTCTTGTCCGTGTTCAGCTTTAGTCGGCTGCTCTTCATCCAATCGGCGACGGCCTTCATTCCTTCGTGGAGGTTGGATTTTGCGGTGAGGGGGTCCTTGGTGAGGGAGAGGATCAGTTGAGTGTCGTCGGCGTAGGAGATTATGTTGAGGTCGTGCTGTCTGGCGATGCGGGCGAGCGGGGCCATGTAGATGTTGAACAGTGTCGGGCTGAGGGATGATCCCTGGGGTACGCCGCAGATGATCTCGGAGGCTTCGGATCGGAATGGGGGGAGGCGGACTCTCTGGGTTCTGCCGGAGAGGAAGGAGGTTGTCCATTCCAGGGCCTTGTCTCGGATCCCTGCGTCGTGGAGGTGTGCGCGTAGAGTGCGGTGGCAGACAGTGTCGAAGGCGGCGGAGAGGTCCAGCAGGATGAGGGCTGCGGTCTCACCGTTGTCCAGCAGGGTCCTGATGTCGTCGGTGGCGGCGATGAGGGCAGTCTTGGTGCTGTGGTTGCTGCGGAACCCTGACTGGGATGGGTGTTCGAGGTATCGGGTTAGCTGTCTGTTGACGATCTTCTCGATGACCTTGGCTGGGAACGGAAGCAGGGAGATGGGCCGGAAGTTCTTGAGGTCTCTCGGGTCCGCCTTGGGTTTTTTGAGTAGGGCGTTGATCTCGGCGTGTTTCCAGCTCTCTGGGAAGGTCGTGGTTTCGAAGGAGAGATTGATGACGTTGCGCAGGTGGGGTGCGATGGAGCTGCTGGCTTTGTTGAAGATGTGGTGCGGGAAAGGGTCTGACGGGGAGCCGGAGTGGATTGTGCTCATGGTCTTGATGGTGTCATCGATGTTCACGTTGGCCCAGGCTGGCAAGGGGTCGTGGTCGATGGTGTGCAGCGGGTCTGGTGTGTCGGTGTCTGTTGGGGCTGTCTGGGTGTTGAAGCTGTCGTGGATGTCGGTGATCTTGCGGTGGAAGAAGGTGGCGAGGGAATCGCACAGGGCTTGCGACGGCGGGATGTCGTTGGTGTTGGAGCTGGGGTTGGAGAGTTCCTTCACGATGTTGAAGAGCTCCTTGCTGTTGTGTGCGTTGTTGTCGAGGCGGTCTTTGAAGGAGATCCTCTTGGCGGACCTGATGAGGTGATGGTGGTTGCGGATGGCGTCTTTGTGGGCTGCGTGGCTGTCCGTTGTCTTTTCACTGTGCCATTTCTTCTCTAGTTTCCGGCAGGTACGCTTGGATGCTAGGTGTTCCGGGGTGAACCAGCTGGCTCTTTTGCTGGTGTCTCTGTAGGTGGGTTTTTTCAGCGGGGTGAGGGTGTTGGCACAGTCGTCTATCCATCGTCTGAGGTTGCGGGCAGCGTCGTCGGTGTTGGAGGGGTCGGTGGGTGGGCTGAGAGCGAGCTTTGCCTGTAGTTGGTCTTCGGTGACTTTGATCCAGCAGCGGCATGGGATCTGTTGGGTGCGGTGGTGTGTGGTGGGTTTCTGGAAGGTGAAGTGGATGCAGCGGTGGTCGGTCCAGAGGAGTTCGGTGGTGTGGCTGAAGGAGACATGGGAGCTTGAGGAGAAGACGGGGTCGAGCGTGTGGCCGGCAGAATGGGTCGGCGTTGTGACGAGCTGTCTCAGTCCGAGGTTGGCGAGGTTGTCGATTAGGGTGGTGGAGTTGCTGTCATTGTTGTTCTCCAGGTGAAAGTTCAGGTCTCCGAGGAGGATGTAGTCGGTGGAGGTCAGGGCGTGCGTGCTGATGAAGTCGGCGATGGAGTCGCTGAACTGGGGTCGGGGTCCAGGGGGTCTGTAGACGAGGGTGCCTCTAAGGGTGGTGTTGGGGTCCGTGTGGATCTGGAAGTGCATGTGTTCGGCAGTGCATAGAATGTCGTCGGTGCTGGTCGAGACCCCGATGGTGTTCTTGTGGACGATGGCGATTCCTCCTCCTACTCCGTTGGTGTGGTCTCTGCGGGTGATCTTATAGCCACCTGGGAAGGGACCATGAGTGCGTTTCGGGGCGGCCTTGAAGCAAGTGCGTGTCCGTCCGGGGTTGAGAGCGTGGAGTGTGGTGGCATCGTATCGGCGGTGGTCGTCGTGGCTGGCGCGGGGGCGCGAGGACCAGGGGTTCTGGCACTGGGCGCGGTCCAGGTGCGGACGGGCGCAGACGGGCTTGCCTTAGGCGCGACTTCGGCCTGCCAGCGGCGCGCTTGCTGCGCGCGGCCGCGCAGCGGCCGCCATATATGGGGATGTGGGAGGGAGGAGCAGCTGGGAGGTGGGAGGCAGGGGCAGCGAATGGTCAGTCAGGGGGGCGGGGCCGCAGGGGACGCAGCGGCGGGACCGGGAGCGGTGCGATGAAGGGAACAGAAGGCAGAAGGGCACGGGGATTACGGGGGCAACAAGGAACAGAGGGCAAAAACGGGCACAGAATCAAGGGGCAGCGGGGGAGACAGAAGGAAAAACGGGCACAGAATCACGGGGACAGCGAGGGAAACAGAAGGAAAAACGGGCACAGAATCACGGGGACAGCGAGGGAAACAGAAGGAAAAACGGGCACAGAATCACGGGGACAGCGAGGGAAACAGAAGGAAAATCGGGTACAGAATCAAGGGGACAGCGAGGGAAACAGAAGGAAAAACCGGGCACAGAATCAAGGGGACAGCGAGGGAACAGAAGGAAAAACCGGGCACAGAACAAATATAGGCACAGGGGGAAAAAACAGACAACAGCAGTCACAGACACCAAAGTAACAAAAGGCACTACAAAAGAACAGAAGAGGTACAAACCTACGACCTACCACTGGCCACCAGGGATGAGGCGCAGGTGGTAGCCTGCGGGTGGAGTTGGGCCTCGATCTTCCTCAGCAGCGGCAACTGGGGTAGGGACACACAGGGGGTGCTGTGCGGAGGGGGAGCGACCTACCTAGCAGGGTCAAGGGTCGTTCTCCTCACCGCGCAGCGGCCGCCATATATGGGGAGGTGGGAGGGAGGAGCAGCTGGGAGGCGGGAGGCAGGGGCAGCAAATGGTCAGTCAGGGGGGCGGGGCCGCAGGGGACGCAGCGGCGGGAACAGGAATGGTGCGACGAAGGGAACAGAAGGCAAAAGGGCACGGGGATTACGGGGGCAACAAGGAACAGAGGGCAAAAATGGGCACAGAATCAAGGGGCAGCGGGGGAGACAGAAGGAAAAACGGGCACAGAATCACGGGGACAGCGAGTGAAACAGAAGGAAAAACGGGCACAGAATCACGGGGACAGCGAGTGAAACAGAAGGAAAAACGGGCACAGAATCACGGGGACAGCGAGGGAAACAGAAGGAAAAACAGGCACAGAATCAAGGGGACAGCGAGGGAAACAGAAGGAAAAACCGGGCACAGAATCAAGGGGACAGCGAGGGAACAGAAGGAAAAACCGGGCACAGAACAAATATAGGCACAGGGGGAAAAAACAGACAACAGCAGTCACAGACACCAAAGTGACAAAAGGCACTACAAAAGAACAGAAGAGGTACAAACCTACGGCCTACCACTGGCCACCAGGGATGAGGCGCAGGTGGTAGCCTGCAGGTGGAGGAGGGCCTCGATCTTCCTCAGCAGCGGCAGCTGGGGCAGGGACACACAGGCGGTGCTGTGCGGAGGGGGAGCGACCTACCTAGCAGGGTCAAGAATCGCTCCTTATTAATTTATTTTAATTAAATTTTGCGGTTTTGTTCCGTAGCGGGTTGTGGGTTTATAAGGGAATAGGGTGGGAAGTAATTTATTTATAATTAATTAATAAATACATTTGATTAATTAATATTTATGTATTTGATATTTTATATTGTTAATTGTGGTAATTAATTAATTATTAATTAATTATTAATTGGTTGTTAATTATTAATAATTATTTGGTAAATATCTTAATTGTGTTATTTTTTTAGGAGCGGGTTATGGGTTTATAGGGGAATAGGGTGGGAAGTAATTTAATTATAATCAATTAATAAATAAATGTGATTAATTAACATTTATGTATTTAATATTTTATATTATTCATTGTGGTAATTAATTTCTTATTAATTAGTTATTAATTGGTTGTTAATTATTAATAATTCATTGGTAAATATTTTAATTGTGCTATTTTTTTAGGAACAGGTTGTGGGTTTATAGGGGAATAGGGTGGGAAGTAATTTAATTAAAAATAATAAATTTATATTTTTAATTATTTGATATTTATGTATTTAAAATGTTATACTATTAATTGTGATAAGTAATTATTATTAATTATTTATTAATTAGTTATTAATAATTATTAATTAATTATTCATTATGTTATTTGTGTCATTTTTTTAAGAGTGGGTTGTGGGTTGATAGGGGAGTAGGCTGGGAAGTAATTTCATTTTAATATATTTTTTAAAAATGTTTATTATAATATTTATTTTAAGTTGTTTTATAATGTCAATAGTGTGAATTAATTTATTATTGATTGTTTTTAAATTGCTAGTTAATTTAATTACTTAATTAATTATTAATTAATTATGTTAATAGTGTTATGTTTTTCAACATTGGTGGTGTCATTTATAGGGGAATATGGTGGAAGGTAAATTTTTTTAAATTAATTAATTATTTCTTAATTCATTTTAATTATTTTGCTTGAGTGAGAATAGTAAATGATTCCCTATGCAATCCAACACTTTCCCTACTGTTGCACTCGCTGGAGTGGGAATAGTAATTATTACCCTCCGCTATCCAACACTTTCCCTACTGTTGCACTATCTGGAGTGGTAATAGTAATTTATTCCCCTCCGCTATCCAAAACTTTCCCTACTGTTGCACTCGCTGGAGTGGGAATAGTAAATTATTCCCCTCCGCTATCCAACACTTTCCCTACTGTTGCACTCTCTGGAGTGGGAATAGTATTTTTTACCCCTACGCTATCCAACACTTTCCTTACTGTTGCACTCCCTGGAGTGGGAATAGTAAATTATTCCCCTCCGCTATCCAACACTTTCCTTACTTTTGCACTCGCTGGAGTGGGAATAGTAATTTATTCCCCTCCGCTATCCAAAACTTTCCCGACGTTGCACTCGCTGGAGTGGGAATAGTAAATTATTCCCCTCCGCTATCCAACACTTTTCCTACTGTTGCACTTTCTGGAGTGGGAATAGTAATTTTTACCCCTACGGTATCCAACACTTTCCCTAGTGTTGCACTCTCTGGAGTGGGAATAGTAATTGTTACCCCTATGCTATCCAACACTTTCCTTACTGTTGCACTCCCTGGAGTGGGAATAGTAAATTATTCCCCTCCGCTATGCAACACTTTCCTTACTGTTGCACTCCCTGGAGTGGGAATAGTAATTTATTCTCCTCCGCTATCCAAAACTTTCCCTAATGTTGCACTCGCTGGAGTGGGAATAGTAAATTATTCCCCTCCGCTATCCAACACTTTCCCTACTGTTGCACTCTCTGGAGTGGGAATAGTAATTTTTACCCCTACGCTATCCAACACTTTCCTTACTGTTGCACTCCCTGGAGTGGGAATAGTAAATTATTCCCCTCCGCTAGCCAACACTTTCCTTACTGTTGCACTCTCTGGAGTGGGAATAGTAAATTATTCCCCTCCACTATCCAACACTTTCCCTACTGTTGCACTCCCTGGAGTGGGAATAGTAATGTTATCCCCTCCGCTATCCAACATTTTCCCTACTGTTGCTGTTAATGTGGTGTCAAATTTAATTGAAAAGATTAAAAATATTTTAATATTTTAAATTATTATATATATATTTTATTTTTATTCTTATTTTACTGGTATATGTATATATATATATATATATATATATTTATAACATTTTTAATATGTTTCTAACATTTTATAATTTATTATGATAATTATTAATTAATATTATTAAGTAAATGTATATATTATATTTTATATATATTTGTTTCATTATTTTTAACATTATATTTATTATTTATTATTTTAAACATTTTGTAATAATTCTAACTGTTTTTTTAATTATATGTATTATTTACTTTATTTTACATTATTTTTTAAACATTTAGAAAAAACGATATTTTTGACAACGATTTTTTTAACAACGATATTTTTTTCCGATATTTTTGTACTTACCATTATGTAGATAGGACTTCGATATTCTGGACAACGATATTTTTGTCACGATATTTTTGTACATCGACATTTCTGTTGTCGATATTCTGTCAGTGATCCGGGCATTACCAACTCTTCTCAGCAAAGTTGCATCAACACTTCTCGGCAGGGCTGTTCTTCTTTTCATGGGTAATACTGACACTTCTTTGCACCATATAAGGGGGGTCCTTTATAGCCCTCAGTTTCTGATTTGATTGCGTTCTTTTTTTTTTTAAATACCCAGTGATTTAAAGACTTGCTGCAAAGGTTTTTTAGTACGAAAGTTTGAGGCGTATTTCTTGGCAAGGTCAACACTATCTTTCATGCTTCTGAGTTTGACGAAATGGGTTCCAATTTAAAATTGCTACGAATAATTGCATTTAACAGGTCCTGTGCAAAGCAACAAACCACTCCTGTTGTACGTCGGGTTCAAAGATGATGAAAAACTGCAGCCTATTCATTTAGTCAAAACATTTCCTCCCTGCCAATGAAAATGGAATGCTTTCTGGAAAAGTAAATTAGCTGAGTACTATGCGATACTGTGTTGTGCCTTCTGAACATTTTCCCTTCAGTATAAAGTATCAAGGACCCAATAAATACCATCCTCTTCAAGGTCTGGCGAGGAGGTGGACAAAGACATCAAACGGACCTACACACAGCTATGGCTTGTTAGACAACACCACGGACCCGGAAGCAGAGCAGAGCGTTACAGATCCGCACACGGAGCAGAGCACAGAGTGGAGCCGAAGGAGCTGAAGGAATTGAGGAGCCCGCCCACCCGACCCACCCGACTCAAACCGTCCGACCCGACTTAACCTGTCTATCGAAGGACGGCAGGCGGCGGGGGAGTAACCAGCTGGTGGTTGGCCACGGAGCATTTGGCGGACCATTGGAGCCCCGGCGCTGTACCTGTGTTTCCGACCCTGTGCCTCGATACTTGCTGTGAACGGGGGGAGCCAGCGCACAGAGGTTAGCTTGTTGAGGCACCAGCCCCCAGCCACCCTGCTGGGGCAAGATAGGAATAGCTCTAAGAAGCAGAAGGCGGGTCCAGCAGTTCACGGAGGCAGCCGGCGTTAGGCCATTGTGGTTTATGTCCGCTGCCCTGCCTACCCATCCCTGCCCCCCTTCCCCCCTCTCTCCTGCATCAGCCTGGGCACCCAGGCGGACAGCCCTTGACCCTCATACCGCCTGTGACCTTGTCTGACCCCAGAAGAATCCACGCAGAACCAAGAGGTGAGCTAGCACTTAATGGGCTCTCGTCAAGGGTAATAGAGGCGATACCCAAGGGCATAGGCTGCAAGGTCATTGGCTGCAAAGCGGTTGAAAAGGGCACAGGTGTGGTCTCCCAGAGAGCACTTGGAGGGATGCAAAGCCATAAGGGGGCCAAGTAAAGCGAACTGAGTGCCTGACACAGTGTGGTCCCCAGAAAAGCAGGGGTATAGATAGGTGGGAAGTAAAAAGACCGGCCTGGATGGTGCTGGTGTCCTGGGTCCCCCTCCTACCTCAACCCCCATTGCCTCCCCCACTCAAACGTACAGCAGGCATTGAAGGATTACATTTAAGATAGATCACACCTCCACATATCAATACATATCGTGGTTCAAAGGAAAAGCCATTAGCGAGCGGGAAGGCGGATGTCCTCCTGCCCACGGGAGGCAAAAAGTTGTAAAATGGGCAAGAAACGGGAGTACATGTACAGTGCACCCTCCACTCACCAATTGCAGAGAGTATCGATAAGATGAAGAAGAGGCAGTTTAACTCCAGTAACCCATAACCCCAGTATGATGAGGTCAGGAAGACTAAGGAAAGAAACAGCAAAAAACCACAGGAAGCATAATAAGGAAAACATTAAAGAGCCCATTGACATGGTATTAATAACCCTAACCCCTGAGCATCAGAACTTGACCCTGGATCTCCAGCTACCTCATACTTGTCCTTAGAACAGGATTTACATCCCCCCATTTACACAACAGTGGAAGAAACCTTAACATCACATGACCAGCTACCTAAACTGGACAACTCACTTGTAGAAACTGCAGAGGGAGCTCGAAAGATGACACTTGATTATTTCAAGACTGTCGCATAACATCCACAGCGACAAACGGCTCCATCAAAAAGATGGTTTCGCCCACATAACCTTGCCAAGACTCTCAGACAGGTGAACCTGTGCAAATAAATGTTCAAGCCATGATTCATGCCCATCCGTACACACAGGGTACTTGTGCACACTCAGGTGGTCCACCTAATATGGACGAGCCGCCTTTTCCTGTAAATCTTAAGTCGAGGTTAGTCACCCAGACAGACAATGAAATTAACCATCAGTAATCAACGCGATACGGTATTAATGTACAAAACCCCTCTCCAATCACCATCTCAAGTGATGGCTCCCCCATTAACCTGAGGCCTTCTCCGCTTCAGGAAACCAATAATTCATACATTAATAGTACACAATCCCCGGGTAACAATATCACCAGTCACCCAGCAGCGCAATGGACCAGGATCTCGCCCGGAAATGTTAAACTTCTTCCACCAAAGTATCTGCCAGACCTGGACAAACATGATCATCCTAGTATGAAGTAAGGAGAGCCAAACGACCGCTTTTATTAGATCTTTCTTTTTGTTGAGCAGATTCCAACAGGATCACAAGTATACATGAAGCCCTCGCAATGGTGGTGGATGAGCCAAATTCAATCTGGCCCCAACTCCTGCAAACTCTACAATCCACAGTCATTGCATAAAACTATCACTCGGACAAACTCGATCTCCAGGTCGATCTTTTAAATGTACTTGCAGTGTACACAGTAGGGATAGACAGCAAACCGGAAAGCCTCAACAAATTGATAACAAAAGCACAATCAAAAGTCAATTTGGGGGGCGTGGCCAAGTAAGATGGCTGAGCGGACGTGAGCCGCTTCAGCTCCGGACCCCGACGACTGCCACACGACCTTCGAGGGCGAATGGTGAGCCCCACGCTGCTTCTCCACGACTCGCGGTGACCGGGGAACCGCCGGGACTCCTGTGGTTCCGATGGAGACACGGCGACGCAACATAGTTGGCCTTATTCCCGAGACACCAGACCACGAGGCCGCCCGCAAGATGGCGTAGCGGCGCGTCTCGGTTCCCCCTGCGGGCCCTTTGGGCATCGAAGTGGATGGGCGCCGACTCTGCACACGGAGCCGCGCTTCGCTTCCCCTGACCCGGTGGAAGTACTGGGGGACGCGGATGCCACTTACCGCGTCCCGTGACGTTGTTGATCCAGTGGGAGCATCCGGAGGAGGGCCGAGAGATGATCGTGGCACCTGGGGAGGCGGGGTGCGGCTGGTCTTCAGAGGCAGTGGCGACAGGTGGAGCGCGGGTGACCGGCGCAGAACACCCTTGACAGGTCAGTCTCTTCCCGGCTGGCTCCGTATCGGCGGGCCTGGAGAACGTTGGCCTAGAAGCTTGCAGCCTGACCTTAAGATGGCGGCGATGCGGCGGAGCCGTTGGTAGCTGGCCCCACAACGAGAGCTGCGGCCGTACGGGGGGCTCCATCCTTGAGTCATTTCCCCGCGAGGTGGGACTCACGGCGCTAACTGCGGCGACATCTGGGGGCTGCTGGTCCCACTCGGGGGCGCTGCCCGCTTTGCCTGACCCCTTCAGGGCGCCTTGCCCCGCTGACATCTGGGAGCTGCTGGTCCCACCCGGGGGCGCTACCCGCTCTGCCTGGCCCCATCAGGGCGCCTTGACCCCGCTGGCTATTAAGGAGCTGTGGCTGGCGTGGGGAGGGCGCAAGGGATCTACACGCACTCTTGGGGGTCTGTCAGCTTGCACCGCCCTGATCCAGTGCCTCGGACCCTACGCTGTGCAGGACTCTACCCTTATGCCGCCTAAGAAAAGTGCCAACAAGGTTTCTCGCTACTTTACCGCACCTGATAAGGCCTCCCTCTCAACGGACGCCTCCCAGCAACAGGCCATGTCCCTTACAAGAGAAGAATTGGTGGCCTCTCTACGGGACTTCAAGGCAGAACTATGTCAAGAATTCAAGCGAGACTTACGGTCCTCTCTGGACCAGCTGAAGGCCGACCTCACAGAGCAAATGTCGACTCTCCACCAGGATGTGGATGCAGTGGGCACCAGGGTGCTGGAGGTAGAGGAGCAGACCCAGGACCTCTCGACCCGGGTCGCCAAACTGCAGGATTCCCAGCAGTCCTTCAGATCCAACTCCAGCAGATCACTCTGAAGGCGGAGGACTTGGAGACCAGGACCCGGCGGGAGAACATAAGGATCCGGGACTTGGAGGAGGGAGTGGAGGGGCCTGACCTGGAGGCTTTCGTGACGGGCCTCTTAGCAGAGCTCCTATCCCCCCAACAGCTGAAGCTTAAAATGGACCGGGTCCACCGAGTGGGCAATCAACAGACGGGAGGGCGAAGAAGGCCGCGGGACGTACTGGTTAAGATGCACTCGTTCACCACGAAGGAGGCCATCCTTCTTGCGGCGAGGAAGAAGAAAGAAGTGTCCTTCCAAGGCTTCAATTGCTCCCTCTATCAGGATCTAGCCCCCTCCACTTTGGCGCGCTGCCAAACGCTACGACCTGTCACCTCCAAGCTGCGGGATGAAGGGGTCCGCTACCGCTGGACGTTTCCCTTTGGCCTCTCGTTTGAATATCACAATAAGCCGCATCATGTCACAGAGCTCTCTGAGGGTCTCCGCATCCTGGGCCTCCCTCTTCCGGACGATGCGATCGCAGCTGGGCCCTCTGGGGGGGCAGGTGTGCCCGGGAGGGGCTCCAAGCCCTGGCAGACGGTCGCGAGGGCCTGAAGATCCCCGAGTACCACTTCCACATCCAATGGGCCTCCGTGAACGTCTGGATCTTCGCCTGGGCAATAGACCGGGGGGATGCTTTCAGAGGTGATACTGCACAGCGGCGGGGAGGTCTCGGCCTTCTGGGGAGCTCGATGGCCGCCGTGGTCTCTGCATCTGCTTCCTTTGGACACTGAGGTTTTTATTTTATTTCTTTTGGTCTCGCACCCCGGATCCCGCAGGAGTGCGGATTGGGATCTGCTGGGGACCTGCCTTGGGCGACCGGCCGAGTTGGGGCTGACCCGGATCTACCATTCTATTGGATCTCCGAAAGGCACGGGGCCCTGGCTGTGGGCGTGGTGGAGTGCCCTGCCGCATTTCGCTCACCTGCAGTGTCTGACAATCGAGGACTACCGGTGTTGACTCCGGCCATCATCTGTTCCTGGGCGTGGGAAGATACCGCTCGGCCAGCACGGACTATGAGGTTTCCTTGCTTGCAATTTACGTTTTCTCTGGTTATGGTCATAGGCTCTACTGTTCCTTAGCATTTGGCAGTCGGGGGGTGCGGGCCTTGTCCGGACCTCCCAGAATTCTCCCTATTTTTCCTGGGGAATTCCTAGCCATAGGCTGGATGGCCGTATGGCTTATTGTTTTTTGGGGTTTGTTTGGGGTTGTGGGGGGGGGAGGGTTCTCTGGTGGTGGTGCTTGGGATTTGCTTTTTCTTAGTCTCTATTCATATGCATGACAGACGAGGGGTGAGGAACGGTTTGCCTCGAAGTCCTGGGAGGGAACGCCGTTGCCGGGTTGGAGTGGGGTCAGGGGAGCGGGTGGGGGCGGGTAGGAGTCTCATGGGGCGAGAGGAGGGTGCTCCCTACATATGGTGACCATTGCATCCTGGAATGTCAAGGGACTGAATTCCCCCCACAAGCACCGGAAAATCTGGAAATATTTATTAGATCGTCGGTTTGAGGTGGTTGGCCTTCAGGAGACTCATCTTAAGAAATCAGAGGACTCCAGGCTGCGCCACAAGTCCTATCCGTTAATATACAAGTTGTCCTCTAGCTCCAAACATGACGGGGTGGCCTTACTCTTCCATAGCTCTACTAAATTTCTGCATGAGGCAACCAGAACAGATCGGGATGGCCGCTTATTGATGGTCAAGGGGCGACTCAAGGGCACCCTATGTACCTTCGCTACTCTTTATGCACCTAACACAGGCCAAACCACGTTCCTCACGCACGCACTTGACATGCTTGGCGGGTTTGCGGAGGGCCCAGTGGTCCTTCTGGGGGATTTCAACTTGACATGGCAGGGGTCCCTAGATAGCTCACAGTCCCATAGGGCAACCAACACCGTTTTTTCACAAGGGCTCAAACAACAGCTGTCCACGCTAGGCCTCTGCGATGCCTGGCGAACACTGCATCCCACTACTAAAGATTACACCTACTACTCGCATGTGCACCAAACCTATTCTAGGATCGACTATATCTTCATTAGTCAGCTGCTAAGGGGGCCTCTACAGGTGGCACAGATACTACCGATTGCTCTCTCCGATCACAGTTTGATTACTATAGGTCTGGTGTGGGAGGGACCCATCACAGGACAGCCGTGGTGGTTCTTCCCAGTTGCAATTACACGAGATGTACTCCTCTGCGAGGAACTGAGGACTTCCATCAGCAAGTACTTTACGCATAATACACCCCAAGTCACTAATTCTCAAAACAATTGGGACGCTTTTAAAGCAGTCCTCCGGGGCAAATGTATCCAACTTAATGCGACTCTTAATAGTAGGAGGCGGGAGGAACGGGTTGCGCTGGAACGGGAGTTAGAGTCAGTTGAACGGGCGCACAAGGCTACCCCTACCCGAGTGCTGCAGCGCCAACTTACCGCGGTGCGAGGTAAACTACGCTCCATTTATGATAACAGAGCGGAGTACACATTGTTGAAACTTCGCCAGACGTCCTACACACAGGGGGACAAGGTGGGACCACATTTAGCGCGCCAATTATGAGTGAAACAGGAATATATTGGGGGCATCCGTGACCAGGGGGGACAGACCACACACACCGATACCGCTAAAGCTAATCTCTTCGGTGAGTTCTACGGGAACCTTTATCGGGGCTAATCCCCGGACGTGGCCCTACAGCAATGCTACTTAGACACAGTGACACTCCCCAAGATCTCCCCCATAGCCGCGGAGACTTTGGACTCCCCTATCTCGGCCGAGGAGGTAGAAAAGGCCATCACTCGGCTAAAACTGCACAAAGCCCCCGGACCCGATGGTCTAACGGCTCAATTCTACAAATGCTTCGCACAAGAGCTGACACCTCACCTGGTCGAGCTTTTCCAGGCGATCGCGGCAGATGCACGGGTCTCCGCCTCGATGGCTGAAGCCGTAATCACGGTTATACCTAAACCGGGCAAGAACCCCTCCTTGTGCTCCTCCTATCGGCCCATCGCCCTTCTTAAATTTGGATACGAAACTTTATTCTTCGATCCTCGCGGCTCGAATGGAGGACTTGATGCCTGACCTCGTCCATCCTGACCAATCGGGCTTCATCAAAGGGAGGCAAACACACGAAAACATCCGCCGCACCATCCATCTTATTGAGAAAGCCTCTAAATTTAAAATCCCTGCGATCTTGGTCGGGCTTGATGCGGAAAAGGCCTTTGACAGGGTAGACTGGTCCTTCCTCTTTCTCGCATTGCGACGATTTGGCTTTGGGAACCCATTCCTTAACATGATTAGAGCCAATTACTCGCTTCCCAGCTCCTGGGTAGTGGTCAATGGCTGTGCTTCTCTCCCCTTTACTCTGAGCAGAGGCACGCGGCAGGGGTGCCCCCTTTCCCCCCTCCTATTTGCCCTCAGCATTGAACCTCTGGCGGCGCGGCTTCGAGCTAATGCAGGGATACAGGGTATTCGTTTTAGTGGCACTGACCACAAGGTGTCCCTGTTTGCTGACGATATCCTTCTTTCTCTCACGGAACCCTCCTCGTCCCTTCTGGCAGTACAAGACAAATTGGCCGATTTCGAGAGCGTGGCGGGATTCCGGGTCAACCTCACTAGATCTTCCATACTCAACCTTACGCTTCCCGCCGGGGAAGTGGCGCGGTTGCGGGGTCAGTCTCCCCTCCAATGGGCAAAACATTCCCTTTTATACTTGGGGGTCCGCCTCACAGCCAAAGTGGTGGACCTCTACAGGGCAAACTTTCCCCCCCTAGTGACCCAGCTGCAGCAGGACTTCAAGAGGTGGCAGCCCCTCTACATCTCCTGGTTGGGACGGATTAACGCGGTCAAAATGACGGTCCTTCCTAAGCTACTGTACCTCTTTCAGGCTTTACCAGTTGCGCTGGACCGCGACCTTTTGCCGCGCCTCCGCTCATTTGTTACCAAATTCATTTGGCAGGGGGGACGAACGAGACTCCCTTTTCATGTATTGCGGCAGCCTAGAGCTGCGGGAGGGGTAACTTTGCCGGATTTTACTCTATATCACCAAGCAGCGCAGCTACGAGTGGTGACGGAGTGGTCGGCGAACGCGTCCAATAAGCATTGGCTGCACATGGACCGCTCCATTGTAGGGCGCTCCATTTGGGATGTCCTGTGGAAACCTAAGTGTGACAGGCCCGCGAACGCTTATATAAGTACACCTACACGCACCACCTTGTCCGTCTGGGATCAGGTCCCTTGGTGGATGTCATTAAATCTTACGGTATAGGTCTTGTAAATTATGCGGATGACACCCAGCTTATTCTCTCTTGGGATAGAGAACAGTCATTTTCTGTGGAAAACTTTCATGCATGTATGCAGAGTGTGGTATATTGGCTGCGAAATAACTCCCTGCAATTTAATGCAGGATAAAACAGAGTTTCTTTATATTGCAGGTGGAAGAGTACCACATCCTCTCCCAGCCAATATGTGGCCGACTACTGCTGATGCCCCGCTGGTACCCTCTAAATCTGTTCGTAACCTGGGAATTTGCTTTAATGATGAGTTGACTTTGGAAAATCAAGTCAACAAGACGGTTGGGAGTTGCTACTCCCTTATTAGAGTTCTTAAAAAAGTACTCCCCATGCTCCCGGTACATACTCGTGCTCTGGTAGTAAGGAGCGTCATCCTGAGTAGGATAGATTATTGTAATGCCTTGCTATTGGAGTCTCCTAAATACCTAATGGGGAGACTGCAGAGAATCCAGAATATAGCAGCTAAGTTGGCCTTGACGAGACCTCGTCAGTCCTCCTCCTCTCAGGCTCTGATGGACCTTCATTGGCTTCCAATCCTGCAGAGGGTTCATTTTAAATCCCTCTGTGTTGTGTTTAAGGCATTGCACGGTCGTGGGCCATTACCTTTGCAGAGGAAATTCAGTTGGTATGTTCCCACCCGTTGCCTCAGATCTTCCTCTGCTAACTGGGTGAAAGTGCCTAGGGTCAAGAGAGCTAAACTGGGGGGGCAAGCTTTCAGCATTGCTGCTGCAAGACTTTGGAATAGCCTACCCACGGAGTTGCGACAGATGACGGATTTTATGCGTTTCAGGAAGAAATTGAAGACCTGGCTCTTCCCCAGAGTTTGATGCCTCCTACTCTTTATCACAGGCTCTCTTCCGTCTCTCAGCGCCAGGATACCCGGCGGGTCACAGTGCGCTCTATAAATAGCCCTTACATTACATTACATTACATTACATTACGAGAAGGGAGGGTTGGACCACATTTCCCTCCCCCTACACGCCCATCCATTTTAACCCGGCCTTTCCGCCGGCCTTGCAGGAGGGACCTTTCGATTGCCGGAGAGAAGGGGGATGCTTAAAACTCGCTGACTTATTCCACAATCAGGATGTGCTGATGTTCGAGAGTTGCAAGCGTGAGTTCCTGATACCACACAGCGAACACTACCACTATCTCCAACTTAAGCACTAGGCCACACTACCCCACATAAGGGAGGCTGCCACTCGAGATTTAACGCCCATGGAGACACTGGCGATACGCAGGGCGGGCTCTATGAAAGGCGTCATATCCGCTCTCTACACATTGCTACTGAACACACTCCATGCACCCAGGGCCCGATACACGTCTTTTTGGGACCAGATCCTAGGATGTGAGGTCACTGAAGAGGAATGGAAGCATTTATGGGGGGACATCACTAGGCACAACAAATCAATGGCACTGAGGGAAGCGCATTACAAAACTCTGTTCGATTGGTATCTCTATCCCACCAAATTAAAACGTATTTTCCCCGACTCTTCCGATCTCTGCTGGCGGGGATGCGGGCTACAGGGGGACTTCCATCACATATGGTGGGATTGTCCGAGTATTCGTCCTTTCTGGGAGGAGATTCTCTCCCACCTTAAAGAGATGTTGGGAAACCAAGTCCCGACGAGTATTGAGGGGATCCTACTGGCAATTAGGGATCCAGCGCTGGACCATATGCTATCCTCAGACAAAGCTATCCTGTGGATGTGTTTAGGGGCGGCAAAGCTTACAATAGCAGCGGCGTGGAAAAAGGCAGGTACACTGGCAACATCCCTCTGGCATGCCCGCTTATGGAGGCTCCTATCCATGGAAAGACTTGCAGTGATCTTCAAAGATGATTACCCGTCCTTCGAACTTCAGTGGGGTCCACTGGTTACATTCCTTTCAGGAGGTCTTCCCTCGGCAGTTTGTCCCCCCTCAGTAAGGCATATGCATCTATTCCAGCTTTAAAGTGGACTGACGGGGCGTTTGACTGGAGGGCCTTGTGGGTCCCACATGACACGTCTCACCTCGTTGCATAGAGCTTACAGTAGAATTGTTGTTCAATATTATTGCATTTTGTAATATCACCACCACCAGGGAGGGAGGGGGGTGGGGAGGGTGGGGGGGGAGGGCTTATGTTAGATGTCATAGCAGTGGCATTTTCATGTTCGGGTTGTAATGATAACTAAGCATCCTCTATGGTCTCATGGGGAGGAGTGTTGGGCTCTCGGGATGTTTGAAACTGAATTCTAATTGGCGGATTGTATAAGGCCCTGGAGTCGGCTCGTCCGCACTGTACTTCTAATTTTCCTGTGCTTTATGATGCTTAATAAAAAGATTTTTGATAAAAAGTCAATTTGGTACAATCAGTATGCTGCTGCTCCCCAATAATCGACAGTTTGTCTTCTCTTCCCTCGTTCCTCACCACGGTCCTGACAGAAATCAGGAAACTACCTGTAGAATCACAGGGTTAGACTCATCATTTATATAAAACTGACCTGGTTGCCCAGATCGTTCCAAAAGCACATAACTCATCGTTCCAAAAGCACATATCTCAAAGCAAGAAATTAGTACAGGAAACAAAGTTCCCGGTATGAGGGCTAAGGTACCCCCTAAAGAAGTCATAGTGGTTGTCCCATCACCCGATCATCAATCAGCAAGTCCTAAGTGTAGATATTTACAACAACCCAAGATAAATAACACAGATTAATCAGGGTTGAGGGTTGAACCAACGGCCTTGTCAAAGCTAACGACATCACTGGGCAACGGGGATGCCGGATCAGGCAACGGAACTATGAGCAAATCATTGCAAAAGCGAAACCTGAGCAAGAGGGAAAAAAAAAAAACTTCGAAAACAGCAAAATAAGACCAGCCACACAACCCTAAAAACAGACAGTGACTCCTTTTTAACCCACAATAGCAAAATACGAACTGGCTCGATAGGTAGTGAAAGCAGTTCTTCTTCTTCACTGCAACCAACTATAATGACACCTCTAAAGGCAGCAGTTGGACAGACAGGTAATATGTCACAGGCATTAGGCCACTGCAACGAAGCTAGGCAAACCCCAGCGCACACAGGGGAAGCCCCACTGGGGAAACAACAAACTCTGACCTCAGCAGAACCAAATAGGGAACCTTTGTCAACACCATCCCCGATGCCTCCTGCCAGCAGATTAGGAGTTTCAACATCCCACACAGACAAAGTATTTGTGACCATAGTGAAGCAAAGAAAAGTAGCTAAAGAGCAGCACAGCAATGACCCAAGGTCAGGAGGCAAGGAGAGTATTTGGATAACAATCGAAAAAAGACCTGGGTACTGTGAAAGTACGTAAAGAAGTCCTTAATAAGGCAACTTAACAGCATTACAGTCATTTCGACGAGCAAAAGCAATGGGTAACAACAGTCCTATGCAGGAATGAGCCAGTCCACACAGGGGACAAGAGCAACATAGTGGAGCTAGGACAGGATCTGGTTACAACAAATCAAACATCCAAATTGCTGTTTATTCCTGAGTACCCCTCCCAAAGCCCGCATGACATCTTGAACAGAGGGAACATTCTTAAGTTGTTTAAATTTATTCCTAAATTGTGTAAACTCAAATCTAGTCACATAGTAGCAATGGAATTTATACCCCCTAAAGGTAAACAAATCACTGAACCCACACTAATTACATTGGCATCAGTAGCAATCAAGGAGCTGGTACTATCGAGATCCACATCAATTTAACAGGTGGGGCATCAAAATAATTGCCCAGAAAGACTTAGGGTATCCGACGGTATTAGCAAAGCCTTAGGTCACTTCTAACAACACCAGTAATCCCCCATTCTCAATATTAAAAAACGCCTTAGGCCGAGCCGCAACAGGAAGCAAATCCAAAAAGATAGAGGAGCCAAATCATCCGAAAGATGACTGGGCGTTGCTGCCAGTCGTCCTATCCGGAGAATGTCACGACTGAAATAGTGTTTCAACAGCAGTCGACGCCAAAACATCCGGATTATCAGTGTGCTCTTGGAACATCAATGACCTTACCCCGAAAATCCAGTCCCAGGATGAGACAATGTTCTTAAAGAAAATGAAGAAGATGGTACATGCACTCTAGAAGTAGTTAAGAAAAGTTAATTTAAGAAGGTAAGTCTTTTTGTGCGTGCAAACAGGGTATCGCTTACTGATCCAAAAGCGTAAAAGCAATTATCTCTCTTACATCATCCTCTCATTTTTTTAATTACTCCCATCACTGTAACACTTTTCATGATATTCTTTCTTCCTTCCTTCCTTTCTTACTCTTCTTTCCATTTCTTTCACTTCATCTCATGCTTTTTGCCCACTTAGGGGCATATTCTCAAGGACTTATCGCCAATTTATCGGCACTTTAGCGCCGCAAAAGTGGCGATAGATATTTCGCCATATTCTCAAGCTGGTGCAAACTGCCGATATTGCCAGTTTTCCAGCGATAGCTGCCGCAAAAAACATCGCCACGGATGAGAGCGACAACTAACCCTAATGATATGCAGAGTAGGCGTTCCCGTGCAAAAACACACGAAAACACCACTTCGCGATATTCTCAACAACCAGCCAGATCTGCGATGCGATCCAAAAACAGGCGATAAGGCGCGTTAGCAGCAGGGATTTAACACCTGCCTTTTACTGGTGTTAAGCAGGACGACAACCTGCAGTATGAAAGGGAGCCCAGCCCAGAGCCACATCTGAAGACCAACACATGTCATGGAGCTACTGATCATGCAGATCGGAGACCCAAGAGGTCCACAACACCCACCGCCACCACCCCCAGGCCCCCCCCGCCCCCCCCGGACTACCACCCAGGCAGCGCAGAACAAGACAGCTGACCTTCCGAAAACGGCATGGCCCCTCAGCCACACAATTGCAGACTGTGGGGAGGGGTGGGAACCAAGTATGCGTGAAGGAGGTAAGTCACCCATGAAAAAGAATGTACACATTGCCAAGTGTGGCGGTGGTGTGCTGGATAGTCTTCAGTATGCAGAGCACAGACATGTCCATGTGGACATATACTGCTGGTGTTTGTAGTGGTGTGGACAGTGGACGCAACCATGTTACCTCAGGCAGTGGGGAAGACCTCGGTCATGTAGCTGTGTCGTCCCCCCCTGTAAGCGTAAGCGGAGTGGGCTCGTCCGGCGTACGCCAGTCCAGCGTAGGAGTGTGAATAAATAGACCGGGGCTCTGGGCGTGGTTCTCTTCCGGGATGGCCAACACGTCTGCCAGGGCAGTGCCCCTCATCCTGCCACGAGTCTGCCACTGTGACCGCCAGCCTCCTCAGCCGATCGCTGGCTTCCGCGACACAGGTCCCCAGCGCACCCAGCGGCACAGCACCGCGGAGTTATGTGTGTGCTGAATACTGCCTTCGGCCTACACTGCGGCCAGCAGGACCCCCAATTCAAATTGAGTCTTGATTTATTGATGGCGCAGTCCAGTAGGCAACAGACATTGCTTCCAGTGTGGCCCGCCCGGACGACGCATCATTGCTGGCTGCACACCCGCTGAGCGCTTCAGGTGCCACTAACTCTGTGCAGCTTAAGTCAACGCCACGTGGCTGTGGGCCCTTGCTGACCGCTGCCTCCAGCCTACACTGTGGTCAGCAGGGCTCACACAAATCAAATCCAATCCTGGCCTGCAAGGACACGCCATCATCGCTGGCTGCACACCCACCACCACTGCCAGGACAACCTCCAACCAACAACTGCCAGAGTCGGAGGAGTCTTACAGCCAGCCTATCAAAGTGGCTCACACCTGTCTTGGATGCCATCATCAGCTTGATACCCTGCTCAGCTCTTCAGGTGCCACTAACTCAGTGCACCACAAGTCATGGACCCTTTATGATTGAGTCTTGTGTGTGTGATGTCAGAGCTGGTGCCCCTACCTCAGTGCACCACAAGTCATGGACCCTTCCTGATTGAGTCTTGTGTGTCTGAAACGTTGATCACTGTTCTAGTTGTTGCCAGTATCGGGGTCATGGCTCATACATGCCAAGTGTTGTGTGTATCTGTATTGCCGCCGCATGTGCCAAATGCCTAGCCTTAATCGCAGCGCGAGTACAGCCAGGCATGAACTCTACATCTATGTCCGCCCTATCCTTACCATAGGCCTACACTCACGTGGCCACCCACCTTCAACGGCCAACATCACAGTGTCGTTGTCAGGCTTGTGGACATGCGCAGACAGGCATGACAATGGTGTGCCATAGGAGTGCAAGTGATGCAACCACGCAGCGCACACAAGTAAATAGGCTCGGGGGGAGGGAGGAGCAGCTGTGAGGCAACGTAACACACAGTGATGCCGCTCATTTGCCACATGCAAGTCATTTCAAACATGAATCCCAAAGTCGCACACATCCCACCCCACCCCCAACAAGCCACATCACATTTTCTGAATGCAAGCAGATGACAAACTAACATTAGGGATGAAAGCTCCATTGTCTGAACTGTCAGGCGGAAGCACATCTGCACCTCCGACCTCGGAATTGCATGTGCCCGGCACCCTCTGACAGATACTATAGCAGCTGATGACGACTCCCACACTACGCACAGCCCGACAAAAGACCAACGTATACACACCCCACACACAGAAGTCCTTGCTCGAAGTTATCTTGCATGGAATGGCCTTCACACTTACTCCCACACCATCCCAGGCGTACAACCGTTGCACACTAAAGCAAATCATTGATCCGAGCTGTGGCATTTCATCCACAGAACTGGTGCAGGTCAGAACAGTGCCGCTTCAACAAGAGCCACTAACGCAATGGCAGAACATTCCAGACACATGCACAACCCCTGTCACATGGAACTGTACCGTGCACGTATGCTGCATTTACTGGGGACACTGCCATTGGCAGTGCTGGGGATCAGTTACCAGCCAAGCTTCCGCCTTGCCAACGTCACCTGCGTCCAGCCTGTGTTGCATTGTCGATCATGCATATTCAAGTGGTCCATGGTTGTCTGCCTATCCAACAGGACGGTGGCTGAACTGGATTTTGACATGTGTGTGCGCCCCCTGTTGGCCCACGACCAGGAGTGTCACCATGATACCCGTTTATGGGATGCCTTGATACTTGGCATACATGCTGGCAGCTGGACCTGGGATATTCCACAACTCCTCGTGTGCAGTGACCACATTGAACCGCTCCCCTATTGGGCTGTAGTGCTAATTGGTGAAAGGGGGTGGACGCAGCACATCTGTCCGAACCTGCTAATGAATTGCCTCGCCGTCCTGTTTGATGAAGTCGACAACGACCTCATGTTGGAAATGATAGCCTACGAAGCTGCAATCGCTTTCATGGACGAGTAACTACGTACCTGCAACCACAACAGATTGGAACCCATTGCACATGTCCCGACACCTTGTTGCATCTTGGAGATCTGGTCACATATCCCACGACAACAGTGGACATGGCTGCATTCGCCTGGACTTCGAATACATGAGCGGACAACAACACGGGTTAACAAACACCTGTGAAAGGTGAGGCACTCCCCCGGAGTGGACAGCGGCACTTGGCAACGTTCCTCATTCTGACATACTGCTGCATTGGTCTGCATGTTGTGGCACTTATCTTGCCCGTACTGACACGCATATGCTAATAAAATCTATGCACCTTCACTTGTATTCAACTGTGATGAGTGTTGATTTGAATGACAATGTGTGTCTCACTGCCTATCTGGGTCACGGCCATACATGCGCATTGATAACATTACCCAGGGAGTACCTTTTTGTGGAATCACTGTCCCTACATTCATCCATACTTTCATACTTGATTGATCATAGCCATGACACATCTGTGTGAATTAGAATGTTTTATTCGCATTCAGTGGAGTGTTGAAACTGGACCAGTACAGGGCCATGCAAACCCCACTTTACATTGTTGCCCCGTGGAGGGCCAGCCAGAGTCCTTTAGGGATTGACAAGTTCATCGGAAGAGGAAGACTTCAGTCCGCAGTGTGATTGCTGTGTCATTGGTAACCAAACCAAATATGGCAGTCCATGTCGAGGTCCAAGGTGAGTGTCGCTGAGTGTATCGGGGGACAGTGGAAGGTTTTATTCCAGGGCATGATGCAGAGGGCAGAACCAAGCTGATACAGGCCATATGGCGGAGATGAATGCTGCCACTTTATTCTTACCACAAAGCCAGATTCATCATCATCTTCGTCCTCTGATGTGTCAGGTGCCTCACATGTGGGTGGTGGTGTTTAGTCTGCATCACTGTGTGGCACTTACACATCAGGGGCCGGAGGTGGAATGTTTGCCGCACTGTGTGGCACTGACACTTCAGGGGGCGGAGATGTGGCTGGAGTAGTAGCAGCAGCATTCATCCCCACCGGGCCTTGTGGCAGCAATGCCATGACAAGGATCTGCAGGGCATGGAAGATCACAGCTACATCTCGCTGGTGTGCAGCCGTGGCAAACATTCTTTCCGCCTGCATCCGCTCCAAGCTCTCCATCATTCTCCTTATGTGTCCCAACTCCCGGCTGACATCGCTCGAGCCACAGACAGTTGTTCTTGGCTCAGAGTCATGACTCCAGCGATGTCAGCCATGGGTTTTTTGGAGAGCATGGAGCGGACAGTGGGTGTCCGTTAGGGACTGTAAGTCGTCCCTGATGGGACTTAGACACCCACGTATGGCATCTAGTTTGGCTGCCATGAGGTCTAATCCCACCCGCAGCTGATCAGCCATCTTCTCCTGGCACCCTAACACACGGCGTTGGAATGCCATGTGTTGGTCGTGGGGGTCCTGGGAGACAGCCGTAGTGGTGGGTGCTTCCTGCTTGCTGTGTGGTCTGTGCAGGGGGTGGGGTCTCCTCGATGCAGCTGTGCTGCCCTGCTCCTGGAGGTGGGGTGCCGAAGCTGTCCATGAGCTGTTGGAGGGCGTCGGTGTCGATGTTGGGGAGGTCCTCTTCATCATCATTGCTGAGTTGTTGGGTCTGCTCTGCAGGAGGTGTTGATTCTCCCTCTGCAATGTGAAGGGGAAATGCAGATTGACATTGTGTTCACATGTATGTTCACGCATTGTACAAGTTTACTAACAGACTGCATGACAATGTACATTGTGACTGTTTGTGAGGAGATGCCTATTTGATGCGGGACAGATGACATTTTTACACCATCAGGGATGTGAGGTTGTACTTGTACATTATCATTTCACAGTTTCCTGCTATGCCAAATGCGAATGGCCATTTTCTACACACAAGCGGCAGCAGTTGTGTCCTCTGTTCTGTTGTGAAAGTGTTGCAGTTTGTTCCACATTATTGTCAATGTTGAGGTGCTCTGATTCTTATGTGTGTGTGCTGCATTGTGGGTGTGTTGCCCCTTCAGCTCTGATTTGGCTGGCCCTTATCCCTTTCAGGCGGTGTGCCTTTCACTTCTGTGCTTATACAGTGCTGAGATATTGCAGACTTGGGTAAATTGGGCTCTTGGTTGGAGTTGTGACTCTTGGGCATGGTTTGTCCGCAGATGTGCTATACTTAATTGTGCACGTGTGCCATTGTGCCCATCTCCCCCCGTCCCCCAGTCCCTGGTCGTTACTCACCCTGTTGCTGTTGGCTCAGGTCATGTTGTGCAGTGTCCGGTCCCCCAACTCCTGCCACCGTCTCCCCAATGATGACTCGGGTCACCATTTCCTCCATCTCATCCAGCTCCTGGTGTGTCGCTGGACTCCCACCTCCAGTCTGCATTGCTGCTTTCAGGTTGGCTGCGAGTTTCAGCTTGGTTTTGCGCTTCACATCAGTCCAGCGCTTCTTGCAGTTGTCCACTTCCCTTCTCTTCACTCCGACTGCATTCACCTTGGCCAAGATAGACTGCCATATTGTATTTTTAGTTGCCAATGACACAGTAGAGGTGATGAACAGTTGGTGGTGGTGTTCTATCACCTCTGTAATGAGGATCTGGTTTTCCTGCGTACTGAAATGCGGGTTCCTCTTATTCTTTTCCTTGCCCTTCCCTGTCCCCGAGGTCCCAGGCTGGTCCTCCGTGGGGCTTGTGGGGTTCTGGTTGTCCTCTGTACTTGCTCCGGCTACCTCCATGGTGCTTCGCAGTTGTTTGTGTTTTGTTAGTGTTTTTTGTTGCCACTTTTATAGTGGTTTTTCCCGCCTGACTTGTGGGACTTGCAGGCCTGGCGCTGCTTATCGCTGAATTTTTTATCGCAGTTGGGCCCATCGCAACTTTTTTCACGTCAAGTTTAGATTTTTATCGCCGTCCCGGTAATTTTATCGCGGACATTTGACGCGTTATCGGGAAACTATCGCATGTTACCGCCTTGTTGAGAATAAGACTTTAACACGGAGTTATTTTCCCGCGATAGACGGCGATGTGAAAAATTGCGTCAACCTATTTTGGCGATGATTATCGCACGTTCTTGAGAATATCCCCCTAAGTTTCTGAGCTGCATAGCGCGTGTATTCATTCACCCCATGCGGGTTTCTCTTTCAAGATGGCTCTCATGGTTCACTCGTTTACCTTCCGCTCACGTGGTCCATCATCTAGCTGCTTATCCCTAACTTCCGCACTGCTAGCAGCGTTTGTGCCACTTTCTGCATCCGTTCAACGGGAGGCCGAACTCCTGCTCCTATGACGGTAAGATTCATTGACCACACTGTGGTATTGTTTATTACTCTCGCTAATATCGCACGTTATTTTAACTTTCTTCGCCTATCGTTTTCAAGCTTCAATTGTGACCTCTTTGTTTATACTCTACGTGCATGTCACCGGGCATAACATTTTTGCTTTTTGAACCAGCTCCTTAACACTCTTGGGTTCGAAGGTATAGTCAAAGTTATATTTCCTCCTAAACCCACAGTTTTCTTTTCAGCCAATTCGCATGTACACTCTTGACTTATTAGTCTATATCTCTTGGATGTATCACATGGGGTTATCACTGGACACCTCTCCTGTTTTTGAACCATTTTCTCATACAAATTCACAATATCGACATACCAGTTTCACAGAATCTAAGCGTCTCAGTCTTAATTTTTCTCGTTTTTTTAAGTATCACAGCTCTTTTTTCACCTGTACTTCATCACCGTTTGGACACCTTCAAAATTTTCCTTCCTTTTTTTAATTGACTCCTGCTTCCATGATTGACTCATGTGCTTTCCGCTTCATTACTTTCAGATGCAATCTCCCCTGATGAAGGGCTTTGCTTGCCCGAAATGCATTGTGTTTGCGCAAGCATAACTTACCCAAGATTTTGGTGCTGACATGGCACAAATTTTGAATATTGAATACATTTAATCGATGGAATAAACTCTACATGTGACCTGATTATTGTTCTTACTTTTGATTACCATTGGATTACTCCTCTCTTTGGAACCTTGGCTGTGCATTCAGGGGACATCATCCCTGGGGTGACGCTTTCTTCCAATGTTTTTAAAGAACCACGAGGTCATACTTCTTCAGGAAACATGGACCAAGGCAAGCCTTCCATTAGAGGGATATTTAGAATACAGGACCCCCGCCACAAAAACTCATAAGTTTGGTAGACCAAGGGGCGGGTTATCGATTTACGTCTCTGCCAAGTTAAAAGCAAGGATAGACCAGCTTTCATTTGAAGAGGACTGGGTCACTGGTGTAATGATTAGAAGCTTGAAACTTAATAAACAACTGCTGCTGATTAACGTGTATATCACCCCCCAAGTGCCAGGGAGAAAAGGTCCAGGTTTGACCATATAATTTGCATTATGTGCGGCCTATTAAGCAACCATGGTAGTACAGCTTGTTTGATCTCAGGGGATTATAATACAAATCTCTTCCAAGACCTCCCGGGAGATTACGAAGAAACATGCCCAAGCAGATACCAATACAATCCAGAACAAACAAAGCCCAGTGGCAACAAGCACAGTAAGAATGGTGAATATATGGTACTACAACTTACCAGTATGGGCTATATAATCCTGAATGGTCAGTTTCCCCCAGGATAAACTACCGAACCGGACAAGAAAAAATGGACATACTCACTAATTCCTAGATTATACCATCTGTAACAGGAAAATGTTCCCTTTGATTGAGAATTATAACATTATCGCACGGGGGGACAGCGACTATCGTCTACAAGTAATTACTCTGTCTTCCTGCATAGCACAATATGCCATGACGAGCTTGACAACCTGTGGAATCTACACGAGGAACCTAAAAAGGTTAGAATGGACACATTTCTCCATACCAATTATTATGACAGTATGTAGAGCCCTCCTAGGCGTGAGGAGTATTGATAACATCTCACCAACAACTTCATGGGTGACCTTCACTGGCCAATTGCTTAAAAAAGTTACCTTCACTGCTCAACAATTTAATAGAGGCAATCATGCTGTCATTACAGCTGAGATCAAGAAATTGAAGAACATATGGAATTCCGCATTATGATGAGTTTGGAGGTGCCCGGGGGCTGAATTGCCATTTAACAGCTATAAGCAAGCACAAAAAGCACTCGGGCAAGCAATGTTCTTAGAGAAATAAAAATGTTCTGATCTGTTCTGGACAAAATTAGTTCATGCAAGCAAAAACTTGAATACAAAGACTTTCTGGTCCCTCGTGAACGAGAGAATGCATGGTCACAGAGGACAAATCAGCGAAAACATCCCGGTAGAAGAGTTGGCATCCTTCTTAATGACTCACTTTGAAGCTACTGATAAGGAAGACAATTTACCGGCTAACTTGATAAAAATGGCTCCCTTGAATAACACAAGTCAATAGCAGCCCGTTCTGGGTACAACCCTCACCGTGGTAACTGAACAATCACCGGACAGGACCCATTGGACATCATTAATTATAGCCAATACCCCCCACTAGCAAGGGGAGTCATTTCAACAGGCAACTAAAGCTCCAGAAGCACTGATAACTCAAACGGCACAAATTATTAATCAAAGGCCGCTCTAACGGAGCACCGGGGCCAAATGGACTACCCCAGGTCCTGTACAAGCAGGATACAGAGTTCTGGGCTGAACATTTGGCATCTTTATTTGATTACTGCCAGACCACTTCATTGATACCACAGTCCTGGTGTGGAGCTATCATACATCCAATCTATAAAGGTGGTACAAGATCTGACCCAAAAGATTATAGGTTGATAGCCCTCCTGGACGTTGAAGCCAAGTACTACGCCAGTTTGCTGTTGGAAGACCTGTCACTGTGGGTTACAGAAAAACATCTACTCCCCTTCAATCAGGATTTGTGGCAAAATCAGGAACTTTAACAAATCTGCTTGCAATATCTGTTTTGACAGACAAAGCAGCAGCCTCAAGATCTTTAATTTATAGCTGCTTCATTGATTTTAAGGCAACGTTTGACTGCGTTCCAAGGGGATTATTGTGGTCCAAGCTACAGAAATGAGAGATTCTGTCTCCTTTATTGGAGGCCATCATCTAGCTCCACACAAGCACATGGATCCGTACAGAACTGGGAGAGGGAGCTCACATCTTTAGGAAAATACAAACATTGCGTGGAGTAAAACAAGGGTGTGTGCTGGCCCCCTTACTTTTTAACCTTTTCATCTCAGAATTATCACAATTCTTTGATGACATTAACTGCCACCCCCCAAAAATTGGGGGTACTCGGGTCAGCAACCTGCTGTATGCTGACGACCTAGCACTGTTTAGCCATACAAGGGTAGGCTTGCAGCGGCTGCTTGACCAGCTTCACACCTACACATTTACAAATAAACTGGAGTTAAACCTGTCGAAAACAAGGGTAGTAACTTACGGGAGAAGAAAATATCAAGGAGGAGGATGGCTCTACAATGGTAAAAGCATTGAAAGGGGATCCTCCTATAAATAGCTAAGAGTCCATATAGATACGAGATGTGCTTTTTTAAAACAATGGCAAGATGTTGAAGCTTAAGCATTGATAATACAGGTTGCATTTACAAAGCTAGCAAAGCGGCTATCCGGCCCAAATTTGTCTCCACTAATAACTGCTATGAAGGCAAAAATTTCCAACTCTTTATCCTATGGACAGGAGATTATGCTGTGAAAAGACTCCAGTTTGTTGAATAAACTAACAGCAAGAATATGTAAGCAAGCATTGAGCTTACCAAAAACCTCCTCCCCTGCCCAGATTAGACTTCAGTTTGGCCTTCTAAACCAGCAGGCTGTAGAGGCTGGTGACTTTCTCAAACTATGTAACAAACCTACGAATGTCCAGAGCAGGCAGCTTGGAGGCAATGCTGTGGTGAAAAATAACCACTAGTCAACTGGGGCAAAAACATCGCCGTCATCTAGAAGATTCCCTGCAGCTTTTAGAAGCAAAAGATTTTTAGGACACTAATCCACCTTAGCAGGTCCTCAAAACGTACATTAAGAAGAGCGTACATCTCTGGTCATTCCATTCAGACAGAGCACAACTGGCAAGATATAAACATGCCTGGTCGATTATAACCGGGTTCGAACCAGGCACTGTGGTACCATATTTGTCTTGCACTTATGCAGTCTTCTGGAAAAAAAGATTTATGTACCTTAGGTTGGGGGAGTGGCCTTTTCTGAACCATCTACCCAGTTGGCATCGCCTAAATGATATGACAACGTGCAGGGGTTGTGGATCCAGTAAGGAAGCACTTGAACGTGCGGTATGCCTCTGCCCAGCACTACTCAAAGAACGTAGGGCTTACTTACAGGGAGAATGGAATAAACTCAGTGTTCGCTCTTGTTGACAGGCCATTATCACGTCCTTAAACCCGGAGAATTCGGTGCTTAATATTCGGTTCACCAAGTTCATTACAAGAGCAGCAAAAAAGTTCAGCCAGTTGGAGTACCATCTTGTCGACCCCTGTAATCCTGCATTGGGCTCTTCTTAACCAGCATTTCGATAGGATGACAACCGATATAGCCCATTGTCCCCACAGTTAGCAGCTTTTGACAGTCATTCCCCATTGCTTACCCAGAGGCTTGCATTCTCTGTGATCCTACAGCATACTCTATCTTTTGTATTATTTTGTCCTACTTATACAAGGAGTTGGCAAAGCCAGGGGAACGGCTAGTAGGATTTTCATAATCAGTCATTTGTCTTCCTTCATTGGTTATTAAATTGAAGCTCAATTGTTTACTATTGCCCCCCAAATGAGAACTAATCAAGGGACTAAGGTTTGCACTAATTCATGACACCCACAAACCCTGCTTAACACAAGTAGTATGGACATAGAAATCAATGACATTTTAGTGAGTGTCTTCATTTTAAGTATTTATTGTTATAACTCTCTCTTTTGATCTGAATGTGTGAAGTAGTGCACAAACGATTGCCATTGTAATGATTTGTATTGATCAAACAATAAAGTATTATATATATATATATATGTGTGTGTATATATATATGTGTATATATATATTATCTACTGGCGGTCGCCAGTAGATAGTTATAGTTAGGACCTATTTTCCCTAGGAAGTCCGCAACATTCTATTTGAAATAACGTTGGCGCCGGTTGACGAATCTTTGCGAAATTTTCCAACTTGTTGGGGCGCTCCGGTCCGCTCCTATCCTGAAAGTCTCGGGGTGATTCGTCAAGCGGGGGCCGAGAAAAAAGGGGGGTCCCAAAACGTGTTTTCCCCATTCATTTTTCCATAGGAACCGTTCATCGCGGCTACAGCCCGAACTGCTGAATGGAATTACACCAAATTTGGCAAAAAGGTAGCCCTTGGTTCAGAGTCATGCCTTTTGCTTAAATGGTGTAAATCCGTTCAGTAGTTCCTGAGAAAATTACAAGTAAAATCACATATATATCTATGGCCGAGTAGGGTCTGCGTACCCTCCCGATCACGAGCTGTATGCTAATTGGCTGTCAACACTCCAAACCAGGACGTGTTGGCAGCCATCTTGTTCCTCGGTAGAACCGAGGCACAGAAACAAGTGCGCAAAACGCACAAAGGGGGCAGGGTAGAAACACCCTGACCCCCTAGGCCTGCTTAGGGGGTCCCACAAGGACCCCCAGGGCCCAAAAAAGCATTTTTTTTTTTAAATCGGCGGGATTCGCTTAGGGGGCGTGGATCCCGCCGCGAAAAAAAAAAAACAAAGCGCGGGCTCCCGCGCTTCGAGGGTATTTTGCCCCCGGGTGGGCCAAGTCCCGGGGGCATGCAGGGGTGGGTTTAAATGTTAGTTGGGGGGCCTCTAAGGCCCCCCAAGCCCCGGGGACCACCACCCCCCGGGGCTTTCAAATTATAATGATGGCGGGGGGGCACACGGCCCCCCCGCAGCCCCGGGGACCGCCACCCCCCGGGGCTTCTTTTTTTAATTAAAAAATTACCTGTGTGGGGGGGCTCCAGCCCCCCCACACGCCCCAGGGACCGCCACCTCCCCGGGGCACTAATTAAAGAAATGTGGGGAACCGTTTCGGACCCCCGAAGCCCCGGGGACCACCAACTCCCCGGGGCTTTGTAGATGTTGGGAGGGGGGCCGCGCGCCCCCCCTCCTGGAGCCTGTGGTGGCCCTGGGGACCGCCACCCCCCAGGGCCAGCTCCTGCAGTGTCCCGGGGTGCCTACCCCCGGGACACTGCTGTTTGCAATGACAGGACGGGAGCCGCGCGGCTCCCGTCCTGTCATTGCAAACTTGCTTTGCTTCATTGAAGCGAGAGCAGGGAAACCTGCTCTCGCTTCAAGGAAACAAAGCAGATTGCTTTTCCATAAGGGGAGCTGCATGTCAGCAGCTCCCCTTATGGAAAAGCAATGCCGGCTCCCGCAGGACGCGTGGAGCCGGCGGGACCGGGGGGGGATTGGGGACCCCCCCACGGTCTCCAACGAGTGGCCAGGCCGCGGGGATGGGGTCCCCGGGGCCATCAGTGGCTCGGGAGGGGGGCCACGCAGCCCCCTCCCCAACAATTATAAAAAAAAAAAAAAAAAATTAAATGCGCAAGGACGGCCCCGGGGAATGGGGTCCCCGGGGCCAATAAAGGTCTTAGGAGGGGGGCCACGCAGCCCCCTCCTCAAAAATGTAAAATAAAAGTGGCCATGCCCCGGGGGATGGGGTCCCCGGGGCCGGAATCGGCCACGGGAGGGGGGCCACGCGGCCCCCTTCCCGTACTGTTTTTTTTTTTTTTTTAAATAGGATCAGGCCCTGGGGATGTGGTCCCTAGGGCACCAAAAAGTGAAAAGGAAGGGGGGCCACACAGCCCCCCTTCAAAAAGAAAAAAAAAAAAAAAAGCGAACGAGCGTCAGGCCCCGCCCCCTCCCTTAACCACTCTGCAAACGCGCCCTGTGGTGCGTTTTAAATTGGGGAAAGAATTCCCCTTCAATACTGGGGGTCCCTGGGGGCCAACTAGCCCACCAGGTACCTCCAGTAAGCGCCACAGGGCTGGGTTGCAGAGATGTGGTCCAGGCCACGCCCCTTTTTACACCTCTCTGCAACCAGCTCTGTGGCGCTTACTGGAGGTACCTGGTGGGTTAGTTCGACCCCAGGGACCCTCAGGATTCAAGGGGACTTAATTCCCCAACTTAAAACGTGCCACGGGGCGCGTTTGCACAGTGGTGAAGGGAGGGGCCGGGGCTAGCAGGACATGTGTGCAAACAGCCCGTGGCGCATTTTAAGTTGGGGAATTAATTCTCCTTCAAACCTGAGGGCCTCTGGGGCCAACTAGCCCACCAGGTACCTCCAGTATGCGCTAGGAGCTGCGTTGCAGAGAGGTGTTCAGAGGCCACGCCCCTTTTTACACCTCTCTGCAACGCAGCTCTGTGGCGCTTACAGGAGGTACCTGGTGGGCTAGTTTGACCCCAGGGACCCTCAGGATTCAAGGGGACTTAATCCCCCAACTTAAAATGCACCACGGGGCGCGTTTGCACAGTGGTGAAGGGAGGGGGCGGGGCTAAAGGTGACATGTGTGCAAACAGCCCCGTGGCGCATTTTAAGTTGGGGAATTAATTCTCCTTCAAACCTGAGGGCCTCTGGGGGCCAACTAGCCCACCAGGTACCTCCAGTATGCGCCAGGGAGCTGCGTTGCAGAGAGGTGTTCAGAGGCCATGCCCCTTTTTACACCTCTCTGCAACGCAGCTCTGTGACACTTACTGGAAGTACCTGGTGGGCTAGTTGGACCCCAGGGACCCTCAGGATTCAAGGGGACTTAATCTCCCAACTTAAAACGCGCCACGGGGCATGTTTGCACAGAGGTGAAGAGAGGGGGAAGGGCCTGATATGACAAGTTAGTTTCTTAGTTTTAATCCCCCTGCCCTATTATGTACTAGGGACTTACAGAGGAGGTCATGCTAATCACAGGGGTACCCCAACGCATAGTGTTCCCTAGTGTATGTAGGTGTTTTCACTGTATTCTAAGTGTCTTTTAGCATAGCACTGGCTATAGGCCTGGTTAGTCAGAGCCAGTTACCACCAGTACCCATCTGAAAAAGTTGTGGGCAAAGGATGATTTTGCAACAAGGCCTCTTTCTGCTCCTCTGTTGGTTCTTTCTGCACATGTCTTGCTTCTTCCTGCACTTTTCTTCGTCTTTGTGGACTTCTGTTGCTTCTTTCTGCATTTCTTTTGCATCTTTCTGTGTGTTTTTTCTTCTTTCTTCACTTGTCCTACCTCTGTAGGCATAGTTAGAAACTAGCATTTAAAAAACCTTACAAATTCACTGAAAAAACCATAGGTTTCAGGCACGTTATAGTTAGAAATTAGCATTTAAAAAACCTTTGAAATTCACTGAAAAAACCATAGGTTTCAGACACGTTATAGTTAGAAATTAGCATTTAAAAAACTTTGAAATTCGCTGAAAAAACCATAGGTTTTAGGGACCGTTATAGTAAGTTGGACATTGCACTCGTACAAAACCCGTGAAATTCCCCCGTTATAGTTAGTTCAGCTAACTATAACTCGCGCCCCCGCAATGCACTGCTGATGACGTCACATATTACATCACTCATGACATGGTCAGTGACATCACTGTTGACATCTCAAATGACATCACTCATGACATCATCCAGTGACTGTGTGTTTCTGTAAAGTTTAAATATGTTTAATATATATAGGCAAAGGCGTATAGAAGAATGAGTGGGTGTATAAGTGTCTGAATGGATGATTGAGTAGGTGCATGACTGACTCTACAAGTGAGTGATTAAACGTATCTTACTGAATGCATGGGTTAGTGACTAAACTGTGTGAATGTCTGTATCCGTCTGTCTGTTGGTGTGTAAGTGGATGCATGTATTTGCGAATAGCTACATGAGTGTCTATATGGGTTATTGATTGGTTCTCTGAGTATCTGTATGGGTGCCTGAGTGTTTGTGTGGGTGGGGTGTGTGTGACTCTGTACATAGATGTGTGAGTGGGTGATTCACTGGGTGCATGATTTCAAGAGTGCATCTGTGATGGACTGCTTGGGTGGGTGAGTGTGTGTATGGGTGTGTTAGTGAGTGAATGTATACCTCAGTGGTACATGTGCGAGTAACTACATATGTAAAAGGCAGTATATATGTGTGTTAGAGTATTTAAAAGGCTATAAGTGAGAGTGTGTGATTGTGAGAGTGGCTGTATGGATGCGTGTGTGCTTGTATCAGTTATTGTATAAGAGCGTAAGAATGTGCTCGTATTTGTATGAGTAAGTAAGCTGGTGTGTGTATAACTGTATAGGTGAGTAAATGGGTGTGTGATTAATTTTTTGCATGACTGACTAGGTGTGTGAGTACCTCTATGGATGAGTGGCGGTGTGTGAGTGTTTATATAGGTGTATGAGTGCATATGATAGTCCTGTACTGAGTGACTGTAAGTATGAGTGACTGTACGGGTGAGTGAGTAGATGTGTGTGTGTAGACCTAAGAATCAGTGAGTGGGTATGTAGTTATTGGTATTGGAGTGTGTATGGTTTTGCGAATGGCAGTCTGTAATTTAGAGTGGGTGTATCAAAAGTTATATTAGGGTGTGAGAAGATGCATGAAATTATCACATGGATGATGTCATCAGTGATGTCATCAGTGATGTCATCAGTGATGTCACTGACCATGTCATGAGTGATGCAATATGTGACGTCATCAGCAGTGCATTGCGGGGCGCGAGTTATAGTTAGCTGAACTAACTATAACGGGGGAATTTCACGGGTTTTGTACGAGTGCAATGTCCAACTAACTATAACTGTCCCTAAAACCTATGGTTTTTTCAGTGAATTTCAAAGGTTTTTTGAATGCTAATTTCTAACTATAACGTGTCTGAAACCTATGGTTTTTTCAGTGAATATATATATATATATATTCCAACCATTACTGCATTTTCGCTTAAAAAGCAGACACCGACACGGGGATGGAATTTCAATAAAGTCTCTGCTTTATTCCAGATTACGCCGTAACGCGTTTCGCCATTGCCTGGCTTGTTCACACACTATATATATTTATATTGATATATCACAAACAACCCTACTCCACGAAGAAGAGAGCACGCACACGAGGAGTGCTAGGTATCAAAGGCACTTTTATTCCATGATGTCTCCTCTGACCCAGCAACACAGAAATGCGTATCGGCAGTCACAGCAGCCTTCCTCAGTCTGATACTCTCCATTATTTAAAAATCTTTTATACTCTGTCACATGAATAGACATAGAAAACACATTTCTCAAAAATTTAAAAAGACACACACATATATAAATGAATAAATGTAACTGAATGTATAAAGCTGAATAAATATAACAACAGGGCGCGCAGAAGCCTTCATGTGAAAATGCAATGCTACAGAATGGTGGTCATAATATTAAAATAATCGTAGTAGCTTGAATGCATAGTGCATGGTGCCTATAATTGCACCCTTGTCCGCATACTGCGTCATGACATCACCACAGTATCCCTGCATAACACGCTCATTAAATGAAATGCATATCAGCTATATCAATAACACTGAATTTTAAACAAATGTGGAAATAATCCATATAAATGACAAAATAACGCAAGCATTAATCATGTGACACATTTTTTATAAAACGACAGTTCAACAAACTGCGTGAATAAAATGCAACAGGGGAGTAGATTTTCGTTTGCAGCTGTCCCTTTGGTTTAATGGGAAACCTCATACAGTGATGCTGGAAGCTTTACCAAAAGTTGACGATGTGGGGCAAGTTGGAATACCTGGTTATATATCAGCGTCTGTCTTGCTATGGTAGTATATATATTGTAGGACTTGGCCTTATTGGATAAAGTTCCCTAAAACTTTTTGCTTTCCCCCTATACCGTTTTCCTGACATAGATTTGCCAACTTAGATGCTTTGGGTACTTTGCCACTGCTGATCAGTGTCAAAGTACAAGTGTTCCCTGTGTAAAGTGTAATGGTAATTGGTTGGCCATGATTGGTATGTTTGCTTTACTAGTAAAGTCCCAAGTGATGTGCACTGTGTGTGCCAGGGCTAGTAATGCAAAGGTGCGCGGAGAATGGAACTCAGGCCTGCAGTCTAGGGCCTGCGCGCAGTTTGCTAAGTTAGCATGTTGTCCTGACAAGTGCAACCACTTGTCAGGCCTTACTTTCCCTTTTGCGTACACAGTGGGCACCCCTGTGGTAGGTCCCGGGTAACCCCTGGGCAGGGTGCAGTGTAAGTAAAAGGCAGGACATATACTGAGGTGTGTGTTATGTCCTGACAGTGAAAAACACTCCATTTCGTTTTTCACTGTGAAAGGCCATCCTGCCCATAGGTCAGAATGGGGGAGGCTGGGTATTGTGTTTGTTAGCCTAGTTTCCCATAAGTTTAAAATGGAGAGGTGAAGTTTAGTATGTATGAACTCACAGCGTCATAACACATCTTTCTATGAAAGTGGTTTTGTCACTGTGTGTTCAGAAGCCACTCTTTTAGAAAGTGGCTGAGTTTTGTGTTTTAAGCATTTCTGTGTGTCTCTGCTGAATGTGGATTGACTGTCTGGATCTGAGAGGGGAGAGGAGCTGGGGGAGGTCTTGACCCAGGGAGGGATTGAGATGGCACCAGGCTGACCTGCATCTGGAGAGTAGGCAAAGAAAAGCACCGGGAGGTGAAGAGGCCTGGGTTGTAGCTATAAAACAATTGACCCATCTCCTGCTGAGTGATTAAGGATCCAGACCCCCAGTATCAAAGGGAGAAAGGTGACACTAGGAGGGAGACACCCAGAACTGATTTAGGCAGGGGTCAGGGACCCCTGAGCACAACGAACTTTAAATACATTTAGGGGTATAACTATGAGAGCTGAGACCCCTGAACGATGGAATAGAAATGGATTGAGACTGAAAAGGCTTGGACCCATTTCGTGGTCAAGAGGAACCTCTGCTAAGGAAGGAACAACTGAAGAGACTGCTGGGAAGGACCAACCCTTGCTTCGTGATCTGGGGCTGGTCTGCAGTTTGCTGTTTTAACCAAGGAAGAGGCTGTTGGGACTGTGCTGTGGGCGCTGGGTCCCCCTGCTTGAAGAAGACTGTGCTTTGTGCTGTGTCTTGTTACCCCAAGGGCCCGAGATGAGCTGGCTCCCTGTTTGGAAACACAGGAACATAAAAGTTTCCGGAGAAGTTTCAAGCAACGCGGTGGGCGCATGTTGTGGCAGCCTGAGACCCTTGGAAGGTGTGCCCT
This sequence comes from Calotriton arnoldi, assembly GCA_963921515.1. NCBI lineage: Eukaryota > Metazoa > Chordata > Amphibia > Caudata > Salamandridae > Calotriton > Calotriton arnoldi. Next base: position 2,912,175 of record CAWUFW010000624.1, read on the forward strand.
GTGATCTTGGACACACGGAGGAGAAGATAGTCTCGGACGCGCTGGGTGCGTGTCGTGGTGCACAGCAGGCGTTGTTGAAGAGCGCCTGGTCAGCGTGTGCATCGGAGGTGACGTGAGTCTTGGACGCGCAGGGTGTGTGTCGGGGTGCACCTGAGGCGCTGGTTAAGAGCGCCTGGTCATCGAGTGCACCGGAGAAGAAGTGAGGCTCGGACATGGTGAGCGTGTCGGGGTGCGGCCGAAGGCGTTGGTGAAGAGCGCCTGGATATCGGGGCACCGGAGTTGGAGTAAGTCTCAGTGAAGCAGTGTGCGTGCTTTGGTACAACCTGGGACTGTGGAGGTGATCGGTGGATCATCGTGTGCACCGGAAGAAAGTGAGTCTCTGCAACCTGGTGTGCGGGTCTTGGTGCCAACTAAGACCGCAGGAAGGAGTGCCTGGTGAACGTGCACTCGGAGTCGACGTGAAGTCCCATCAGCGTTGTGTGTGTGGCTTCGTGCCAGAGGAGACCCAGAGGGTGCTCTGGTGAACGTGCACCCCGAGTAACGTCATCTCAGGGGCGTGGGGTACGTGTGCCCTGCGGCCACCTGAGACCTTCCTAACAGTCGCGGCCCGGACCGGCAGCCCAGAGGAGCTGAGCTGCCAGGCCGAGCTGCTGAGGCCCATTGAGAAAGTTCTACACGGAAGGCCCAGTTCGCTGAAGGAGGAGAGGAGAGTGGGGTCACGCCCCCAGGTAACGTGGATCACTGCCTGGGTGGGGTGCGGGCTCGGAGGGACACTCTCTCAGCGTCTCAGACCGTCTGGCGGCGTGAGCCTTTGCTTCCGCTCAGATTGGGGCCCGTACTGCGGTCAGGAGTGGCAGTGCTGGGGCCCGAGTGAGAAGCTGTACTTTATGTTATCGTTGATACGTGTGGGGGGCATCTGTTATCGAAGAGGCTGACTGTTGTAATACACATTGCCAATATTGCTGCTAACGAACTGCCGGACTGTCTTATGACGCCTGACATTATTTCTGCATAACGAAGTACACAATTGTAGCGCTACGCATTGCATTATTTCTCCCTTGCAAAGTACAGCATTGTAGCGGCCCGCATTGCATTATTTCTTCATTGCAAAGTACATGATTGTAGCTACGCATTGCATTATTCCTTAATTGCAAAGTACATGATTGTAGCGGTGCGCATTGCATTATTTCTTCATTGCAAAGTACGTGATTGGGGTGTGACGCATTGCATTATTCCTTCATTGCGCAGTACATGATTGTAGGGGTACGCATTGCATTATTTCTCCCATTGCAGGTACCGGGGTGTATCGTTACGCATTGTATTATTATTTCTTTGCCCAGCACAGGATTGTATTGTTACGCAGTGCACTATTGTTTGTCCATTGCAACGTTTGTGATTCTAGCATTACGACCAGCATAGCATTTTGAAAGCGGTGGTTGGGATTTGAACCTCCAACCAGCCGGAACGAATATTACCCTTTATTATATGTTGGCTTATGTATCGTGTGGTCTGATCGTATATCTTTTTACATAAAGTTTATACTCGTTTTATCAAACTCGTGTGGAGTCCATTTGTGGTGTCACCAGTGGGTTGTTGTGAGTGTGGTTGCACATACTGTACACTCGTGCCTTGGAGATAGGCCTGGCTGCTCGTGCCAAGCTACTAAGGGGGTGAGCAGGGCTATCTCAAAAGGTGTCCTTACTTGGCCTAACGTTGAGTGGGGAGTTCCGGGTCTCGCATTTGTGACAGTGGCGCGGGACGGGGACTCCGGCTTCCAACATTTGGCGGCAGAGCGGTGGGATACGATCCTAACGTAATTGAAACGCATGTGTGCAAAACCACTCACAGTAATTGGTGTACATCATAAATTGAACGCAGACCATGAGGCAACAACATATTGTTTTGAATTGTTGGTTCTATTGTTGAGTAACCTTTAAACCACACATCATGTCTCAGGAGGGGAGCCAGATAGCCGGTGAGGCTGCGGCTGCAGAATTAGAGTTTAACATTGAGGCATTGTTTACCTACAAGGTTGATCAGTTGAGGAAATTCTGCAGAGCTTTGGGATGTTCCATGAAGGGTAGCGCCAAGAAGGAGGAGCTGCAAGTGGCCTTGAGGGCCTGGTGGGAAGCCAAAGAGGCTCAGGAGATGGGTGATGCTGAGGTGGATGAGGATGACCCAGGGAATGGATTTGGTCCACAGGATTTGCCAGTGGAGGGACCATCCGCAGGGGCTGGTAGTAGCCATTCAGGGAGGAGTTTTTCACCAGAGGAGTTGGAGGAAAACCAAAGGGTCAGACTGCATGAGTTGGAGCAGGAACGCTCTCGCGTTGGAAGAGAAATGGGTTCTCTTTGCTCATGAGTTAAGCATGAGGGAACTGGACATTAAGGGTAAACGAGCAGAGTCCAGTTCGAATGGTGGCAGCACACAGCCAGTGCCAAGTGTGGATGAGTACAAGCGTGCACTGGAAGATTGGGTAGTGGTTAGCATGGTAAATGATTTGGAGGGGTTGTCCAATTTGGACCCAGGGGAGCCTAGACTCAGAAATTATTTTCCAGGATTGCGCCACCCCGGGTTAAGGTGAGGGCTCCTTGATTCCCGGGAGCCTGCACGAGAACTGGACCCCTGGTCATGGGTCCAGGGGCCTGAAAAGGCTCCAGAGAGGGAAGAAGGGCTAAGAGGCGGAAGGAGATCCCAGAGTAGTGAGGAGGGGTTGCTGGATAGCCCCTTGTCTCAAAAGAGGGGGAGGAAGAGTAAGCAGCACCCCCAGGGATCAGCAGCACCACCCAGGAAACTGGAGAGGGCCGTAGGAGAGCCACCGGGTGGAGGCCTAGTGCATACTTGCCAGAGGTGTGAGGAAGGACACCTAGCGTCAGGAGGGCGTGGGGAGTCTGTAGCCAGAGCTCCTGCCGTCCTGAAGTTTGTGGGTGCCATTCCTAAGTGGCAGGCCCAGAAAAATAAATGGAAGGATAAAAGAGGGTTGTGTTCCCCAGTGGGAACACCCGTGGGATAATGTCCAGCCAGTGGGGCTGGGTCCCCTAGAAGTGACCAGGGTGAACCCACTTTTAGCCTGGAGGGCAGGATGACTGGAGGTAGTATCCTGACCGATGGGCCTTCCCAGGGTACCACTCCAGGGTGGGGTTGGCATGGGTCCAGCACCCCTGGAGGGCCCCCCTGGCTGGGAGGGATCCATGGAACAGCATTGTTGGCTCAGGGAGTAGTGATCAAGAAGACCCCTGGGGTCAGGAAGGCGTGGAACAGGAGGGTGTCCCTGTGGGTGGACAGTCATAATATCGATTTTTAAATATCGAAGCACAGTTATATCGAGTTTTAAATATCGTATTGACAAAATATCGAAGTCAAGAATATCTACAACCAGAATATCGAAGTTAAGGTAAGAAATATCGATGTTGCAAATATCGATGTTAGTAATGTCGATAGTTAAATTATTGATGTTAATAATATCGATATTTATATGAGTGTTATATATTTTAGTATGTATTTAATATGTATGTGTTCTATATTTTTTGTTAAGTATTGTACTGTTTTTTTTAAATATATGTATACATTTTTTAGAAATTAGTAATTTTTTTTAAAGTAAATTTTGCGTTTTAGTACCGTAGCCGGTTGTGGGTTTATAGGGGAATAGGGTGGGAAGTAATTTAATTATAGTAAATTAAATAATAATTTTTAGGAATTATTAATTTATTTTAATTAAATGTTGTGTTTTATTTCTGTAGCGGGTTGTGGGTTTATAGGAGAATAGGGTGGGAAGTAATTTAATTTTAATTAAGTAATTATTAATTTTTATTTATTGTTATTAATAATTAATTTATTGTTAATTCATTATTAATTGGTAATTAATTATTATTAATTGATAATTATTTTATTTGTATTAATTTATTATTGGAGTGGGTTGTGTGTTTTTACGGGAATAGGGTGGTAAGTAAATTATTTGTAATTAATTAAGAACAATTAAGTATTGCTAATTAATTTTCTCGTTAATTAATTTGTAATTGGTTATTAATTTTTATTAAATATGATTTATTGGTATTGATATATATATATATATATATTTTTTTTTATTATTATCCACAATATCAAAGTATCAAAAATACATACAGAACTGATAACAAGACATGAAAGCAATTCATTTCATTCCATTATACCACAAAACAAAGTTGAGATAAATTAAATTGGATTATCATTCCACTCAACAATTCATACGATCGGCCATTGCCACCCATATATATATACCTAATTTACGTTTCCTTGATCCCTTTAGAGAATAGAGACTATGCTCCAAATTATACATATTATAGAACCGGGCTCGCCAGATTTCAAAAGATGGTACTTCCGGTTGAAGCCAAGAAGACGCTACACATAGTCGAGCAACCGCCGTAGCAATAAAGAGCAAATATCGGAGTTTATACATGGGTCTCCCTTGCTCGAGATCCTCGCCGGTCCCCAACAACATCATAGAGGCAGATATTTTAACGCTGACCCCGAAATTTCTGTCATAAATTTCTCTATATGTCGTATATATGGCCCTAGTTTGACACAATCAAAAAAAATATGAAGACTATCAGCGTTATCCATACCACATCGAAAGCATTTGCCATCATTACCCCTCCCCCATTTCATCATCTTGGCGGGAGTATAATAGAGATTAAATACAGTTTTGTAAAACTGGGCTTTAAGATTCGCCGACAGACAAATTTCCCCGGCAACAGCAATTGCCTTCTCTATAGACACCCCTGGCTCTCCCACTTTTGCTGCCCACTTACAATTGTGTTTTTCCAGATCGTCCCTCCTTGACTCTAATAGGATTTTATAAAGAGCCCCTATCTTTTCTTGGCCCCTAATAGCTTCGACTATTTTATGTGGTACCATAGTCGTGGATAATTTGCTCAGGAAATCTCGTATTTGTAAGAATTTAAAAAAATGATTCTTATGGAGAAGAAATTTTGCTGCTAAATCTGTAAAAGAAGCATAAAGCCCCCCGACTTCATAAAAGTCCCCTATTTGAGAGTTGCCATTCTGTCTCCAACTACTAACGACTTGGTCATGAAATATTGGTGGCAATATGCCTACGGCCGTAGTTGGAGTATAAAAGTGTAATCCCCGAATTTGTAAGTATTTGCGAACCACATTCCAAACTTTAAAAGCTGCCCCTAAAATTTTAAAACATGTTCTTTTATAATAGCTCCTATCCAATTTTTTGAACAGGCAGTTCTTGACCTCTTTACCTAACACCATCTGATAAATTGAGGGAGCCTCAGCCGTATTGCTGACTTCTTCTCCAGTCAACAATAACCGCATATTCAATAAGAGACAAGAGTAGTAATACAATGTAAAATCGGGGACTGACCACCCCCCTTTCTCTGGGAAGAGTCATATAATGCATTGCTCTCCTGGGTTTCCCTGGAGCCCACAAGAACTTGGCGCAAAGTGCCTGCAGATGTTGAAGCTGGGCGCGGGATACCTCCAACGGTACAGACCTAAAGAAGTACAACACCTTAGGGAGAATATTCATTTTGAGAATGTTTGCTCTACCTACCAGAGAAAGATGTAGGCAATCCCAACTATCTAACAGTTGCTTTACCCTGGTAGTGATATCCCCCAGTTAATATCAACCAGATCTTTCAAGTTTTCTCGGATCTTAATACCCAGATATGTGACTTCCTTAACCACTCTAGGATCATGGGCCATGATCTGTTTTGTACACAAAATCTGGGTTTTAGATGTATTCATCTTATAGCCCGAAACCACGCCAAACTCGCATGCTAAGCGTTCTACTTCAGATATAGCCAAGAGGGGATCCGATGTTATGATGGCAATATCATCAGCATATGCAAAGACACAAAACTGGTCTTCCAAAACGCGAAAAGGTTTAATCTGGGTACTTCTCTCTAACATTCTTAGAAAAGGATTGATATAAAGTGCAAACAGGAGGGGAGAGCATGGGCAACCCTGCCGTGTGCCTTTTGAAATTTTTATGGGGCCTGATGCCAGACCCATAGAGCAGATCCTTGCCGAAGGTGATCAATATAATACTTTTACAGCCTGGATAAAACCCTGACCAAACCCCATCGACTGCATAACCCCCAAAGGAAATCCCAGGCCACACGATCGAATGCCTTCTCGGCATCGAGCAGGATCAGCCCCAGGTCCCTAGCTTCGACCTGAGCAATATCAAAGAGCGTCACAATTCTGCTAATATGATTCACAGTCCCCCGGCCAGGAATAAATCCATGTTGTTTTGGGGAGACCAGGGACGAGATAACCTTTGCTAACCTATTCGCTAGGATTTTGGCATAAATCTTCCCTTCACAGTTGACGAGAGAAATCGGACGATAAGACCCTGGCAGATCCGATGGCTTGTCTTTCTTCCTGAAGATGACAATGTTGGCCTCGTCCCAAGATTGCGGTGCACTTCCCATTTGGGCAGCTTGGAGGACGACCAACAAATCTATTTTAATCTCCTGAAAAAAGGTCCTATATACCTCCGAAGGAAGCCTATCGGGACCCGCTGCCTTACCAACCGCCATGCTATTTATGGCTAGTTCTAGCTCTTCCATAGTAATAGGGCTTTCCAAGATCTCAACCTCCTCCTGACCGACTTGTTCCACCAGCTGTTGTATTGCAGTGTCCCCTATATGTGACCCTGTCTCTTTTCCTAGATAAAGATTTTCATAAAATTCATAAAAAATCTGGAGGATTTCCTGAGGGTCATAGACCATTTCGCCTAACTGATTCTTTATGCCGGCTATTCTATAAGCAGCTTCGTTATAGCGCAATCTGTTGGCCAGGCAACGCCCTACCGCTTCTCCATACTCGTAGCATTCCTTTTTGTATACCAAATATTTAGCTGCGATTTCCTTACTCCAGGATAGATTAATGTTAGCCTTGCATCTAGCGACCCTGGTTTGTAATTCGTCAATATCATTTTTAGCCAGGATCCCCTGTGTAAGATTTTCTTCCGCAGTCTTAAGTTTAATATACAATTCCTGCATTGCAAGCTTAGCTTTCTTTTGCTGGTACAAACCATAGCTCAGGACCTCCCCTCTAAGGCAGGCTTTAAAAGCATCCCACAGGACCCCAGCGGATGTTGAGTGCCGGTTATCTTGAAGAAAACCCTTAATCCAGCTCTTAATATGATCTATAAAGGGTTTTTCAAGAAGCAGTTTCCTATTAAAAGTAAAATTTTGTGGATTTACGTGAGAGCCAAATGCGGGTATATCCAGGACTACCGGTGCGTGATCAGATGTGATTCTTGGAAAAACATAGATTTTAGCTTCTGTAAATAAGACAGGTGAAGCAAAAAAATAGTCAAGTCGTACTAACTTTTGATGAGGATGGGAATAAAATGTAAACCCAGGATCACGTGGACAAAGATGGTCCCATACATCGACCAGACCATGATCCATCAGTAAGTGGAATAGCGCCTTAAAAACTCTGGGTTTCCTACCCTTATAATTTTGTATGCCCCGTTGAAGTTCCTTATTGACCAAACTAATATTAAAATCTCCACATAGCACCAAGGGGGTGGGCCATAATGCAAGCTCCACATTAAGTTGTTCCAAAACCGTAGCTTCATCAAGATTGGAGCCGTAAATAGTGCAAAGTGTAAATTTATTCACCCCTATCATACATTCAACAATAAGCCAACGCCCCAGTTTATCAGCTAATACCCGCCCCGATTTTTGTATGATAGGTTTGGCTAACACCGCCACTCCCCGAGTCATTATAGATTGCTGAGAAGCTGCTAAAAGCACGAAACCCATTTCTGCTAATATTTTCCGCTTTCCCCAAGATACATGAGTTTCTTGTAAACAGACCACATCTGGTTGAATCACCCGGAGTTCAGCAGCTACCCTTTGTCTCTTGTTATAACTATTTAAACCACATACATTCAATGAGCATATTCTGAGCCCAGATCTAGCCATTAAAAAAATAGGGGGTCGATCCGATATTGAATTCTCTGTAAACAAACAATAGATCTGTAACACTTAAACGCAAAGTCAAAATTATATCGATACTGTGGATTATTTTCTTTATTATGCCCCACCCAGTCCACCCAAACCACCCCTGGCCCCCCCAGTCCCCACCCATACCCCCCCTACCCCTACCCGTCCATGAGGCTTTGGGACCAATAGTCCCTGTGATGACAAGCTCCCGCCACCCAGGTGAGCCCCCCCACACCACACCACAACCCTATGCAGCAGACATGGCATCATATTAATTTAAAAACAACCTTAGACCATGAACATGTGCTGATGCCAACTTATCCTTAATTATATCTCCAAACTTGCACATAGGGTAAGATAACACAAGAGAGAGAGGAAGAGAAAATAAACAAAAGAAGAGAAGAGAAGAGAAGAGAGAGGGAGGGAGAAAAACAGGTAGAGACCGATGACAGACATAGTTGCAAATCGACATGTTAATTCAAACCCGATCCTCATTCTACCTAATTCAACCTAAAACCGCCAAATTAGACGCATTACAGCGTTTGCAAAAACTCTTTTGCTAATATCTCCGAGGTAAAGAACCGGGTTTGATCCTTAACAATAACTTTGAGCTTAGCTGGGTTTAACAAAAAAACGTGAGCCCCTTTGGCCTGAAATGGTGCAATTAGCTGACGTAAATGCCAGCGCCTTTCCACCGTAAGTTGGCTGAAGTCAGGCCTTACAAAAAATTCTAGCCCTTTCCCTGCCCTTTTTCTATCAGGGCGTGCCAAAGAGTACACATCTTCCCTAGCCAAAAAGCTGTTAAGCGATATTAAGATCACTCTGGGTCTGTCCAAGGATTGACCGGATCTTGGACGAGGATTGAATGGGAAACGATGCGCTCTCTCTACTTCTCTTGCCCAGTCCCATTTCAGCTCTGGAAAGGCTTCCGCAAATAAATCGATAATGAATTTGCGAGGATCTTGTCCTTCGACCCCCTCTGGAATTTGCAAAACTCTAAGATTGTTCCTACAAGAGCGATTTTCAATGTCAGCTAACTTCCATTGCGTATCATCTTTTAAGGACCGTAGAGAGTCAGTTAGAGCCTTCTGTGCAACCAGTTCGTCTTCGAGAGAGGAGATTCTTGCTTCTGCTTCATTGAATCTCGTTGTGAACTCTGTACAGGTCTTAGCTATACGTCGTACAGAGTTCTGTAATTTACGACATGAACCCTGTACTCTCTGGTTCTCTACTCGAGCCTCCTCTCTATGAGTAACCATGGTTTGATAGATCAATGTTAATGATATATCCTCAGAAGCCTTAGTTGACAGTTCTACACCAGTCCCCGGGGTTCGCCCATTCTCAATGCTTAAATCGGTTGAGTAGGAATAGTCCCACTGCAGAGCATTACTTTTCAGATCTAAGTTTTTACGGACTGTGCGCGGGCTGCCGTCTGCTATATCACCGGAATCCTCCAAATGTACACTAGAGTCACTACCTCCGTCATCCTGCGTACCATACCTAGCTGAGGCCCCAGGAATAGACTTGAGGTCGTCATTTGATGAGTTTGAGTGGTCAGATAGCGAAAAAAAAAAGTCCCCAGTCTCTATATCCTGCATTGTAGACCCATTTACAGCCACACCGGGATCATTAGCAGCCGTTAAATTGGAACCGAGAGCAACCAAAGGTACTGAGGTAGGGTGTTCACATGGATTAATAGATGAATTCCGCTCCCTGGTTGCATCCTTAACCATTTCCACGACCATTTCTTTGACATGGACAGCTCTATGTGTGGACGGTGATCCCTTTTTAGAGTTATCAGCGACCGCATCATGAAGATCACGGACTCCATCTCTCCCCTCAAATTCTGAGATGGGGTCCATAATGCACCTGTGTCCTATTGCAACAGCTGGAAATGTAGCCAGAGGAGGTTTAGGGAGTGGGGGAGCTTCCCCCTTATCTTTTACTTTACCAGCAGAAAATAGTAAGGATATAGTAGACTTTCCCGCATTCTCCACGAATTTTCCTCCTTTTCCTCCCTTAGAGACAGTGTCATTATTTGGTGATTTGGAGCCACTCACTGTATTTGATGTATTCCTTATGGAAGTTCCAACATTGTCCACCAGAGGGCGAGTCCTCCCTCTCGCTCCCTTGGGAGGCATTGTTGACGCGGCTCTCTCCAGTCCTTTGCGGCCGCCGTAATGAGCAAACACCAGGAGAAAACGCCGACTCCAACTCTGGGCGCACCACCAACAACAGAGACACTGCAGGCGGCGCAATCTTCCCGAAAATAATGTGGCCGCGGCAATCAGCATCCCGTCCCGCGGTGATCCCTCCTCAACTCCTCTCTCACAGGTATGTTAGCATAGCGTGGGGGGTTTAGGCACCCAGGAGCAGCCGGCTTACGCGTCCGACTCAGCGGACGCCATCTTGCCTTCCTTTCTCCCTGGGAAGGTGTGCCCTGTGATCCTGGACACACGGAGGAGAAGAGAGACTCGGACGTGCTGGGTGCGTGTCGTGGTGCACAGGGGGCGTTGGTGAAGAGTGCCTGGTAAGCGTGTGCATCGAAGGTGAAGTGAGTCTCGGACGCGCTGGGTGCGTGTCGTGGTGCACAGCAGGTGTTGGTGAAGAGCGCCTGGTCAGCGTGTGCATCGGAGGTGACGTGAGACTCGGACGCGCAGGGTGCGTGTCGTGGTGCACCGCAGGCGTTGGTGAAGAGTGCCTGGTCGGCGGGTGCATCAGAGGTGAAGGGAGTCTCGGACGCGCAGGGTGCGTGTCGTGGTGCACAGGAGGCGTTGGTGAGGAGGGCCTGGTCACCTTGTGCATCAGAAGTGGAGTGAGTCTCGGAAGCGCAGGGTGCGTGTCGGGGTGCACCGGAGGCGCTGGTGAAGAGCGCCTGGTCATCGAGTGCACCGGAGGAGAAGTGAGGCTCGGACACGGTGAGCGTGTCAGGGTGCGTCCAAAGGTGTTGGTGAAGAGCGCCTGGATATCGGGGCACCGGAGTTAGAGTAAGGGGCTGATTCCGATCTCGGTTGGTAGGGCTCCGAATCGGATTTGGCTTAACCGGATCCGATTCGGAGCCCTATTTCCCGACCGATCCGTACGCGTGTCCGGACGAGCGAGTATGATGCGAAATCGCCGACCGACTCGTCCGGGCGTCCCGACCGCTCCGACCGACTCGATCCCGGCTCTAACCGCACCGACCGACTCGCACGGACACGACTCGCACCGCGCAATGGAGACGTTCCCCGGCCGGGTAAGTACGATGCGCGCCGCGAGCAGTCCGACCGAGCCTCGCACTCCGGCTCGAAAGAGCTGTCGGAGCCATACTTTGGGGGTCTGTGTCGGACCCCCCTGTACGCGTAGCCGCGCGAGTCGCACACAGGGGAAACCCATGGGTCCCCCCTACCTGTGCGTGTACGGCGCGAATCGCTTCGCCGCGTACACGCTGTAGGGGCGCCCTTGTCCGCATCGCACCCATTGAGTCAATGGGAGCCCGCGTACGCGTTGTACGACAGGCTCCCATTGACTTCAATGGGAGTCCGACCGACTCTAGTCCGATGGCATACGTGCGCATCGTACTCGTTCGGTCGGGCTGCACGGGTCCGATTCGGTCGGATATCTCTCCGGGTCCGGCTTGGTCGGAGAGATTTCCGGCCCGAATCGGAATCGGCCCCAAAGTCTCAGTGAAGCAGTGTGCGTGCTTTGGTGCAACCTTGGACTGTGGAGGTGATCGGCGGATCATCGTGTGCACCGGAAGAAAGTGAGTCTCTGCAACGTGGTGTGCGGGTCTTGGTGCCAACTAAGACCACAGGAAGGAGTGCCTGGTGAACGTGCACTCAGAGTCGACATGAAGTCCCATCAGCGTTGTGTGTGTGGCTTCATGCCAGAGGAGACCCAGAAGGTGCTGTGGTGAAAGTGCACCCGGAGTATTGTAATCTCAGGGGCGTGGGGTACGTGTGCCCCTGCGGCCGCGTGAGACCTTCCTAACAGTCGCAGCCCGGACCGGCAGCCCGGAAGAGCTGAGCTGCCAGGCCGAGCCGCTGAGGCCCATTGAGAAAGTTCTACACGGAAGGCCCAGTTCGCTGAAGGAGGAGAGCAGAGTGGGGTCGCGCACCCAGGTAACGTGGATCACTGCCTGGGCGGGGTGCGGGCTCGGAGGGACACTCTCTCGGCCTCTCAGACCTTCTGGCGGCGTGAGCCTTTGCTTCGGCTCAGATTGGGGCCCGTACTGCGGTCAGAAGTGGCAGTGCTGGGGCCCGAGTGAGAAGCTGTACTTTATGTCATCGTTGATATGTGTGGGGGGCATCTGTTATCGAAGAGGCTGACTGTCGTAATACACATTGCCAATATTGCTGCTAACGAACTGCCGGACTGTCTTATGACGCCTGACATTATTTCTGCATAACGAAGTACACGATTGTAGCGCTACGCATTGCATTATTTCTCCCTTGCAAAGTACAGGATTGTAGCGGCCCGCATTGCATTATTTCTTCATTGCAAAGTACATGATTGTAGCTACGCATTGCATTATTCCTTAATTGCAAAGTACATGATTGTAGCGGTGCGCATTGCATTATTTCTTCATTGCAAAGTACGTGATTGGGGTGTGACACATTGCATTATTCCTTCATTGCGCAGTACATGATTGTAGCGGTACGCATTGCATTATTTCTCCCATTGCAGGTACCGGGGTGTATCGTTACGCATTGTATTATTATTCCTTTGCCCAGCACAGGATTGTATCGTTACGCAGTGCACTATTGTTTGTTCATTGCAACGTTTGTGATTCTAGCATTACGACCAGCATAGCATTTTGAAAGCGGTGGTTGGGATTTGAACCTACCAACCAGCCGGAACGAATATTACCCTTTATTATATGTTGGCTTATGTATCGTGTGGTCTGATCGTATATCTTTCTACATAAAGTTTATACTCGTTTTATCAAACTCGTGTGGAGTCCATTTGTGGTGTCACCAGTGGGTTGTTGTGAGTGTGGTTGCACATACTGTACACTCGTGCCTTGGAGATAGGCCTGGCTGTTCGTGCCAAGCTACTGAGGGGGTGAGCAGGGCTATCTCAAACGGTGTCCTTACTTGGCCTAACGTTGAGTGGGGAGTCCCGGGTCTCGCATTTGTGACAGTGGCGCGGGACGGGGACTCCGGCTTCCAATATATATATATATATATATATATATATATATATATATATATATATATATATATAAAAACATTTCGGCTTTGATTCTGGGACCTATAATTTCACTTTACCAAAGAAACTGGACAATAGGAAGACATGGGTGAGGAAATGGAAACTAGTGAGATTACATTATTTTCTGTAGATGTCCTCAGTACAGCACGCACAAACTTAAGGGTAGCAGCAGAGCAGGACAGGAAAATGCAGTGCACACTCAGTGGTCAGGGCATCACTCTAATATTACCTTATATTAATAAATAATGTTAGGTGAAAAAGAGACTATCCTCTGTGACAACTACTTGCCTGAGAAATCCAGAGTCTGAAGCAGCATTGTATTTGGTAAGAGCTGGATATTAACAAAGAGGGGAAGCACCAGTGCCAGAAGAGCTTCAACAATGTCCATAGCTTTTGTACTTGGGATGTAAGTTAAATAAGACAATACCAGAATTTACTATTAAGGTCAATGTCACTTTTCATTCTTGTTCTGTCTTCAGGTTGCAGCATTATTATGGGAAGATGTCAATCCCATATCAGGGACATAGCTTAAATTGTTGCAGCATGTCCCAAAAGTCTTAGTGACCCACTGAACCCTGATTATTTCTGCATTGCACAGCTCAATACAGGTGGCCCATTTTTGTTGGTGCACAAGGGCCTATGACACAGTGGCTATGCCACTTTTCAAAACAGTACTTTTAAAATCTTAAAAGATGTCAGGACATTAAATGCTGCTTGTCGTGTTTGATAAGTCTCCAGCTTGACTCACAACCAAGCTATTTAATGTCATTTGATTTGCTCCCCATTTTGCATTACTTATTTTGATATTGCTATGTTCAAGAACTGTTTTGTTCAGAGCTATGAAGAACTGTGGCATTGAAGCATGACAAAGGAAAGCCATGTGAATCGGCTATCTACCCAAACTGACCATTGCAATGCCCTAATCCAGGCAATGTTGCGGGGGAACATCCACAGCAACACCCATGGAACGTCCCTTTCATGCAGAGTAATGCGTGAAAGGGGGCCATATTTACAAGGCCATCAAAAGCCACACGAGGTGGCTTTATGTGGCCATGTAAATATGGCAAGCATACTCCTTTTGTGGCAATCGATTCCATGATGTCCTTCATGGGTCACTTCAATTATTTTCAGTCGCAGACTCTCCAGAATCACAATTCTCGACCCTCAAAGGATAACTCCTTCCTGAGTTGTAGACAGTTCATCCTTGACATTTTTGATATTCACCATCATTGGTGAGTGGTCGAGGGTGTTGTTTTATTTTTTATTTATTTATTTATAAAGTTTTTTATAGCGCGAACAAGATCCCGAGGGATATCAGAGCGCTTTACAATAAGAAGGGCGGACGGACACAAGCAATAATCAAAACAAATAAGAGGCGGGGGAGGGAGGGGGGAAGAACAAAAAAAAAAAACGTCACATATTACAATACAGTTTCAAACCAAGATAGTGAGGAGGCGGGCCAATAGGGAAGACACAGAATGCAGTAACGGGGAGCCATGACAGTATGCAAGAGCAATGGTATAAGGATATATATCCACAGGACATGCACAGGACATGAGAGACCATCCCTGTTAAAGCAGGAATTTGATCATTAGGAATCTTTTGGCTTCGGTTTTGAACTTCGTCGATGAGGAGATTCTGCGTACTTCTGGTGGAAGAGAGTTCCATATCTTAGGGGCAGCGCCGGAGAAGGCTCGGTGACAACTTCTCTTTTTGTTAAGGATGAGCGGTTTCAGGAGGAGGGTAGATGCGCTTCTTGAGTCTCTTGCCCCGCAGGAGAGATTAAGTTTTTGCCCCAGGTAAGTAGGCGTGTGTAAGTGAAGGGCTTTGTGCGTAAGAACAGCAATCTTTAAATGAATCCGAGCTTCGTAGGGGAGCCATTTGAGTGATTTTAGGACTGGAGATATATGTTCATTTCGTTTAGAGTCTGTAACCAATCTAGCCGCGGCGTTCAAGGATGCCCTTAGTGGTGCCAGGGCGTATTTGGGAAGGCCACAAAGGGTAGCACTGCCGTAATCCAGCCTCTGCAGGACAAGCGCTTGTACCACCTGCTTGAAATCATTTATGGGTAAGAAAGGTTTGATATTTCTGAGAGACCTCAACAAGTAGTTTGCTCCTTTGTATACAGTGCTGATATGGTTTTTCATGTTTAGGTGTTTGTCCAAGGTGATTCCCAGAGACTTGGCTGAGTCTACAATGAGAGGATCACAGTTGAAAGCAGTGAGGTGATTCAACCAGGAGTCTAGGTTGGGGATGTGGTTCGGGGGGGAGATGAGCAAGAATTCCGTTTTGGAAGTGTTAAGCAGAAGATGGTTCTCCGTTAACCAATTTTGAGCAAACAGAAGGGTAGAGTTGAGTGAGATGATGTTTTCCAGGGATGTGATTTTCAGATATAGTTGCGTGTCGTCCGCATACATGTGGAAGAGAATGTCCATGGAATTTAGAGAGTTTGCAAGAGGTTCCAGGAAGAGATTAAAGAGGATAGGAGATAAAGCGGACCCTTGTGGGACCCCCATAAGTACGGGAGAGGGCTGAGATAGAGAGTGGTTTGTCATAACTCTTCGTGATCTGTGATGTAGGAAGGAGGAAAACCATTGAAGCACCTGATCGGAAAAACCCATTCTGTATTGCAGGATGGATAAAAGCTTGTCGTGATTTACCGTGTCAAAAGCGGAGGAAAGGTCAAGAAGGATCAGGAGGCAGGATTCGTTTTGGTCCAGCATTTTAAGAATGTCATCCATAATATTAATGAGAGCCGATTCAGTGCTGTGCCCCTTCCTGAAGCCAGATTGATGCTGGTCTAGGAGTTGGTAATTCTCTATGTGAGCACAAAGTTGGGATTGCACACATTTTTCAAGGAGTTTCGCTAAGGTGGGGATGTTGGAAATGGGGCGGAAATTATTGAGATCGGATTTATCAGCGTTAGGTTTTTTCAGTATGGGGGTTACCTGGGCTGCTTTTAGACAGTCAGGGATCCTGCCTTGTGAAAGAGAAGCATTTACCTTGTCCAGGTGGGAATGAGTGCATTCTTGATTTCTTTGAAGATGGATGGCGGCAAAGGGTTGCAGAAATGGTTGGAAGGGTTGATTTTCTGAAGAATCTTGAAGATGTCAGTTTCACTAAAAGGGGTGAATATACTCCATGATGCATTGTTCTTGAGATTCGTGGAGGTCGAATTGCACATTTTAGCCGGGTCAATGAGTGAGGCCACACTGTTAGGGGGTAAAAGAGCCTTCTTAGAGGCGAGGTCAATGGAGATGAGTCTTGATTTTTCGGTGAAGAAAGCGGCAAGTTCATCACAAGAGGGAGGATTGCCACCGGGGTCAGAGTGATTAGGACCTGCTACTGTTTGTCGTTTGACCAACTCGAAGAGTTTCTTGGGGCGGTTTGCTGCTTGGTCCAATTGGTCTCTGAAATAGGTCGCCTTAGCACTCTTGATTTGTTTGTTGTAGAGGCTCCTGGCATCTCTGAGTAGTTTTAGTTGGTCAGAGGAGGGATTAGCTCGCCAGGAACGTTCCACTGCCCTAAGGTTACGTCTTTCAGTGTTTAAGCTTTCGTTATACCATGGTTTGGATATTTTTGTTGAAGCATTTTTAAATTGGAGCGGAGCAATATTATCCATGATGTTGGATATGGTTGAATTGTAGTCGTCGGTGAGTGATTGCACCTCATTCGTATCAACTGGGGAGGAGAGGGCAGATAGACAGTGGGCAGCAAGATCTACAGAGTTTATTGCTCTTAGGTCCCTTTTCCATATCTTTGGTTTCAATGGTTGTGTCTTCCTCATCTGCACTTCCCTGTTAATATAAAAGAGGATGCTGTGGTGGTCGGACCAGTCACACGGGGTAATGGAATCTATGGTGATAGTCTGCTCTTTAGAGATGATTAGGTCTAGTGTTTCTCCTTTAATATGTGTTGGTAAGTCACAGTGCTGAGTCAGATTTTGATCATTTAAAAAGGATTTAACGCAGGCAACAGCGGGGTCGTTAGGATTAGACCAATGAAGGTTGAAATCACCAAGGAAGATTTGGGATACTGCAGAGTCGACATTGCCAGAGATAATTTCCATTAATTGTTCAATGAACGGAAGATTTTCTCCCGGGGGTGGTAAAAAGTGTGAAGTTTGCAGACCGGTAGGTTCAGACTTGATATGCTGAGACAGAGGTATTCACAGGAGGGGATCGTTGAGGAATCCAATTGTGAAATTGAGAGTGTACTCCTGTGAATACAAGCTAAGCCACCACCCAATTTCAGAGCTCTGTCTAACCTAATTATGTCATGGGTGGGAGGTACTAGGAGGTCTAAGATAGGAGTGGAAGCCTGATTTAGCCCAGTTTCAGTGAGGATGATAATGTCTAAATCATTGTGTTGGATGAGGTCGAAGATATCGGAAGCGTGTTTACTGGCTGATCTACAATTAAGTAGTACACATTTGAGACGAGGTGGGTTAGGGGGGGAAGGAGTCTGGGTGAGATTCACGCTGGTGAGGTTGTCAGTATTGCTATATCTGAGGTTGCAGGGAGGTTCTCGGTTCGAGTTAGAAAGGATGGTGAGTATTTGACTCGGGGGTGGGTGTAAGATTTGGGCATGGTAGAGTTACATGTGTGAATGTCCTGTAAGTCATTGGTCGTTGGGTGGGATTCTCTATGGATGGTGGGGTGTTGGGTAGTGGAGTGGGTTTTGGGGTGGAGGGAGCTACAGGCTGCTCAATGTGATCACAAGGCCTGGTGGACGCAATAGGCCAGTTCGTAGAGGTGAGGAGAGAGCTGATCATAGGGAAAAGATCATTAGAGAGGGCTTTGAGTTCATGTAGCTCAGAGGTGAGAAGTTGTAACTGAAGAGATATACCATCAAGACGCGAAGCCAAGTCAGATTGTTGGTCGAGGGGAGGATGGAGTGGTGAAGAAACGATAGGGGACAGGGGGCCTCGATGTGGGCCTGTTGGAGCCTGTGTGGGGGATCGATGCCCCGACTCTAGTCTAGTATGTGGTAGCGTTATAGGGATGGGAAGGGGGACAACATCAGTTAAGGGGGAGGACTGTATGACTTGATGTAGCCTCTCAGCTCGGAGTTCATCCTGAATCGGACTGATAGTCAGTGAGGGGGTTGATCCCATCACTCCGTCGCCCATTTGAGCGGGTACTCTAGTGAGTTGACGTAGTCTGAACGAGGACAAGGTGGCTGTAGGATCAGCAAGAGGTGGTGTGAGGTTAAGGGATAGAGGGGTATTCACAGCTGTTGTGGGGAGAGTAATGGTTAAGTCCCGCGTAGTCACGTTGGTGGAAAAGGGGTCAGAGGCGTTGCCGTTAACCGCTTTTCTTAGAGTAGGGTAGAAGTTGGCCATTTTCGCAAGGTTAGTGGTAGAGGCTTGGATTAGTATGATACCATTATTGTATAGAGTGATTGAGGTGGTGGCTTTGAGTGTGGGCGAGGGAGACGTTGTTAGTTTGAGGCCGTGCGCGGTTTTCCTTGAACCAGTTATTTTAAGCAAGGAGTAAAGCACTGATCGCCAACAAGCCCGTTTTCTAGTATAAAAAATGAGGTCATTGACCAGGGTGCCTTTGTTGGTGCAGAAGTAGTAGTCTGAGATTAGGGTTTCTGGTCTGGCTTTGAGTATACGATGCTTGTATTTCTTTGCCGCATTCTTGGAGAGGTCGGTTGGGTAGTTAATGATGAAGGCGTTGGAGCCATTGGGGTCAGGACTGATCTCCATTATGCCTAAAAGATTTAGTGAGGATGTGAGCCCAGAGGAGGAGAAACAAAGGGTGGGAGAGCACAGCAACGATCCTGGATCACTCAACGGACGGGTGAAGGGGTACTGGTAGCACCTTGTGAGGTGAACGAGAGATCTTACTGTGCGACGTCGGCAGCTGGGGCCCAAGTAGTTAGTACAGGCATATCATCCCTTATCACTAGTGACTTGTGCTGGAAGATACAAGAGGAAAAAGGGAGGCCCATCTAGGACGAAGAAGCGGTGAGCAGAGAGAGGTGTACTCTAGAATCTGGGCAAGAGACTACAATTTCGTATGAAGGAAAACCCGCCAGGAAGTAGGTCCTCAGGTCTACAACAGTCGAGGTGTGAGTGTCTAGGCAGAACACCACAGAACTGGGATCAGTGGCGCAGTGGAGAGTGACTTCTGATAAGCTAGCCTAGACACTCCCCTTGTGATAAGGGTGACCAGCCGTCCCTGACGGTCTCTGTTTTTTTTACCAGCTGCCCGGGCAGATTTCAGGCAATTTAGCTCCTGTCCCGGTTTTTAGAGGTGGTTGAATGAAAATAATGAATGTTTTTATTTATGCAGCATAGCAGGGTTAGTTATCAGTTCTTTCCAGAAGGCAATTTAGTTGACAGGCCCGAGAAAATTGCATGTTATGTATATTCTAATTGCCAGATCTGTACTTTTATGCTGAGGAGCAGTGTCATTCTGTCCGCTCGCTTGAAGTACCATTTTTGTCCTTCTTCTATTTTCGTTAGGTATCCCGGTTTTTGGTATTAAGTTTTACTCACCCTACATTGTGACAAACTGAGTGACAAAGGAACCCCTAGTGGAGAAATATGGTAAATGAAAGATAGCGATCATGTCAATAGTAAAGAGTTTTTTCACTCACGATGTGAGAGCGCAGACAGCATGAAAAGCGCCGCCATTTTGATGTCAGGCTAGGTTAGAACGATGTCCTATGGAGTTCCGCCATATTAGAGTCAGGCAGTATACACCGTTTAAGGCAGAAGGAGTTGATTAGCTACACCGAACCCCTCCGCCAGCGCATCAGAGGCTGGTCGTGAAGATCAAAGGACCGCACGCCGAAACGCCAGAAATCCGGAGCAGCTGGTCACCGGGCCGTCCTTCCAGGGGTCCTAAGCACCGGTCATCTCTCACTGACGATCCCAGGCTAGGATGCAGAGTTCCTGGTCAGAAAACAAGGTGAGGCAGAGGCAGAAGGAGATCGGAGTCAGTGTACCAATGGCAATGGTGATCACTGCCGAGCACCCTGGTTCCCAGGCAGGTCAGCGCGGCAGCAACAGCTGGGCGCATAGGGAAATGGCGTTGGTGCCCATAGAGGAGCCGGAAAAACCTAGCCACAATGCGGCAACAGGCGATCCAGCAACGGTCACCCAGGGGCGGAGGAGATGGTCACACCAAAATAAGGCGCGACTGTGGGGAACCAAACTGGCACTCGTGGGCGGACAACATCAGCCGCAAGCAAGCAGCGACAACATCCAGGACGGTGAAAGCACGAACCTGGGCAGTCGCGTCAGTCACTCCAGACACCAAGCGAAACATCGATCCTCGGGGGCATGAACTGCGAGATTGTAGGAGGCGTCCACCGAAGATACCAACTGCATGCTGCAACATCGGACTGGCTCCGGAGCTAAGAGGAGCAGCGTCGGATTCCATGAAGGTGTAGGTACGACCTGAGCAGTCTCGTCGGTTTCCTCCATCAGGTAGGTAGACCACCTATTTAATTTCCGCTTTGTGCCTCAATGGGTGTGTGCAGTTGCGTGCAGGGGCAATGCGGGGAAGAAGGGCTGCTGAGGCGGTTTAAACAGGGATAACAACCAAACAGGTAATCCCCAAACCGGGAGCTCCTCGAGAGGCTCTTACTCGGCGGCCATCTTGCTGGACCGTTGGAACAACATGTTGTTCCATGACTGATGTGTAATTATATCCTTCAGCTTTAACATCCCGCTAGCATGGCTCGTGGCAGTGATAATCTGGGCTAATGAATTAGCGGCTGGTGTGCTTGATTTTAAATGAAATTGATATAGGCCTTTGCCGTCTTTGGGGACTACCGTGACCTTGCATAGGTATTCTGGAAAAGTAGCCAGCAGGGTTCTGAGCTTTCCCTTGCTGATGCACAATGGTGTAATTATACTCTTGTAACCGTAGTTCACATCGTTCAATGCGAGGAGGCATTTTGGCCTTTGGATTGCTAAATATAGTCAGCAAAGCTTGATAATCCATTATTAGCGTAGAAGGCTTTCCATACAGGAAAACATGGAAATGTTCACAAGCCCATAGCAAAGCTAAACTTTCTTTTTCGGGATTTGAGTAAGCATGTTCTGTTTAAAACAAGCTTCTACTTGCATATCCCACAATATGCCTTCGAGCATTCAAGTGTCTGCTGTGCTGTCCAAGGATAGCACCTAACCCAACAGGGCTCATGTCAACAACAACTTCTGTGTGTAGCTTAGGATTGGAGTACGCCATTTCCGTAGTGTTCTCAATGGCTTGTTTATTTCTTTTAACGCTTCCCTCACATTCATGTGACCAATGAAATGAAGCATTTTTTTGTCTAGTCTCCCAATGGAGCACTTACAGTGGCAAACTCTTGTAGGTATCTGGAACAGTAACTGGCCATGCCAAGAAATGAACGCACCATAGCAACATCTTGTGGGATCAGCATTTGACAGTGCTTGCACTGTAGCAATATCTAGTGTCATACCCCATCAGAAAAGATATGGCCAAACAATTTTAGCTTTGTGTTATGGAACTCACACTTGTCTGCATTCAAAGCCAAACCTTCTTCAGCAAGCAAACAACATACTTGTGTAAGAGCTTTATCATGTTCTTTATGTGTAGCTCCAAAAACCAATATGTCATCATTGTAATTGAACACATTCATTAAAGGCTGTATGATATGTCGAATGACATCTTGACACAGTTCGGCAGCACATGACACACCAAAACATAGTCTTTTGTTTTGAAACAGACCAACATGTGTAGAAAAGGTTGTAATGTACCTGCATTTTCTTCAAGTTCTAACTGATGATAATCTTTAGTTAAATCAAGATGAGAGAAGACCTTTGCACCATTTAACTGCGCTATTATGTCAGCCATGTGTGGACCTGGATGTCATTCTTGAATAATTACCTTGTTTGCCTGATGCATGTCGATGCATATGTGTACAGCTCCTTCACTGTCCTTTTTAGGCACTACCACTTTGGGAGAAACCCATGGCGTTGGACCAGTTGAACACTTATAAATGTCATGCTTAAGTAACGCTTCAAGTTCTTTTTCAACAGTTTCTTGCAAATGAAAAGCAATTAGTCTATATCTCTGAGCAACAGGACGGACATCCTCATTAATATTCAACTTTACTTCCATGGTCTTAAGTTTTCCCAAACCATGAAATAACAAACAGGCTTACTATTTCGTGGTAAGCATCCGTGAAGTAATTCACGGAGATCAGTCCCATATAGCGGCTGTGCTGCCACTGAGTAGACATGCACTTAATACTGTGTCCTGAAGCACATGGATGGGTGCTTGTACCTTCGTTTTCTTGTGTTTCATTATTGCTACAAACGAACCTTGACTTTTTATGGACATCAATGTAGCCCAAGTGTATACTTGGGTTTTAAATGGCTTAAGTTGCGGCAATGGTGATAATTCATTGTATCTCTCCTCAGGCATACTGTTTTTCGATGCACCACTGTCGATGATGAAAGATATCGAACAACCATTTACTTTCAGTGCAAACTTTGGACAATGTTTGAATGACTTTGGTGCATTTTCATGTTGAACTTTTCTTGACTAACATTTTTCCTCACAAGTGGTCAAACCTACATCCGCATGCTTTTCTGAGGTAAACATCAACATGGCGCAATAATTTTCATCCCTTTCACTTGATACAGAAGAACTGTTTGACAATGACTTAGATGACGATCGAATTTGTTCAGTGTCTATTTGTCTCAACTGATGCCGTTGCTTGGCCTTGTGGGTGTGCGTAGTACGTGGCTTCTGGAGCTCTCTGGCAGCCATTCTATCTTCGCGCCATGACACGCTTACCTTTTCCTTCACTTTGAAACTGTCACAAAATGGTTTTCCTTCCCACAGCCTTAGCATACCTGTCCAAGAGCGAGACATTTACCTTCATGCGAGAACGAAGATCCACATCTAAAACACAACTTTATTTTACACATGGACATCTCTTTGGGTCCTTCGGTCTTTTGTTTTGACTTACTTTTCACACTCAACACACATTTGTTCTGGGCACCTCCAGCCTCCATGTCAGCAGCTTGTCTATCAGCACACTCTTCAGCTCTGGCAGCCATTAACACTCGCTCCAGACTAAGAGTTTCTCTCAGCATTCGTGGTCTGAATGAATCTGACAGGCACCCGTCAATTACTTCTAGGCTCAGAGCTTCTTCATCATTAAATTCATTTAACTTACAATGTCTGATGAGTGTGTCAAGTCTCTCCACAAATTCATCAATTGTTTCATCAATTTTCTGGTGTTCTTGGTTGAAGATGTATCATTCATAATCAACATTGGACATTTGATTAAACTTGAGATTCAATATAACTTTAATCTGACGATATGCAGTCTTCATCAGTTCGCAGCATTTTCTTTATGACTTTTTTACACCATCACTAGCAAGATTTTTGATACTTGATAATCTTTTTGCTATCAGTCTCTTCTAGTGCATCTATGAAATCATCAAATGTCTCTATCCAAGCAATCCATCTATCGCCAATATTTTGCTTTTTGGCAGTATCACACGGTGGTGGTGTTTTTAGGAAAGCTGCAGCATTGTAACCATTTCTGGGAGTGGTTGATATTGAGGGTGGAGCTCTCTCCGGCTCCCTCAGTGGTTCATGTTGAATTGGTTCGTGTGAGCCATCTCTAAGGCTGTGAGATGTGCTAGCCTCTGGATCATCCTTGGTGACGTTTAAAATGACGACCTCAGTCTTTGCCTCCATTCTCTCAGCCTTCCACAGCTCCAAAGATATCTTCGGTCGTTTTGGATTGTCACAAGCTTGGTAAGCACAGCCCCTGTGCTACCTGGATTGAAGCACCTGGTGCTGAGGTCATACCAGCTTACTTTACTCAGGTTCTGGTGAGTAAATAACTGTTTTATTTTTTGAAGTCTCTTTGCATGCACTTTGTCTTCACGACTTTCAACCTGTAACATTATCTTGCAACTTGTGATTATTAATAGCTGCTCTTTGAAAACCTGGTTGTATCTGCCTTTAGCGTCAACACTCTGGATTACGTATGGCTTTATATTGCGTAGCAGCGCAGTACCTTGATGTACGGTCTGACCATCAGGCTATCGGTCACCGATATGTTGATTTATTTGCAATGCTTTCATTGTTTTCAACTTCTTTACATCGACTGGAGATGTGCTTTGACTCCACATACGTTAAGTTAAGCACCAATTTCGTACTTTGACTACAACACATGTGGCACGCACAAGAAGTTTGCTTGGACCATGACAAACCCTCTGGGAGAGCACTATTGATCTTCAGGTTACTTATCCTCTAACTTGTCGCTAGTTGTAGCATCCTCCCCAGGCTGGGTATCCGCCAATGACTACGCTACACATGAAGCTTAGTTTTACATGTCTTTATTTGTCTGCGTGTGAAAAGCAAACTCAACATTCAAAACCAGCCTTCAATGTATTCTGCTCTAATACTTACATCGCATTTCTACTGAGTCCCTCAGTAGCCGAAAGGGTTCCGTCATTTCTAACTCACAAGACACTACACGTCCCACGACACATAACTTTGTGACATTGCGTAATAGCAGAATTTCAGGAATTTCTCTGAGTAAAAGTGATGCAAAATTACTGATAATATACTAACTACGCCAGCATAATGCATATATTGCCTGACCTTCTCAGATGTGTTATCACAAACAGAAAAACACGCAAAAATGGAAGGGCTAGACTCATAGGCAAGCCATTAAATGTAGGCACATATCCCACTTGGGACTGTCAGGGCGAAGGCTAAAATTTCACCAGCTCCTCTATATTATCCCGGTTGTAACTTCCCTTGTGTGTTTCTTGCTATCCAGTCGCTGCATACATAAAAGAGGCTTGTTGATGAAGGTCATCCTTTGCTGGATCACCAGGTTCTGAGAGTTTGACCCTCCTCCCCTCTCTCTTGGTTAACACTAGAGATGATGTTGACCCGGTGCACATTGATGGCCCTGTAATCTTGCTTTAGCTACAGGTCCTCATGTTCACGCACAAACAAAATGGCCTTGACGCACATGTATTTAGTTCCCTTCCTAGGGTGATGACAAGATGATTGTGGTTAGTTTTAAAACGAGACACTCTATCCTTCGTCCTGTTATTTCTGACCAGACACTTGGAGATATTGGACTAGGGCAAATGAATCATCTAGTTTTTTCAGTAATCGTTTGGGACATAGTAGACTTAGCCACTGAGGTCTTGAGTGGGTTCTCATGGCTGTTATGAGGGCAGGTTCTTCTGACAGTGCAGCAGTAAAGAGGGAGATGTTTGTATCGACTGAGCACCCACAGCACTGCCGTCAAACCACAAGCAGTGAATATTGATAAAAAAGACCAGTGCCACTCACATGTTTTATCAAGACGCCTGGCATTGGCAAACAGCGGGTTGCTGGATCTAATTCTTGTAATGGTCAAGTTAATGCAGGTATGTAAAATTAATGAATGAGATGTTGGATTCATCTCAAACATTTAAGAACAATAATTTATATGATCTGTACAGCAAAATGGAACCGAGACCCTAGAATAATATTAACTAGTTAATAAGGTCAATGTATGCAAGTGAAGAAATTAGTTATACTGTTAAGGTGTCATACACAGCTGAGACGGAAAAAA
This sequence comes from Calotriton arnoldi, assembly GCA_963921515.1. NCBI lineage: Eukaryota > Metazoa > Chordata > Amphibia > Caudata > Salamandridae > Calotriton > Calotriton arnoldi. The sequence continues at coordinate 2,937,926 of CAWUFW010000624.1, forward strand.
AGTAAAAACGTGTTCTATAGCCATACTTACAGACTGTATTTGGACACTGCTAAACACGTCTTTTGCTTTACAGAAAAGTACATACAACGTGCAGCTTTGAGATTTCATACTAGAGTACAGAAACGAGGAGCTAACATTTTGAAATGTTCGCTAGAGGAAGACGAACTTTACTGCCTCTAGTGATTGTGGTAGTCTTTACACCCCGAGGCACCATTACTGCCATGTGCACACTGTTTGTGTGCAAGCTGGTAATGACAATCAATAGCATCTTTGGCGGTGCTTGCCCCTGACACTCATTGCGTGTGTGATGTGACAGTGATGAGATGAACAGGCTCTCCAGGTCCACAATTAGGTGGTGTGGAAAGGGCACTGATGTAGCCAAAAGCACCGAGAAGGGATCCCTGGCCCCCGCGATCAATTGAGATCTGCCTAGGGGACACAACTTTACATTCCAGTGTTACACAAGAAAAAGGCTGGTACATTTTACTTGACTCTTTTGTAAATTAGTCGACTGGTCATTGTAATTACTCTGTAACTGAGTATATCTCAGGGGATTCCATTGCAGCTTGAGTAGACTTCACCTAATACCACAGACATAACCGCTAGGAAAATCGAAAAGTTTTTCCTTGTTATATATATCATTTAAAGCTGGCGTCTGCATATCAATCACTCTGGTAAACAATCTCCATCTATATATTACTCGCTAAAGGTGAAACACATTTTAGTACTGGAATAGGTGTTTGAAATTATGATTTTTATCTGCAAACCATAAACCAAAAATCACAGCCTTCAAGTCCTGTGAGGTTAGGGAGATGCAACACTGAATAAACACCATAAACCACCAATCACCGTCTTCAAGTCATTTGAGGCTGGGTTGATGCAGCACTAACTGCAAACGATAAACCAGCAATCACTTCACTTCATTAGCTGATATGACGCTGGCCAACAACATTGAAAACGTTATGGGGAAAAAAGGTAATTTAACATCAGGAACACATCCACATTAAAATTGGTTGATCATATTTTCCTTGGAACCTGGGTATTTGATCATTAACAAGACAGAATTCAGATGTTCAAAGGTTGAGAGTACAGTGCTTTCAAGATTCACAAGGTGAGGAAGAAAAAGTGTGCAGTGGCACAACATGTAAAAACTGTAGGTCAGTCTTGCCTCCAAACAATTAAAATTTTAACACGGAGAATGGTTCAACTAAACATGATCATGATCAGATCATTGTCATTAGGGACAGTCCAAAATTTGGTGTGCTGATTCTTTGACCCCTCTTTCAACCACTAGTTGCTATCTTCCTCACTACGCGGGTTAAAACACACATAGAAGGGAATCTGAAGACTTGCCAGTCCTATGTAAAGATCAATTTATTTCTCAAAAGCTGAATTGAATATTGTGATATGTTCTGTCTCGAAAGCTAAGACCAGAAGGGAGAAGATAGAAAACACGTAGGGGCAGATACGTAAGGAAACAGTCATTAGCTAAATCACTCTAGCAACCGTTCAAAAGGACATGTGTGATACTGAATATCTACGATTTGAGGCTTAAAAATAGTAATAGTGCTGACATCCATATAAATCTGGAAATGTGGGGGACAAAATCTGGTTAGGCATTCAGTAGAGAATTAAAAAAGAAGATTCTTGCCCTTAGTGGTCAATGAATGAGAAAAAGAAACTGTATGCAATGAAAATACTAGTGTCTGACAACATTCGGATAAAACATGTACAATTCTAATGTCATGATTAAATAAACAAAGTTAAAGTCTATAGGCCTAAAACAACTCAGCACACTAATGCGTATTAGTCTGGGGTGAAAGTAGGCCACCTTCTTTGTTAGTTGGTGTAAGGATCATTGGGCAAGATGTGAGTCTTTCTCAAGTACAAAGTTTAAAATCCTGTTAGGTCCAACACAGAAGTCAATAAATAAATCTGGGCTCAACCTCTAATAGCTATACGACACAGCCAACAGGTTTAGTTTATGGAAACAAGTGTAAAGTTTTTAGCAGTACCAATACAATTATAAAATAAAAATGCAGCTGTGAGCAATTGGGCTGTTGGTTGCCTGGGGTGTGAGCCCAGGTCAAGCAACAACAACAGTCCTTGTCAGTATGAGGAACAAGCCAACCCCAAATTAACCTGCGCTCAACCCTCTGGTAGCTTGGCACAGAGCAGTCAGGATTAACTTAAAAGCAATATGTAAAGTATTTGTGCAATACTTCAAACAGTAACAAAGTGAAAAACATCACACAAAAGGGATCCCACATCAAGTTAAAAAAATGTGCCCATTACTTACTGATAATGACATTACTTCTAGTCCTACTCCCTCACCTTCCTTCTTAACCAATGAGGCTCCTTGCCTCCTCAAGACCCACCCCAAGCTTATAAAAACACCCCCGCCCACACCACCTCCTGTACGTAAACATGCTGAGCCTAGAACTCAGTTGGACCGCACCGGGAGGGCGGGATCGATCCTGAAGGAAGGTGAGGGAGTAGGACGAGGAGTAATGCCATTATCAGTAAGTAATGGACGCATTACCTTCTGTCCCTCCCTCTCCTTCCTTCTTAACCAATGAGTAAATAGCAAGCAAAAGCTAAGATGTACAACTGAGTGAAGAAGAACACACTCTAATAACGTGCCCAAATCAGAACCCAATCCCCCTATTCCTTCATAGAGGACAAGACCCTGTGGCCCAGGACATTATCCAAACGTTCCAGACCAGCAATCCGGTAGTGGCAGACAAAATTGGAAGGGGAAGACCAAGTCGCCACCCTACAAATTTCCACCACAGAGGTACCCTGCAATTCAGACACAGTAGTCGCCATACTGCGCGTAGAGCGCCTCTGCACCCCCACCGAAGGATCCACCCCTTTCACTTCATACGCCAAAAGGACCAGAGACCCAATCCAACAACTCAAAGCAGCCATGGATGGCTTTTCTCCCTTCTTAGAGGGACCAAAATTCACAAACAAAGCATCCCCCTTCCGGAAGGACCACCTGCAAATACCACAACAAAGTCCTCTGCACATGCAAACAGTGCAACTTATTTTCCTCAGCCAAGGAAGGATCTGGATAAAATTTAGGCAAAATCACCTCCTGACTGAGATGAAAAGCCAAATTCATTTTAGGGAAAAAAGACGGAACCGACACCAGCACCACCGGTCCGAAAAGATCTTGCAGAAAGGACACTTACAGGACAAGGCCCCCAACTGCCTAGCAGACATGAGGGCTACCAAGACACAATCGTTGAAAGTCAAGAGTTCAACTCTAGCCCCTCAAGGGGTTCAAAAAGGAGGAGTCGTCAGCACATTCAAGACCAACTGTAAATTCCAACATGGAAAAGAACAAACAGGCTGAGGAAACTGAGGCATCAGGCTCCCGTCATCCTACAAATTGCGGCAGGAGCCCCTAAATGCCTGAATGGCCGCCCACTGCACCTGCAGATTAGTAACTGAAAAACCCAACTGAGCCCCATCCTGCAGGAACTGCATAACCAAAAAGAGATCAGCCACAGTAGAATCAACTTGCTTTCTATCACACCAGGCTGAAAAAGCTCTCCAATGGCTGGTATAAGAAAGTAGCGTAGAAGACCTACGAGTAGCCTGCAAGGTCACAGGCAACTGCTCAGGGATCCCTAAACCGGCTAAGCTCCTCCACTTGACCGCCATGCGGTCAAGTGCAACTTCCTTAAGGTGCCCAGGGGAAGATCCGGAAAAACCAGGTGAGATGGAACCACAGGAAGAACCCACTCCAGGTCACACTTCAACAAGTCCAGAAGAAACCAATTCCCATGAGGCTACCTGGGCGCAATCAACACCACCTGCGCCCGCTCCCTCCGGACCCAAACCAAAAAAACCCTCACAGGCTGGAATGGAGGAAAAGTGTAGACTAAGCCCGGAGCCAAGGACATGTCAAGCTGTCTATCCTCCTAGCCCGGGGCACCGACTCAGAGAACAAAATTGCCCCACCTTGGCATTCCCTGGACCCGCAAACAGATCCAACACCAGAAGGCCCCATTGAACCACCAACTGGTAGAACAAACTGGGAAGCAGGGAGAAATCCTTGGAACAGGGGATGTCTCTGCTCAACAGATCTGCTTGGACATTCTCCACACCCCGAATGTAAAGAGCAGTCAGCCCCAGAACCCAAAGGAAAATGTCTCTGGCCACCAAGTTCAGGGACATGGACCTGGTCCCCCCTTGCCTGTTGATATAGGACTTCACCACCAGATTGTCCATCTGAACCACTACGATCTGTCCCTGCAGAGCGTCTTGTAAATGGAGCAGAGCGAGCCATATCACCCTCAACTCCTTCCAGTTTGAAGACCTCCGTGAGTCCTGCAGAGACCAGCACCCCTGAACCTGCTCTGACCCCAGCCACGCCCCCCAACCAGACAGGCTGGCATCGGACGTCACCAACAGGCGAGCCAGGGAGACAATGAGACCCCGGCTAGGAGATGCTCCAGGTAGAGCCACCAGGAGAGATGCTCCCGGATCCAGTCTGTCATCCGTAGTGGAGCCAACAGATCCTGGGCCCCTGGAGACCAGAAAACCAGAACCCAGTTGGCCAGGTGAAGAAGGTGAAACCGGGGCCAGTACACAAGAAACACCACCGAAGCCAAATGCCCCTGCACCCTTAACCATTCCACCTCCGGAAGAGCCGTCTGAGATATCAAGGCCTGAACTTGCGCCTGCAATGAGACCAGTCTCCTTTCAGATAGAGTAGTACATCCCTAAAGAGTCTGAAACCGAGCCCCGATGAAGACCATGTCCTGATAGGGGTCCAAAGAAGATTTACCAAAAATCTGTCTCCTTGCAGAACCTCCAAGACCTGTTCGACCTGAGCTACCAATAGAGACTCCTCTGCCACGTCATTCAAGAAATTGTCCAAATAGGGATGAATGAACACCCCCTCTGCATTAAGAATTGCCATCAGTGGCTCTAGGAACTTTGTAAAGACCCTTGGAGAGGACTTGAGGCCAAATGGGAGAACACACAACTGAAAATGGACGTCCCCCACCACTAACATCAGAAAATGTTGAGAGGAGGCTGCAACAGGGACGTGTAGCTAAGCGTCCTCAAGATCCAAAGCGGCCAAAAAATATCCTGGCCTTATGAGAGGAATAATCACCTGAATAGTTAACATTCTGAAGTGAACAGCCCGAATCCAGGAGTTGACCCACTTTTGATCTAGAACGGGCCAAAAACACCCTGAAACTTTTTTGAACAAGGAATAAAATGGAATAAGCTACTTCCAACTCTGGCACCCTGCAAATGGCCTTTTTTGCCAGTAACTTCTGCACACCCTCAAAAATTGCCTACCTTCTCTGTCTTGCGGCTGGCACAGGAGTGATATGAACACCAGTATCTGGGGGAACCTGCCAAAAGCTGATCCTGTAACCATTGTCCACAGTGTCCAGGACCCAAAGGTCTGAGACATCCAGATGCCATACTGGAAGGAAATGCCTGATCCTTCCCCCATAGGCATTAACCCCCCAAGACTGTGATTGTCGTGGCCCCTTCTTGGCAGTCCCCTTCGGAGGAGGGGCAGCATGTTTAGGCAAAAAATTAGGCTGGAATCTTCTCACCCGGAAAGACTGACGTAACTCACGCTTCTGGGAAGACCTGGAGGACCTACCACAACCCTCACTAGAAGATGAAGCACCACTCTTATAAGACAAGGCATGCTTCCTCTCCTTGAAAGCCTTCGAAATCATGGCAGGCAATTGATCCCCAAAGAGAGCCTGGCCCTCAAAAGGCAGATTCAGTAAGGCAGCTTTCTCACCAGGATCTGTCTTCCACTGCCGGAGCCACAAAGACCGGCGGCAAGACACCAAAGCCCCTGTGGACATAGCCGAACCCCGAATAATGTACAAAGAAATGTCTGCCAGCAGCTTAGCCTGTTGTTCCATGGCACCTGCAGCCTTTTCTGTGGCACAGGAGACCCATCATCTGAGGAACAGGTGGAGGCCACTACATTGTTGCATTCAAACAACCACTTCTGACCCATGTCTGAATAGAAAGTGCTCCCAACCAAAGCACCATCCCCAGAAATAGTCCCTGGGAAAAACAAGTGCCAAACCAATGGTCCCGATCGCTGTCCTGAACACCAATCAGGAAACAAAGAAAGCTCCATAAAAGAACCAAAAACAGGATCAAACCTGTCCTTTCTGCCTTTCCACAAGCGCCCCTGGTTCCAGCCGATCCAGCCACACTGTGACCCAAAAACACAGCCCCAGCCACCAGCGAACCGCCAGATGCCGTCACGGCATCCACACACAAGTGCTCTATACCCCTCCAATAAGGAGCTGCAGGAGACAGCTGCGCAGCTGGAGGATTGCTGCCCGATGCACAGCACAGGCTGTTACCAGCAACCGAAGACCAAAATGAAAAAAATCCAACAAGTTGAACCAGAGAAATTCAATTTTAATGATTTTAGTGAAAACTGCGCCCAAAAGCACAAAATGCCAACTGTGACTATCTGGTCAGCCGCACCGGGACAAAGTCACAAGTTCAGACTGACTGTGCAATGTAGCACAGGCTGTCTGCTGGGACCCAGTTAGGCCTGCTGAACAATAAACCTTAAATCCTGGTTTGGGGATCGATGTGAGGGTCCGTGTCTAAGATGTGTCATGCAGATGAAGTGATGCATGCGTTCCGAGATGCGTAGAGGTTGCAATGCGAGGGCCTGCATCATAGTCAAGTATCCCGTTGATGGGGCTTGCATTGCAAAGTCTAGTGTCAAGATTATGGCGTGTAGTCATGGTGATGCGTTGGTTCTGTGGAGCTGCAAGTCTGCAATGCGGAGTCTGGCATCATCGTCAAGACTGTCGTTGATAAGAGATGCAAGATCCTGTGCTAAAGATTCGTTGTGCAGTCAGGGCGATCGGACAGTTCTGAAAAGCTGCGATGTCATGTGGGTCTTTACAATGTCTTCAATCCATGCAACAGCGGAGATGCTTCGGTTCTGAACAGGGGTTGAGCCACGCAGCAGAGGAGATGTGTCGATTCTGCTGGCTCCACAGATGCTGGCAAAGCACTTTAAGCCCAATTCGAAGGGTCCAAGACAGGGATGGCACTGCTTGGCAGAGTAGACTCATAGATGGCAGGGCCCAGGTGCAGGTGCAAGATTGTTGGAAGACTGTTATGTTCCTGAGGCTTCAGATCAGGAGGCCAGCCAACTAGCCCTTGGTGTCACTGTGGGTTCTGGGTTCAAGAGATATAGCTCCAGTCCTTGCCACCCAGGCAAGAGGACAGCAGGCCAGCACAGCAGGGCAGCGGCCCCTTCAGAGCAGCAGTCCAGCAGAGTGGCAGTCCATGTAGCAGCACAGCACTCCTTATTCATGGCAGAGTACTGATAGGTCCAGGATTGTACTGAAGTGGTGGTGTCTGTGGTCAAATATATATACTCAGTTGTGCCTTTGAAGTGGGGAGAAGCTTCTAGAAGCATGCCTTTGAAGTGCACATGTGCCCTTCCTTCGTGGTCCTGGCACCAGACTAACTACAGTTGGAATGAAGCCCTTTTTGTGGAGTCAGAGCACAAACTATTCAAGTGTAAGTGGGGCTTGGCCCAGCTCCTCCTTCCCATCTTGTCAGTGATGGCCCATCCAGTAACACCTAAGCTCCCCATTGTGTATGGATGACAGGTGGGCTTTGTGCATTTCCCTGTCATGTGGCCCAGAGACAGGCTGCAGACACCAAATGGCTAAGGCTAGAAAATGCCAACTTTCTAAGAGTGCATTTTCAGATTTGCAATTTAAAATATGACTTCACAATAAGTTAGGATTTTAAATTGCAATTCCAGAGACACTAAACATGATAGGGTTTCCTGGTCCGATTTGGAAATTAACCTTATAAAATGTAATAAAGTAATTCCAATGTTATCCTATGGGAGAGGTAAGCCTTGCAGTAGTGAAAAATGAATTTAGGAATTTTTTTCACTACCCGGACATGTAAAGCTTAAAAATACATGTCCAGCCTTTTAAATACTCTGCACCTTGCCCTTGGGCTGTCCAGGGCCTACCTTTGGGGTGACATATGTATTAAAAAGGAAGGTTTTGGCCTGGCAAAAGGTTGATTTTGCCACGTTGAAATGACAGTTAAATACTGCACACACTCAGGCTGCAATGGCAGGCCTGAGACATGTTTAAAGTGCTACTTAAGTCGGTGGCACTATCAGTGCTGCAGGCCCACAAGTAATGACATTTAATTTAGAGGTCCTGGTCACAGGTAGTGCCATTTTACTAGGGACTTACAAATAAATTAAATATGCCAATTGGGTATAAGCCAATTCAATATATTTTAAGGAGAGAGGACAAGCACTTTAGCACCAGTTAGCAAGGATAAAGTGTGGAGAGTCCTAAGGCCAACAAAAAAAAAATCAGCAAAAACCGGAGATCTGAAGGCATGAGGGGAAACCACGCCAATGATGTCAGGTCTAACAACAGCATAATAAAAATCCCAAAACAAAGTTGTAAAAATAAAACAGAGATATGAATTTTTAGTTTTTGCTGGAGTCTCTCTTTCTATTTCTTCACCTCTTTTGGTCTTAGCATTGCTCTTTGTCACCATTGTTGACCTCATTTCAGGATGGTGAATTGACCTTTAGGAGAAGTGAGAGGAATTGGCCTTGACAGCTTTACTCTTGCAGTATTAAGCTTGTGACAATCCGTTCTAGGAATTAGATTATGGTGGAAAAATATTCAGGCTGATATAGTAAAAGAAGTTTCAATATTACCGTGCAAGTTATGGATAGATTCCTCTAGCACAGCAGGCAGAGGCATTTTCTTCTGTTCTAGGATAATTCTAAAATACCAGTGGGATATTCACTTCACCCATATTTACTAATGTATGCAGTAGTACCTATATTTCAGAATATGCGAGGTGGAACAAAAGTCACCTCACAATTCTTTGGAGGAAATAAATGTGGCATGGTTGGCAACAACACTGTGGTTGAGAGTCTCCCTACTACCCTAGTAAAGTCAACCAGATCCAACCAGAGTGGAACAGTCCACTTCAAAAACATTCTATAATCTTCTGCTCATAATTTGTTAGATTTCCAATATAGTATGATAAACAGAGCTCTAGAGTGACCCTCTGTTGGACTTGATGTCAGTGGTGTGGATTTGCCCCAACATTTTGCCTTCCATCCTCCTGTTTTTGATGACTTCATTTTTGCTGGCTTTAAGACTCTGCGCACTTTACCCCTGCAAACCACTGCGAAAGTGCTTGTGCTCTTCTCTTTGAACATGGTAACAATGGCTTACACCCAAATGGCAAATTTGAATAACTTGCAAGTCCCTAGTACAATGGTACTACATGAACCCAGGGCCTGTAAATTAAATGCTACTAGTGGTCATACAGCGCTGAATGTGCTACCCACTTAAGGAGCCCTTAAAACATTTCTCATACCTGCTATTGCAGCCTGTGTGTGCCGTTTAAAACTGCCATTTTGACCTGGCAAAATAAGCCTTTTGTCAGGGCTAAGTCTACCTTTTTAATACATATAAGTCACCCCTAGTGTAGGCGCTAAATAACCCATAGGGCAGGGTGTATGGCATTTTAAAAAGTCGGACATGTACTTTCAACTCTTACATGTCCTGCTATTGAAAAACTCTGAAATTTGTTTTTTATTACTGCAAGGCCTACCTTTCCCAAATAATAATATTGGGTTACCTTGTTACATTTAACCCCTTCGCTGCTAGGCCTCCCCCCGTGCTAAGCCTTTTCTTGGCTATTTGGGGTAGTTTGCGCTTAGGCCCTTGTAACTTTTTGACCACATAAGGTATCCACACCAAATTTGCACCCTTTGTTCCAACATCACGGGGATTCTAAAGGTACCCAGGGTTTGTGGACTCCCTTGGAGGGGACCCAGAAATTAGTCAAAATACAGCAAATTTTTAAAAAAAAAATTTTAAATGGGAAAAAAGTGTTGCAAATGAAAGCGTCTGGTTTTTTCCTGAAAATGGTATCAACAAAGGGTTTGTGGGGCTGAATTCACCATTTTCCCAGCTTTCAGGGACTGACAGACTTTTGTAAGAAAACCAAACTTTTTTACACAGTTTTGGCATTTTACTGGGATATAGCCTATTTTTACTATTTTTTGTGCTTTCAACCTTCTTCCAGTTAATGGTAGAAATGGGTATGAAAGCAATAATGGATCCTGGGAAGCTATACATTTTAAAAAAGGAGACAACATTCTGAATTCAGCAAGGGGTCATTTGTGTAGATCCTTCAAGGTTTCTATATAGAAACTAACAGTTGAAAATAGGAAAAATTGAAAAAGGGTTGAAAAAAACAATGTTTTCACCTGTAACTTCTTCTAACTATGACTGATGTTTGAAAGCAATATACTGTTGCATCCGCTGGACCTTTCTGGTTGTGAGGATATATAGGACTTGTAGGTTCATCAAAAACCCGATGAACCCAGAGCCAATAACTGAGCAGCGTCTTGCAATGTTTTTTTATTATGTACCGGATATATAGCAATTCATTTGGGAAAATATATACAGTGAAAAATAGGGATGAAAGACACCTATGTATTTCTGAAATTAGAACAAAATATAGAGTTTAGAAACAGTAGCTATTTGCACATTTCCAAAATTGTAAGTACCCATACTAGCATGAGAATTATAGGACATTTTTCAAAGTGACTTCTTTTTCACACATTGTCTTTCATTTGCAAGGCAGAAATGCATCAAAAGTCAATAGGTAATAACAGTTGCTCTACAATTCTGTGTTACCCTAAGTCTCCCGATAAAAATGGTACCTCTGTGGGTAGGCCTAGTGCCCGCGACAGGAAACGGCTCAAAACGCAACGTGGACACACTTAATTTTTACAGTGAAAACTGACTCTTTTTTTGCAAAGTGCCTAGCTGTAGATTTTGAACCCTAGCTCTGCCAGCACCTAGGGAAACCTAGAAAATCTATACATTTTTGAAAAGTAGACACCCAGGGTAATGTAGGATGGGGTGATTTGTCTGGCTCTCACCATGTTCTGTTACCCAGAATCCCTTGCAGAGCTCAGACTTTGTAAAAAAAAAACGCAGTTTCTCATATTTCTGTAGTGGAAAGTTCTGGAATCAGCGTGGATCCACAAAATTCCACCCACCCCACATGCCCCAAAGTCTTTCGAGAAAAATGGTACCTCACTTGTGTGGGTAGCCCTAGTGCCCGCGACAGGAAACCGCCCAAAACGCAACGTGTACACACCACATTTTCACAGTGAAAACAGACCCTTTTTTCGCAAAGTGCCTAGCTGTAGATTTTGAACCCTAGCTCTGCCGGCACCTAGGGATACCTAGCAAACCTATACATTTTTGAAAACTAGACACCCAGGGGAATACAGGCTGGGGTGACTTGTCTGGCTCTCACCAGGTTCTGTTACCCAGAATCCCTTGCAATCCTCAAACTTTGTCCCAAAAAAAACATTTTCCTCACATTTCTGTGGTGGAAAGCTCTGGAATCTGCGTGGATACACAAAATTCCACCCACCCCGCATTCCCCAAAGTCTTCCAAGACAAAATGGTACCTCACTTGTGTGGGTAGGCCTAGTGCCCGCGACAGGAAACGGCCCAAAACGCAACGTGGACACACCACATTTTCACAGTGAAAACTGACCCTTTTTTTGCAAAGTGCCGAGCAGTAGATTTTGAACCCTAGCTCTGCCGGCACCGAGGGAAACCTAGCAAACCTATACATTTTTTAAAACTAGACACCCAGGCAAATACAGGATGGGGTGACTTCTCTGGCTCTCACCAGGTTATGTTACCCAGAATCCCTTGCAAACCTCAAACTTTGTCAAAAAACCCACATTTTCCTCATATTTCTGTGGTGGAAAGTTCTGTAATCTGCGTGCATCCACAAAAATCCAACCACCTCGTATTCCCCAAAGTCTTCCGAGAAAAATGGTACCTCACTTGTGTGGGTAGGCCTAGTGCCCACAATAGGAAACGGCCCAAAAAGCAATGCGGACACACCACATTTTCACAGTGAAAACTGACCCTTTTTTTGCAAAGTGCCTAGCTGTAGATTTTTAACCCTAGCTCTGCCGGCACCTAGGGGAACCTACCAAACCTGTACTTTTTTGAAAACTAGACACCCAGGGGAATCCAGGATGGGGTGACTTGTCTGGCTCTCACTAGGTTCTGCTACCCAGAATCCCTTGCAGACATCAAACTTTGCAAAAAAAAACAAATTTTCCTCACATTTCTGTGGTGGAAAGTTCTGGAATCTGCATGGATACACCAAACTCTACCTACCCCGCATTCCACAAAGTGTTCCGAGAAAAATGGTACCTCACTTGTGTGGGTAGGCCTAGTGCCCGCGACAGGAATCGGCCCAAGACACAACGTGGACAAACCACATTTTCATAGTGAAAACTGACCCTTTTTTTGCAAAGTGCCTAGCTGTAGATTTTGAACCCTAGCTCTTACGGGACTTAGGGAAACCTAGCAAACGTATACATTTATGAAAACTAGACACCCAGGTGAATCCAGGATGGGGTGACTTGTCTGGCTCTCACCAGGTTCTGTTACCCAGAATCCCTAGCAAACATCAAACTTTGTCAAAAAATACACATTTCCCTCACATTTCTGTGGTAGAAAGTTTGGAATCTGCGTGGATCCACAAAATTCCACCCACCCCGCATTCTCCAAAGTCTTCCGAGAATGGTACCTCCCTTGTGTGGGTAGGCCTAGTGCCCGCGACAGGAAACGGCCTAAAACGCAACGTGGACACACCACATTTTCACAGTGAAAACTGACCTTTTTTTTGCAAAGTGCCTAGCTGTAGATTTTGAACCCTAGCTCTGCCGGCACCTAGGGAAACCTAGCAAACATATACATATTTGAAAACTATACACCCAGGGAAATCCAGGATGGGGTGACTTGCCTGGCTCTCACCAGGTTCTGTTACCCAGAATCCCTTGCAAAACTCAAACTTCGTAAAAAAAAACACATTTTCCTCACATTTCTGTGGTGGAAAGTTCTGGAATCTGTGTGTATCCACAAAAATCCACCTACCCCACATTCCCCAAATTCTTCAGAGAAAAATGGTACCTCACTTGCGTGGGTAAGCCTAGTGCCTGTGAGAGGAAATGGCCCAAAACACAACGTAGACACGCCACATTTTCACAGTGAAAACTGACCCTTTTTTTGCAAAGTGCCAAGCTGTAGATTTTGAACCCTAGCTCTGCCGGCACCTAGGGAAACCTAGCAAACCTATAAATTTTTTAAAACTAGACACCCAGGGGAATACAGGATGGGGTGACTTGTCTGGCTCTCACCAGGTTCTGTTACCCAGAATCCCTTGCAAACCTCAAACTTTGTAAAAAAAAACACATTTTCCTCATATTTCTGTGGTGGAAAGTTCTGGAATCTGCGTGGATCCACAAAATTCCACCCACCCCGCATTCCCCAAAGTCTTCTGAGAAAATTGGTTCCTCATGTGTGGGTAGGCCTAGTGCCCGCAACAGGAAACGGGCCAAACTGCAATGTGGACACACCACGTTTTCAGTGAAAACTGACCTTTTTTTTGCAAAGTGCCTAGCTTAAGATTTTGAACCCTAGCTCTGCCGGCACCTAGGGAAACCTAGCAAACCTATACATGTTTAAAAGCTAGACACCCAGGGGAATCCAGGATGGGGTGACTTGTCTGGCTCTCACCGGGTTCAGTTACCAAGAATCCCTTGCAAACATCAAACTTTAAAAAAAAAACACACATTTTGCTCACATTTCTGTGGTGGGAAGTTCTGGAATCTGTGTGGATCCACAAAATTCCACTAACCCTGCATTCCCCAAAGTCTTCCGAGAAAAATGGTATGTCACTTGTGTGGGGAGGCCTAGTTCCCGCGACAGGAAACGGCCCAAAGCACAACGTGGACACACCACATGTTCACTGTAAAAACTGACCCTTTTTTTGCAAACTGCCTAGCTGTAGATTTTGAACCCTAGCTCTTACGGCACTTAAGGAAACCTAGCAAACCTATACATTTATGAAAACTAGACACCCAGGGGAATCCAGGATGGGGTGACTTGTCTGGCTCTCACAAGGTTCTGTTACCCAGAATCCCTTGCAAACCTCAAACATTGTTAAAAAAAAAACATTTTCCTCACATTTCTGTGGTGGAAAGTTCTGGAATCTGCGTGGATCCACAACATTTCACCCACCCTGCATTCCCAAAAGTCTTCCGAGAAAAATGGTTCCTCACTTGTGTACCTCAATTCTGTGCCTGTACTCATGACGGAATGGTTCCATCATGAGCAGAGGAGCACTGGTGCTCATGACAGAACCATTCCATCATGAGCACCCAAAGGGTTAATAACTATTACCATTAAATTGGTAGAAGATAGGAATATCGAGTTTGGTGTCTACAGAATTGTAATATAAAACCCTCTTTCATGGTAGAGTCGAATTTAAAGTCACAATTCTGAAAATGCCACTTTTAGAAAGTTGACATTTTCTTGTCCTCACCATGTCATGCCTGCAGCCTATATCCTGGGTCACATGGCTATGTGTAGCTAGTCTTTGTGTATTGCTCCCAGACAGTGAGACAAATGAAAATAGATGTTGGCAGGATGGGTCAAATGTGACTTAATGAAGGGGAGGAGCTGTCATCTATCACATTGGCAAATAGCAAAGGCTCTACCTGAGCACACTCACAAAGCGTTTGACACTAGTCTTTTGTGACCACAGACAAGCTGGCGCCAGGGTGGGGAGGCTGGAAATTCCAAGCTCCTCTGGGGTTGGCAACCTCCAGAACCTTCTCCTACTTCAAAGTAGGCACCAGGTATAAAAAGACCCTCAGACCCAATGCTTCTGTACACCCCTGGACCTGTGGATTACTCAGAAGGACTGCTGTGCTGCAAAAAGGACTGCTACTCTGTTTTCCTGCTGTCCTGCTACCTGAGTGAAAGGACTGGACCTGTATCTTCAACCCAGGGCCCCTGGAGTAACTCCAAGGGCTAGTTGTTGGCCTCTTGATCAGAGCCTCAGGGACAGAAAAGGCTCCAACCACCCTGAACCGAGCACCTGGATTCTATCTGCTGTGGCCTCTGCCAGCCCAGCTGTTGTCCTGTGAGCACAACCGATGCAGTGAAATGCATTTACTAACAACCACATCGAAACCGCAGCTGAGCGATGAATCACTGATGCTGTACCTTGCACCGCAGCCCACAGTCTCCTCGGAATTGCTGCTGCATGATGCATCCTTGATGCAGACCTTCGCATCACAAGCTCCTCATCTACTGCATCCTCGATGACAATGTGGGACTCCGCATTAGCACTCTGCAGCTCCTCTGTACTGCTCCTGCGTAACACATCTTCATTGCGTGGTCTCACAATGCTCCCCAAATTAGGATTCAAGATACTTTCTTCAACAGACTTAACTGGGTCTCTATATCTGGCCCATCGCAATAGGCCTGAACCTGTGGCTTTGTTCCGATCCGGCGCGCCCAGATAACCGCAGGTGGCACTTTGTGCTTCTAAGCCCTTTTTTTTACATAAATCTTTAATATTGCACATCTGCTGTTCTACTGATTGGATTTTTGTTGTTTTAATCGCAAATAATTTGTTACATTTTACCCTATTTTTGTAAAGTGGTGTGGGATTTTTCTTGTGTTGTGTTTTCATTTTATTACTGTTTGAAGTACTGCATGGCTGCTTTTGTGCCAAGCTATCAGAGGGTTGAGCACATGTTAACTGGGGTTGGTTGTGACTTCACCCTGACAGGCAGGGGCGGCTCCTCCACTAGGGCGGAGGAGCATCGCCCCACTGCTTTCTCGCAGTGCGAGAAGCAGAAACATAAAATGGTAAAACTACCATGTTATGTTTCTGCTTCTCGCACTGCGAGATAGCAGAAGTGTTTGGTTGATTGCGGGCAGGTGGGTGGGCGGGGCTGCTCTACGAGCAGGGTAGGGGAGGAGTGGTATTCCCACTCCTGAGTGAGCATGACTGGTTTGGTCAGCCCTGAGGGGCTGCCCAAACCAGTCAAGCGCACTCTGCCTTTTCTCCATGCAGGCTGCAATGCAGCCTACATGGAGAAAATGGCCTCCCCATAGGCGCCTGGCTGGGTGGCGTCCCCACCAATCACAACGCTGCCATTGCAGCGTTGTGATTGGCTTAGGGGAGGGGAGGGAGGCTGCCTGCTTCCTGTTCCTGCCGGATGCAGGAGAG
This sequence comes from Calotriton arnoldi, assembly GCA_963921515.1. NCBI lineage: Eukaryota > Metazoa > Chordata > Amphibia > Caudata > Salamandridae > Calotriton > Calotriton arnoldi. Next base: position 2,954,102 of record CAWUFW010000624.1, read on the forward strand.
GAGAGCAGGAGCCGGAGCCGGAGCTGTAAAAACGAGGGACCGGCGGACAGGTACGTCTTTTTATTAATTATTAAATGTATCCCCTCCCCGCGCGACCCTCACCGCACCCCCACCCACGATTAATGCCGGCCGCGACTGCTGACAGGAGCTGCGGTTCCTGCTTGAGTAGGTATTCACCCTCCTTAACCAGAAGCCCAGTTCTTAATCCCCTCAATTTGCCAAGACACCATGTTAGCCGACACCCGTCTTAATGAATATTAACTGTGTTTCATTTGAAGCTCTTGATGGGTAGATTGCTAATGATCATTAAGAAGTAAACAAAGATGTTAGGACCTCAATGTTTCATCACGTAAAGTGTGCACTGGAATTGTTTATCAGTGTCATAAATAACTGAAGAGCTGGAGCTGTGTTCTTCTCATACCTTAAACACTGGAAAATAGTTGTTTGTCACAGGAACTTTAAAGGAATGTGCTGCTTTGTACTTGCAAAGCAGTGATGTTAGTAGGAATCGCTAAAGTAATTACACAGTACAACAGAACTCAACAAAATAACATAACACTAAGCAAAATAACACCACAACAAAAATACAACCGGGCACAGGAAAACAATCATTCCGAACACAACACAATAACCACAGGACAACAATGAAGTATTGCAATAATGTTGCACAAAAAACACAGCAGCAGTAAAACAGTACATCGCCATCACAACAAAATGCAACAGAACAAATGTGCACAAATATTCTTGCCACACTTTAGCACCTCCAGAAATCTGCCTTCACCATATGGCGCTAATAGGTGTTTTGCACCAGGCACTGGCTTGTTTGTTATCAAAGATCTTTAACAGCGCCAGTCAGAAAAGGTTTGTGATACGTCCACTAGTCATTTGTAAAAATACTTTATTAATTCACTAAAGTTTGCTCAGGCCCACAGGCATCACACACTGTACCAATTGTACATTTGAGAACTAAAATCTACTTGCAGATTTTATCTTTCAGCTGAATACTCTATTGGGTTTAAATTTCATAATGACTGCTACCACCATTCCTATGATTTAAATTAAGAATGCATGAATAAATTCCCTTCAGAGACATACGTGCTGTCACAAGGCTGCCAGAACTGAGGACAGCTTTCTAAGCTGTGTGACATTCATTTTGGATTGTTGGGAAAATATCTTCCACAGCTCAATATCTGGCATAGACACAACAGGCATGGTGGCCTGCGTTTGGATTGCTGCCTTACAAGTGGTTAGTTATGCATATCCTGCTAGTCTCCAGTGCTAGGCAGTCAGGTCAGTCTCAAAGTAGAGAGTACTGCACTAGGGGAATAAAGACATATCAATTTCGTAGAGCATATATGGCTGGGGTATGTGTAGCATGTCTCAGCCCTAAGCAAATGTCAAATGTCTAGACATCAAAATGAAAAAGAAACAGTGAGAAACACTATAAAGAAATCTTAACACTTCTCCCCATTTTTTTTTTATTGGAATTTGTGAACTCCGTCTGCCACCACAGTCATTCCTTCACAACTTTATTAATGGCATTATATTCCTGTTGCATGTGACTGTTAAAGACTGATATCAGTTGGAATCCCGTCTAGTTCTAACAATAAGCCCGACAGTCCGCCTTAGCAAAGAAAAATCATCACAGATGCATATGTACTTTCCGTTCCAGTCAGAACATAAGCCATGTAACCCCCAGTCTCCTGGAGGCTATTGTAATCCTGGTCCTTTCGTAAGATCATGTGACCTATCACCTCCTACCTCACGTGGAAGATTTCTTTCACATAACCACATTAATAAAACCTCCGCTCACTCAAAATTAATGCTATAAAATAGTATATTCCTATTGTATCGTGCGATTTAAATATTTGATAAACGTTGTTTATTTGTATGTGGTGTATAGAGTGTGTGTCTGCTTAGCTCAGCTATCCTCTCCTTCCATCAACAAGCTGAACATTTTCAGTTATTTTCTAAAGCCTCACATTTCTTGTATTGATCCAATTTTTCTTTAGCAGAGCAACTCCATGGAGAATACAAACACCTCTTTCAAGGACGTCCAGAATCAAGTTGCTTAAGAAAAGCCGCACAATTGCTCATTATTCATTAGCTAATTGAAAACATTTCCCAGAAAGAAGAGCATAACTTACTAGAGCCCAAGAGAATCAGTAATTAACATTCTAACCAGTTGCATCACGTGAGAATGGGAGGTGATTTATTTCTCGCTTCAGGAACAACAGGCAATTCATCCCTGTTTCCCATTAGCTCCTAACACCACCAATTTCAATATTAAAACAAGACATTGTGCATTCTGACGTAACTATTGTTTACAAGGTCCTAGGGAATGTCTATCACTTTCAGATCGTGCTTCAGGATAAAGGATACCAGCAGATGATTCTGTTTTCAAATAAAAAATTTAAATTTTCTTCAATGTATACCTACAAAAAGAAGGACAATATTGCTTTATGACAACACTTATCTGGTTTACGCCATTTATTGCATCTCCCTCAAGCCAATGCTGCACACAGCTTCCAGGTCAAAATCACTTCTTCAACTGCTGCATTAGGAATGTCTGATACTCAGGATTCTCCTTGATAACACCTTGCAGTTAAAGAGAGAGCAAGCTAAGTACAATAGGTTACAGCAGCTACTTAAAATTAAACTGGTTCACTGCGTTTATTCATGCGAAACCTATAGAGGCAGCTACTTAACACAGGACCAAGGTTAACTCACATTTTATCATAACAATGTGAGAACACTTGAGTGCATTGTCAGGTGGGTTTAATGCAGATAAATGTTTCATTCAGAATTGTAATTGAAGTATTTTGCCCATATGCAAGGGTTTAAATTTGTTAGTTAGTAAACAATGTAAAAGGTGTTTGCCTGATGGCACTGTAACTGGGCACTGAGTGCAGAAGCTCTAAATAATCTATGTGCCTCATTTACTTTCACTATATATCTATATATGTGTCTGTGTATATATACATATATACATATATATATATACATATATATATATATATATATATACATATATATTTATATTACCTACTGGCGGTCGCCAGTAGGTAGTTATAGTTAGGACCTAGTTACCATAGGAAAAGTGTTTTTTGATTTGCCAATATCTTTGGCGCCGTTTGACGAATCTTCGTGAAATTTTCCAAAAAACAGCGTTGGACCGCTCAGTTTCTGTGTTAAAAGTTTCGGGGTGATTTGTAAAGCAGGGGCCGAGAAAAAAGGGGGGTCCCAAAGGGCGTTTTCTCTATGTTAATTTCTGTAGGAACTTTATTACAGGCTACAGCCCGAACTGCTGAACAGAATTACACCAAATTTGGCAAAAAGGTAGGTCTTGGTTTAGACTGCGCCCTTTTTGTTAATTGGTATAAATCCGTTAAGTAGTTCCTGAGAAATTTAAAAAAGAAAAATATCGATAAATGAGCACCGAGGAGGGTTTGCGAACCCTCCCGAGCACGAGCTTCACTCTGATTGGCTGCCAACACTCCAAACCAGGAACTGTTGACAGCCATCTTGTGACTTGGTAAAACTGAGTGACAAGAAAAGGGTGAAACAAAGATAAAAAACATGAAAAGGGGGCAGGGTACAAACACCCTGACCCCCTAGGCCTGGTCAGGGGGTCCCAAAAGGACCCCCAAGGCCAAAAAAAGCATTTAAAAAAAAAAGAAATCGGCAGAATTCGCGCTGGGGTCGTGAATCCGGCCGAGAAAATAATAAAAAAACGAAGCACGGGCTCCCGCGCTTCGTTGGATTTAAGCCCCCGGGTGGGCCAGGTCCCGGGGGCATGCCTGCAGCCCTGGGGACCGCCACCTCCCCGGAGCTTTATTTATGATGTGCGGGGGGCACGTGGCCCCCCGCAGCCCCGGGAGCCACCTCCCCGGGGCATTATGCTAAAAGTGTGGGGGGCTCACGGCCCCCCCCAAGCCCCAGGGACCGCCACCTCCCTGGGGCTCTGTTTTTAAAAAAAAAATGTGTGGGGGGGCTCGAGCCCCCCCACATGCCCCGAGGACCACCACCTCCCGGGGCACTAAATATTGAAATTGGGGATCCGTTATCGACCCCAAGCCCGGGGACCACCACCTCCCGGGGCTTTGAAAATGAAGGGAGGGGGCCGCGCGCCCCCTCCTGGAGCCCTCGATGGCCCTGGGGACCGCCACCCCCAGGGCCAGCTCTTGCAATGTCCCGGGTGCCCACCCCGGGACATTGCTGCTTGCTATGGCAGGGCGGGAGCACGGCTCCCACCCTGCCATAGCAAACTCTGCTTTGCTTCATTGAAGCGAGAGCAGGGAAACCTGCTCTCGCTTCAATGAAGCAAAGCAGGATTGCTTTTGAGCAAGGGAAGCTGCATGTCAGCAGCTCCCCTTGCTCAAAAGCAATGCTGGCTCCCGCAGGAGGTGGGCAGCCGGCGGGACTGTGGGGGCATTGGGGCTCCCCCCACGGTCCCAATCACAGAGGCCAGGCCCAGGTGGATGGGGTCCCCGGGGCTAAAAGTGGCCCAGGAGGGGGGCCACGCGGCCCCCCTCCCCTCTAATAAAAATAAAAAATAAAAAAATAAAAAGGCCGGCCCCGGGGGATGGGTCCCCGGGGCCATAATTGGCCTGAGATGTCATCAGTGATGTCATCATTGATGTCACTGACCATGTCATGAATGATTTAATATGTGATGTCATCAGCAGTGCATTGCGGGGACGCGAGTTATAGTTAGCTGAACTAACTATAACGGCCGAATTTCACTGGTTTTGTACGAGTGACATGTCCAACTAACTATAACGTCCCTGAAACCTCTGGTTTTTTCAGTGAATTTCTAAGGTTTTTTAAATGCTAATTTCTAACTATAACGTGCCTGAAACCTATGATTTTTTCAGTGAATTTCAAAGGTTTTTTAAATGCTAATTTCTAACTATAACGTGCCTGAAACCTATGGTTTTTTCAGTGAATATATATATACTGTTATATATGAAGGCAGGGGACTATTTATGCAAATATTTATATTGTTAGAATTGTGGTTATACTACAGGTTTTAATTAAATAGGATGCCATTTCATTAACTAAATAACATCATAAGCATTCATGCGAGTATTAATGAGTAGTCGCAAGTATTTTGTTTATGTTCATGATTTTATGTGGCACTAGCACTTTAAAAAGCGGGACACTTTTGTGAGAGCTGTCATGTGATCAAGGCCGCTTGCACGGCCGAAACGCGTAATGGCAGAAGACTCATGCAATAAATAATTTATGCACTATCGGAGGTCTGCACTCATCTTCTGTTCGGAAGTGAAACGGTTCTATGAGGTGCAGTGATATATATATATATATATATATATATATATATATATATAATCTACTGGCGGTCGCCAGTAGATAGTTATAGTGAGGACCTATTTTCCATAGGAAATTCACAACATTCTATTTCCAATAACTTTGGCGCCGGTTGACAAATCTTCGCGAAATTTTCAAAACTTATGGCCCGCTCCGGTCCGCTCCTATCCTGAAAGTCTCGGGGTGATTCGTCAAGTGGGGGCCGAGAAAAAAGGGGGGTCCCAAAACGTGTTTTCCCCATGCAATTTTCCATAGGAAACTTTAGACACGGCTACAGCCCGAACTGCTGAACGGAATTACACCAAATTTGGCAAAGAGGTAGTTCTTGGTTCAGAAAGAACCCTTTTTGTTAAATGGTGTAAATCCGTTCAGTAGTTCCTGAGAAAATCAAAAGTAAAATCACATATATATCTGGGCGGAGCCTAACCACACATGTCATTGTGAGATCTGATTGGCTGTCAGCACTTCATCCTGGAATTGCTGGCAGCCATCTTGGGACCAATATACATGATAGTACCCCATTGAAATGCATTGTAGTGAATCAAAGATTTTGAGGGTTACCAAAAGGAGAACTATAAAGGGTGATAACAGACTTTAGTTACATTAGAATTCATTTGTTGATGGTACCATACTAATTTCAGGAATTGTGGTGTGTTCTAAGGTGATTTTACCCTGTGAAAAACCTTCTGCTGGGATATCATGAATCATGTTTGAGAGAAAACTATTTTCACATGCTTGTCCCATAGAGTTTTGGAAGGTGCTCCAGAAGCTAAAATGAGAGCATATTTTCTGTAAATTCACATTATCTTTCTCAGTCATGTGAGAATGAAGTCTGACATTCTCAGTAAAACATGTACATCCAACAAGGGCAGAGACTGTCAGTTGATTCCTTTGTGTTCTACTGCAGCTTCCCAGAGTGTTCCAAAGAACAACTAGAGCGCTAACAGCCTTTCTTATGACAAAAGTATGGCACACCTGAAGCCATCTTGATAGGAATAAACTGGTAACACTTAAAACATTTAATTTAAAAAGGAACAAAATGAGGGGGTTCATTTTGTCATAGAAATTATGGTTAGTGCTGTAGAAAGAAAAATTAGGACATGTTTCAAGTGTGATCTCAAATATCTTCCTGTTATATTTCAACAGGAGCAGCCTGTCAGTTGATGCCTTTGTGTTCTACTGCAGCTTCCCAGAGTGTTCTAAAGAACAACTAGAGAGCTAACAGTCTTACTTATGACAAAATTATGGCACACCTGAAGCCATCTTGATTGGAATAAACTGGTAACACTTAAAACATTTAATTTAAAAAGGAACAAAATGAGGGGGTTCATTTTGCCATAGAAATGAACATTCCCAGCAAGACCCCCTACACTACACAAGCACCACTGCACTACCCTAAACCCTAAAACACTACCCCCAGCACGACCCCCTTCACTACCTAAACACAACTGCACTACCCTAAACACTACCTCCAGCACGACCCCTACACTACACAAACACCACTGCACTAACATAAACCCTAAAACACTACCCCCAGCACGACCCCCTACACTACCCAAACACCATTGCACTACCCTAAACCATAAAACACTACCCCCAGCACGACCCCCTACACTACCCAAACACCACTGCCATACCCTAAACCCTAAAACACTACCCCCAGCATGAACCCCTACACTACCCAAACACCACTGCACTACCCTAAATCCTAAAACACTACCCCAGCACTACACCCTACACTACACAAACACCACTGCACTACCCTAAACCCTAAAACACTACCCCAGCACTACCCCCTATACTACCCAAACACCACTGCACTAACATAAACCCTAAAACACTACCCCCAGCACAACCCCCTACACTACACAAACACCACTGCTTTACCCTAAACCCTAAAACACTACCCCCTGCACGACTCCCTACACTACCCAAATACCACTGCACTACCCTAAACCCTAAATCTACCACCAGCACGACCCCCTACACTACCCAAACACCACTGCACTACCCTAAACCATAAAACACTACCCCCAGCATGACCCCCTACACTACACAAACACCACTGCACTACCCTAAACCCTAAAACACTACCACCAGCATGACCCCCTACACTACTCAAACACCACTGCACTACCCTAAACCCTAAAACACTACCCCAGCACGACCCCCTACACCACCCAAACACCACTGCACTACCCTAAACCCCAAAACACTACCCCCAGCAGGACCCCCTACACTACCCAAACACCACTGCACAACCCTAAACCCTAAAACACGACACCCTACACTACACAAACACCACTGCACTACCCTAAACCCTAAAACACTAGTACCCAGCATGACCCCCTACAGTACACCAACACCACTGCACTACCCTAAAACACTACCCCTACACTACACAAACACGACTGCACTACCCTAAACCCTAAAACACTACCCCCAGCACGACCCCCTACACTACACAAACACCACTGCACTACCGTAAACCCAAAACACTACCCCAGCTCTACCCCTATACTACCCAAACACCACTGCACTACCCTAAACCCTAAAACACTACCCCCAGCATGACCCCCTACACTACACAAACACCACTGCCCTAAACCCTAAAACACTACCCCCAGCACGACCCCCTACACTACCCAAACACCACTGCACTACCCTAAACCCTAAAACACTACCCCCAGCATGACTCCCTACACTACACAAACACCACTGGACTACCCTAAAACACTACCCCCAGCATGACTCCCTACACTACCCAAACACCACTGCACTGCACTAAACCCTAAATCTACCCCCAGCACGAACCCCTACACTACCCAAACACCACTGCACTACCCTAAACCCTAAAACACTAACCCCAGCATGACCCCTACACTGCCCAAACACCACTGCACTACCCTATACCCTAAAACACGACCCTCCTACACTACACAAACACGACTGCACTACCCTAAACCCTAAAACACAACCCCCAGCATGACCCCCTACACTACACAAACACCACTGCACTACCCTAAACCCTAAAACACTACCCCCAGCACGACCCCCTACACTACCCAAACACCACTGCACTACCCTAAACCCTAAAACACTACCCCCAGCATGACCCCCTACACTACACAAACACCACTGAACTACCCTAAAACACTTACCACAGCACGACCCCCTACTCTACCCAAACACCACTCACTACCCTAAACCCTAAAACACTACCCCCAGCATGACCCCCTACACTACCCAAACACCACTGCACTACCCTATACCCTAAAACACGACCCCCTACACTACACACAAACACGACTGCACTACCCTAAACCCTAAAACACTACCCACAGCATGACCCCTACACTACACAAACACCACTGCACTACCCTAAACCCTAAAACACTACCCCCTACAGTACACAAACACCACTGCACTACCCTAAACCCTAAAACACTACCCCCAGCCTGACCCACTACACAAACACCACTGCACTACCCTAAAACCCCTACACTATACAAACACCACTGCACTACTCTAAACCCTAAAACACTACCCCCAGCACGACCCCCTCACAACACAAACACCACTGCACTAGCCTAAACCCTAAATCTACCCCCAGCACGACCCCCTACACTACCCAAACACCACTGCACTACCCTAAACCCTAAAACACTACCCCATCACTACCCCTATACTACCCAAACACCACTGCACTAACATAAACCCTAAAACACTACCCCCAGCACAACCCCCTACACTACACAAACACCTCTGCACTACCCTAAACCCTAAAACACTACCCCCAGCACGACTCCCTACACTACCCAAACACCACTGCACTACCCTAAACCCTAAATCTACCCCCAGCACGACCCCCTACACTACCCAAACACCACTGCACTACCCTAAACCATAAAAACTACCCCCAGCATGACCCCCTACACTACACAAACACCACTGCCCTAAACCCTAAAACACTACCCCCAGCACGACCCCCTACACTACCCAAACACCACTGCACTACCCTAAACCCTAAAACACTACCCCAGCACGACCCCTACACCACACAAACACCACTACACTACCCTAAACCCTAAAACACTACCCCCAGCAGGACCCCCTACACTACCCAAACACCACTGCACGATCCTAAACCCTAAAACACGACACCCTACACTACACAAACACCACTGCACTACCCTAAACCCTAAAACACTAGTACCCAGCATGACCCCCTACAGTACACCAACACCACTGCACTACCCTAAAACACTACCCCCTACACTACACAAACACCACTGCACTACCCTAAACCCTAAAACACTACCCCCAGCACGACCCCCTACACTACACAAACACCACTGCACTACCGTAAACCCAAAACACTACCCCAGCTCTACCCCCTATACTACCCAAACACCACTGCACTACCCTAAACCCTAAAACACTACCCCCAGCATGACCCCCTACACTACACAAACACCACTGCCCTAAACCCTAAAACACTACCCCCAGCACGACCCCCTACACTACCCAAACACCACTGCACTACCCTAAACCCTAAAATACTACCCCCAGCATGACTCCCTACACTACACAAACACCACTGGACTACCCTAAAACAATAACCCTAGCATGACTCCCTACACTACCCAAACACCACTGCACTACCCTAAACCCTAAAACACTAACCCCAGCATGACCCCCTACACTGCCCAAACACCACTGCACTACCCTATACCCTAAAACACGACCCCCTACACTACACAAACACGACTGCACTACCCTAAACCCTAAAACACAACCCCCAGCATGACCCCCTTCACTACCCAAACACCACTGCACTACCCTAAACCCTAAAACACTACCCCCAGCACGACCCCCTACACTACCCAAACACCACTTCACTACCCTAAACCCTAAAACACTACCCCCAGCATGACCCCCTATACTACACAAACACCACTGGACTACCCTAAAACACTACCCCCAGCACGACCCCCTACACTACCCAAACACCACTGCACTACCCTAAACCCTAAAACACTATCCCCAGCATGACCCCCTACACTACCCAAACACCACTGCACTACCCTATACCCTAAAACACGACCCCCTACACTACACAAACACAACTGCACTACCCTAAACCCTAAAACACTACCCACAGCATGACCCCCTACACTACACAAACACCACTGTACTACCCTAAACCCTAAAACACTACCCCCTACAGTACACAAACACCACTGCACTACCCTAAACCCTAAAACACTACCCCCAGCCTGACCCACTACACAAACACCACTGCACTACCCTAAAACCCCCTACACTATACAAACACCACTGCACTACTCTAAACCCTAAAACACTACCCCCAGCACGACCCCCTCACAACACAAACACCACTGCACTAGCCTAAACCCTAAATCTACCCCCAGCACGACCCCCTACACTACCCAAACACCACTGCCATACCCTAAACCCTAAAACACTACCCCCAGCATGAACCACTACACTACCCAAACACCACTGCACTACCCTAAACCCTAAAACACTACCCCCAGCACTAACCCCTATACTACACAAACACCACTGCACTACCCTAAACCCTAAAACACTACCCCAGCACTACCCCCTACACTACCCAAACACAACTGCACTAACATAAACCCTAAAACACTACCCCAGCACAACCCCCTACACTACACAAACACCACTGCACTACCCTAAACCCTAAACCACTACCCCCAGCACGACTCCCTACACTACCCAAACACCACTGCACTACCCTAAACCCTAAATCTACCCCAAGCATGACCCCCTACACTACCCAAACACCACTGCACTACCCTAAACCATAAAACACTACCCCCAGCATGAACCCCTACACTACACAAACACCACTGCACTACCCTAAACCCTAAAACACTACCACCAGCATGACCCCATACACTACTCAAACACCACTGCACTACCCTAAACCCTAAAACACTACCCCAGCATGACCCCCTACACTACCCATACACCACTGCACTACCCTAAACCCTAAAACACTACCCCCAGCATGACCCCCTACACTACTGCACTACCCTAAACCCTAAAACACAACCCCCAGCACGACCCCCTACTCTACCCAAACACCACTGCACTACCCTAAACCCTAAAACACTACCCCAGCACGACCCCTACACCACCCAAACACCACTGCACTACCCTAAACACTAGAAAAGAAACCCCACCCCATGCCCAATCCCCTTACCTCTCACTCCTCGTGGTTCCTCTCTCCTCGTGGTTCCTGCTTCACGTCGTCTCTGAGGGGCGGTGCACGTCGTTGTGAGGAAACGGAACAGCCTCTGTTTCCTTACAACGACATGGATCATCTACATGTTTTTTAGAACGCATGGTCATTTACCATACATACCTTTACAACAAAATTCGTTGTAAAGGCATGCGTGGTAAATGACCATGCGTTCTAAAAAAATGCGTAATAATGACTTCGCGATGTACAACGCATGCGTGGTAATGCATGCGTTGTAATGGTATCGCGAAGTAAAAAAGTCATTGTAACGGCTGCTTACCGATCGAAGCTGGCCCCTGTTCTTCAGTGAGACGTTTATTTGATTAATTAGGAGGAAGGAATGTGGTTTTTGTACCGAAGAGTGCATTCCCGGCTGTTGTATTGTGAAAGTGTCCGCGTGGCCTGGTTTCACTTCCGGTGAGAGAGTCAAAGAGTCTGTTTGGATCTAAAGGAGTTCTGTTGTTGGACGGGGCCGGCGCGAAACGTCATCAGAAAACATAGCTAATGGAAAGCGTCCTCCCTGAAGTGTGGAGCAGTGCCATGAGAGGTCAACGAGTGTGCATCCCACCGCAGTATGACCGTACCGCGTGACCCATGTGCCGCCTCCAGGGTCCGGGAGGCAGAAGCGGCATCGCAGGTCCTCTTGAAGACCGTTGTAGCACTAATTCTACATTTTGGTACTAGGGCATTTTAACTTCGTTGTTCCTGCCAGATACAAAGAGAAGATCCTGTGTTATTCAGTGCCCTCGTTACCTTTTTTGTGGGTTGTGGTGCTTGTCACTCGCTGCCCCGCCGGTGCACATGACTGGGCACCTCACCTCGTGTGCCATCTGCAGGGCCTCTGCCCTCTGATCACTGGTTTTGGTTTCTGGAGTGGCAACATAAACAGTTGCTCCCAAAGGACTAGCCTGAACACTTAGGTGAATATCCCCTGCACCAGCATTCCACGGAAATTCTTTCCTAGCTCTCCCACGTCAACGAGGACGTCATAATAGCATGGCTCCGCTCGCGACACCGTATGACGTCATCGGAGCCATAAGAGGACCTCGTCGGCGTGCTGACGTCAGTTCCACCCATTTTTTCCGTGCCGCCGAGGCAAACAGGCGGACCGAGACATTTTCACATGTATACATAGTAGAATAAATATATATATATTCACTGAAAAAACCATAGGTTTCAGGCACGTTATAGTTAGAAATGAGCATTTAAAAAACCTTAGAAATTCACTGAAAAAACCATAGGTTTCAGGCACGTTATAGTTAGAAATTAGCATTTAAAATTAAAAAACCTTAGAAATTCACTGAAAAAACCATAGGTTTCAGGGGCGTTATAGTTAGTTGGACATTTCACTCGTACAAAACCATAGAAATTCCCCCGTTATAGTTAGTTCAGCTAACTATAACTCGCGCGCCCGCAATGCACTGCTGATGACGTCACATATTACATCACTCATGACATGGTCAGTGACATCACTCATGACATCACTGATGACATCTCAAATGACATCACTGATGACATCATCCTTGTGATAGAGTGGCAGACCTCCTCTCACCCTAATATAACCTTTGATACACACACTCAAAAATACAAACTGACATTTTCAAAACAATGGACATACCAATACCAGTTACAACACACCTATTCAGTAATTCCAAGATCTACACACACATCCACTCATTCACCAACAGTCCCTATACAGTCACTCATACATGTACTCACTCATCATATGTACTCATACTCCTATACATCCTGTTACACACCGCCACTCATCCTTAGAGTTACTCACACACATAGTCACACATGCAAACAAGTATCAAACATCCATTTACTTGCATATACAGTTATACACACACTACCACACTTACTTCTACAGAAACTTACACATACTTACTCTCTTAAACAATCACTTATAGAAACACCTACTTATTTGTACAGGAACTCTTCCAATCTCTCACTCTCACATATACTCACTTATATACACCAATACTCACATATACTAGTTTAAAACATATGTAGTTACTCATAAAGACACTATTGAGACAGTCATTCACTCACTAACACACCCATACACACACTCATCCACCTATACAGTCCTGCACAAATGCTGTCTTCAACACATACAAACAGTGAGTCACTCATTCATGCATCTATGCACTAAGTAATACCCCCACCGAACCATACAGACACTCAGACACTCATACTGATACTCAAAAACCAACTAATAACCCATATAGACACTCATGTAGCTACTCACCAACCCATGCAGCCACTTATACACAAAGTGAGAGACTGATACAGATATTTTCATATTTAAACATTACTCACTAACCCATGTATTCACTAAGATACACTTAATCAGTCAGTTATACAATCAATTTTACAAAAAAAAATCATCCATTTAGGCACTTATATACCCATTTATTCTTCCATTGACCTTGAGATATACATATATAAAACATATTTAATTTTCAGAAAAACACACATTCACTGGATGATGTCATCAGTGATATCATTTGAGATGTCATCAGTGATGTCATGAGTGATGTCACTGACCATGTCATGAGTGATGTAATATGTGACGTCATCAGCAGTGCATTGCGGGCACGCGAGTTATAGTTAGCTGAACTAACTATAACAGGGGAATTTCTATGGTTTTGTACGAGTGAAATGTCCAACAAAGTATAACGCCCCTGAAACCTATGGTTTTTTCAGTGAATATATATATATATATATATTATCTACTGGCGGTCGCCAGTAGATAGTTATAGTTAGGACCTATTTTCCATAGGAAATCCGTGACATTCTATTTGAAATAACTCTCTTGCCGGTTGACGTATCTTCGCGAAATTTTCAAACTTTGTGGGGCGCTCCGGTCCGCTCCTACCCTGAAAGTCTCGGGGTGATTCGTTAAGCGGTGGCCGAGAAAAAAGGGGGGTCCCAAAACGTGTTTTCCCCATTCATTTTTCCATAGGAAACTTTAGACACGGCTACAGCCCGAACTGCTGAACGGAATTACACCAAATTTGGCAAAGAGGTAGTTCTTGGTTCAGAAAGAACTCTTTTTGTTAAATGGTGTAAATCCATTCAGTAGTTGCTGAGAAAATCAAAAGTAAAAGTACATATATATCTATGGGCACGGAGGATCCGCGCACCCTCCCGATCACGAGCTGTCTGCTAATTGGCTGTCAACACTCCAAACCAGGAAGTGTTGGCAGCCATCTTGTTCCTCGGTAGAACCGAGGAACAAGAAAGCAGTAAAAAAGTGCGCAAAACGCACAAAGGGGGCAGGGTAGAAACACCCTGACCCCCTAGGTCTGCTCAGGGGGTCCCACAAGGACCCCCTGGGCAAAAAAAAGCATTTTTTTTTAAAAAAAATCGGCAGGATGCGCGGATCCTGCCGATAAAAAAAAAAAATCGAAGCGCGGTCTCCCGCGCTTCGATGTTAATTTGCCCCCGGGTGGGCCAAGTCCCGGGGGCATGCTGGGGGGGGTTTATTTTACCACCACCCCCCGGGGCTTTATCATAAATGGCTCTGAGCCCTCCCGCAGCCCCGGGGACCGCCACCTCCCCGGGGCTTTTTTTTTTTTTTTTTAAACCTGTGTGGGGGGGCTCCAGCACCCCACACGCCCGGGGACCACCACCTCCCGGGGCACTAAGAAAATTGAAAATGGGGGTCCGTTTTGGACCCCAAGCCCCGGGACCACCACCTCCCGGGGCTTTCAAAATGTAGGTAGGGGGCCGCGCGGCCCCCTCCTGGAGCCCTTGATGGCCCTGGGGCCTGCCACCCCCAGGGCCGGCTCCTGCAGTGTCCTGGGGTGCCTACCCCGGGACACTGCTGTTTGCTATGACAGGACGGGAGCCTCGCGGCTCCCGCCCTGTCATAGCAAGCTTGGTTTGCATTTTCAAGAGAGAGCAGGAAACCTGCTCTCTCTTTCAAAATGCAAACCAATTGCTTTTCCACATGGGGAGCAGCATCTTAGCTGCTCCCCATGTGGAAAAGCAATGCTGGCTCCCATAGGACACGGGGAGCCGGCGGGACTGTGGGGGGGATTGGGGACCCCTCCACAGTCCCCAACCAGAGGCCAGGCCCTGGGGGATGGGGTCCCCGGGGCCATAAGTGGCCTGGGAGGGGCCACGCAGCCCCCTCCCCAAATAAAAATAAAATAAAAAAAATAAGGGCAAGGCCGGCCCCGGGGATGGGGCCCCGGGGCCTTAAATGGCCTGAGGAGGGGGCCACGCAGCCCCCTCCATATTTTTATTTCAAAAAGAGGGCATGCCCCGGGGATGGGGTCCCCGGGGCCAATAGAGGCCCAGGGAAGGGGGGCCACGCGGCCCCCTTCCTCGTTTTTTTTTTTTTTTAATTAAAAAAAAAAAAATGCTCAGGCCCCGGGGGATGGGGTCCCCGGGGCCAAAAGTGGCCGAGGGAAGGGGGCCACGCAGCCCCCTCCCATAAAAAAACAAAAAAACGGCATCATGCCGGAGGCCCCGCCCCCTCCCTGCAGTACTCTGCAAACGCGCCCCCTGGCGCGTTTTAAGAAGGGAAGTAATTCCCCTTGAATACTGGGGGTCCCTGAGGGCCAACTAGCCCACCAGGAACCTCCAGTATGCACCAGGGGGCTGCCTTGCAGAGAGGTGTACAGAGGCCACGCCCCTTTTACACCTCTCTGCAACGCAGCTCTGTGGCGCTTAATGGAGGTAGCTGGTGGGCTAGTTGCACCCCAGGGACCATCAGGATTCAAGGGGAGTTAATCCCCCGACTTAAAACGCGCCACGGGGCGCGTTTGACAGTGGTGAAGGGAGGGCGGGGCCTGAGGTGACATGTGTGCAAACAGGCCCCGTGGCGCGTTTTAAGATGGGGAATTAAATCCCCTTCAATCCTGAGGGTCCCTGGGGGCCAACTAGCCCAACAGGTACATCCAGAAAGCGCCACAGAGCTGCGTTGCAGAGAGGTGTAAAAAGGGGTGTAGCCTCTCTACACGTCTCTGCAACGCAGCCCCTAGCGCATACTGGAGGTTCCTGGTGGGCTAGTTGGCCCCTAGGGACCCTCATGATTCAAGGGGACTTAATCCCCCAACTTAAAACGCGCCACGGGGCGCGTTTGCACAGATGTCACCTCAGGCCCCGCCCCTCCCTTCACCATTGTGCAAATATTCCTCTAAAATCTGCCGAACTACGAATTCTGATTTACTCACCTGTTATCAGGAGAGACCTCAGTGCTGCATCTTTCAGCCCAGTACTAATCCTGAAAAGTAATTTTAACCGTACTTACCAGTAACTTGAATTTCCTTCCATAGGATATCATTGCCTGCTTTTTGCTGAAAAAGTTTCTAAGTGTTGATTTTTGAAACATACAAATATTCCTCTAAAATCAGCCGAAATACGAATTCCGATTTACTCACCTGTTATCAGGAGAGACCTCAGTGCTGTATCTTTCAGCCCAGTACTGGTCCTGAAAAGTAATTTTAACCGTACTTACCAGTAACTTGAATTTCCTTCCATAGGCTAACATTGACTGGTTTCACTTGGAAATTCTTCTAAGTGTGGAGTTTTGGAACTTTAAAATATTCCTCTAAAATCAGCCGAAATACGAATTCCGATTTACTCACCTGTTATCAGGAGAGACCTCAGTGCTGCATCTTTTAGCCCAGCACTGACCCTGAAAAGTAATTTTAACCATACTTACCAGTAACTTATATTTTCTTCCATAGGAATCCATTGTCTGGTTTTCAGCAGAAAAGTTTCAAAGTGTCAATTTTCACAAACTACAAATATTCCTTAAAAATCGCCTGTATGACTTAAACGCATTCTTTCAACTGTTTACAGGAGATGCACCAGTGCTGGATCCAGGATCCAACACTGAGTAAGAAAAAGTAACGATAACAGTTTTTACCTGCTAAGTGAATTTCCTTCCATAGGATAACATTGGTGATTCTATGAGAAAAAGTTTCTAAGTGTCAACTTTTAAAAATACAATAATATTCCTTAAAAATCACTACTGTAACCAAAACGCTTTTACTCAACTGTTTACAGGAGATGTCCCAGGACTGAATCTAGGATCCAGTCCTGTGGTTAGAAAAGTAATCCATAAAGTAACTAATTGCATTTAACTAGAAATTGACATTGAGCTGAATGTTGCATTGTGTTTGAAAATGTGTTGCCCATTGCAACAACTGTAACTACTGTACTTAAAAGTCTATTGCCTATGTGCAAAGTATTTAAACTAAAGTAATTCATTCTGAGAAAGTATTTTTTGTAATGTATAATGTAATTACAATGTAATTTAAAAAATAAAATATGTAAAAAAAATGTTTCTAAAAATGTAGTAAATCAGTATGAAAAAAATAAATATAACAATTAATACATTTAAAAATTGTCATTTACAAAACCTTTGAAATTCACTGAAAAAACCGTAGGTTTCAGACATGTTATAGTTAGGAATTAGCATTTAAAAAACCTTTGAAATTCCCTGAAAAAACCATAGGTTTCAGACACGTTATAGTTAGAAATTAGCATTTAAAAAACCTTTGAAATTCACTGAAAAAACCATAGGTTTCAGGCACGTTATAGTTAGAAATTAGCATTTAAAAAACCTTAGAAATTCACTGAAAAAACCATAAGGTTTTAGGGACAGTTATAGTTAGTTGGACATTGCACTCGTACAAAACCCGTGAAATTCCCCCGTTATAGTTAGTTCAGGTAACTATAACTCGCGCCCCGCAATGCACTGCTGATGACGTCACATATTACATCACTCATGACATGGTCAGTGACATCACTGATGACATCACTGATGACATCTCAAATGACATCACTGATGACATCACTGATGACATCATCCATGTGAGAATTTAATGCATCTTCTCACACCCTAATATAAGTTTTGATACACCCACTCTAAATTACAGACTGCCATTCTCAAAACCATACACACTCCAATACCAATAAGTACATACCCACTCACTGATTCTTAGGTCTACACACACACATCTACTCACTCACCCGTACAGTCACTCATACTTAGTCACTCAGTACAGGACTATCATATGCACTCATACACCTATATAAACACTCACACAACGCAACTCATCCATAGAGGTACTCACACACCTAGTCAGTCATGCAAATAATTAATCACACTCCAATTTACTCACCTATACAGTTATACACACCAGCTCACTTACTCATAAAAATACTAGCACATTCTTACGCTCCTATGCAATCACTGATGCAAGCACACACTCATCCATATAGCCACTCTCACAATCACACACTCTCACTTATAGCCATTTATATACTCCAACACACATATATACTGCCTTTCACATATGTAGTTACTCACACATGTACCACTGAGATATACATTCAATCACTAACACACCCATACACACACTCACCCACCCATACAGTCCATCACAGACGCACTCTTGAAACCATGCACCCAGTGAATCACCCACTCACACATCTATGTACAGAGTCACACACACCCCACCCACACAAACACTCAGGCACCCATACAGATACTCAGACAATCAATCAATAACCCATGTAGACACTCATGTAGCTATTCAGAAAGCCATGCAGCCGCTTACAAACCAACAGACAGACGGATCAGACATTCACACAGTTTAGTCACTAACCCATGCATTCAGTAAGATACATTTAATCACTCACTTGTAGAGTCAGTCACTCACGTACTAAATCATCCATTCAGACACTTATACACCCACTCATTCTTCAATACTCCTTTCCCTATATATATTAAACATATTTAAACTTTACAGAAACACACAGTCACTGGATGATGTCATCAGTGATGTCATCAGTGATGTCATTTGAGATGCCATCAGTGATGTCATCAGTGATGTCACTGACCATGTCATGAGTGATGTAATATGTGACGTCATCAGCAGTGCATTGCGGGGCGCGAGTTATAGTTACCTGAACTAACTATAACGGGGGAATTTCACGGGTTTTGTACGAGTGCAATGTCCAACTAACTATAACTGTCCCTAAAACCTTATGGTTTTTTCAGTGAATATATATATATATATATATATATATATATATATATATATATATATATATATATATATATATATATATATATATATATATATATCCAAGAAAGAACTGACTCAAACAGATAGATTCACCAAAGAACAAAAATATATTTCCACTACAACGTTTCAGCTTCCGCCTTCCTCTATTATCTGCAGGCAGTCGCCAGTAGATAGTTATAGTTAGAACCTAGTTTCCATAGGATAAGCATTTTTTGATGTGCTTATAACTTTGGCGTCGTTTGACGAATCTTTACAAAATTTTCCAAAAAGTTCCCCTTTTCAGGTGAGCTCCTATCCTGAAAGGTTGTGGGTGATTCGTGAAGGGGGGGCTGAGAAAAAAGGGGGGTCCCAAAACGTGTTTTCTCCATGCAATTTCCATAGGAAACTGTAGGACAAGGCTACAGGTCAAACTGCTGAACGGAATTACGCCAAATTTGGCAGGGAGAAAGGTCTTGGTCCAGAAAGCACGCTTTTCTTTTAAATGGGGTAAGTCCGTTCAGTAGTTTTAGAGAAATATCAAAATTTACAGATATCGATATTTGAGAATTCTGACATTTGATTGGCTGAGGCGTTACGAGCACGAGCGTGCGGCTCATTGGTTGTGAACTGTTGAAACTAGGAAGTGTTGGCAGCCATTTTGTGACTGAGTTGAAAGGCGTAGGGCGAAACAAAAGAGAAAAATTGTATAAGAGGGTATAGTAGGAACACTGTGGTCTTACTATAAGTAGTCTGTACGGTGCAGAGGCAGGGAGTTTGAATGTTGCGTAGGCCGTGGAAATCATGTCCGCAGAACAACGGTGCACTGTATTGCGGCAAGGTTGCGTAGGCTCTGGAAATCCCGTCGGGAAAACAATGCGCCGTATTGCGGCAAGCAGTGTGTAGGGTGCACACACAGGTAGTGTGAATGTGCGGTATTGCGGCAATGTTCAGTAGGCTGTGTAAATCATATCGGGAAAATAACAATGCACCATATTGCAGCCTTCCTTTAATATAATGCGCAGTAATGTTTACTTATAATGCGGTGTTCACTTTTATCACGGACAGTGTCACTTTCTTAGACGAAATTTAATATTATGTGGGAGGGCGTGTTCTGTTCGTGTGTCTGGAACAAAATTAACGTTTAATTGGCTGAGGTGTTCCAACAACGAAGCTCAATGTTCATTGGCTGCGAACCATTGAAAGTAGAAGTGTTGCCAGCCATTTCCTCCCCGTCTGCGGAGTAGCAGGGACATCTGATTGGCAGACGTGTTCCAAGCAGGACCTTCCCAAGCTTAATGTTCATTGGCTGCGAACCATTGAAAGTAGAAGTGTTGCCAGCCATTTCCTCCCCGTCCGCGGAGTAGCAGGGACATCTGATTGGCTGACGTGTTCCAAGCAGGACCTTCCTAAGCTTAATGTTCATTGGCTGCGAACCATTGAAAGTAGAAGTGTTGCCAGCCATTTCCTCCCCGTCCGCTGAGTAGCAGGGACATCTTATTGGCTGACGTGCTCCAAGCCGGACCTTCCCAAGCTTAATGTTCATTGGCTGGGAACCATTGAAAGTACAAGTGTTGCCAGCCATTTCCTCCCCATCCGCGGAGTAGCAGAGACATCTGATTGGCTGACGTGTTCCAAGCAGGACCTTCCCAAGCTTAATGTTCATTGGCTGCGAACCATTGAAAGTAGAAGTGTTGCCAGCCATTTCCTCCCCGTCCGCGGAGTAGCAGGGACATCTGATTGGCTGACGTATTCCAAGCAGGACCTTCCCAAGCTTAATGTTCATTGGCTGCGAACCATTGAAAGTAGAAGTGTTGCCAGCCATTTCCTCCCCTTCCGCAGAGTAGCAGGGACATCTTATTGGCTGATGTGTTCCAAGCAGGACCTTCCCAAGCTTAATGTTCATTGGCTGCGAACCATTGAAAGTACAAGTGTTGCCAGCCATTTCCTCCCCGTCCGCGGAGTAGCAGGAACATCTGATTGGCTGACGTGTTCCAAGCAGGACGTTCCCAAGCTTAATGTTCATTGGCTGTAAACCATTGAAAGTAGAAGTGTTGCCAGCCATTCCCTCCCCTCCGCGGAGCATCAGGGACATCTGATTGGGTAACGTGTTCCAAGCAGGACCTTCCCAAGGTTAATGTTCATTGGCTGTAAACCATTGAAAGTAGAAGTGTTGGGAGCGATTCCCTCCCCTCTGCGGAACACCATGGACATTTTATTGGCTAAAGTGTTCCGAGTACAAGTTTGCTCATTATTGGCTGGGAACGGTTCACTGTTGTGAACCATTTTGTGACGCACTTCAATGGAGTACCGGAAAAGAAAGTAGTAGCGGGAGGGTAGGAACACTATTAACTCTGTACAGTGGTCACAAGGTGGTGGACAGGGATTGTGAAGGTAAAAATGTTTTTTATATATTTTAAGGGCCATTTATATAATTGGCGTGGGGTGTACAAATCACGGCGGGAAAATAACAAAGTGTGTTGCGGTCTTCTTTTTATTAAGTTTGCGGGTGGGATACTTCCCAGGAGCACTGTTTAGTTATAATGTGGTGTTTACTTTTCTGACGGGGAGCTGTGGTTGCGCAGCAAAAATTTCAGTCTAGGTTTGCAATAGTTTTTATTAAGCAATTACAATTATACTTTCTTCGGAAACTGAAGCTGTATATATCAAAGGGGTGACAAATAAAAACGCAATTCATAAAATATCCCTTAAGTGTGGGCACACCCTCCCTTTTTTTCCCTTTTTTTCTGCTATAGTTTGTTAAAGTGTTGCCCCATATTCTTGATAATATAAGAGGGCATGAGTTACTTTTAGATAAAGTAGAAAAGAAGTGCTACAAGAAACACTCCTGCACTACATCATCTCAGGTCACAAGAACAATAACAAGTAAAAAACAGTTAAACACAAATCACTTTATATTACATAGAAATGTACGCTTTATCATTTTTTATAATTTCTATTCTGTAGAATTTGGGAAAGTTCGGCCGTAGTGCTTAGAGGTCACTCACTGCTCCGCTAACAAATCACGTACTCCTTTGAGAATATATAGGATAGTAGTATAATAAACACACTACTGGTAGTATATATTCTATAGGGAGAAGGTGAATAGGAACCGCAACAGACAAAAATAGAAATATCAAAAAAACTCCACTGAGGTCAGTATAAATGTAAATATTACAATATACATACTCACACTATATGATCTCAAGGGAGAAATAGACTAAAAACCAGAAGCTGCTGATGTTACATATAAATCTTTAGTCTTGCGCCGACGGGTCACAAACTCCTCTGAGATCATAATGTGTGGTTATTATAATATACATACTCACACTATACGATCTCAAGGGGGAAATAGACTACAAACTAGAAGCTGCTGACGTTACATATAAATATTTAGCCTTCGCGCCAACGGGTCACCAACACTTCTGAGGTCAAGTACAGTGTCAATATTATAATATACAAAGTCACATTATATGAGCTCAAAGGAGCCAGAACAGGAACAATGTTTGCTGTATTCTGTCTGTTTCTGAAAACAAGCTGCTGACGTTACATATAAATGGCAAAAACAACCAATAACACTTTTTTCTAAATACAGGTATTTAAATATTGACAAATAGCTACTTATTATAAATATCTAGTATGCCATAATCAAACAACTTACAACTCAGGATTATGTTTTGTGGCCGCTAAAGAAGAATCCGACTGTAGAAAAGAGCACCTGCATCACTGAATGGAGACGCGTAAATAACTTGCAAAAACTAAACTAATCAATCAACGGGTGTGGTTTATATACTTTTTGTTATTGAGTAGTCTATGGAAGGAAGATGCGGCTCCGCACATTTAGATGTCACGTTTTACAGTTGACACGTGCTCACGTTTTAACTGTTTAACTTGTGCACGTGTTGGGAAAAGTTACAAAATGTGAAGCGGAAAAAGTTTCGATTTCGAACCTAGCACTTATAAGGTCCTTAATATGTACATACGTTGGAGAGCTTAAAAACTGTTACCCGGAAAACCGTGTCATTTCCATTCTCATGAGTAAATACATTTATTAATTGTGGTAATTCTAAATAGAAGACATAAAAAAAAAGATCTTTCAGAATAGAAGAAAAAAAAAACGTGATAATATTTCTCATCACTATGGTTTTAAATTAAAAAAATGCGAGCATTTGTAAAGCGTACAGCTACCCCTGGAAAGGTGTGCCGGCGCTCCGGGGCGTTGGAAAGATTAAGCAAGGTGTTGGCCACAGTGACATAGTGGTGGGCTAACGTGCCGCTGGAGCCAGGAATCGAACTGTGAACGCTGTTGTTCGAAGTCAGGCATCATAGCTGCTCCGTCACACTTTTTCCACACTTATATGTTAATTAGTGCTAATTAAGTTTTAAACATTGTTAAATTGTAACTTATAACAGACTACTGTTACAGTTAGTTTTCACTAGAAAAAGTATGCACGTCTTTTTTAAATTTAGTTAAAAACAATATAGGTTTCAGGGACATTGTAGTTAGAAATTAGCATTTATAAAACCTTTGAAATTTACTGAAAAAGCCATGGGTTTTACAGACGTTATTGTTAGAAATTAGCATTTATAAAACCTTTGAAATTCACTGAAAAAACCATGGGTTTTACAGACGTTATAGTTAGAAATTAGCATTTAAAAAACCTTTGAAATTCACTGAAAAAACCATAGGTTTCAGGGGCGTTATAGTTAGCTGGACATTTCACTCATACAAAACCATAGAAATTCCACTGTTATAGTTAGTTCAGCTAAATATAACTCGCGCCCCCGCAATGCACTGCTCATGACGTCACATATTACATCACTCATGACATAGTCAGTGACATCACTGATGACATCTCAAATGACATCATCCATGTGATCATCTGATGCACCTCCTCACACCCTAATATAACCTTTGATACACCCCCTCTAAAATACAGACTACCATTCTCGAAACCATAGACACACCAATACCAGTTAGTACATACCCACTCACTGATTCATAGGTCTACACACACATCCACTCACCCATACAGTCGCTCATACACGCAGTCACTCATCAATATAGCCA
This sequence comes from Calotriton arnoldi, assembly GCA_963921515.1. Taxonomy (NCBI): domain Eukaryota; kingdom Metazoa; phylum Chordata; class Amphibia; order Caudata; family Salamandridae; genus Calotriton; species Calotriton arnoldi. Next base: position 2,978,835 of record CAWUFW010000624.1, read on the forward strand.
ATGAAATATGCACTCACACACCTATACAGACACTCACACAACACCACTAACCATAGAGTTACTCACACACCTACTCAGCCATGCAAAGAATCAATCATACTCCCATTTACTCACCTATACAGTTATACACACACCACCTCACTTCATACAGATACTAACACATACTTACTCTCTTATACAATCACTGACACAAGCACACACTCATCCATCAAGTCACTCTCACAATCACTCACTCTCACATATAGTCATTTATATAGTCCAACACTCACATATACTGCCTTTCACATATGTAGTTATTCACACATGTACCACTGAGACATCCATTCACTCACCAACACACCCATACACACACTCACCCACCCATACAGCCCTTCACAGATGCACTCTTGAACCCGTACACCCAGTGAATTACCCAGTCACACATCTATGCACAGTCACACCCCCCCACCCACCCACACATACACTCAGGCACCCATACAGATACTGAGACAACCAATCAATAACCCATGTAGACACTCATGTAGCTACTCACCAACCCATGCAGCCGCTTACACACCAACTGACAGACTGATAAAGACATTCACACAGTTTAGTCACTAACCCATGCATTCAGTAAGACACGTTTAATTACTCACTTATACAGTCAGTCACACACCTACTAAGTCATCCATTCAGACACTCATACACCCACTCATTCTTCAATACACCTTTGCATATATATATATATATAAAACATATTTAAACTGTACAGAAACACACAGTCACTGGATGATGTCATCAGTGATGTCATTTTAGATGTCATCAGTGATGTCATCAGTGATGTCACTGACTATGTCCTGAGTGATGTAATATGTGACGTCATGAGCAGTGCATTGCGGGGGTGTGAGTTATAGTTAGCTGAACTAACTATAACAGTGGAATTTCTATGGCTTTGTACAAGTGAAATGTCCAGCTAACTATAACGCCCCTGAAACCTATGGTTTTTTCAGTGAATATATATATATATATATGTTTGACAGGTATAAGCCTCACTTTTTAATATTAATGAGTCACCCCGATGTAGACCTTGGAGCCTACAAGGCAGGGGGCATGGTACTTAAAAGTAGGACATGGACAAATTTAATGTAAACGTGTCATTACAGCGACTGGCACCCAAAAGGATTTTTCACTGTGAAAGGCCTAGCTGTCCTATGTAGAAATCCAGAGTACAGATTAAAATACTAATACTATATCTTGGGAAAGAGACCAGGTAGAAAAAGAATTAAACATCTATTTGTAATAGTTATTAAACATTAAATGCAATGGCAAAGTCAGATTTCTAATAAATATTAAGAAAACAATAACTTTTAGAAAGTTACATTTTCTCTTCCTGAAGTTCCTGAAGGCTACTTTGCATTGGCTATCTAGCTTCTACCAGTCAGTAATTAGCCTTTTCTGGGTATGAATAGGTGTGAAATGTCTCCCAGGAGCAAGATATACACAGACCTGAAAGGGCATAGATGACTTCTCTGAACAACACAGAATAGGCAAGGTGGGGCTGTGGGCATCCTTTTTGACACAACACTGTTAAATTCTGTTTGCGTGTCAGGTCTGCTGAGGTCACATATCACCCTTGGGGCACACTTGAAAGGGGAGAGAACATGATGCTGAAGGACTCTGCTTCTGTACTACCAGACTTCTGTCCCTGAGATCAGTTGTTGGTACAGTGGCCGCTCAAACTGGAAGTTACTTTTTGATGTTGGAGGAAACTATCATTGCCATAGTACAGCCCCTACACACACCCCAGCCCTCAGAGTCCAAGTTTAGTGTGGCCAAAGACTTTCTCCATCTTTAAAATGCCCAAAGTGGGTAGGGCTGGCCTGAGTATGTTTTCTCCATTGGTTGGGATGTGCCCAGTAGTCATTTTCACCCATTAGCTAGTGCCAGGCATACTTCTTGCACTTCCAGGCATCTTCTTCAGAACAATTTCTGGACCTGAGTAAGATCATAGGAAGACTGAAACTGCTGACTGTGACCTGCGAGGATCCCAGAAGGACTGGCACTTCTCTCACTCTTGTGTCCAAAACAAAGAAGTGGACTCCAAGTATCAGTTGACTGACCTCCTGTCTAAGCTACATGACCATATCAAGCTGACAAATGCACTTTCCTGGACATTCCCAGCTGATCAATGGCAACTGGACCTGGACTGGACCCTGCTATTGGCCTCTGCCTGAAACCCTGTGATTCTCAAAGTGCCTCCCCTGACGTCCTGGGCACTCTAGAAGGGTACTTGTATGGTGGATTGGGATTAAAAAGCCTAAGGACCTGATTAAGTTCTTGGAGGACGGGTTACTCTGTCACTAAGATGATGGATATCCTGTCCGCCGAAATATAAATTCCATAGGCTATGATAGGATTTATATTTCGGCGGATGGGATATCCGTCATCTCTGTGATGGAGTAACTTGTCTGCAAAGATCTAAATCAGGCCCTAAGTCAGAAGTTAAAACCTTTTACCAGGATGAACTTTGTTGGTCCATCGCCATCAGCTTCAAATTGTGCCAATGTCCTGGTTTACCAATACCATTGACTATCATTGGCATTTTGTGTTTTTTGGAGCTATTTCTATTGGATTTTTGGCATTTTGGCATCCTTTTATTTATTAAATGACACTCTTTTTTTCTAATTTGATTTGTGATTTTTATTGTTTTGCATTTTTACTTTATTACTATTTTGATACTGCATAAATACTTTACACTTAAGCCTGTCTTCTCTGTACCATAACTACAGGGGTGGAGCTTAGGTAAATTTATTGATTTGGAGGGTTCACTCTGACAAGGATTGTGATTATTTCTTGTATTGGGCAGTCACTCATCCCAAACATTAATCCAGTTTCTTAAATAACTTCAGTCAACAGTTCATCTATATTGACGTAGCTACATTAGCTTCCGGTAAGCTCGAGTAAAACCTTTAAGACCATGACCCTAACCCTAGTCCTTTAAATTTGAAGCATCTTTTTACATCTTACTGCCACACACATCCTCTGAGATCAGAGGGGGAACTAAAATGGAGTACCCTGAAAAAAACTAGTGGCAGATTAAATACACTTCTGATGGGCTTGGGCACATTACACAGTATCTTCCATTCAAGAAGGCTCTGAAAACCCATCTTTTTCTTTAATCCTATATGTTTAAGCATTCAATAATTTTTCTTCATGGGGAAAATATAGGCTATATCATTGACTGAATATTTTATTGTCTCTTTCTGTTTATACAAAAAATGTAATTATGGAATGAGAGACTAGACAGACCCAGAGGAAGAAATAGACTGTTGGGTTTCAGCTTTTCCGGAAATTAACAACTTTTATGGTGACCGAATGTCACTATCTTCATTCAATAGCTGTGTATCTATGTTCACATCTAAAAAATGTAGTCACAGTGTGGGAGGCAAGCAGTCATGAAGCCTACAGCGCAAAAATAAAAATGAAGGCAAATCATTTTTGCTCCCATTTTTGCTACTGGGTGTATTTTGAGGTGAGTACCAATAGTGCTAACTATGTGAGATTGTCTGATGATGGTTACCACAAGCTACTAGCTAATGCTATGGAGGGTCACAAAAATCTAATCAAATCAGTGTAAACATTTGCAGCCACTATTGATTATTTTAAGCAGTGTACTCTAGATCAAGGTCACACCTTAGTAAAAATCAGGTTTAAATGACGTTTTTTAGCATATGATTTGGAACAAAAATATAAATCAATAACTAACTAGAGTTGATGGTGGTTCAGGAGACAAAGAAATGGCTGAGGTGGCCAAATAAATTCTAGTAAGAATTAACCCCTTCGCTGCTAGGCCTTTTGCCCCCTGTGCTAAGCCTTTTTTGGCTATTTGGGGTAGTTTGCACTTAGGCCCCTGTAACCTTTTGACCACATAAGGAATCCACGCCAAATTTGTTTCCTTTTCTTCCAACATCATGGGAATTTTAAAGGTACCCAGGGTTTGTTGATTCCCCTGGAGGGGACCCAGAAATTAGCCAAAATAAAGCTAAATTGTGTTTTGTGGGGAAAAATGGGAAAAAAGGGCTACAGATGAAAGCTGCTAGTTTTTTCCCTGCAAATGGTATCAACAAAGGGGTTATGGTATGAAATCACCATTTTCCCAGCTTTCAGGAACAAGCAGACTTTTGTCAGAAAATCAAAATATTTTGCACAGTTTTGGCATTTTACTGGGACATAGCCTATTTTTGCTATTTTTTGTGCTTTCAACCTCCTTCCAGTTAATCGAAAAAATAGGTATAAAATCAATGATGGTTCCTGAAAAGCTATACATTTCTGAAAAGTAGACTACATTTTGAATTCAGCAAGGGGTCATTTGTGTAGATCCTCCAAGGTTTTCTTATAGAAACTAACAGCTGAAAATAAGAAAAATTGAAAATGAGTTAAAAAAAAACAGCCATTTGTGCCAACGTTTTCACCTGTAACTTCTACTAAGTATGACAGATGTTTGAAAGCAATATACCGTTACATACGCTGGACCCTTCTGGTTGTGGGGATATATAGGACTTGTAGGTTCACCAAGAACCGAGGAACCCAGAGCCAATAACTGAGCAGCGTCTTGCAATGGTTTTTTATTGTGTACCTGGTATATAGCAATTAATTTAGGAAAATATAAACAGGGAAAAATGGGTATGAAAGACACCCATGTATTTCTGAAATGGGAACAAAATATAGAGTTTAGAAACAGTAGCTATTTGCACATCTCTGAAATTGTGGGTACCCATACAAGCATGTGAATTATAGGACATGTTTCAAAGTGACTTGTTTTTTACACATTGTCTTACATTTGGAAGGCAGAAATGCATTGAAATTCAATAGGTAATAACAGTTGCTCTACAATCCTGTGTTCCCCTAAGTCTCCCGATATAAATGGTACCTCACTTGTGTGGGTTGGTGTAGTGCCCGCGACAGTAAACGGCCCAAAACGCAGCGTGGACACACCACATTTTTACAGTGAAAACTGACCCTTTTTTTGCAAAGTGCCTAGCTGTAGATTTTGAAACCTAGCTCTGCCGGCACCTAGGGAAACCTAGCAAACCAATACATTTTTTAAAACTAGACACCCAGGGAAATCCAGGATGGGGGGACTTGTCTGGCTCTCACCAGGTTTTGTTACCCAGAATCCCTTGCAAACCTCAAACTTTGTAAAAAAAACCACATTTTCCTCACATTTCTGTGGTGGAAAGTTCCGGAATCTACGTGGATCCTCAAAATTCCACCCACCCCGCATTCCCCAAAGTCTTCCAAGAAAAATGGTACCTCACTGTGTGGGTACCTAGTGTCCGCAACAGGAAACGGCCCAAAACGCAACGTGGACACACCACATTTTTACAGTGAAAACGGACCCTTTTTTTGCAAAGTGCCTAGCTGTAGATTTTGAAACCTAGCTCTGCCGGCACCTAGGGAAACCTAGCAAACATATACATTTTTTTAAACTAGACACCCAGGGAAATCCAGGACTTGTCTGGCTCTCACCAGGTCCTGTTACCCAGAATCCCTTGCAAACCTCAAACTTTGTAAAAAAACACACATTTTCCTCACATTTCTGTGGTGGAAAGTCCTGGAATCTGCGTGGACCCACAAAATTCCACACACCCCACATTCCCCAAAGTCTTCCAAGAAAAATGGTACCTCACTTGTGTGGGTAGGCCTAGTGCCCGCGACAGGAAATGGCCCAAAACGCAAACCACATTTTCACAGTAAAAACTGACCCTTTTTTTGCAAAGTGCCTAGCTGTAGATTTTAAACCCTAGCTCTACCAGCACCAAGGGACATCTACCAAACCTATACATTTTTTAAAACTAGACACCCAGGGAAATCCAGGATGGGGGGACTTGTCTGGCTCTCACCAGGTTCTGTTACCCATAATCCCTTGCAAACCTCAAACTTTGTAAAAAAAAAAAAACATTTTCCTCACATTTCTGTGGTGGAAAGTTCTGGAATCTATGTGGATCCTCAAAATTCCACCCACCCCGCATTCCCCAAAGTCTTCCAAGAAAAATGGTACCTCACTTGTGTGGGTACCTAGTGTCCGCGACAGGAAACGGCCCAAAACGCAACGTGGACACACCACATTTTTACAGTGAAAACGGACCCTTTTTTTGCAAAGTGCCTAGCTGTAGATTTTGAAACCTAGCTCTGCCGGCACCTAGGGAAACCTAGCAAACCTATACATTTTTTAAAACTAGACACCCAGGGAAATCCAGGATGGGGTGACTTGTCTGGCTCTCACCAAATTCTGTTACCCAGAATCCCTTGCAAACCTCAAGTTTTACTGAAAAAATCAAATGTTTCTCAAATTCTTGCGTGCGAAAGTTGTAGGATCACTGGGCTGACACAAATTCCCTACCACGCAGTGTTCCCCCAGCTCTCCTGATAAAAATGGTACCTCACTTGTGTGGGTAGGTCAAGTACCCGCAACAGGCAAGGGCCCTAAACGTATTGAGGAGACTTCAAAATTACCTATCACAAAACGACCTGGTTATGCAAGGGGGGGTCACCTGTGTTTTTGGCCGGGGGCTCAGCGGCCATCTAGGGAAACCCACCAAACCCACACATTTCTGAAAACTAGACACCCTGAGGAGTCCAATGAGGTATGGCTTGTGTGGATCTCCCAACGTTTCCCTACCCAGAATCCCCTGCAAACCTCTAATTTAGCTGAAAAAATCACCTTTTCCACACATTTTTGTGTGGGATCACTGTGCAAGCACAAATGTCCTACCACCTAGCATTCCCCTTGATCTCCTGAGTAAAATGATACCTCACTTATGTGGCTGTCCAATGCAAGATCAGCTAAAAACGTATTTTTTAAAAAATGTAGCGCTTAGAACTCGCGGTGCTATACCTTTAATCCCCATGTTATTGGCTTTTCCCAGTCACAGGCCTTTGGCCCACCCTCACAAGTGAGGTCTCATTTTACTCGGGAGAACAAGGGGAATGCTGGGTTGTAGGACATTTGTGCCGGCACGGTGATCCCATGCAAAAATGTATGGAAAAAGTGATTTTTTCAGCTAAGTTTGAGGTTTGCAGGGGATTCTGGGTAAGGAAACGTTGGGGGATCCACGCAAGCCATACCTCATTGTACTCCCCAGGGTGTCTAGTTTTCAGAAATGTGTGGGTTTGGTAGGTTTCCCTAGATGGCCGCGAGCCCGGTGCCAAAAAACCAGGTGCCCCCCTGCAAAACCAGGTAGTTATTTTGAAGTCTCCACAGTACGATTTGAGCCATTTCCTGTTGCAGCCACTATGCCTACCCACACAAGTGAGGTATCATTTTTCTTGAAAGACTTTGGGGAATGCAGGGTGAGAGGAATTTTGTGGATCCACACAGATTCCAGAACTTTCCATCACAGAAATGTAAGGAAAATGTGTTTTTTTTACAAAGTTTGAGGTTTGCAAGGGATTCTGGGTAAGAGAACCTGGTGAGAGCCACACAATGCACCCATCCTGGATTCCCCTGGGTGTCTAGTTTTCAAAAATGGATAGGTTTGCTAGGTTTCCCTAGGTGCCGGCAGAGCTAGGGCTCCAAATCTACAGCTAGGCACTTTGCCAAGAAAGGGTCAGTTTTCACTGTAAAAATGTGGTGTGTCCATGTTGCGTTTTGGGCCGTTTCCTGTCTCGGGCACTAGGCCTACCCACACTAGTGAGGTATCATTTTTATCAAAAGACTTTGGGGAATGCGGGGTGGGTGCAATTTTGTGGATCCACGCAGATGCCAGAACTTTCCATCACAGAAATATGAGGAAAAAGTGTTTTTTTACAAAGTTTGAGGTTTGCAAGGGATTCTGGGTAACAGACCTGGTGAGAGCGAGACAAGTCACTTATCCTGGATTCCCCTGGGTGTCTACTTTTCAAAAATGGATAGGTTTGCTAGGTTTCCCCTGGTGCCGGCAGAGCTATGGTTCAAAATCTACAGAGAGGCACTTTGCAAAAAAGGGTCAGTTTTCACTGTAAAAATGTGGTGTGTCCACGGTGCGGTTTGGGCCGTTTCCTGTCGCGAGCACTAGGCCTACCCACACAAGTGAGGTATCATTTTTATCGGAAGACTTTAGGGAATGCGGGTTCAGTGGAAGTTTTTGGATCTGCACAGATTCCAGAACTTTCCATCACAGAAATGTGAGGAAAATTAGTTTTCTGTTACAAAGTTTGAGGTTTGCAAGGGATTCTGGGTAACAGAACCGAGTGAGAGACACACAAGTCACCACATTATGGATTCCCCTGGGAGTCTGGCTTTCAAAAATGTATAGGTTTGCTAGGTTTCCTTGGATTCCAGCTGGGCTAGGATCCAAAATCCACAAGTAGGCACATTCTGAAAAAAAGTCTGTGCCTAGTGGGCTTTCTGCCGCCCTGGGGAGGGGGGAGATCGGGGGCTATTGCCCCAATATGCCCCCAAAGGGGGCAGAAAGACTGTGGCCTTTTATTTGGGTGGGTGAGGACATTGGGATGCCCAATCTGGGCAGCCCCCACCCCTACGTATAAAAAAGCCAGCATAATCGCTCGCTCCTAGTGGGCTCTCTGCCCCCCCGGGGGGCAGACCAGGGGCTACTGCCCCCTTCTTTTTTGGGGGGTGGGGGCATTGGCATACCCATTCTGGGCAGCCCCCACCCCTGAATTTTGAATTTTTTTCACCCCTGGTGCCTAGTGGGCTTTCTCCCCCCCAAGGGGGCAGATATGGGGCTATTGCCTCCATTTGCCTCCCGGGGGGGGGCAGAAAGACTGTGGTAATTTTTTGGGGGTGGGGGCATTGGCATGCCCATTCTGGGCAGCCCCCACCCCAACGTATGAAAAAACCCAAATCCCTGGTACCTAGGGGCTACTGCCCCCATCTGCCTCCAGGGGGGCAGAAAGACTGTGACTTTTTGAGGGGGGGTGGGGGCAGTGGCATGCCCATTCTGGGAAGCCCCACCCCAAACTTTGAGGGAATTAAATCCCTGGTGCCTAGGGGGCTTTCTGCCCCCCCAGAGGGCAGATAAGGGGCTATTGCCCCATCTGCCTCCTGGGTGGGCAGAAAGACTGTAGCATTTTTTTGAGTGGGGGCATTGGCATGCCCATTCTGGGCAGCCTCCACCCCTAAGTATATAAAAAAATCCCTGGTGCTTTGTGGGCTTTCTGCCCCCCGGGGGGCAGATCATGGGCTACTGCCCCCATCTGCCTCCTGGGGGGAGCAGAAAGACTGTAGCATTTTGGGGAAGGGGGGGCATTGGCATGCCCATTCTGGGCAGCCCCCACCCCGAACTTTGGAAAAAATAATCCCTGGTGCCTAGTGGGCTTTCTGCCCCCTGGGGGCAGATAAGGGGCTATTGCCCCATCTGCCTCCCAAAGGGGGCAGAAAGACTGTAGCATATTTTTTTGGGTGGAGGCATTGGCATGCCCATTCTGGGTAGCCCCCACCCCTACGTATATATATAAAAAATAATCCCTGTGGCCTAGTGGGCTGTCTGCCCCACCAGGGGGCAGATCAGGGGCTATTGCCCCCATATGCCTCCTGGGAGGCAGACATTCTTATGCCTTCATTGGGGGGTAGGGTGGGGACATTTGCATGCACATTCTGGGCAGCTCCCACCCCTGGCCTATAAAACAAATCCCTGGCATCTAGGGTGCTTTCTGCCCCTCGGGGAGCAGATTGAGGGTTACTGCCCTATATGCCCCCCAGGGGGAGCAGAAAGTCTATCTGGCAACATTTTATTGGGGGGAGCAAAGGCCCTTGCCCAAGGGGCCGCTCCCCCCTCCCTGGTGACTAGTGGGTAGATCCCTGCTTGGTAATCGCCCTCCTGGGGCAATCCCCAAGCAGGGATCCACTAGGGAAGGGTACCATTGGAAAGGAGAGATTCTCCCCTTTCCAACGATACCTCTCCCATGTTTTTCGGTGCTCAGGGGGCTGAGATAGCCCCACAAGCACCGAAACTGTGAAACTGAAACTAAATTTCAGTTTCGTTTTCATTGTAATGACGACAGCGCACCATGCGCGCGATCGTCATTACAACGAAAACCCTAACCATGCTTTGGGAGGTTGGGGAAGCTCTTCCCCACCTATGAAAGCAAAAAGGAAATGGGAAATCCCTCTGCTGCTTACAGCAGAGGGATTTTTTGAAAGTGTGCTCATGACGGAATGGTTCCATCATGAGCACACTTGCACTTGTGCTCATGACGGAACCATTCAATCATGAGCATGGAAGGGGTTAAACACCAAACGCAGCTGAGACCACTACTCCAATATCTGTGATGGAAGTTGTTAGACCTAACAGCCTTAGGGTGTTCTTCCCTCCAACGTTTTGTCGGCCTCCTATACTTTTCTGCCCACTTTTTTGCTGGCTTTTGTCTCTGTGCATTTTACCACTGCTAACCAGCACTGAAGTGATTGTGCTCTCTCCCCTAAACATGGTAATATTGGCTCATCTACAACTGGCATATTTGCAAAGTACCCTACATGTCCCCAGGGATGGTAATTTAAATGCTACTAGTGGGCATGCAGCACTGATTGTGCCACCCACTTAAGAAGCCCTCTAACAATATGTCAGGCCTGTCAATGCAGAGCCTGTGTGTGCAGTTTTAAGCTGCCATGTCAATCTGGCAAGATAAACCTTTTGCCAGGTGCATAACTTCCTTTTTTATACATATACGTCACCCCTATGGTAGACCCTGGAAAAACCATAGGTCAGTTTGCAGTGTATTTAAAAAGGCAGGACATGTAATTTTAAATTTTGCATGTACTGGTAGAAAAAAAACGAAGTCCTTTTTCACTACTGCAAGTCCTATCTCTCCCATAGGAGAAAATTGGGATTACCTTATTACATTTTATAAGTGTAATTCATAATCTGGAAGAGATAAACGTTTCAAGTTTGGTGTCTCTGGAATCACAATTTAAATCACAATTTATGGTGAAGTCAGATTTTAAATTAAAATTCTGAAAAATGCCTCTTTTAGAAAGTTGGCATTTTCTTGCTTCAGCCATTTGGTGCCTGCTGCCTGTCTCTGATCACATGTCAAGGGTGGGTGACGGGATGTGTGTATTCCCCCTAGCGAGCCACACACAATGGGACCTTAGGTCTGACTTGATGGCCCACCCTGGCAGGATGGAAGGGAGGAGCTGGACCCAGCTTCACTTACACCTGGATAGGCTGTGATCTATCCCCACACAAAGGGCTGCATACTCGCCTGTAGTGAGTTTGGAGCAAGGGCAGGAAGAGAGAGCCTCTGAGCTCTTCAAAGGCCTATCTTTGAAATCTCCCCCACTTCGTACGTACAACTGGGTATAAGTACTGGACCTCAGACATCACAACTTAAGTACATTTCTGAACCTGTGGATACTCTGCCAGGAAGAAGGACTGCTGTGCTGCTGAAATCTCATTGCACATGAAGTCAATGTGGGATGAGTGTGGTGTAACAAGTTCACTGCACCCTATAATCCTCAAACCAATGGTCTTGTGGAGAGATTCAATAAGACATTGAAGGGCATTATTATCAGCCTGCCCGAGCCCATGAGGCGTAAGTGGGACGTCCTCTTGCCATGCCTTCCCTTTGCCTACAGGGAGGCACCACAGAAAGGAGTAGGGTTCAGCCGCTTTGAACACCTTTATGGACACCTTGTTAGGGACCGTCGAGCCTTGCCAAAGAGGGGGTTTATGTTTGTGTTTATGTTTATGGATTTATAGAGCGCATGGCTGCCCAAAGGCTACCCAGCGCTGAGGAGAAGATGCAGTCAAGGCGCAGCAGTTGTTATGGGAAGAGCCAAGTTTTAAGTTTTTTCCTACATGCCAGTTCATCTGTCAACAGACGTATTTCTTTAGGTAGGGAGTTCCAAAGACTAGGAGCCAGATGTGAGAAGGATCTACCTCCCCATCTGGATCTCTTTATTCTTGTCCTTTTCATGAGCAGATCTGCAGAGGATCTTAGATATCTACCCGGGACATAGGGTGCGACAAGCTTTTTAATTAAGGCCGGGCCTTTGTCATTCATGGCTCTATGGGCAATACAGAGTGACTTAAATTTGATCCTGGCTTGGATCGGAAGCCAGTGCAGTGTATTCAGTGCTGCTTTCGCTGACTGTTGTCTGGGGATGCCCAGCAATATCCTTGCTGCAGCATTTTGGACCACCTGCAATCTGTTTATAACATATTTGGGTGCGCCAAGGTAAAGGGAGTTACCGTTGTCCAGCCGTGACACCACCAAGGCCTGAACCACAGTTCTCCGAGTATGTTCCGGGATGAGAGGTAGGATCTTCCAGAGTATGTGCAGTATTCCAAAGCAGGCACCTGATAATTTTCTGGCTTGAGTCTCCATGGAAAGACTGCCGTCTAACCATATTCCCAGATTTCTTAACGCTTTTTGGTTGGGTAGCAGCAAGCCCCCAGGAAACCCACCCAGGATGTAGTCAACTACATGCTGGCCCTCTGAAACCAGATACACCACTCCTGAAAAAAGGCAAAAAGTAATTTGAAGGCCAACAAAAAAGTCATGAAGCTCTGGTATGACCAGATGGCCACTCTAAGGAGTTTCAGCCTGGCCAGAAATTATGTGTCATGGAACCAGTAGAGCCCAGGGCTCTCCAGGACCTCTGGACTGGCTCATATGAAATCAAGGAGCAAAAGGGTGGGTCCACCTACTTGGTGGATCTCCAGATCCCTAGGAACCCCCTAGGAGTGCTCCATGTGAACAGACTCAAGCCTCACTTCGAGAGATCCGAAATGAGCATGTTCCTCATGACAGATGAGGAGGTGGAAGAGGAGAGTAAGCCTCTCCCAGACCTCTTCTCTGCACAGGAATTTGATGGGACAGTGGAGGTTGTCACCCTCCCTTCCATGCTGACCCAAGAACAGCAGAGTGAATGTTATCAGTAGCTGGGACAGTTTACCTCCCTGTTCTCATTCACCCCTGAACTCACACATCTGTGCATCCACGATATTGACACTGGAGACAGATTACCATTGAAGAAAATAATTTAGAGGTTGCCAGACAGGGTGAGGGCCAGCATCAAGGAGGAGGTCTCCAAGACTCTGGCATTAGGGGTGATTGAGCCCTCCAAAAGTCCCTGGTCCAGTCCTGTGGTACTGGTACCAAAGGATACCCCAGTGAGCACCACGCCAGAACTCTGGGTCTGCTTGGACTACCGGAGACTCAGTTCTGTCACCAGGACTGACGCACACCCCATCCCGTGAGCTGATGAGTTTATTGACAGGCTGGGCACTGCCAAATTCCTCAGTACTTTTGATTTCACATCAGGGTATTGACATAACTTTCTGACTGAAAAGGCTAAAGAGATGTAAGCATTTTAAACCCCAGAGGGCAACTTCTAATTTCAGGTAATGCCCTTTAGCTTGAATAATGCCCCTGCTACCTTCCAAAGATTGGTTAACAGGGTCCTGGCTGGCAAAAATACCTTTTGTGCCACCTATCTGGATGAAAATGCTGTTTACAGTTCCAGCTGGGGGGAACACCTGTTGCAGGGCTTCAGGCTCTGCAACAGGCAGGCCTCCCCATCAAGCCAGTAAGTGCCAGATTCGGCAGGGTTCTGTAGTGTCCCTGGGCCGCATAGCAGGTGGAGGCAAGGTGCAACCCCTCCAGGCCAAGAATGAAACTATCATGGCCTGGCAACCACCTAAAACTCAGACAGAAGTGTGAGTTTTTCCAGGTCTCACAGGCTATTATCAAAGATTTGTTAAGTGTTATGGCACCTTTGTTGCCCCCTTAACTGAGCTGACTTCCAAGAAGCATCCTAGATTAGTGATCTGGACAGATGCTTGTTAAAAAGCCTTTGATACACTCAAGGAAGCCATGTGTACAGCACCTGCACTCAAGGCACCTAATTTCTCCAGGCAATTCATTGTGCAGACAGACGCTTCAGAGCATGGCATTGGGACAGTCTTAGCACAGCTGAATGTGGAGGGCCTAGACCAACCGGTAGCATTAATTAGTAGGAGGTTACTTCCACAGAAACAGAGGTGGAGTGCCATTGAAAGAGAAGATTTTGCTGTCTTCTGGGCACTAAAGAAATTGAGCCCATATCTGTTTGGGATTCACTTCCTGGTTCTGACCAATCACAGACTCCTCAGATGTCTCATACAGATGAGGGGTGAAAACCCCCAATTGAGATGGTCCATTTCCCTACAGGGAATGGACTTTACGGAGAAACACCCTCCGGGGTCAGACCATCCCAGTGCTGATGGGCTCTCCAGGTTCTTCTGCCTTAGTGAAGAGAACTCCTCTCTAGTTTTTTGCCTACCTCCTCCACTTTTCTGACCTAATTTGTGCTGGTTTTAGGACTCTGTGCACTTTGCCACAGCTAACCAGTAGTAAAGTACCTGTGCTCTCTCCCCATCACATGATAATGTGGGCTTATCTCCAATTTGTATATTTAATTTTTTGCCAGGTCCCTACCTTCCCTTTTTATACATTTAAGTCACTCCTAAGGTAGGCCCTAGACAACCCAGAGGGCAACGTGTAGTGTTTGTAAAAGGCAGGACATGTACTTTTAAATTTTACATGGCCTGGTAGCAAAGAATTCCCATAGTTGTTATTTGCTACAGCAAGGCCTATCTCTCCCATAGGATAACATTGGGATTACCTTATTACATCTTATAAGTGCAATTCCCAATCTGGAAGAGATTAAATTGCAATTCTAAAAATGCCACTTTTTGAAAGTCTGCATTTTCTTACTTTAGCCATTTGGTGCCTGCAGCTTGTCTCTGATCACATGTCTGGGGTGGGTGACAGTTGGGCTGTATTCCCCCTAGACAGCCACACACAATGGGAGCTTAGATGTGACTTGATTGGCCATCCTGGCAGGATGGGAGGGAGGAGCTGGACCTAGCCTCACTTATACCTGAATGGGGTGTGTCCTGTCACCAAACAAACAGTTGCATACCTACCTGCAGTGAATCTGTAGCCAGGGCAGAAAGGGAGGACATCTGTGCACTTGAAAGACCAGGCACAACTGGGTATAGGTACTGGCCCTCTGACACCACCACTTCAGTACACTTCTGCACCTGTGGATACTCTGCCAGGAAGAAGGACTCCTGTGCTGCTGAAGTACTTCCACTCTGCTGGACTGCAGTTTTACTGGACTCCTGCTTTGCTGTGCTAACCTGCTGGCCTGCTGCCCTCCTGCCTGGGTGAGAGGGACTGGGCCAGCATCACTTGTCCCCAGAAACCAAAGTGACTTCAAGGACTATCTAGCTGGCCTCCTGATCTGAAGTCCCAGGGACATAAAAGACTTCCAACCACTAGGCTTGTGCACCTGAGTCTGCCCTGCCATGTGGTGCCACCGCAGTCCGGGACCCTAAAAAGTGGACCTAAGGTGTTTGCTCCAGCAGAAGCATCCTCTGTCAAACCAGTGTATCGCTGCCACTACGTCGATCAGAACCAGTGCATTGCTGCCACTGTGTGGATCGGCACGGATGTCTCGCCGCTAATGCATGGTTTGGTCTTGATGCATCACTTTTGGAAATGCCACTGTACAACACTCTTCCAAGCGCAATGTCTTCGCATCCCCAACTTCAAAGGCACAACTATGTATAAATGAAGGAAATCAGACACTTCACTTCAGTACACTTCTGGACCACAGTCCTGGACCCTTGGAAGTGGGCCTAAGGTGTTTGTCCAGCAGAACCAATGCAACTTCTGTCGATCTGACGCATCGTCTTCTCTGCGCCGATCAGAACCAGCGCATTGCCATTACTGCGTTGTTTGGCACTGATACATAATCGCTGCTGCATGGATCAGCGTCAATTCATCACCTTCGGAAGTGCCACTGCGCAACTCTCTTCCCAGCGCAAGGCTCTTAGATCCCCTTCGATGGCAGCCTTGATGACATAACTCCACATCACTGCTTCCCTGCGCATCGGAGCTGACGCAGCCCCCCAACTGCACAATACATTCTCAATACCTCGGCGTAGCTCAGAACCGGTGCATAGCCTCTGCTGCACGACGCATCTCCATCCGAACCCACATAATGCTCCACAAACTTGGATTAAGGTACTTTGGGTCAGCGCGTCTAACTGGTTCCCTGTATCTGGCCCACGCTCGATCACGGTCAACCTAAATTTTTGACTTAGTCCCGGTCCAATACGACTAGATATTCCATTTTAGCAATTTACATTTCTTAGTACTATTTTCACTTAAATCCTTTAAAAATCAACATCTCAAGTTCTGCTTCTTAGATTTTCGTTGTTGTGGTATTGTCAGAATACTGATATTTAAGTCAGAACTATTTTTCTAACTTGGTGCGGTATTTTTTGTGCGGCGTTTTCACTGTTTGAAGTGTTGTACAAACACTTTACACACTGCCTCTAAGTTAAGCCTGAGTGCTCCGTGCCAAGCTACCTGAGTGTGAGCAAGAGATTAATTTAGGGTTTAACTGACACTTACCCTGACTAGGATTGTGATTGCTGTTTGACTAAGGTTTATACCCTAGTCAACTTACAACCCAATTTCTAACAGAGGTGGTAGGACATGCTTCATACAGGAGATGAATTTGTTTTGTTCCTTTTTGTCAGTCGAAGAAATATTTGGAAATGAGAATAGTTGAGAATACAACTTCAGTAGGGAAGGCAGAAAACCTGCTGACAGTAGGTTCATGCAAATCTTGGTAGGAGAGTTGCCTACTGTTGTCTGAAGGATCTGCAGTAATGAATGTGTTCTATTTCAGAAAGCAACTGCATCTATCCTACAGTAAGTAATTTTTGAGCAGTAAGTAAGTTTATTTATGCATAGTTATTTAAAACCATAGCATACAAAACTTTAAAAGATATACGTCAGACAACACTTCATCGACGTTTGGGACCAACAAACACTACTCTAAAAAACATTTACTATTTATAAAATATAGACAGAATGCTTATAAAACAAAAATCTCTTCCTAATTTTTCCGAAGGCAAAAATATTGTATCGCCCTAAAGTGCATCTGACCTATACAATAATTAAAACGCAATTATATTTGCAGTATTATAACAAATATGGACCATGGGATTCTAACAAAACACAAATGGCGGAATATACTTTAGATATTTTGAACAGACTCATGTACCAAACAAGTTTTCCGCTGTACCCAGTAATAATAATTTCCCAGCCATATTAAAAAAAATTGTGTTACGACAATTTATCATTGGGTCAGTGGGTCTAAAACATGCTATGACCACTTGCCAACAAATACAGATTCCTTGCCCTTAAAATAATTTTTCAACAATATTCTTCTTTCTACCATCAGTCCCGGGCATACACATACAATGTGGACAATGTTCTCCATCCCTTTATTACACTGTCTGCAGAGTATTTTTGTAGATGTCTTGTTCCATTCATGTTCATTCCCTGGGATTTTCCTGAGACAGAAGTGCATAAAATCAATCTTTAGTTTTCTTGACCAGCCGGTTTCTAAGTAAGGTTGGATTTTAAGAGATTTATATTCATTAATAACCGACCAGGCGTGGGCTCTGCTTGCAAGTTTCTCCTTATCTTGTACAACAGACACTTTCTTTATTATCTTACTGATTAATTTTTTAAAAACAGTTGGCGCAAGAGAGTTTGCTCATATTGATTGAATACCCAAATCGTTTATGGCTGCTTTTAAATAGACAAGGGCTGGAACATTTTCATTTTGTTGCATCTCCTGCCACAAAGCTTTGCATAGCTGATTTTCAGAGGCGGTTCTTATTCTGTTCCAGGTTTTTACGTATGACCCCATCCTTGCTGTTATTTGATTTGTGAGCCCAAATTCCAGTCTTATTTGGGCTGGAGATGCTTTTAGAGGTAGATGGAAGAGAGACCTAAATACTTTAGTGGAAATCAGATTTAAGATAACTGCATCCCTACCACAAATTGCTTCACGTCCGTTTGTAATTGATGGAAAAAGTCCAGCAGAAATCACTTTCAATAGTGGTGCATAACTAGGACCTTCTAATGTTCTTTGTAGGATGCGGAAAGCCAGGGAGATAGCTTTTCTCTTCAGACCCTCTTTTCTGTTTGAAAGTTTCTCAATGATCAAAATGTACTCCCAAATATTTGTACGATGTTGTCTGCTCCAGTTGATCTGTTTCTAAGAACCATTTATATTTCTTCTTTATTTTTCTGCTCCATAATCTTTGTCTTCTTCAGATTAATTGTCAATCTATTTGCTGCAAAGTATAAAAAAGTTTATCTATAAGTTGCTTTTTGTCTGGCTAAGGAATATGACATCATCAGTGTATAGAAGGTTTATATGGGTGTAGAGCCCAAATTTAGGGGATGAGAAACTACTTTGTCCAGATCAATCAGGAGGCCAGCTAGGAACAAGTTGAATACGTATGGAGCAAGGACACACCCCTGTTTTAAACCCAGCTGTGACTCTATTTTATTTGATAGCCTAGTTCCATCTCCTATTCTTACCCTCACCCAGGGATCCGTGTATAACAGCTGTATTGCTTTCAGAAGAGAGAGCGAGATACCCCAAAGATATAGCTTGTGCCATAGAAGGTTACGATTCACAGAGTCAAAAGCAGCCTTGTAATCCCCATAGCACAAATATAGTACCTGTTTCTTGTATCCATTATTATCAATAGCACTAGCAAGTTAGTTTCTGAACCTTGTGATTTGGAAAATCCCGTCTGGTTCGTAGAAAGTACATTGTTAGCATTTGACCATTCTAACAATTCACTAAGAAGAAGATTGGTAAAATATTTGGCTTCAACATCTTGCAGGGTAATTAGACGATAATTTTCTGGCTGTTGCCTATTTCCTTCCTTAAAGACTGGATTTATTATCGATCCCCTCCATGAGTCAGGAACCATCTCTTGCTGTAATGCATAATTGTATACCTGGAATGACTTTCTTGCCCAGAATGCTATATTTGATTTAAAATGCACTTGGGGCAGCCCATTCGGCCCTGGGGCCCCCATTGTCCCTGCTTTTTTTTTTATAACTTTGTATATTTGATCCTCTGAGACTTGATGAGGAACCAAAATTTGTGCATACAGTTGTATTCTCTTCTCGTTCAAGTGCTGTATTGGTATTACAGAGACTTTAAAATGATCTCTCAGAAATGTTTCGAATCTTTCTTCAATAAGATATGAACTGGTTAATCGGAACAATGAGCGATTAGGCCATTAATGAATTGCCAAAATTCTCTTGTAGTTTGTTTCTTAGAGAGGAATAGAACTTGTGCCCAAAAAGTTTGCTTTTCCCTTGATTTTTCTTCCCACATTGACCTTCTGTAGCTTTTATTTATAGTGTTCATGGTCCTGTGGTACTCTAAATTTTCAGGAAATCTCCTGACTAATCTCCTTATTGCCGATTGCGATGCAGCGTACGCAATGTAATTCGTTTTATTTATGTATTTATGTACTTAACTCAGTTCGGCCGTAAGCTGGAGTTTACTACCCCCCACCCTGCCCCTAATCCGCCCCGCCCCACCGCCCCGCAGCACTCCCCTCCAGGAGCCGCTACTGGTATAATGTCCCAAACAAAAGTAGTGTTTTTGATTTCCGCTGTAGTCTGTTGAAAAGAGGAGCTCATTTTATTTTCTCTGGAGCTCTCTTTGTTTTTTCGAGTGTGTGGAGAGACGCCCCAGGTGGTTTTAAAATTCTCATTCTGCAGTGCTTGTATCTCTGATCGATCGGAGGATGTTGTTTTCGGTACAGCTGAAGTTATTATTTTATTTACTTCAACTTCAATATCTATTGGAAGGGGATTTTAGTTTAATCAGAAAGCATGTCTTCAGATCCATATATGTTTGATCATGATCTTGCTTATACTGATTCGATGATATTGGGATAGTTGACAAGAGTTCCAGATCACTGACTGGACCCCATATGGTTTCCTTATTTTTTCCCGGTTTCCATTTTGAGGTTTGGTCCATGATATCTTCAGGCCTGGGCGTAGTTTGCAGAGTTTTGCCACGCGGAACTCCGCAAAGTGACAAAATAACTCCGCAAGTGGTGGAGTGCAGTGCGAACTGCGGTTTGCCCTGGTCTTTCTGCCGCTCGGGTAGAAATTCTACCTGAGCGGCAGCTCGCGAACTTACCGTTTGCGAGCGCGAGCAGGGAAAAAACTCCGCTGCACTACGCAGAGAGGAATTTTCTGCACTCCGCGAGCTCCGCGTAGGGCGCAGTGCAGAAAATTCCACAAACTCTGTGAGCGGAGCAGAGTTCACCGCCTAGGCCTAGATATCTTCCACAACAAGCGGGTTAATTTTGGAAGACTGAAAAAAGCCATTTGTAGTTTTTATTGGTGTTATAGGGTCTGGTAAGTTGTTTGAGTTACTAAGAGTGTAAAATAGAATACTGCTTGGATCTTTTAGAAACTCAAATCATTGTGGAACTTTTTGAGATCTTTTAAACAATATGGGCTATTGGTGAAATTAATGGTTGGTTATCCCTCGCTGATTTCACTTTTGTGGCAGATTGCGACTTTACGGACTTTTCCTTTTTGTTTCATGAGGTGGAATCCTTTCTCTTCCTGACCTCATGGCTTGGTTTCTGTTATAGCAGTAGCAATGTTAGTATGGCTGTTTATTGTCTTCCTCGTAGTAGTAACAATGGTAATTATTAGGGAACTTTACAAGTATATATAGGGGCTGCTGCCTGGCTGCCTCTGGGTGAGTTCTGCAGCAGTCTAAAAAAAGTGCTTCATTGCCATCAGTCAGTTTCAATCCGGGTTAGTTATTAATAATTTCCTGGTCGAGATTTCAAATGGGCAATCTTGGTGCATGTTCTCCTGAGGAGTGGATCAAGGGAGACATGCAAACTTCCTATTTTTTAAAATCAAAGATCGCAACCCAAACAACCAGGGAGAAACTGCATCAGCTGGTGAACTGCGGTGTAGAGCTTTTCACTTCCTTTCCACCTGAGGTAGCCACAAGCGGTAAACAGAGGTGGAAACCTGGATATGTCTTCCTTTGGATAGGGGCGCTGTTGAGCCCACGGCAAGATGGCTGCGCTCTAGCGTAGCTCTGCTGGCTGGGAAATTAATCCGGCAAGAATACGGGCCATTCGCAGGCATCGGGAGCACAAGCTACAAAAGAAATGACAGTGAACCACCCCTGCACACATTGCACCAAAAAAGAATGGTGAGGAGCCATCTGGGCCACAGCACAGCTAAGACTACATAACGGCGGCGGAAAATGGCGGACTCGCGCACGTTATCATAGAGGTGGACTGGGAGTGAGGTGCTGCAATGGTGCTATAGAGCAACCTTGGGCCTCCGCTGGTTATCTGGATCTGTCGGGCAGCTGGGGGGACCTGAATCTGTGACGACAGGAGACCGTAGCTGCCAACGCGGGCTCCCACGACCGGTGTGGTTTGGCGGTTCGGCGCTGGAGACAGCAGCCGCAGCCCTGTGGGAGAGGCCGCTTCGCTGTCTTAGGCCTCAGCGGCGTCTGAGCTGTGCTGCGGGGACCAATCGGCCAGCGGACCCTCGAGAGCCAGACTGCACGGGTGCTCAGTGAGGAAGCCAGCTGCCGAGACCCTGAAGGTGAAGCTGCGCTGCTGGTCCGGGCCTCCCGGGTGCCCGTCTCTATGTCGGAGGCCGGTTGAGTGCCTACCGGAGGCTGGGAGCGGGTCTCTGTCCCCCCTCCCGTGGACTAACTTAGCATTCAGGGGGTGAACGCATACCGGCCTGCGATATTCAGCGAAAGTGGAAAGCGCTGGCCCACGGACGGTGAACTGCGCTAGGCCCTTTAGGGCCCCAACTAATACAACGAGGCTCAGGGCAACCCACACTGCGGGGGATACAGCCACAGATGTAATATAGCACTCGTAATGAAATAAGGACAAAAGTGCTAATTAAAGCAGCGTGATACCTAGCCAAGCAGACAAAGAAATCCCAGGGAGCAAATTACTGGAAATTACCTGGCCGATAGCTAATAACACTGTGCATACCTGCGGTGCGGTGCTCCTGTGGACCGACTACCGTCACAGGGGTAAGGAGACGCCAGCATATACCAGTCTGATCTAGGGGGTGAGACCCCCTCTGGGACCAGCCAACCATATTGGTGTCAGATACAAAGGCAGCTGAAAGCGCACACAATCACTCGCGTAGGCAGGTACTACGAGGCCTTCTCTGGGTAGCCCTGCCTCTACGGTGCCTGTACCTGACGGCGCTGGCGCGAGGGGCTAGAGACACTGAAGCAGTGCTGGCTGATCTGATGAAGAGTAGAGCAAGTAAGAGGCAAAAGTAGTACATACCTGCAGTTCCAGAATTCACTGAACAAGTCTTGATTAGCTTAACCATGGGAAAAACTGACAGGCAACAATAGCGCCTCACCCTCATATCAAAAAAGTGTGCAAACCGACACAGCATGCCCATTCGGACTCAGAACAAGACCCACAGTCGCAGTCGAACAGCTCCTTGGAGGCCACTCTACAGGCCATGCATCAAAGTCTCCTGTCTATTGATGGAAATATAGATGCGTTGAATGCATGCATGGACAAAATGGCCTCAAAGCTGGATACACAGGATGGCAGGCTCACCGAGGTGGAGCAGCGCATCTCAACCATGGAGGACGACGTCCGGACATTGAGCAACAAACATCTAAATATGGATAAAGTACTCGCCATCATCCAAGCAAAAAATTAAGACTTGGAGGCGCGTTTGCGCCGTAATAATTTACGCATCCTAGGTGTCCCGGAATCCACCAATACTGGCCGAATGGAACACTATGTGGAAGAAAGGATAAGGAAAGTTTTCGGCGGCGAGGACTTATCGGCAGTGTTCGTGGTGGAACGGTCGCACAGGTCCCTGAAGGCGCGACTTCCCCCTGGAGCCCTGCTGCGCCCAATAATAGCAAAACTTTTAAATTACAGGGACAGGGACAATGTACTACGCTTATCGCGCGAGAAAGGAGCCATTCAGTTTGATGGAAATAACGTGTCCTTTTATCCAGACTTTACAATGTCAGTTCAAATGGCGCAACGTGAGTTTGGGTCCGCAAAAAAGAAGCTTCAGTCGTTGGGCCTAAAATATGCCATGTTGTACCCGGCGCACTAGAGAGTGGAACAAGATGGTCGCCCTCTAATTTTTAACAACCCTAAAGCAGCCATGGACTATATAAAGAGAGCAAAGAAGCCGAGACCACCCTTCACGAACGTGGATGCGGACACAGACGACTCCCAGACCCAGGGCGAATAAATGACTTTACCGATCTGAATAGACAGATAAGTGACATTAACAAAAATATATAAAGTCATGTTTAACTCGTACAATGAGGAAGTATAAACAATCCCCAATGGTACGTATGCAACACGGGGTGGATGCAGGAAATAGAGGTGCATTAGACACCTGCCCCTAACTATAAGCCGGTCCAGATGTCCTGGGCCCTACAGATATAATCCCAGCCCCCTTCGGTATAAGGAAGGGTAAAGTGCTCCGGCGCCCCCGAACAGGGTAAACCCCAACTTTAATTAAATGTTTTCGGTACACTGTGCTCCTTTGCGAGTGAAAGTGAGTTCATTGTTAAAAGGGAAATGTTTTGTTCATGATGGGTATGGCTTTGGCACTGTTATTTCGCCAGAGTGGGAGGGGTTTCATATTCTATGGTTCTTAATTTGAAGTCACTGAATGCTCACACACCTTTACTTTGATACTCACATCTACTTGAAAAGTTTAAAGTCGCATCATTAACTTGCCCCGTTACGACAGCTAGGCCTACTCAGCACACAATAAAGTGCATGCACTTAAACTAATTACATGGAATGTACAAGGGCTGAACAATCCTAAAAAAGTCAGACAGGTCTTTGTCTACCTTGATAGGCACCAGATCGACATAGCGCTTATCCAAGAAACGCACCTCACACCACAAGCGGCAGCAAGCATTGGTTCACGCTAGGCACATGACAAAAAAGCATCTTCATATTCATCTTATTCCAGAGGTGTGCTCACACTGGTTCGAAAAGGTGTCCCCTTTGCTACTACTTACTCAGAATCTGACGATCAGGGGAGGTTTGTAATATGGCAGGGCAACTGCAGAGGTACAAATTTAACACTAATAAATGGTTACGAGCCTAATGTCGATGACCCTGAACTTTATATCAACACTTTTACCAAACTGTACAAACTGCAACCGTCCACGATCATATGGGGAGAAGATTTCAATTTTCCGCTTGACTTAAACATGGACAGGTCTGGCTCCCATGGTTCCCTAATCAAACAAGCATGCAAAACTCTCAGAGAGGGAATATCGGAGTGGGAACTCACTGATATCTGGTGACTAAGACACCCCAGGACAAAAGAGGGTACATTCATATCCACTGCACATAATATGTGATCTAGGCTAGATTATTGGCTAGTGACCCGAGCACTGAGTAACTAGATAGGTGAGGTGAAACACCTGCCCAAAACGCTATATGACCACTCCCCTGTTTTATTGTCACTAACACTTCCTACTGATGCCCCGCGCCCATTTCAATGGAGAATGCAGGCCTCTGCCCTTACAGACCCGGTCTTCAGGGATGGTGTAAGAACAGCAATTATAAAGTACTTTGTCGAAAATACAGGGTCTGTTGACTCTGCGGAAGTACTATGGGAAACCTTCAAGGCCACTATTAGAGACATCTGTATTGGACTCAGTGCCGGCGTTTTAAAATCATTACGCAGTCGAATGGCCCAACTAGAACAAAAGCTCCGGGAGCTTGAGTCATCGTATGAAAATGACTAAGCCTGGGCGGTAAAATCCGCTCCGCTCGCAAAGTTTGCGGATTTTTGGCAACTCCGCGATCCGCGTAGAACGATCCGCGGCGGAGCGGAGTTTTTCCCTTGTTCGCGCTTTCAAAATGCGTTTTCGCGCGCGGTAGGGACTTACCGGGATCCCTGCGTTCGCCGAGGAGTTTTCGTATACGTTCGCGTGCGCCACAAGATTTTGGTAGCCGGCCGCGCGATCCCGCGAGAGTGTGCGATCGCGAACACGTCATTCGGACGCGCCATCGGACTTCCGGCGGAAGTTCGGTGAAGCTCGCGATGCCGAACACGCAAAATTTGCAATCTGGAGAAGAATATCTCTCGAGCACCATAATACCTTCTCGAAAATGATGATTTGGATGAAACAAACTCCTCAGATTGACATTTGGCTGTACTTTTTTGTGCAAGGAGTCCTTTTTCTTTTTTTACTTTTTTTTTGGAGAGGAAGGAAGTGCCCCCGAGTCTCCAACTTCCTGTTCCTGTCCAGCAGGCTCCTCCCAGTGCTTTGTCCATGTCCTGTTCATTTTCATTTGTCCTCCTGACTCGCCCTAAATCCATTTCCTTCAAGCCAGACATTGGATGGAGAATAGTACAAGAAATGTTGCCTCGTCGAGTCCCCCCAAAAGAAGTGGAACATGATGACTATATCTATCCTCCTTTCCGAGCCGAGAGGGACTGCCCCTTAACTTAAGATGAGAAGGAACAGGTAATGATGGCATGCATTGGACGCTGACTCTGAGTGATTAGTGTTTGTGTTGTTGTTGTTGTGCATGAAGTCGAAGTGTACTAGTATTTAATTTACACACTAAAAGTGACTCAAGTCAATGTTTCCCTTTTTGTTGTTTAATAACAAATTGTACTTCTACTGCAGGCTGATCCATTGCATTTTTTAATATGGAATCTGGATGGACCCACTCGGTACACTACACCATGATGCTGATGACCAGTACTCTTCGCAGTCAGTCAGTAGGATCGGAGACGATTAATGGAATAACTCGGGCCGCGTTTCATGAAGTGGCATAAAAGGTAAACAAGTCAACAACAACCACAGCAGACCTACATGTCTGTGTAGTGGTAGAGTCGACTCAGTCGAGTCGAGTTTAGTCAAGTGGTTAACATGACTGACAGCGGTGCTTTGAATGATTTAGTTACTTAATTTGGAAAATGCTATGTTGCTGTATATGTGTGCTCTGTCTGGCTCAGTCAAAAAAAATCTAAGCAAAGTGGAGGTTGGGTGAGCGCCGTGGGCCTGCTCTTCCTGTTGTTGTTGTAGGTTAATGCTGGAAACATAGTAGACATGATTTAGCCATGCCGCCTCTGAAAGTGTTCTTGTGTTGTACTCCTCCGCAATTTATGCATTTTTTTTCTCCTTGATTTTTCAATATCCCTTTTGTTTTTCCATCTACACTTACAGGCAGGCCTTTACCCTGTGCTATACTGGGAAAAACAACTCACATTTACCTTACCAATCCGCATCCGCCAGGCAGGCAGTGGCACCCAAGATTGATGGACGATGCGTCCATGGAAGGGAGGACCAAGAGGAATGCCGAGATGCAACTCCCCAATTTGACCAGGATAACATACAGTAACCTAGACAGTATCATTCATCATCTTTTAATTAATTTGATTCATTTTTTCTCTTCAATCATTACGACTGTGTGTTGTTGTTTATATTATGTTTGCTCTTTGCTTATAATTGATCCCTACAGCTATTTTTTAATTTTCTTTGCTAGCTTTAAAAGGAAGCCCGGTACAACAGAACATAAACTGTATGTAATTTGGGTCTCACTGAGGGCAGACAGGCAAGGCAATTGCATAATAATAATAATTAATAATATACTGCTGCCCTGTACTGTCTACTAGTCTAGTACTACTTATCATTAACCATCAAGTCATCATCATGCATGCATTTTCTTTTTCTCCCTTAACAGATTTATGAATATGATGGTTGTCTGCCAAGATTGTGTGTTATTGTTTGTCTTTGTCAAACCTTTCCCTCAAATACCCCTTCCCAACCATTCATCAAACCCTAACCCTCTTCCCCCGGGCTATGTGATTTATTTATTGAGGTGTGACTAAATTAAATTTACACCAATAATTGATCACACACTTGCTGGGGCGGATGTGGTGAAAGCAACACTAACTCAAGGCAGGGCGAGGATCTTCTTCTGTATATATATATATATATATATATATATATATATATCGGCCACACTGGCAACAGATTAGATTGCCCAGTGCCCACCAATGCTCAGTAGTATTCGCTATTCTCTTTTTTTCCAGAGGAACATATTAACTAATTATTAATTGCCGTCATGGATTTATCATCCTGCACTAAAGTAAAGGTTACGCTTGTCCACTTCATAGGTCGAGTCAACTACTTCAGTTTGTTGTTGTAAATTGTACTAGGCTATCATTCCTGCCACCATTATGTTTTATTTTACTTTATCATTGCTTAATATCAATATCATTCATCATCACTTTCTTCCTGTTTGGCAGTCTTCTTCTTGTGTACTTACTACTTACTGTACTTCTACTACTCGTTCCCTAGTCTCCCTCAGGTGACTGACTTGTCTCATTTTCTTTTTTTGCAAATGCAACTGTCTACTACTGCTACCACCACCCACCATGGCACCTTAGGAAACCAAACCATCACCATGCAGCCATTGCTTCGCTTAAACATCAATCGCAGGTAAGAGAATAATTGTGGGGGAGTAAATAATGTATATACTATGGAAATTGATTAATTCACACACCCGTCCCACATCCTTCCGAGGAATCACTGACATAATTTCGACGGACACAATATCGACCTACAATTATTTCGACACAAAAATATCGACCACATAAATATCGACAGTATATCCTTATTTAACAAAATACAAAAATATCGAAACAACAATATCGTACAACATAAATATCGACATTAAAAATATCGTAAACATACTTATCAAAGTTTAAAAATATCGCACATCATTTAAAAGCATTAACTAGGGACAAAATATCGACCACAAAAGTATCGACCCCACAAATATCGTCATTTGAAATAAATCGACTACACAAAACAATAGAAAACATTAAAATAAAACAACATAAATATGCATAAATACCTAAAAATACATTACTAAATAAATTAATGTAAATAAACATTCTTTTTGCATCAAAATAACATGATAAAATCAATAAAATAAAAAAACATTATTAACAACATTATTACATTAAACTTTCCTAATATAAAAACAATTTATTATTATTTAAATATATAATAGAACATATAAATATAACTAGTTTAATATATATACAACAAAATACACAACTAACTACTAATTAGCGTTTTCCATATTTGGAAAATAACTTCCAAAACTATGTAAAAAGAATTCAAATTAACCAATAGAAACACACAATTTTAAACCTAACCAATAAAATTAAACTAACAATATCCAAACCACTATATAAACGAACAAACTTAACTCCTATTTCACAACTCAAATAAACAAAGCTGAAGAAGGAGAAACTCTGCAGAAATTGGACAGAAAAAAAAAAAGCTCAACATATAAAAACGACTAAACTCTATAAAAAGTAAGTAAACTAAAATATACTAAAAGTAACAAACATGAAACAATAATATACAAATGTTAAACACTAATTTATATCTTTATTCTATTTTATATTTCCTCTACAGACAACTCTTAAGAAAACTATCAAACTACAGAAAACACCATAAAAAGATACAACTAACAAAGTAAGTATTTTCAAAACTGTTTTAAATAAAACGAGAAAACATCCCACCCAAACTCAAAACCAATCCCAAACACCCTCCCCACCCCATATAAAATGTTTATAAACAAATAATAAAATCTACTTGCATTTTATTTCAGACAAAGAAAATACAGAAAGAACATTTCACACCTAAAGAATAAACAGCATCAACTTAACCAACATAAAGACTAACTTTGTAAGTATATTTTGACAAAATGTATATTTTTAAACATTAAGATACATATAGCAACATATTTAATAATTATAATGTACATTTATTATAGATTTCCCTGCATCAAAATGACTGAAGGAGCACAGTTTATTACAAGCCAGAAAGGAAAATTTTTATTGTGCTATATGGGATATGTGTATACACAGGAGAAACAATTTGGATTAAAAGTTAATTGGAAATGTTCAAAATACTATTCGAATAAATGTTACGGCCGTGCTACAACAAGGGAAATAACTGTAATTTACACCAGAGAACACAACCACCCCCAAACATTACAGAAATAGAAGTTAGAGGGGCACTTGAAACAATCAAGGAGGCTAGCACAAGTTCACAAAAACCAACAAGTGTAATTTTAAAAGAACAGCTGCCTAAAATTCCCAAAGAAGCTACTTCACAAATGCCATCCATAGCTTCATTGAAAAGAACAATAGCACACACTAAAAGGGCTACAACTACTTCCACCCCAACTCCTAAAACATTTGACAAAGTTATTATTAGCCCTGAACAATCTATAACTTTCAATAAAGAACCATTTGTCATTTATGATAATAAATGCAGTGAAAAAAGATTAATAATGTTTGGAACAGCAACTAATTTAGTTAAACTGCAACCGGCTTAAATATGGATGATGGATGGGACTTTTACAACATGTCCCAAACCATTTTTCCAACTGTACACAATACATGGGCTTCATCAGAATTGTAATATACCCTTTATTTATGCATTACTACCAAACAAACAAAATTCAACATACGTAGAAATGCTAAATAAAGTAAAACAAGAAACTAATGAATATTTCCCTCAAAAAATTATCATAGATTTTGAGCAATCAATGATCAACGCCATACTAAAAACTTACCCCATACCTCCATTCAAGGGTGTTACTATCATTTTAACCAATGCTTATGGAGGAACCTACAAAAATTATCACTAAGGGGGCGATTCCGATCTCACTCGGTATGCCCTCAAGGAGCCGCTCGTAGGCTTACCTTCCGAACGACACGTACCGGCAGGCGGTCCATCCGGGCAAGGAAGTACGATGCGCAAATGTGCTCAAAATCCGAACTAGCCGTATGCTCCGATCCCAGCTACAGTTCCCGTACGAGCCGGATCCGTAAACGCCGATTCGAGTCGCACAGAAGCAAATACACAGCAGTTTCCGGCAGGACAAGTACGATGCGCACTTCCTACGCGCCGAACGGGTCGCCACTTCCTGCACGTCACAGCATCCGGGAGAGCAGTATTATAGGCACGATTCGCGCTACAACACGACCCACTGCTACGAGACGGACCAACTGGCAACGGGTACGAGACGGAGCAACAATCAGCGTGTACGAGACGAACACAGCATGAATCCCATCGCGCAGGTCATCCCACTACTTTACATCTATAACCGGATCAGGAACCTACGCCTACGTCGGAGACGGTAAGTCAGACACCCACCACAGAAACAAACGACACGTACCCGCAATAATTCACACACACATAGGGATGTTGATATGCCGTACACTAGCAACAGCTCTACCATAGGGGCATGAAGCCCATCACCACCAGTACCCCCTACCCATAGGGGGCTGGATGCCTATCACTGCTACCATCCCCACTCATAGGGGGCTGGATGCACATCACTACCAGTACCCCCACTCATAGGGGGCTGGATGCCTACCACTACCAGTACCCCCTACTCATAGGGGGCTGGATGCCTACCACTACCAGTACCCCCTACACATAGGGGGCTGGATGCCTATCACTGCTACCATCCCCACTCATAGGGGGCTGGATGCCTAGTACCACCAGTACCCCCTACTCATAGGGGGCTGGATGCCTACCACCACCAGTACCCCCTACTCCCAGGATGCTGGATGACTATCACTGCTACCATCCCCACTCATAGGGTGCTGGATGCCTACCACCACCAGTACCCCCTACTCATAGGGGGCTGGATGCCTACCACTACCATTACCCCCTACACATAGGGGGCTGGATGCCTAGCACTGCTCCCATCCCCACTCATAGGGGGCTGGATGCCTAGCACTACCGTTACCCCCTACTCATAGGGGGCTGGATGCCTACCACTACCAGTACCCCCTACTCCCAGGATGCTGGATGCCTATCACTACAACCATCCCCACTCATAGGGGGCTGGATGCACATCACTACCAGTACCCCCACTCATAGGGGGCTGGATGCCTACTACTACCAGTAACCCCTACTCATAGGGGGCTGGATGCCTACCACTACCAGTACCCCCAACACATAGGGAGCTGGATTCCTACCACTGCTACCATCC
Source organism: Calotriton arnoldi (assembly GCA_963921515.1). Lineage (NCBI taxonomy): Eukaryota > Metazoa > Chordata > Amphibia > Caudata > Salamandridae > Calotriton > Calotriton arnoldi. The sequence continues at coordinate 3,009,782 of CAWUFW010000624.1, forward strand.
CCACTCATAGGGGGATGGATGCCTAGCACCACCAGTACCCCCTACTCATAGGGTGCTGGATGCCTACCACCACCAGTACCCCCTACTCCCAGGATGCTGGATGACTATCACTGCTACCACCCCACTCATAGGGGGCTGGATGCCTACCACCACCAGTACCCCCTAATCATAGGGGGCTGGATGCCTATCACTGCTCCCATCCCCACTGATAGGGGGCTGGATGCCTAGCACTACCAGTACCCCCTACTCCTAGGGGGCTGGATGACTACCACTACCAGTACCCCCTACTCCCAGGACGCTGGATGACTATCACTGCTACCATCTCCACTCATAGGAGGGTGGATGCACATCACTACCAGTACCCCCACTCATAGGGGGCTGGATGCCTAGCACTAGCAGAACCCCCTACTCATAGGGGGCTGGATGACTACCACTACCAGTACCCCCTACTCATAGGGGGCTGGATGCCTATCACTGCTACCATCCCCACTCATAGGGGGCTGGATGCCTACCACTACCACCAGTGCCCAGCCCATAGGGGCTGGATGCCAACCTGGACTAGCAGTAGCCACACACAGGATGGGGGCTGCATAACACTACCAACATCCACACACATAGGGTGAGTGTGTATGCAAAACACACCACCCCTACCATCATGGCAATAGTGGTATGCCCGTGTCAAATGCCTACAACAGTGAATCTGACAGTGAACAGACAATGTACCTCCCATCACATGTGTGACCAAAACCTGAGTGTGTGTTTCACTATTCAAGCATTACATGATCACTGTGGTAATGGGGTCTGGACCCCCACTCACCACAGTGACCAAAAGGGCAGTGTGGGGTGGGAAACCACTGCAGTCTATGCTCACTGTGGCAATGGGTTCTAAACCCCCATCAGTACAGTGACCAAAATGCAAGTGTGGGGTTCAAAACTACACCAGTCCATGATCATTGTGGAAATGGGGTCTAAACCCCACTCACCACAATGAGCAAAATGTGAATGTGGGGCTTAAAAGTACAGCACATTTTGCACATTGTGGTAATGGGGTCTAAACCCACACACACCATAGTGAGCTAAAGGTGAGTGTTGTCATGAAAAAAGTTGCAAATGCCAAACAGCATGTATGATTCCTGGTCCCAAAACCACAAGCACGTGTGAGGCAAAGTAGTCGTTGTGTCCCATACAGACACAGATGTGGTGAGCCAAAGATTGCTGTGCAACTATACACCCTCTGCCATGTGCAGACAAGCATCGCCCATGGGGGCTGAGAATGCCTCCAGTGTCCAATTGGACAATGACAGAAGTGGCCATCATAATGCAAACATACATACCTGAACAAACACATACACAAACTGAGCATTGCGTGGATGCTGCAGCTGTTAGGTCACAAAGTCCCAGACCATGGCAGCTATGGGACATACCAAACATGATGAATGTGCACACTGATGAGGCAAGAGTCCCAGGGACAGTAGGGAAGACTCTCCAACCAACATCCACCCAATGGCCCACAAAACACATACCAATGCAGTGCTGCAGATGCACAGACACAGCCAGCCAGACTCACACTGCATATCAAACACAACATGTGTGTGTGTGTCAGTGTCCCCAGGCTACTACACAACACATGAGGGGGGCAGAACTGCAATCACACAGATGTGTACACAGTGACAAACTAAGGAAACTCATTGATTCGGCACACCTTTGTGGTCAATCACACATTGTAAGATGAGTGGGATCCCAAAAGATCAATGTGACACAAGCTGGGCGGAACATCATCCAACACAGCAAGAGACACAACCACCACAGCACTACCCTCAGGGACCCCACAATGTGGTGACACTAGCATGCATAGTAATTCCCCTGTGATGACAAATGTAGATGTTGCACATACTGTGAAGCACAGTCACCTGTGCACACTGGGTCATGATTCCTGACCAACAAACTGCCATCACACAAACAGAAACCACAGGGCATGGCCTGTAATGCAAGGCCCAAATGGAGGTAGGGGCCTAGATACAACACAACTCACATTTGGCCACTCCACACACCTGGATCTGCACCAATGTGCATCAGTGAAGCCCACATGGACTGGTTGCACTGCAGATGCACCCATGACAATCCCAGGGGTGGGGATCTAAGGTACCCATCATTCATCACACGTGCCCAGTCAACGACCCTCGTGAATGTCTGACACACTGCACAGTATGCGGGACATTGCCATGAGCTGAAATGTACTAGAATCATTGGGATCCCTGCCACAGTCACACACCAATTAAGAACCCAAGGAGACCCATATTGAACACATGCTGACACCTTCCAACATTGCACCACTAAACCTGAGGAATGGGAGCAGTCACACACACATACACGTGTCACAATCACTGAAAGATACCTCATAGACATAACAATATGATGGTGTAAACACAAAATGGCCTTGGGGAATCCTGAATGTGTCCCACGTGCGTTTGCCCACATCCCAGGACCTCACAACAAACACACCTAGGGATGACACCCTAATGACCACTAGTTAGCCATGTACCAACAGCCAAGAAAACCCTGTCCCAAGCTGTGAGATGAACACAGGACAACTCAGCAAGCACCACAAACTGGAACATCTGTAGGGAATACAGCCTGTGTAGTAAAAAGGAATGTAAGGAAACACACACAGACATGCTCACAGAACACACACCATGGGCTCAGGCAATGTCACGGAATAACACACTGCTATGAGGTGACTCCACTCCTGTGGAAGGTCATCTGTGCCAAACGTTGTCTATGCAGGGCTCTGTCATGTCACCATAAAACGTGGTCACTGAGCCAACATTTACAACACAATGAAGGCTCTGGTCACATCAGCCTGTGTATGGGGGTGTCCCTCAAGTCATCTGCATATACTCAATACACATGTTTAGCAAGTTGCACTGATGACACAGTAGACTTCCACATCATTGATGCGCAAACCTGCATGTCCAGTGGAGATGGGCCCACAGTCAGGGAGATAGACAAATTTAGCAATGTTGAGCCCAACAGATGTGCATGACTGCAAGCCACAAATGTCATCTGGCAAATGAAAGAAGAAAATCCATGTGCCAAATGTGGTAATCATGACACACTCAGATTGCTGCTAAGTATGACATGGATACAGACCCCAATTGGACACATATCCCATGGGTCACATGGAGTCCATCACACCAACACTTCACTTTCCTGATCTCAACAACAGTATTACAACAGCAAATGCATGATAATACTCAACAACATCATGTACATCAAAAGCAAAACCTCTAGATAACAATAGATAGAGGCTTTATTCAGCATTTGGAACTTTTAAACTGGGAAGTCCAAAGTAAACAAAGGCCAATGGCCAGTCCATTCACATAGTCCAAACAGGGTGAAATGTGACAAATGTCACACATTGCTTGCCTGCACTGCCACCGACAGGGGACATCCCCCCTTGGAGGGGCATACATATGGGCCGGCCAGGCACCGCAGGGACAGATCAGGGGATAGCAGAATGAGGCAGGGGAGGGGTGGTGGGTGCAGCAGTGTCACTGGCAACTGCAGTGGAGGTGTCTGATACAGTGGGCACCGTCACCACTGCAGGGCTCAAGCCAGATGTGGTGGGTGACGGCACCAATGCAGTGGGCAGGTCAGATGTAGTGGACGGGTTCTCCACTGCAGTGCCCAAGTCAGACGGGGTGGATGTGGACTCCACTGCAGTGCCAATCTCCGAAGGAGTGGAATGGGGTGCAGATGAGGTGGCCAGGACAGAGGGGGGGGGACACGGTCTCCACACCAGTGGCAGGAACAGGCTGAGCGTGTGGGCTGGGGGTGGAAGTGCATGTGCCAGGGGGGGAGGGCTTGATATTTTGGGGATGTGATATCGGTGTGTGTGGGAACCTGGGGCAGGGTGTGGCGGGGGAACCTGTGGAGTGGTGGCCTGGGGGTTGGAGGATGGAGACTGTGTGGTGGAACTGTGTGATTTTGGTGGGGTCTTGCTCTTCCTGGTCCGGGGGGATTTGCGTATGGGGGCCTCATACTGCACCTGGGGGAGGGTGTCCGTGTGGCAGGGGAACTCCCCTCTGTGCGTGGTGACTTCCTCTTCCCCTTGTGAGTAGGATCAGATGGATCTGTGGGTAAGAGGCCAAGGTCACAGAGGAAGAGCTTCTGGGAAGGGGGGGTTGCAGGTGAGGCAAGGGAAGGGGTTTTGGAGGGAGAGGCATCTGAGGACTGCGGAGTGCTCATGGATTCCTGTGTGTGTGTCTGGGCCCCATCCCCTGTGTGTGTGGTATCAGTCCCCTTAGTGTGCGTGTGTGTGCATTGGGATTTGGGCTTGCGTGGCCGTGTGCTGCTCATGTCTGTGGTGGTGCTTGTCTGTGCCGGTGTGTGTGTGTGTGTTGGACAGGTAGGGTAGTGGGGATTGTGGATGGGACAGAGGTAGGAGGGGTGAGGGACTGTTGGAGGAGGGACACTGCTGCTGTCAGTGAGGAGGCCATGGACTGAATGGTCCTCTGTAGGGCAGACATGTTAGATGAGATGCCCTCCATGAAGGACACCAGTTGTGTCAACAGACTGGTGTGAGCATTGAGGACACTCAGCACCAATGTCTGCCCTACATGGAGCCGCTTAAGCAAATCCACAGACTCCACACTCAGGGCAGCAGGGGAGACAGGGGCAGGGGGTGTGGTGCCTGGCACAAAGGAGACATGGGCCCCAACACGGGACCCTCCACGGACCTCAGGGATGGGAGCAGATGGGAGGGTGGTGATGGTGGTGGTGGTGGTGGGGACAGACTTGCAAGCTGGTGACTGGTGGCTGCTGATACCCGCCTCCACAAGGGAGTCATAATCCGAGCTGCTGTGTTCCTCAGCTGAGGTGGATGGTGCTGAGGTCTCCTCGGTGTGGCTCCCCTTACCCTCCGTGCCACTGGGTTCCTCCGACTCCCCGGCAGCTGACCCAGTCTGGCTCTGCGGCTCCTCCTGGTCCGTGGAGCTGTCTCCTCCTGTGGCCGTAGATGTATCTGCAAACAATCATGAAAAACAGATCAACAGCAGTCACCTGTATTGACCTGACACACCACAGTAAGTACAGCACATTACAGATCAAGCCTTGGCATCAGTTGCTAAACATTGCAAAAAGTGCTGACACATATTTGAACTAGCCACTTGTCGGCCTGCCACTCAACCACGCCCCTCATATCGCTCACATCCATTGAGCCATCTATGTGGTGCATGTAGGATGTAAACAATCATGTGTGCACACATGCACCACATAGACCGTTGTCCAACTTCCAAGAGTTAAGATTGAAATGTGTCACTACACACATATCCCTTCTCCTGCCAGTTACTCAGTACATGTGTCAGGGAAAGGGATGGGCAGAGTCATTGCCGAGATAATGGTTCGTCACTCATCACCAGACACCATGATGGCGTCATGTCTTGATAGCCAATGTAAAAATGGGGTGAATGCATGACATCTCACAATACTGCAGGATACACCTTTGCAAGTCGTATGCCATGGCACAGCCATGTCTGGCAAATCAGTCATCACTGGCTCCTGTCACAGGGGCAGTGCATACCAAAAACAGCAGTCTGCACTGTGCCACCATCATGGATGTTTTAGGATTGCAACCTCGGTAGCTGTCAAGTGCACATGTACCCCCCCAGCTACCCACATCATTAGGACTCTGATGCACCCACGTCATTCACATGTGACATCTGAGTAAGTTTAAACACAACTCTGTACACATGTACACATCACAGGCTGATGAGAACGATAATGAGATGCTTGCACTTGAATGTTGAAATGACCATTGGGCACACTCAAGTCATGATACACCCATGTTTTACCCCATGTGCAGACTCAACAGTCACATCTCAGATGGCTGCACACCCCAAGCTGTGTCACACTCCAGTAGTCTGAAAAGCTAGGCCATACACAATGACACAGAGGCAGTCACCTGAGTGCACATTACACAATGTCCAACATGTTGGATGACACACAGGAGTAGGAGAGCAGAATGCTAATTATAGCCGGAGAGGGTATACCTGTCCTGGTCCCTGTGCAACATGGGATTACCCTGAACACTAGGCAGGTGGCTATGCATGTGTGACACACATGATGTACATTCTTCTGTGGCCCCAACATTGGTCTCACCTGCTGCATGGGTGTGTTGTAAACCCCAGACACATGTGGTGAGTCAGATCAGCAGTTGGACACATATAAATGGACCACACACAGTACATGTCAGATTTCGGCAAATGTGCAACCAATTGACCCAGTCATGAAGCCCACAACAAAGTCCCTGTAGCAGATGATGTCCCCAACTTTAACCTAAGTCAACAGCAAGGACACAGAACCCAAGTGACAGAAGTCACAGACTGAAAGGGCCACACCTGTGTATCAGATGAGGATGGGGCGTAACACAATTGAGGAACATGACTCTTGTTGCAGCAGACAGACGCACTGTGGGAGTGTAACCAGCCTAAAGGAGTGCAAACAGCATGTGAGACAAAGGTCACAGAAAAGGCTAGCACTTACCCCCTCCTTGCTGCTGTCCGGCCTTCAACTGCCCATCCAGGTCAGTGAAGACCACTGCCAGTATCCGGAGCATGTGGGGTGTCAGGTGGCATCGTCCGCCCCTCCTGCGAGGAGGCGACAGCTTCAGCTGGACCCTTGCGATCCGCCGTGTCCAGCCACGAAGGTCCTGCCACCTCTTCTGGCAGTTGCGGATGCGGCGCCTGTAGATCCCCACAGATCGTACTGCCCGGGCGATGGTAAGCCAGATCTCCTGCTTCTCATGGGCATCAACCTGTGAGGATGACAAAGTCAGAAGAGCATCACTACACATGCAACATATTTGTGCATCACACAGTTGCAAATACATGTCTCAATCACAGGGGCACAAGATGTAAACAGGTAGTGCAACCATGGTAATGGACAGTTGTCCAGCAGTTACAACATGCAAACATTGCCTGGGAATGACAAACTACTCAATTTACACTCTGTCAGCACAGTACCTGTTCAGTACATGTAATTACACACTTTGGGGGTGACAGCTACTCAGTGAGCATGCTAGCCACTGGTGTACACAATGCTAGTACTGCTAGTCAGACAACATGCACAATGAGAAAGGATGTGGTTTGCACACTCACCTGCTCCCCTGGTTTCCCATACAGCTTGCTGTACTGTGGAAGGAGGCTGTCCAGCAGGGCCTGGTTCTCCTCCTCTGTGAAGGCTGGGGCCCTCTCCACAGTATGTGCCATTCTTCAAGCCAGAGGATGCAGAGACAGCAGCAGTGGTAGCAGAGATGTCAATCTGGAGCATGTAGTGCAGGCAAGTGAGCTCTCAGGGCCACACACAGCCTTATATATGTGCTGCAGAGTCAGAATCTGTCCCATGTGTACAATGCAATAGGTCAGACATGTTTGCATCTAATGAATCTGGCCAATCCATGGAATTGCACAAGTCGTACACGCCTTCCGCATCGTTTGAAATTTCAACTTCAGAACACCATTGAAATTGCAACATTGTTGTGGTGAGCCAACTGAATTTTTGGCTCACGATTCGTACAAGTTTCGAATCCGCGTCCATATCCATGACAGGCCATAGCCAAAACGTGCACAGGGCTCGGTACCTGACTGTACAACGTGTATTTTGAAAACCAACACGCACCTGTCTCTATGATAGTCCAGAGCCAAAGCGTATGCACGGCTCGGTCCCCGGGTGTACAACGCGTATTCCGAAAACCAACACGCACCCGTCTCCATGATAGTCCAGAGCCAAAGCGTATGCACGGCTCGGTCCCCGGGTGTACAACGCGTATTACGAAAACCAACACGCACCCGTCTCCATGATAGTCCAGAGCCAAAGCGTATGCATGGCTCGGTCCCCGGGTGTACGACGCGTATTCCGAAAAACAACACGCACCCGTCTCCATGATAGTCCAGAGCCAAAGCGTATGCACGGCTCAGTCCCTGGGTGTACGACGCGTATTCCGAAAACCAACACACACCCGTCTCCATGATAGTCCAGAGCCAAAGCGTATGCACGGCTCGGTCCCCGGGTGTACAACGCGTATTCCGAAAAACAACATGCACCCGTCTCCATGATAGTCCAGAGCCAAAGCGTATGCACGGCTCGGTCCCCGGGTGTACAACGCGTATTCCGAAAACCAACACGCACCCGTCTCCATGATAGTCCAGAGCCAAAGCGTATGCACAGCTCGGTCCCTGGATGTACGACGCGTATTTTGAAAACTCACCCGCGTCTCTCCCCATTACAATCTATGGGCCAGGCATGCGCACGGATCGGTCTCGTACTGTACGACGCGTCTTTCCTGAAGTCACCCGCGTCTGCCACTGTTTGTGTCACTGGATAACGGATGCCACCCACTGTTACTTGCCAGGGGTGCACACCTGCAACACCACAGCCTGTGACACAGTGTATCCAAAGGCATGTAAGGCTGCATTACCTGTGTGTGTATGGGGGTCTACATATGATTTATTGTGTAGCACTTTGTAGCAGCCACTCCCAGACTGTGCAAGGGTTCATGGGGACAGCTTCCTTTGTGTGTTCGTGCACATTACCACTGTAATAGACAACTGTACAGTTCAGAGCTTGAGGCATGTACACAGTTCCAGGGGGACTTTGTGTATGACATGTTACATGCACCCTGACTCTTAGGTGGGATGGTATGTGTGTCACAGGGTGTGCCAGTGCCACAATTGTGATGAACATCCACAGTCTGTGCGCATATTGTGTTTCTGATGTCTCAGATTCCATGTGCCCAATGGTAAACAGTCTCCACATCCATGTGGTTTGTGCATGCACATTGATGTTGTGTCTGTGTGTCAAAGATGTCCATGTAAGTCCTGCAGAGACATCAGGGGCCACTTCCTGTGGGAGTCATGGGCGTGTAGTGGCATGTACATGATACGACACATCATGCCAGTGTCCGTGTGGCAATACAAGGTCCCTGAGTTTCTGCCTGTCAAGGAGCTGTGATGCAGGGAAGACATCTGTCCTCACTTGTCACTGTGGTGTGTGTTTGGTATGTGACATCAGTACAGATGTACTGTGACACAGCCCATTGAGTTGACACAGCACAACATGGGACTTGTTGTGTACACATGTTGAGATGAGATGTGAGATGATGGGCATGTAGGTGACATATGTGTCCATACACAACAGCACACACATAAAGCACTTGTGTCTTTTTATGATGTCTCATGTGAAATTTAGCATGGTCAGTGCCACATAGGTAGGGGAACTTACTATCTTCCTTTGCTCACCTATGTACTGCAGGAGACCAGCTGTCCATAGACCGTTCCCTGACCTTGCTACCATGGTTGAACGTGACTGCATCCGACGGTACCGCTTCACCAGGCCACTGATTGAGGATTTGGCGGAGCAGTTGGCCCCACATTTGCAACCTGGCCGGCCATACCGTACAGCGCTGACCCCCCAGGTGAAGGTGATGGCTGCCCTACACTTCTTTGCCACTGGTACCTTTCAATACACTGTGGCGTCTGCTGGTGGATGTCACAGACTATGTTCAGCCGTGTGCTGCGCGATGTGTTGGAGGCAATGTTAACTTTCCTGGACCTCTACATCCATTTCCCTAACCCACAACAACTCACTGACATCAAGAGTGACTTCTATGCACTGGGGAGGATGCCACATGTCATCGGCTCCATTGATGGGACACATGTGGCTTTGGTACCAACACATGCACATGAGCTGCCATACCGGAACCGGAAACATTTCCATTCAATTAATGCTCTAGTGGTATGTCTGGCGGACATGTCTATTTCACACGTGTGTGCACGATTTCCCGGTTCTGCGCACGATGCGTACATCATGAGGATTAGTCGCATCCCGAGGATGATGGCACAGATGCAGAACCAGCGTGCCTGGCTTGTCGGTGTGTACTGACTGTTTGACATTGTGTGTGTTTGGCAATGTTGTTTTCCACGCTCTTTTCTAACTCAGCTAATGTGCAATTGTCTGTATGTAGGTGACTCCGGATACCCCAACATGCCATGGTTGCTGACACCCCTCAGGAACCCTGTGACACCATCAGAGATGCGCTACAATGAGGCACATGGTCAGACCAGGAGAGTGATCGAGCGGACCTTTGGTCTCCTGAAGAGCCGCTTCCGCTGCCTGGACAAGACAGGAGGGGCCCTCCCATATGCACCTGCTAAGGTGTGCAAAATCATCATAGTCTGCTGCATGCTACACAACCTGGCAGTGAGGAAGGAGTTGCCTCTCATCCCGGATGACGATGACCAACATCCGCCACCTGTGGAGTATCTTGGCCTGGACCACGGTGCCAGTGATGATGATGATGAGGGTGATGTCCGCACACAGCTCATCAACAACTTTTTCGCCTGAATGTGAGTATACAGGGATGTTCTGTCAATGTATTGTGTTTGCCTGATATGTGTTGGTGGTGCTCAGTTGCTGTGTGAGTGTGGCTGTGTGCTACTTGACTGGATGCGTGCAGTGATGTGTCCTTTCAGGTAGTCTGTACTCCTCAACAGTGTTGACATGATTACGTGGTTTTGTGTGGGTATCTTGTGACATGTTTCGGGCATGTGTATTGCTGTTCTATCGTGTTCTTCTGTCCTTCACAGGGTACTTTGGCTGTTTGGTCGACTCTGACCCCCGACTCCCAGAATCCAGTTCCAGGGTGGAAGTAGTCATCTAACAACAAGTGATGTGCCACACACCCCTGGACTTTAATTATTCCACACTTGGTGACTGTGTGGCCACTGTCACGTGTGATTAGCTTGCATCTGTGGTGGTATCAACATGTTTCAGATGTGTAATAAACCTGTGCTTCACTTTGGGATGTGCATTGTCGGCCTCCACACATCCAACATTCATTTGCATGCAGTACCTGTGGGCATCTTGCCACAGACTCAAGAAGGGTGTTGTGTATATGCATCTCACTGCATTGTCTGTTCACATAAGTTAGGACGATGAGTTAGATGGGCCTGGTAAGTATGTGTTGTGTTGACGTAGTGGGGTGTCTACCTCATATGTGTCACAGCACCATGACTCACATGACTGTGTTTACATCGCTGTAGTAGTTCACATGCACAGACATCTTTTCACAGGTCATCCTCTCAATAACACAAACCAAGTTTCAGTCACAACAGAGGCATGTATTGTGTTATAGTGAATTTATTTACATGCATGTGTTTGTAAGTTATACGTAGGTGAAAGTGCTGTACAGTGTAATAGGAATCCAAAGCTCACAGTGCAGTTGGTAGTGTTGATTGTTGAAATTTATAGAGTAAAGTCCACAGTCCTTTGGAACATTGGTCCAACTTAGACCCTCAATCACATGTGTGGGAGTTTAGCGACAGTCAACAAGGTGAACGCTTTGCACACATTGGATGATGTCTAGAACAGGTAGTCACGTCCTGGTGGGAATGCATGGCCATCTGCCTCTTACTTGTCCTTCTTCGGACGACCCCTCTTCTTCTTCTCAGGGGGACCCTCAAGTTCAGGCTGCTGAGGTGCAGAGGACTCTCCGCCAGAGTCCACCTCCCTCCCTGTGGCAGTTGCTGATGTAGTGGCAACTGATGTAGTGGGCACACAGGGAGGAGTGGTAATGTAGTTGGCTATCTGGCGGAGGCATGTCAGTATGTCCCTAAACACGGCCATGAGTTCATCAATTGTGTCCATTTTGGACTCCATCCGGGTCATGTGGGAGTCCATTCTGGCATGATGTGCAGCCTGCTGCTGTTGCATGTCCCTGAGGATCCCCACAACCTGGCCAAATCCTCCGGTGCTTTCCTGGTACGCATCGATGATGTGTCCCAAATGCGGATCTTCCTGCAGTCCAGCCCCATCTGCAGGCCGTGGCCTCACCCTGACCACCCTCACACCACCCCTGCCCACACGGGCAGGACCTGCCCTGGCAGGCACAGGCGACACTGGGCCCCTGTCTGTGTTGGCACTGGTGTTGTTGCCCGTCAGCTCCTGGGTGCCCTGTGTGCCTGTGCCATCATTGTCCTGTTGCCTTGGTCTGGCTGTGTTGGCAGGGGTGATTGAGGTGTTTGCAGGTGGTCCAGGAGTGGTGGCCGGGTGTGCTGATGTTGCAGCTGCTGGGGCTGAGAGCGGGGCCACACCGGAGGTGCCAGGTTGTTCATCCTCGTCCGAAGAGGACATAGAGGCATCCACACCGGGGAGGTCAGGGTCATCCAGAGTCTGGTGCTGGGATTCGTCTTCTGTTCTTGCTGGGTCCCCAGCATCCCCTGTGGGTGTAAGAGACACACAATGTATGTAATGTTTCTGCACACATCAATGGTTCGCACACATCAGTTGGCACTGCACATCATGATGAGTGTATTTACATTGCATTGTCCTACATTGTCAGTGACGGGTGTCTATTTTGGTTTAGCACAATGTCATTTGAAGCTTGAGCATTTTGAGGTGCACGTAGGGCTGTGTGCATGAACATCTCATTTCATGATTGTTTGACTGTACATAGGCATTGCTACTCATGTGCCCTCATGTGCTTGACACAGGTGTGTCCCTCCTCTCAACATTCGTACTTTAACAATGACATACATGCACTTCCACTTGCAATGTGTAGCACGTTTGGACGTTGTGTGCTGGCATTTGTGCTTGTATTTGTGAGTAACATTGTTGTGTCTGAACAACATGGTCACAGTACAGTATGGCTGCATTCACAGTGAAGATACTATTTTGTGTTGTGTGTCCCTAGTTCACATCTCATTTCACACATTGGATGGTGTTATCCGTGGCTGATGATGTTGGGGCAGAGTTCTGTGCGTGATGATGTCATTTATGTGGTCAATGTCCTCCATGGTAAGGGTTATTCACAACGGCAGATCACAGACTATCCCATGCTCATGAGAGGGGGCCAGAGGTTTGTGTGTTTGACTTATGCTGCTGTGAGTTGTATGCCTACTCCTGCCCAGGCCAGGTTGCTCCTTGTGTTGCAAGTGTCAATGGCAGTGAGGGGATTGTTGTGTGAGGGATGCAATCAACGCTGCACGATGTAGGAGTGGAATGCAGATCACCACAGTGCCTTGTGTAAATGACACCATGCTACGGTGTCAGCTATGTTGCTGTGGCCATTCCATTCACTATCATGTGTCACCTGTGAACGGTGTATATGTGGTTTGGGGTGTGGCTTTTGGTATGTGCTATGCCTATGCCTCCCCAATTGTCATAGAGGGCACACACCTTCCCAACCAGGCCAGGGGGCACCCCTGCCACACTGCAGGACCAGACAGTGAGAGGATACATACAGTTGCGATGGCTGTCAGTGTGAAGGGGTTTGAGGGGGCAAGTGCATTGGTGTGACTTGCAGCCAAATCATACGTCTGGACAATGTGTCAGGCATCTCGCATGGGCATTTACTTTTTGTGTGAGTGGTCCCAAGGGGTGTATTTGTTCCTGCTGTGGAGGTGTGTGTATTTGTGGAATTGCTGGTATTTGGTGTACTTGCAGGCCCACCTTGTCCCACAGGGGCCAGCTAATCCCCCCTGTAGGATGCTTCCATTGCAGGGAGTCCAAGTTAATGTTCTGGATGTCAGGCAGTGGTGTCCTGTTGTTTGTTGGAGCACAAGTCCCAGCAGGGCTTTGTGCTCCCCACAGCAGAGCCCAGCGTCTGCCATCTGGGCAGTACTTTCCCACTCCCTGTGAGGTGAACATAGTTCAGGGGGGACTTGATGGACCATGTGTGAGGGGGTCTGGTGTCTGTGACTATAACTCCCATCATGCTTCTGGCTACACCCACCATCCCAGCATCCCTGACCTTCCTTCCTGTGACTCTGCTTCCCTGTGAGGTGGTGTTACAGTGTTGGCAAGATGGCTGACAGTGGTGTCCTGGTGTTTGTATGAGCAGTACTCCCAACAGGGCCTTGTGCTCCCCACAGCAGAGCCCAGCGTCAGCGATCTGGGCAGTACTTTCCCACTCCCTGTGAGGTGAACATAGTTCAGGGTGGACTTGATGGACCATGTGTGAGGGTGTCTGGTGTCTGTGACTACAACTCCCATCATGCTTTTGGCTACACCCACCCTCCCAGCATCCCTGACCTTCCATCCTGTTACTCTGCTTCCCTGTGAGGTGGTGTTACAGTGCTGGCAAGATGGCTGACAGTGGTGTCCTGGTGTTTGTATGAGCAGTACTCCCAACAGGGCCTTGTGCTCCCCACAGCAGAGCCCAGCGTCAGCCATCTGGGCAGTACTTTCCCACTCCCTGTGAGGTGAACATAGTTCAGGGTGGACTCGATGGACCATGTGTGAGGGGGTCTGGTGTCTGTGACTACAACTCCCATCATGCTTTTGGCTACACCCACCCTCCCAGCATCCCTGACCTTCCTTCCTGTGACTCTGGTTCCCTGTGAGGTAGTGTAACAGTGCTGACAAGTTGGCTGACAGTGTTTGTTTGTGTTTAGGGCCCATGCCTTGCTGTATTTGTTGTTAGGTTTTTACATGTTATGACCTAGTTCGATATTACTCTGAGATAGCAGCTGTTGCGTTTGTGTCACTGGCATACACATCACAGATTTACATTTTTCTGGCTCACTTTGGATTTGCTGACGCTATCTGGTTCCAATGTCCCCTTGGCAGTGATGTGTGTGTGTTGCCACACAATATTGACTACATTGGTTGTGTACTCACCAGGCTCTGGTATTCCTGTTAATCCATGGATGCCCTCCGGTGGGAGTATGGCCCGCACTTTCTCCTCCCAGGACGTGAAGTATGTTGGTTTTGCAGGTGGGCCACTGCCAGTGTGCTAGCTCAAGGCATGGTCTCTGCCTATGAGCTTCTTGACCCTCCTGCGCACATCATAATACCTGTTCTGGATGTCATCCTTTGTGCGCAGGCAAGGTGCTTGTGCGTTCACCTTGACGACGATCCTCTCTCACATCTTTGTTTTCTGTGACATGGGGGTCTGTTGGACCAAGGTTCCAAATAAATGTGGCTCTACTCGGAGTATTTCATCAACCAGGACTACCAACTCACTATCTGTGAACTTTGGATTCTTCTTTGGGGGCATGGTGCTTGGTGGTTGTGGTGGTTGATGTGTGTGTGAGGGTGTAAGTGAGGGTGAGTGGGTGTCAGTTTCTCTTGCTTGTTGTGAGTGTGTTTAGGAAGTGGTAATGGTGTGGGTGTTGCGTGGTAGGTGAGGTGTGGGTGTTGCTCAGGGTGCTGTGTAGTTGTCTCCTCAGCTGTCATGTGTTTGATAATAGCAAAGGATCATGGGAGTGGATTTGGGCCTTTATGTAGGTGGAGTTGTGGGTGTGTCTTAGTTCCATGTTTTTTTATTTTTTATTTATTGGCTTTGTCATTGCTTGTTTGGTCCTTTTTTGGTCTTTTTTCCTTAGGTTTTGGTGGGCGCGATAGAGACGTTCATTTGACCGGGACGGACGCTGCCAGTGGCTCTTGCGGGGTAATCCGAGTCTGTCACACTGACATTCTGCTGTGTTTCTTCGTTGGCGACCGAGTTGGACGCAAAGGAGTCTACTGTTTGGTAGTCACTGTTTTCTGTACATCTCGGTCTTCCGGATTGTGCTCCGTGCGAGTCGGTCTCGTTTTACACGCATTGCATTGTATTACGCGGTTTGTACAGCGCGGGTCCGTGTCGGTCGCGTCCATTCCTGATGTGTGTCGGTGGGTGCGGTTCCAGGTCCGTTTACTGGCGAATCACTGTTTCCCGTACGGTTCGGTCGTGCTGCTTGTGTTCCGTACGAGTGGGTTGTAATTCACACGCATTGCATCGTACTGCGCGGGTCGTACGGCGCCGGTACGTGTCGGTCGGTCTCCATTCAAGGTCCGTGTCGGTCGGTATGGTTTCTGACCCGGATCGGAATCGACCCCTAAGTGTAGAATATGCAACTAATACATCTTTTGCATTTCAAATCAAAAAATTAATAGCACTAGCTTATGTGCCAGTCACAGATGTTGCTGAACATTATAACATATTATTAGACAGCCCCTTTTACAAGCAACATGAACAACAACTAAGTCCACTATTGGACTACTTTGAAGACACCTGGGTTGGCAGATTACATAGATCTGGCCACAGAAGACAGCCTAAATTTCAAATTCCGTGGCGGAACGTATACACAAGCACATTAAATCAAGAAGCCAAAACTAATAACGCTGTGGAAGGATGGCATAACGCCTTCCAACAAACAACAGGTAGAGTCAGACCAACACTAGAAAAATGTATATCATCCCTACAAAAAGAACAAAGTTATCAAGAGTTCCGAATGGAACAATCTGTAACTCAACTAAAACCAAAAACATCTAAACAGACTAAACAAATGTACAAATACCTAGAACAGCAAGTAAAACTGTACCCTAATACAAGAGGCCTGGAGTATCTAGAAATGATAGCAAAAACTCTACTTTAAAAGATCCATACAATATAAATCCTAAACACTCATATTTTAAACATAACATACAACCAAAATGTATTTATTTTACCACAAATATAATTACTGTGTGTAACATATTTTTAACTTTAAAAAAATATATATTAACACACATTAATTATATATGTAAGAAAATAAAACACAACAATAATAATACAGAAAATTATTTCCCTCCCACAATTAAATAAAGTTAATAAACTTACCAAGTTCCTTCCTATACCTGTAAAATCCATTTTCTTCTGATACAATATGATTAAATAAGGATAAAATAATCCACAAAACTTTCCCCCCAAAAATGGAAAAATACAACTGTAGCAAAAAATAAATCCTCCATCGAGAAAACGACCATCCAAAAACCATAAAAAACCCGAAAATGTATTAAAAATAAGAAATGCTCCAGGAAACCCGAAAAATTAAAGAAGTGTAAGAAATATATTAGTTAGTAAAACTAACATACACTTCTTTAAAAAAAAAAAACAGACTTCTTCCGGCACAGTTAACTTCTTCAAATAAAAACCTACAAAATAAAAGGACATACACTCCCACCCAAATAAACGAACACATAAACACTTAATAACATTACTACTAACTTTAAATTTAAAAAAACGACACATTAAACACCATATTTCTAACTCTCTAAACAGGCCTCAATAAAACTACAGAAACAAACAATACGTAAATATAACATATAACAGTGCCTACTATCACTAATAAATGTCTAAACACACTAAACACTATCTAACTACGTTCAAAATACATTTATAACTTATTTAAAACAAAGAAAACAAACCTTACCTTTAGCGACGTGAACCAGCTCCCAACCGCGAGCTTCCCTTCAACCAAATGACCCAAAACAACATCGAGCGGTTACAAAATACAAGGCCCAAACAAAAATATCAAGTATAAACATAGAGAATTTAGAACACTTAGGGGTCGATTCCGATCTCGGCCGGAAGCGCACCTAACAGTATTCGTCTGGAAAAAAAACCAGCCGATTGCGTGTTTCCCGACCGATTCGAACATTCGTCCGGACGAACAAGTACGATGCGTATAACAACCCAGTTTCCGAGCGAGCCGTACTTACCCAATCCAGCTCCTGTTCCCCGCCCGAGCCGGATCCGTAAACGCCGAATCGAGTCGTACGGAAGCAAATACACAGCACCTTCCGGCCGGACGAGTACGATGCGCACTCCGTACGCGCCGAACCCGTCGCTACGTCCGGGACGTTTGAGCATCCAGGCGAGCCGTACATAAGCTCCGTTTCGCGCCACAAGACGATCCACGGCTACGAGACGAACAAGCCTGCTACGAGTACGACTCGAAGACACGAGAAACCCGAACGAGACGATCCAAGCATGAATCCCATTGCGCAGGTCCTACCTATACTCTACATCTATTACCGGGACCGGCACGGACGCATACGGCGCAGACGGTAAGTCAAACACCAACAATACAAACAAACGACACGTACCCGAAATATGTCACACACACATAGGGATGCACAAATGACGTACACTAGCAACAGCAGAACCATAGGGGTGGGATGGCCATCACCAATGTCATACACACCCATAGGGGGATGGATGCCTACCACCAATACCACCCTACCACCACCCCTACTCAGGGGGGGGCTGGATGCCTACCACTACCACCACCCCTACTCAGGGGGGCCTGGATGCCTACCACTACCACCACCCCTACTCAGGGGGGGCTGGATGCCTGCCACTACCACCACCCCACTCAGGGGGGGCTGGATGCCTGTCACTACTACCATCCCCACCCTTAGGGGGATGGATGCCTGCCACTACCACCACCCCACTCAGGGTGGGCTGGATGCCTGTCACTACTACCATCCCCACCCTTAGGGGGATGGATGCCTACCACTACCACCACCCCACTAAGGGGGGGGCTGGATGCCTGTCACTACTACCATCCCCACCCTTACGGGGATGGATGCCTGCCACTACCACCACCCCACTCAGGGGGCGGATGCCTGTCACTACTACCATCCCCACCCTTAGGGGATGGATGCCTACCACTACCACCACCCCTACTCAGGGGGCCTGGATGCCTACCACTACCACCACCCCTACTCAGGGGGGCTGGATGCCTGCCACTACCACCACCCCACTCAGGGGGGCTGGATGCCTGTCACTACTACCATCCCCACCCTTAGGGGGATGGATGCCTGCCACTACCACCACCCCACTCAGGGGGGGCTGGATGCCTATCACTACTACCATCCCCACCCTTAGGGGGCTGGATGCCTGCCACTACCACCACCCCACTCAGGGGGGGCTGGATGCCTGTCACTACTACCATCCTTACCCTTAGGGGGATGGATGCCTGCCACTACCACCACCCCACTCAGGGGGGGCTGGATGCCTGTCACTACTACCATCCCCACCCTTAGGGGGATGGATGGCCACCACTACCACCACCCCTACTCAGGGGGGGGCTGGATGCCTACCACTACCACCACCCCAACTCAGGGGGGCCTGGATGCCTGTCACTACTACCATCCCCACCCTCAGGGGGCTGGATGCCTACCACTACCACCACCCCTACTCAGGGGGGGCTGGATGCCTGCCACTACCACCACCCCACTCAGGGGGGGCTGGATGCCTGTCACTACTACCATCCCCACCCTTAGGGGGATGGATGCCTGCCACTACCACCACCCCACTCAGGGGGGCCTGGATGCCTGTCACTACTACCATCCCCACCCTCAGGGGGCTGGATGCCTACCACTACCACCACCCCTACTCAGGGGGGGATGGATGCCTGCCACTACCACCACCCCACTCAGGGGGGGCTGGATGCCTGTCACTACTACATCCCCACCCTTAGGGGGATGGATGCCTGCCACTACCATCACCCCACTCAGGGGGGGGTGGATGCCTGTCACTACTACCATCCCCACCCTTAGGGGGATGGATGCCTACCACTACCACCACCCCTACTCAGGGGGGGCTGGATGCCTGCCACTACCTCCACCCCTACTCATAGGATGGGTAATGCATGACACAACCAGCATACTCCCACATAAGGAATGTCTGAAAATTACATCCCCCCAACACCATGACAAGCGTGTGTAGTCTGTGACAAATGCCTACAACACTGAAAATGACATTGAACATACAATGTGACCCCCTAGCACATGTGTCACACATAAATGTGTGTGGCCTCCACAATGCAAGCCAACCATGGCCACTGTGGCAATGGGGTTGAACACCCCATCACCACAGCGACCAAAAGGTAGGTGTGGGGTCCATAGCTGATGCACCTTTTGAACAGTGTGGCAATGGGGCCCAAAGCCCCGTCACCACAGTGACCAAAAGGTAGGTGTGGGGTCCATAGCTGATGCACCTTTTGAACAGTGTGGCAATGGGGCCCAAAGCGCCATCACCACAGTGACCAAAAGGGAAGTGTGGGGTCCATAGCTGATGCACCTTTTGAACAGTGTGGCAATGGGGCCCAAAGCCCCATCACCACAGTGACCAAAAGTGAAGTGTGGGGTCCATAGCTGATGCACCTTTTGAACAGTGTGGCAATGGGGCCCAAAGCCCCATCACCACAGTGACCAAAAGGTAGGTGTGGGAGTCCATAGCTGATGCACCTTTTGAACAGTGTGGCAATGGGGCCCAAAGCCCCATCACCACAGTGACCAAAAGGTAGGTGTGGGGTCCATAGCTGATGCACCTTTTGAACAGTGTGGCAATGGGGCCCAAAGCCCCATCAACACAGTGACCAAAAGGTAGGTGTGGGGGGTCCATAGCTGATGCACATTTTGAACAGTGTGGCAATGGGGCCCAAAGCACCATCACCACAGTGATCAAAAGGGAAGTGTAGTCAGGGTAAAAGCTGCCAAAGCCAAACTGCATGGATGATTCCTGGTCACACAACAACAAACACATCAGTGGCATAGTAGTGCTTGTGTCCCATAGCAACATAGATTGGGTGAGGCAAACAGTGCAGTGCAAATAAAACATACCTTTGGCCATGTGCATACAAACATCACCCATGGGGGCTCACATTGTCAACATTCACAAATAACACAATGACAGAAGTGACCATCATAATGCAGACCCACATATCGGCACCAATGGACACACAAATGTAGATATCCTGTGGAGACTGTAGATGTCAGGTGAACAAATACCATACCATGGCAGCAATGGGACATACAAACCATGATTATTGTGCTGACTGATGACCTAGGAGTCCCAGGGACAGCAGGGGAAAGCCACCAAACAACATACAGCCAATGGCACACTCAAGAAATGCCAATGCAGTGGTGCAAATGCACAAACACAAACAGGCAGACTCACACTGCATATCAAATACAACAGGTGATGGGGGTGTGTGCCAGTGTCCCCAGGCAAACACACAACACATGAGGAGGCCTGAATTCCAAGTACACAGATGTGTATACAGTGCCATACAAAAGTAACTCATGGATCGGATTCCCCTATGTGGGCAAAGAGGCATTGTTAGATGAGAGGGAGCCCAAATTACACATGTCACACAAGCTAGTAGGAACAGCAACTAACACAGCAAGAGACAGACCCACCACAGCACTACCCCCAGGGACCCCACATTGTGGTGACACTAGCCTGCATGATAATCCCACTGTGATGACAAAGGTAGATGTCATTCACACTGTGAACCACAGCCATGTGTCCTGAGCAACAAACTACCATCACACCTACACAAGCACAAATCAAACAGCACGGCCTGCCAGCCATGGCCAATATGGAGGTAGGGGTCTAGCCGTGCAACAACTCACATTTGCACACACTCAACACCACACACCTTGATCTCCACCAATGTGCAGCAGTGAAGCTCACATGGACTGGTGACATTGCACATGCACCCATGACAATCCCAGGGGTGGTGGTGGGAACTAAGGTGCAGAAACCCATCACACATGGCCAGTCAACAAGACTCGTGAATGTCTGACACACTGCACACTACGCGGTACATGGGCATGACGTGAAAACCACCACAATCAATGGGATCCTGGCCATAGTCACACACCAATGAAGAAGACAAGGTGACACACAAAGAACACACGTACACAACTTCCAACATTGCAGCTTTGACCCTGAGGAGTTGCAGCAGTCACACACACAACGTGTCACAATCACTGAAAGCTACCACAGACTGTAAATAACATGACATGTGTAACCAACAAGTGCCAAGGGGAATCCTGAATGTGTCCAATCTGCGTTTGCCCACATCCCCAGCCCTGACAACAAAGACAACCTGGGATGACAACCTGATGAACCTTAGTTTGCCATGCACCCACATCCCGGAGTAACCAGGTCCAAGATGCTGGATGAACACAGAACAACTCAGCAAGCATCAGAAACAGGAACATCCGTAGGGACACAGCCTGTGTAGGAAAAGGGAAGGGTACACGCACAGACATGCTTACACAACACAAAACACGGGCCCAGGCAATGTCACGGGATTACACACTGCCATGAGGGCACTCCACTGTTGTGGAAGGTCCTCTGTGCCAAACCTTGTCTGTGCACGACTCAAACATGTCGGCAGAACACTCGGTCAGTGAGTCAACAACTACAACACACTGAAGGCTCTGCTCACATCAGCCTGGGTACGGGAGTGTCACGTCAGTCATCTGCATACACCCAAAACACGTGTCAAGCAAGGTGCACTGTATACACTGATGAGTCCTTCAATATTGGTGTGCTAAACTGCATGTCCAGTGGAGATGGGCACACAGTCAGGGAAATAGAAACATTGAACAGTGGTAAGCCCACCAGATGTGCATCACTGTAAGACAAAGATGTTAATTTACAAATGAAAAACGTACATCTCTGTGTCATATGCTGAACATCACACCCTCAGACTGCAGCAGAGGATGCCATAGATCCAGACTACAACAGGACACATATCCCATGGACCACATGGAGTCCATCACTGCAACACTTCATTTCCCTGATCTGAACACTATTACAACTGCGAATGCATGATGATACTCATCTACATCATGTACATCAAAAGAAAAACCACAAGTAAACAAAAATAGGCTTTATTCAGCAAATGTCAATAAAAAATCAGAAGTCCAAATTAAAGTAAGGCCAATGGCCAGTCCAAATACACAGTCCCAACAGGGTGATATGTGACAACTTGTCACCCATTGCTTGCCTGCACTGGTAGGGACAGGGGACATCCCCCTTGGAGGGGCAAACAAGGGGCAGGCCAGGCACCGCAGGGACAGGATCATGGGATGGCAGAGTGAGGCAGTGAAGGGGTGGTAGCTGCAGGAGTGTCACCAGCAACTGCAGTGGAGGTGTCTGACTCAGGGGGGCCGGCACCACTGTAGGGCACAAGTCAGATGGTGTTGGTGCTGCAACCACTGCAGTGGGCTGGTCTGATGGAGTGGACTGGGTCCCCACTGCAGTGCCCGAGTCAGACGGGGTGGTTGTGGACTCCACTGCAGTGCATGCCTCCAAGGGAGTGGAAGGGGGGCAGATGAGGTGGGCAGGACAGAGGGGGGACCCGGTCTCCACACCAGTGGCACAAACAGGCTGAGCGTCTGGGTTGGGGGTGGAAGAGCAAGTGGCAGGGGGAGGGCCTAAGCAGTTTGGGGATGCGGTATCGGTGTGTGGGGGAACCTGGGGCAGGGTGTGGCGGTGGAACCTGTGGAGTGGTGGCCTGGGGGATGGAGGAGAGAGACTGGGTGGTGGAGCTGCGTGGTGGTGGAGGTGGGGTCTTGCCCTTCCTGGTCCAGGGGGACTTCTGAATGGGGTCCTCAGTCTGCCTGCGCCTGGGGGAGGGTGTCCGGGGGCGAGGGGCACTCCCCTCTGTGTGGGTGGACTTCCTCTTCCCCCGGTATGCCGGATCTGCAGGATCGGAGGGGAAGAGGCCGAGGTCACACAGGAAGACCTGCTGTGTAGGTGGGGTTGCAGGTGAGGCAAGGGAAGGGGTCTTGGAGGGAGAGGATTTGGAGGACTGCGGAGTGACTGTGGATGCCTGTGTGTGTGTCTGTTCCACATCCCCTGTGTGTGTGGTATCTGTCCCCTGAGGATGCTTGTGTGCACGTCTTGCCTTTCTTTTGGGTGTGTCTGTGCTGATCGTGTCTGTGTGCTTGGGTGATTGTGCAGGTGTGCATGTGCTTTGGACAGGTAGGGTGCCAGGAAGTGTGGATGGGGCAGAGGTAGGAGGTGGGAGGGACTGTTGGAGGAGGGACACTGCTGCCGTCAGGGAGGAGTCCATGGACTTATTGCTCCTCTGTAGGGCAGACATACCCGTCGAGATGCCCTCCATGAACGACACCAGCTGTGTCAACAGAGTGATGTGTGCATGGAGGACACTCAGCATTGCTGTCTGCCCTACATGGAGTTGCCGAAGTAGGTACACAGACTCCTCACTCAGGGCAGCAGGGGACACAGGGGCAGGGGGTGCGGTGCCTGGCACGAAGGAGACACGCTCCCGAACACGGGAGCCTCCACGGACCTCTGGAATTGGAGCCAATGGGAGGGCGGTGCTGGTGGTGGCGGGGCCAGACAGACTAGCGGGGGTGTGGTGGCTGCTGACACCCGCATCCACAAGGGAGTCATCCTCCGAGCTGCTGTGGTCCTCAGCTGAGGTGGATGGTGCTGAGGACTCCTCGGTGTGGCTCCCCTCATCCTCCGTGCCACTGGGTCCCTCTGACCACTTGTCGGATGCTGACCCAGTCTGGCTCCGCTGCTCCTCCCTGTCCATGGAGCTGTCCCCTCCTATGGCCATGGATGTATCTGCAAACAATTAGGGAAACAGACAAACATCAGTCACCTGCACTGACCGCACACACCACAGTAAGTACAGCACTTACAGAGCCAGCCCTGGCATCCTTAGTTGAACATTGCCAAAACTCCTCACACATATTTGGAGAAGCCAATTGTCTGTCTGATGGTCAACCATGGGACTCACACCCCTCCTGCCCTTGCACCCATCTGTCTGGTGCCTGTCTGATGGTAAGACCCCAGTGTGGACACATGCACCACCTACACAGTTGTTGGACATTGCAGGGAACACGGTGAAGTATGTGAACATGCACACATCACATCTCTTGCCACTGAGTCAGTGCAGGTGTCCGGAGAAAGGGATGGCCAGAGTCTAAATAGAAATGCATGTGATGCATACCAGCACCAGACACCATGATGCACCCATGTCCGGATAGTCCATGCCACAGTGGGGTGCATGTTGCACATGTCACTCCCATGCAGGATCACTCTTAGGAAGTTTAATGCCATGACACAGGCATGCGTGCAAAGTCATACATCACTGTCTTCAGTCACATGGCCATGGTAGCCTGCCAACAACAGTCTGCACTGTGTCACAATCCTAGGACATGGGGAATGCAAGTTATGTAACTGACAAGTGCACATGTCCATCCCCACACACCACATCATCTGAACTAATATTTGTCCACGTCATGCCAATTGGACATATGGGGGACATGAAACACAACTCCCAGAACATGAGCACCTCACAGTGTGCTGTGAATGAATAACAGCTGCCTGAAAGTCACAGTCGCATACACCTGTGTGCACAGTCAAGTGATCAAACATCTATAAGTCACAGAAGTATCGTCACTCATGGTCACATTTCAGATGGCATGCTGAACCATAACCGACAAACATCCCAGTAGTCCTGACAACGAAGCCACAGCACAATGACACAGAGGCAGACACCTGAGGGAACATGTCACTGATCACAACATGTCAGATGATCCACGGGAGTGGGAGTACAGAGTCTATTGTATGCCCTGGAGTAGGCATGACTGTCCAGCTCCACCTGTAAGAGGGATGAGTCCTGGACAGTAGGCAGGTGTCTAAGCATGTGTGACACACTTGATATACATACTCCTGAGGCACAAACATTGTTCCCACCCGCAGCATGGGGGGTGCCAAATACCCCAGGGACATGTGGTGAATCAGATCAGCAAGTGGACCACATATCAAAGTTACACCCAGATTACATGTCAGGACTTGGGCATTGTGTGAGCAATTGACCCACCCATGAATCCCACAACATAGTCACCGGAACAAATGCTGTCCCCCACCTTGAGCAAAGCAAAATGCAAAGACACAGTCCCCAAGTGACACAATTTCCTGACTGTAAGGGCCACTCATATGCGTATCAGATGAGGAGTGGGCATGTCACAATAGAGGGACATGGGTCCTGGACCACAAGACTGATGTACTGTGGAAGTTTAACCAGGCCAGAGGAGGGCACATAGCATGTCAGACAAAGTGCACAGTGTAGGAGAGTAGGATCTGCTTCACATGGGTACCCCCAATTTTTGCTGATGCTTCACTGTTTTTCGACCTTAGTCTGGCTGGGGCCCTGCTAATCAGAACCCCAGCCTAGCTGCTTCCTCTCTAAAATGGTTTCCATGTGCCTTAGGCACATCTCTGATTGGAATCTGGAGTGCCCTTATAAGTCCCTAGTATATGGTATACTATGTACCCAGGGCATAGGTACCTCAGAGGCCTACCAGGGGCTGCAGCATGTATTGTGCCACCCCTGGAAGGCCATCCAAAATGACACCACAGGTCTGCTACTGCAGCCTGGGTAAGGTGGTGCATGCACCCCTTACTGTGATATAGGCTACCTATATCACTACATACATACACACATATAAACCTATAAGTCACTCCTATGGCCGACCTTATCAATCCTGAAGGCAGAGTGCGTGGTTCCTATGTGAGAGGGTGCCCCTGCATGAGCTGGGCCCCTCTGCAGCATTTGGAGACCCTTCTATGATGCTGTTTGTAGTGCAGCCCGACCATATACTCTTAAGCGCATTATAACCTCGCGTTAAATGCTAACTTTGGGATGGCTGCACGGAAACATGTTGTGTTTGGTGTCAAACACTTGGAATACTACACCCCCACCAGTTCTGGCGGCGGGGGTAGCATTCCACCCTTCTAGAGGGAGAGACATGTACACACCGGTATACCCGGTACTGACTTTCCAGAGCCCTGGCATCACAAAATGGATGCCGCTGCCACAGACACGAGTCTGGCCTCCTGCTGCTGACCGAAACTCCAGCAGGGGAGCCCTGGACAATAGGTTTCCTGTCCCAGGGAGGTGTAACCACCTCCCCAGACAGGATAGTGTGTATTGGGGCTGGGCGGGAGCACTCTCTGGTGCTTTGAAGTCCTGCACTGTGGGCACATTTGGTGTCCCTGTGCATACCTCAGTTCAAACCGGCTCAGGGGCTTCCAGCCCCTGCTCTGGCGCGAAACTGGACAAAGGGAAAGGGGTGTAACCACCCCTCTGCCCTGACCCTCCCATAGGTGGGGCCACAGAGTATGTCCAACCCCCTACCTTAGTATAAGTATGGGACCCCAGTCCTTAGGACTTTAGATTTACCTGGACGAAACTCTGACACAAAATCCTGGACCTTCGACGCTCTACTTTAAGATTAGAGGACTGAAGAATCTCCCTTGGGGTCAAGGAGTGACTCCCCTGCTTGGCAGGCACCAAAGAAGCAATTGTCCGGTCTGCATCGCTGAAGCTCCTGCCGGACGCCGAAGTCTTTGCATCACCAGAGGTGGATTTCCAGACTTCCCCGAGGCTGCCCTGAGTCCCCAGCAAAGCTGAGGCCCATAGCTGTCGTGGATAACGTGGAACCGTGACCCCTGGAAACCGATCGCATTTGCAAGTGCATCCTCTTCTGGGTCTCCCACGAAGTCGTGCTTTGGGCTCCGAGTAGCTCCAGCCTCCAGCACCAACTGCACCGAAGATCACTGGCCTCCACTCTACGAGTGTCCTGTGAGCCAGCTCCATGTGCATCGACTCGAGGCTCCTTCGCGGTCGCTAGTCCATTGGCTAGTAGGCCCTCCCGAAGGCCAATCTTCTTCTGCTTGGGCTCCCTGATTGCTCCACGTGTGCCCTGACTTACCCTTGCTGGGTGAGTCCCCCAGACCTTGCTGGTCTGCAACATCGTCCTTCTTCCATTTCCACGAGACTTGCCGTTGCCAAGGCTTGTTGGGTCCAATCCGGTCGCCGACACCCCTATAATCGACAGACGTTATGGGACAGCTCGAATCCAGCTCCTGGTCATCATCGACGCCTCCTGGACCTCGTGGCTGAAGAGTCAAGACAACCGTCAACCTACCTGAAGCACTCGACATCGGTGGGCATCTGCTCATCGCCTTCCTGGTCACTGGCTAGTGACCCAGGCTCTGTCCCCTCTGCTTTCAGGTTCTTCAGATCTTCGATCCACCTTTGGATCCACCCGAACACTTTCGACTTGGCCGCCAGCAGCACTTTGCAGCAGATCGCCATTGAAAGCGACGACGAAACCCGACCCCGAAAGACACCTATGCACCCGGCTCCCCTGGGTGAGGTAACTCGAGTACTCTGGTGCTCCCGTGGGTATTGACACTAGAACAGCCTAGTTCTCAAAGGGTTTGCTCCAAGTCCTCCTCTAAGTGTCCCTTTTCTTTTAAATTCTAATCGCGACTTTCCCCATAGAAGTTAACGGCGATTCGCGGCTGTGTTCATACACTGCACGCGTCCCCGGTGGGTCCCCTGTGTCACTACCTTTGGTGGTTCCTTGTGGTCCAAGCACTTCTACAGGCTCTAGGCCTTGTGTCTAGCTCAGTCGTGGTTCTTATACCACTTTATTGGTATATGGTTTGGTACGCCCCTAGGGCTCAAACGTATAATTGTGCTATTACTGTAGATAACTAACTTATAATTTATGTACTTCGAACTCTAGCCTCATAAAGAGACTAGAGGGGTGTGTTTAGCAATAAATACATATATTTTGAATATATACCTGGTGTGGTCCTCTTTCATTTGGTCACTCAAGAGATTATAGACCGGTAAAAAAAGCTGCTTTACATTCCTTCAAGACTTAGCCTGAAGGCTGCTCTCCATAGCTACCACTAGGATAGCTTTCAATAAAGGTTGTCTTTAACCTATCTCCAATAAGGGGTTGTTTGGACTGGTGCAAGGTGCCCACTATAATTAGTGGACAGCATATGCCAGGCCAACTTCTCACATTGGTGTGCAGCGTGTGGGATTCCAGCTTGCTATTGTTTTACCAGATAATCTCAATTGAATTGATCAACTGAAAACCACTAAGGGTACCTAAGGTACATATAAATCAAGCTTAGTAATACAGTAAGTTCTACTGAACTTAGAGTTGTGTGTTAAGGGATAGCACACCCTTTCTACAACTCAAGAGAGTTTAGTAGGCCACACTAGAGTAGGTAGTGCATACACCACACCTCACTAGTAATGTCTTCAAAGCCAGGACCCAGTGAGTCCTCGCCAGAAGCCAGTGGGCTTCTTCCCTCCAAGTATGATAAACTCCCATTCTTGGAATTGAGAGCATTATGCAATACTAGGAAGTTGAAGGCAGGCAAAAGTGCAAGCACCCAACACCTCAGGGAGGTGTTACTATCTGATGATCTCAGCAGGCCCCTAGGGTCTGAAGGGGTAGGCAAAGAGGGTGGGGCAGAAGATGAGGAAGGGGCCAGGGGTGAAGAAACCCAGCCCCCCTCTGAAACTGGCCAGGAAGGTGAAAATGGCCTTGTCCTGGAAAACCCAATTCCTCCTGTGGAGGAGGAGGAGGAGGATCAGACTGACCTCCCCTTTGTCCCCCAGGAAGAGTTCTGAGTGTGCCCAGATGGTCTAGGTCTCCTTCTCAGGAGTCTAACCACTCTGACACCTCAATAGGGACCTCTGTCTCCTCTCATAGGAGGGAATCCTCTCATGAGAGGAGAAAGAGACTGATTCAGTATGAGCAAGCCCAGCTTGAACTCAGAAAACAGCAATTGGCTATAGACAGGGAGTCCCTAGATCTCTATAGAGAGAGACAAAAGTTGGGACTAGAGTCCCATGGTGGCAACAGTTTCCCCAAAGATAGGGAAAGGTCTTATGACCATAGAAACCTGAGCAAGATTGTCCCTCCCTACCAGAGTGGGGATGACATCCACAAATGGATAACTGCTCTAGAGAGGGCCTGTAAAGTACAGAGGGTCCCTCAGGAGCAGTGGGCAGCAATCTTGTGGCTCTCCTTTGCAGACAAAGGTAGAGACAAGCTCCTCACTGTTAGAGAGGAGGATGCTGATAATTACAACGTCTTGAAGAGTGCTCTAATTGATGGGTTTGGCCTAACCACTGAACAATACAGGTTAAAGTTCAGGGATACCCAAAAAGCACAGACTCAAGACTGGGTGGACTTTGTTGATTGTTCTGCCAAGGCTCTGGAAGGTTGGTTATTGGGCAGTAAGGTATGTGACTTCACAGGATTGTACAATCTGATCATGAGGGAGCAGATTCTTAATAACTGTCAAAATCAGCTGTTGCATCAGCACCTGGTGGACTCTGATCTGACCTCTCACCAAGAATTGGGAAAGAAGGCAGACAAATGGGTCAGAACCAGGGTGAGGCAGAAGGTACAGAACCAAGGTGGTGACCCTAAGAAGCAAGATTTGAAAACCTCTGATAAGGGTGGGGAGAAGGGTAAAGATCAAAAGTCTTCACAAGGCCCCCAAAAATCTTCTTCAGGTGGGGATTCACAGTCTACCAAAGGGAAAGGCCAAAGGAAACCATGGTGCAAGGTCTGTAAGCAAAAGACCCACTGGACCAGTGATTGCACCAAGTCCAAAGACTCTACTCCCGCCCCACCAATGCCCCTAAGGCACCTGCTCCCCCTAGTGCAGTTACAGTTGGTGGTGGGACTACACAAGCCAAGGGTTTAGTAGGGTTGACCCTGGGTAAAGAGATGAGCTCTGACCTAGTCAGAGAACTCACTCAGGCTGTCCTAGTCTGTGATGGAGGCATGGATATGACCTCCTCTGTGAGTCCCAGTAATCTGGTCAAGTACAGGCAACAGCCCTTAATCAATGGAAAAGAGGCTTTGGCATTTAGGGACACAGGGGCAAGTGTCACCATGGTGACACAAGACCTTGTGAATCCTGGGCAGATTATACTTGGTGAAATGTACCAAGTGACCAATGCTAGCAATGTCAGAACAGACCATACTCTGGCAGTTGTTAACTTCTCCTGGGGAGGGGTAACTGGCCTTAAGAAGGTTGTGGTAAGTGCAGACCTACCCGTTGAATGCTTGCTTGGCAATGACTTAGAAACTTCAGCTTGGGCAGAAGTGGAGCTCAGGACCCATGCAGAAATGCTGGGCATCCCTGCAGATGTGTTTGCTGTGACCAGGTCACAAGCCAAAATGTCTAACACTGAACAGGCCTTGGATTCTGGAATAATGGACCAAGTGCCCTCCAAGAAGAGGAGTAGTAGGGTAAAGGCAGTGCCTTCCCCTTGGCTCAGAAGGAAGATCAGTCTCTTGAGGGGGTGATCTCAGTCCTGAGGAAGGAACTGTCCCAGAGGAGCTTGAACCTGACCAGGTTGAGTTCTTGGGGACTGGGGGCCCTTCCAGGGCAGATCTGAGCCAGGAGCAGCAGAGCTGCCCCTCTCTTGAACCCCTCAGACAGCAAGCTGCTGCTGAGGCTGCTGGGAAAGCTAGTGGTCCCCATACTGTGTATTGGGATGATGGACTCTTGTACTCAGAGTGTAGAGACCCCAAGCCTGGTGCCACCAGGAGGTTGGTTATACCTCTGAAGTTCAGGGGCTTCCTATTGACCCTAGCCCATGACATTCCCTTAGCAGGTCACCTGGGCCAGAACAAGACTTGGGACAGAATTGTCCCTCACTTTCACTGGCCCCACATGTCTGAAGACACCAAGGAGTTTTGTCGCTCCTGTGTAACCTGCCAGGCCAGTGGCAAGGCAGGTGGCACTACAAAGGCCCCCTGATACCACTACCTGTGGTGGGGTTCCCTTTGAAAGGGTGGGGATTGACATTGTTGGTCCCATGGATCCCCAAACAGCATCTGGGCACAGGTTTATCCTGGTGGTAGTGGATCATGCCACCAGGTACCCAGAGGCTATTCCCCTTAGGACCACTACAGCACCTGTGGTGGCAAGGGCCCTCCTGGGAATTTTCTCAAGAGTGGGCTTCCCTAAGGAGGTTGTATCAGACAGGGGTGCTAACTTTATGTCTGGATACTTAAAAGCAATGTGGAAGGAGTGTGGAGTGACTTACAAGTTCACCACACCCTATCACCCACAATGCAACGGTTTAGTTGAGAGATTCAACAAAACCTTGAAGGGCATGATTAAAGGGCTCCCAGAAAAGCTTAGGCGAAGATGGGACATACTCTTGCCCTGCCTTTTATTTGCATACAGGGAGGTGCCTCAAAAGGGGTTGGCTACAGCCCTTTTGAACTTTTGTTTGGTCACCCTGTCAGGGGTCCATTGTGCTTGGTGAAGGAAGGATGGGAGTTACATCTCAAGCCCCCAAAGCAAGACATAGTGGACTATGTACTTGGTCTCCGCTCCCGGATGGCTGAGTATATGAAAAAGGCAACTAAAAACCTTGAGGCTAGCCAGGAACTTCAAAAAGCCTGGCATGACCAAAGGCTGTACTGACTGTTTACCAGCCAGGACAGAAGGTGTGGGTGTTGGAGCCAGTGGCCCCAGCAGCTCTCCAGGACAAATGGAGTGGACCCCATACCATTGTTGAACAGAAGGGTGAGGTTACCTATTTGGTGGACCTAGGAACACCCAGGAGTCCCCACAGGGTTCTCCATGTCAACAGGTTAAAACCATATGTGGACAGGGCAGACATGGGCTTGCTCATGGCTACTGATGAGGGACAGGAGGAAGAGAGTGACCCACTCCCTGACCTGCTCTCACAGAACCCTGATGATGGGTCAGTGATGGTGTAGCCTTGGCAGGCAGCCTCACTACCCAGCAGCAGACTGATTGCAGACAGGTGCTCAATCAGTTCAGACACATATTCTCACTGACACCCAGTCAGACTACCTGGTGCACTCATGAAGTGGACACTGGGGACAGTCTGCCTATTAAAAATAAGATTTATAGGCAACCTGACCATGTCAGGGACTGTATCAGGACAGAAGTCCAGAAGATGTTGGATTTGTGAGTTATTGAACCCTCAGACAGCCCTTGGGCTAGTCCAGTGGTCCTTGTGCCAAAACCTCACACCAATGGTGGGAAAAGAGAGATGAGGTTTTGTGTGGACTACAGGGGTCTCAATGCAGTCACTAGGACTGATGCCCATCCAATACCAAGGGCAGATGAGCTAATAGACACTTTGGCCTCAGCCAAGTATCTAAGCACATTTGACCAGACAGCTGGCTACTGGCAGATCAGACTAGCTGATGATGCAAAGCCAAAGACAGCATTCTCAACCCCTAGTGGGCATTATCAATTTGTGGTGATGCCCTTTGGTCTGAAGAATGCACCTGCCACTTTTCAGAGGTTGGTGAATACAGTCCTTACAGGTCTGGAAGCCTATAGTGCAGCATATCTAGATGATATTGCTGTCTTTAGCTCCACCTGGGAGGATCACCTGGTCCACCTCAGAAATGTTTTGCAGGCCCTGCAGAAAGCAGGCCTGACTATCAAGGCCACCAAGTGCCAGATAGGGCAGAGTCAGGTTGTGTACCTGGGCCACCTTGTGGGTGGAGGCCAGGTTCAACCACTGCAGAGCAAGATCCAGACCATCATGGACTGGACTGCTCCAACTACCCAGACTCAGGTGAGAGCCTTCTTAGGCCTGACTGGGTACTATAGGAGATTTGTCAAGGGGTATGGATCAATAGTGACACCCCTGAATGACTTAACTTCCAAGAAAATGCCCAAAAAGGTTCAGTGGACAGTTAGCTGTCAAAAGGCATTTGATGACCTAAAGCAGGCCATGTGCACTGCTCCCATTCTACAGAGTCCTGATTACTCCAAGAAGTTCATTGTTCAAACAGATGCATCTGAATTGGGGGTAGGGGCTGTACTGTCACAATTGAATGATGAAGGTAAGGATCAGCCAGTAGCTTTTATTAGCAGAAGGCTGACCCCTAGAGAGAAACGTTGGTCAGCCATTGAGAGGAGGCCTTTGCTGTGGTCTGGGCTCTGAAGAAGTTGAGGCCATACTTGTTTGGTACTCACTTCCTTGTTCAAACAGACCATAAGCCCCTCTTATGGCTAAAACAAATGAAGGGTGAAAACCCCAAACTGCTTAGGTGGTCCATTTCCCTACAGTGGAACATAGACCTGGGAGTAACCATGCCAATGCAGATGGACTCTCTAGGTACTTCCACTTAGAACATGAAGACTTAACTGGGCAAGGTTAGATTAATGTCCCTACGTTTGGGGGGTTGTGTAGGAGAGTAGGATCTGCTTCACATGGGTACCCCCACTTTTTGCTGATGCTTCACTGTTTTTCGACCTTAGTCTGGCTGGGGCCCTGCTAATCAGAACCCCAGCCTAGCTGCTTCCTCTCTAAAATGGTTTCCATGTGCCTTAGGCACATCTCTGATTGGAATCTGGAGTGCCCTTATAAGTCCCTAGTATATGGTATACTATGTACCCAGGGCATAGGTACCTCAGAGGCCTACCAGGGGCTGCAGCATGTATTGTGCCACCCCTGGAAGGCCATCCAAAATGACACCACAGGTCTGCTACTGCAGCCTGGGTAAGGTGGTGCATGCACCCCTTACTGTGATATAGGCTACCTATATCACTACATACATGCACACATATAAACCTATAAGTCACTCCTATGGCAGGCCTTATCAATCCTGAAGGCAGAGTGCGTGGTTCCTATGTGAGAGGGTGCCCCTGCATGAGCTGGGCCCCTCTGCAGCATTCGGAGACCCTTCTCTGATGCTGTTTGTAGTGCAACCCGACCATATACTCTTAAGCGCATTATAACATCGCGTTAAATGCTAACTTTGGGATGGCTGCACGGAAACATGTCGTGTTTGGTGTCAAACATCTTGGAATACTACCAGTTCTGGCGGCGGGGGTAGCATTCCACCCTTCTAGAGGGAGAGACATGTACACACCGGTATACCCGGTACTGACTTTCCAGAGCCCTGGCATCACAAAATGGATGCCGCTGCCACAGACACGAGTCTGGCCTCCTGCTGCTGACCGAAACTCCAGCAGGGGAGGCCTGGACAATAGGTTTCCTGTCCCAGGGAGGTGTAACCACCTCCCCAGACAGGATAGTGTGTATTGGGGCTGGGCGGGAGCACTCTCTGGTGCTTTGAAGTCCTGCACTGGGGGCACATTTGGTGTCCCTGTGCATACCCCAGTTCAAACCGGCTCAGGGGCTTCCAGCCCCTGCTCTGGCGTGGAAACTGGACAAAGGGAAAGGGGTGTAACCACCCCTCTGCCCTGACCCTCCCATAGGTGGGGCCACAGAGTATGTCCAACCCCTACCTTAGTATAAGTATGGGACCCCAGTCCTTAGGACTTTAGATTTACCTGGACGAAACTCTGACACAGAATCCTGGACCTTCGACGCTCTACTTTAAGATTAGAGGACTGAAGAATCTCCCTTGGGGTCAAGGAGTGACTCCCCTGCTTGGCAGGCACCAAAGAAGCAATTGTCCGGTTTGCATCGCTGAAGCTCCCGCCGGACGCCGAAGTCTTTGCATCACCAGAGGTAGATTTCCAGACTTCCCCGAGGCTGCCCTGAGTCCCCAGCAAAGCTGAGGCCCATAGCTGTCGTGGGTGACGTGGAACCGTGACCCCTGGAAACCAATCGCATTTGCAAGTGCATCCTCTTCTGGGTCTCCCACGAAGTCGTGCTTTGGGCTCCAAGTAGCCCCAGCCTCCAGCACCAACTGCACTGAAGATCACTGGCCTCCACTCCACGAGTGTCCTGTGAGCCAGCTCCACGTGCATCGACTTGAGGCTCCTTTGCAGTTGCTAGTCCGTTGGCTAGTAGGCCCTCCCGAAGGCCAATCTTCTTCTGCTTGGGCTCCCTGGTTTCTCCATGTGTACCCTGACTTACCCTTGCTGGGTGAGTCCCCCAGACCTTGCTGGTCTGCAACATCGTCCTTCTTCCATTTCCACGAGACTTGCCGTTGCCAAGGCTTGTTGGGTCCAATCCGGTTGCCGACACCTCTGCAATCGACAGACGTCGTGGGACAGCTCGAATCCAGCTCCTGGTAATCGTCGACACCTCCTGGACCTCGTGGCTGAAGAGTCAAGATGACTGTCAACCTACCTGAAGCACTCAACATCGGTGGGCATCTGCTCATCCCCTTCCTGGTCACTGGCTAGTGACCCAGACTCTGTCCCCTCTGCTTTCAGGTTCTTCAGATCTTCGATCCACCTTTGGATCCACCCGAACACTTTCGACTTGTCCGCCAGCAGCACTTTGCAGCAGATCGCCATTGAAAGCGACGACGAAACCCGACCCCGAAAGACACCTATGCACCCGGCTCCCCTGGGTGAGGTAACTCGAGTACTCCGGTGCTCCCGTGGGTATTGACACTAGAACGGCTAGTTCTCAAAGGGTTTGCTCCAAGTCCTCCTCTAAGTGTCCCTTTTCTTTTAAATTCTAATCGCGACTTTCCCCATAGAAGTTAACGGCGATTCGCGGCTGTGTTCATACACTGCACGCGTCCCCCGTGGGTCCCCTGTGTCACTACCTTGGGTGGTAGCCAAGGAAAAAGGTGCCCCCTAATTACTTTTAGGTCCAAGAGGAGGGGGAAATTACAGTAACCAAGGAACAAACCTCTTATCTGACCTATTTCATTTCAACAATGGTAATCACTCAAAAAACGACATTTCCCCATAAATAAAGTCTCATCACATATAATTTTTCTTTTGATTTATTTTATATCAAAACACTTTTGCTTATTCTTTTTTTGAATAATTAATATCTTTTTTAGTGCTCAATATTCATGAAAAACATGTACAAATATTCACAAATTCACATAATTGTTTATATTACAAAATATTAAAAGAACAGATCTCTCAATTGTAATGACCCCCACAAAACCATCATACCTCCATTCTCACCTCTCATGCTCTACAATCATACTACCAAACATACCACATATAGAAAAAGTGTGACAATAAAATACACAACTATTGACGGGATCCTACTAATTATTACTTTCTGACATGATTTAAAGTTTCGACTTTAACATTCAAAAGATTGACTCATTGCTTCTGATTAAATCTTGTTTCATCTGTATCTTAGGTAGGATTCCCAGATGTGTAAGAGATGGTCTACGCACGTTTCGGTGAAAAACAATTTATATCACCTTCTTCAGGACCAAATAAACATACATTTCTTTAAATCTGTATAGTGGCCTGGGGGTTATCTGTAAATACAATAATAATTTGCATCAGACAAAGGGGAATGTCATATTCTGCTTTAATTTCAGAAATTATTTATTACTAACATAGTCATGCTCTTCTTGTGACCAGCCCTTAAGAAGATTGGTATAAATACGTCATCTACTTACTCCTGACAAACATCCTCCAGTGCTCAAAGACAAGAAAAGAAA
The DNA here is from genome assembly GCA_963921515.1 of Calotriton arnoldi. Lineage (NCBI taxonomy): Eukaryota > Metazoa > Chordata > Amphibia > Caudata > Salamandridae > Calotriton > Calotriton arnoldi. The sequence continues at coordinate 3,046,604 of CAWUFW010000624.1, forward strand.
ATAATGTGAAATTTAATTTTAGATACTAAAATAGCCCAATATGAATTTCGTGTGCCTAGAAGGCAGAAAAGTATTTAGGAAAAAGTTCTTGTGAATATGCATTAAAAGTATAAGTGAATACCCGTTTCTGTTAAAAAAGGGGAGAGGAAAGTTTATATTATATATTGAATATTCCTACATGAGTTGTTTGACATAAGATTTTCTCCGGTTCAGAAAGGTATCCTGTCCTCAGGTGGAAATCATAGATGGCGATTGCTCTCAAAAAATCATATTTGTAGTCTGAAACAGATTATGATTTAGGTTAGCCCAACATCTTTGTTCCGTTTCTAATTGGAGATTTTAACTATATCCAAAAGATATCGAATCTTACCCCTGATTGTATGATCTTTTCCCGAGAAATTATTCCCTATCTCATACATTGATATGAGTAAATGATGTTATAGAAGCTGGTATAGTATCCCTCTTCTATATAGAATCCTTTAGTTCCATCTGTAACAATAAATCCCCAAACAAAGTATTATAGGTCGTTACCTATTTACTTGATCTCCCTTAGCATTACGCTATAAGATTCCTTTTTCCGATATGTTAAAAGAAAAATCTTACCTATACATTGGCAAGGCAGTTGGTTACAAGGTCTTTCATAGTAGTTCCAATGCCTCAAATGTGGCAAGGATGTCCTAATGTATTGAAGTGATTTAGTTCTAAAACACATGAAAACCCAATTTCAATTACAATCCAATCTAGTTGATACGACACAAGAGCATGTACTACAAAACATTATTATCTTATTAAAAGTAAGAAACTCTCTCATGTTTAATATATCTCTGAGCTCTCAGTCTATGGTATATTGCTATATAGAGTACTAACTGATATGTGCCACCACATATGTATTAATGATTTAACTTTTTTTTAGAGACACATAGAAATAAAAACTATTGATTCACAAATACATGTGTCTAAGATGGTTTTAATAGATTCTATGGGCACTGTCCCTACTTATCGTGGCACCGATGGACTGTTGCTTGTAAAAGAGTATTGGAATTATCATTGTTAACAACACCCCTATATACCTTGCGTTTTTATTGTTTTGCCTACGTCTACAAAACTCCAATATAGATGCGAAATGAGCAATGCAAAAGATTAAATAAACATTATAGCATATTTATAAGGCAGCCTGTGTTTATTTCTCATTGTTCCCACAAAGTAAGAAGAAGGAGAAGGCCATGCCCTACTTCTAAATTAAAGATACAAATTGCTATACTGGTTAGCTATTCATTGCGCCAATGTCGTGACATGTGTGTACTTGTAAACTACACTTATAAAACATGATTTAACTTGCGATAAATCATAAAAGGGGAAGACCTTAAAAGTTCTCTACACATTATTTAATTTGTAGCGACACCGACATGTTCGGAATTTATTATTGGTCACCAAATGTACGATAGTAACAGACCGATCATTCAACATTATGACAATTATGGGATTTTGCTATTGAGACCAATGCTCATTCTCTCATTCAGGTACCTCAATCTAATATAGCCATGCCAACGGGTCTCTGCTAGCGAGACACTATTGCAACCGTGGTGTCAACCATTAGGGTAATTACTCTCACGAAAAGTCTGGCTGCCTGTCGGGTGAATAAGACATAATTACTCCGATGTATTTATCACGTTTCACACAAACGGACAAAAGAAAAAGAGGCAGCGTTTCACAAAGTCAAAAACTCGAACCCCATGTAAACAAACCACTGCTTAACGTCTCTATAAGGAGAATCCCCTAAAGTTATATATCTATCCTGTCTGAAAAATCGCAATTGTCCTCGCATAGCATGGCATATATACACTATCTTACTTTACTAGGCAACGCCATTAGAAAATAGAAAGGCTTTAGACAAAAACGACTCGCGCTTCCAAAAAAACATGAGGTTATCTTACCAATATTCTATTCACGTGCATTCGTCTGCATGTTGTCGCGTTATTATGATCGCCGGGTCCCCGGCTTGCGTTTTATGATGTTGCCTAGGCATCATGTTAACTGTTCTCGCGATATTACACGGTTTCGTGAAGGGAAACAAGGCTTTGACCGAGTTCTCCTGAAGTCGCCATATTACACTAGTAAGGGTTTGTATTTGCACAACATGCTTTTATTGAGTATGGCCAGTTAGAAAACGGCAAACTGCTACCCCACACCCCAAACCAACCAAATATAAATGTCTGTAACTAAAAATGCTAATAGCACTATTGAACGCGACGTCAGTGTATTAACGGGATGGAAACTGTAAAGTGTAGCACGTAGTAACAGCAGACGTCGAAATATTAACTGTAAAGTATGGCACGCAATAAAGGCAGACTAGCCACCAGTTTTGGATGGGTTCTATGAGCTCAACTTCTACTATAGTCGCCATGTTGGAAAGGTAACAGTCAGTTACTACATAGAGTTCTTTCAGTTATAAATGAAAAAGGAATGACATAAATTTCCTTTACTTCAAAGACAGCAGAGTATTAGAATCCAAACCCAAAGATTATTATTTCACTGTTATTTGTAATTTGTGCCTAAACCCAAGTTGATTGTAATTATTGATATTATGGATGCCAAAGGATATAGCAAGCCATGAAAACGAGGTATACACCCTTTTAGATAAATGGTCTATAAGATAAGTTAATAGATCATTGGTGAGGCATTGTTCAAAAAGTGACCAATAATGTGTGGCATAAGATGTGATGCTGTCAAAAGATATGCCACTATTCATGTTATCAAAGATATCAGTAAGTAATTGAACCTAATTTTGTAGTGCAGGGTAAACAGTTACTGTATTCAGTTGTTAAGATAGCGCTAGCTCTAGAGCATAAATTATGCTGTTACTAGCCATATTATTTCTTCATTGAGGCCTTTACGAACTGTATCCAAAGAAAAAATCCAATATGTCTCCCGTTGTTTTCGCATTTTAACTGGATCCCTTCCTGGCATTGGTTTAACACGTTCTAAAATCAACCATTTCAATTCTGTTTCAGTATGTTGAAAGGCCTGATAATGTTTAACTAAGGGTGCCTGCAATTTCCCTGTTTTTATTGCCGATTTATGTTCTGAGAATCTGGTGCGAAATTCTCTTTAGGTTTCGCCTATATATCCTAGCCCACAGGGGCATAGGATCAGATATATACTATTTGAGCTTCTGCAGTTAGCCATGTGCCTTAAACTGCCTGATTTGTCTCCATATTCCCATGTCTGAGTAATTATGGCAGAATCACAGGCATGGCAATTTCCACATCTATGGTTGCCTGTTGGTGGTGGCAATCCATCTATAGTGGTTTGCCGAATACTTTCCTGAGATTTAAATCTACTATGTACCAACTTGTCTCGTAGGTTTGGATTTCTCCTATATGTTACCATCGGTTTCTGCAGTGGTTGTTCTCCCTCATTTACAGTGAGGATCTTCCAATTCTTGTCTAATATCTGTTTAATCTTATAATTGATACTCGAATGGTTCACTACACAGACCAATTTGTCTGAAGTTACTCTGGGATTGTTATTGATGAGGGCATCTCTATTATAATATTTAGCCCGTTTTAGTGATTGGCGTATTAACCTCCTAGGGTATCCCCTAAGGAGGAGACGTTCTTGAAGTTGTTCAGCATGTGTCATGAAATCTGCAATGTTAGTGCAGTTTCTCCTGATTCTTAGGAATTCCCCAAAGGGGATAGAGTCTTTTTGACATGCCGGATGGAAGCTACTGTGTTCCAAAATAGTGTTTTTAGCTGTTGGCTTCCTAAAAAGGCTGACTTCTAGTTGTCCTTGTCTTCCCATAATCCATATGTCTAAAAACTCCACTTTAGACATATGGATTATGGGAAGACAAGGACAACTAGAAGTCAGCCTTTTAGGAAGCCAACAGCTAAAAACACTGGGCCTGATTCACAGAACTAACTTACGTCAAAAACGTAAAGTTAGTACTTTTTGGTATTCACAGAATACACTTACTCATTCTGGTATTCACAGAATGAACTTACTCATTTCGGTATTCACAGAAGTTTGTAGTCCTAACTTTAGGACTCCTAAATGCCTTCTGTGAATACCGAAAGTTTTTAAGTTAGGATTTTTCTCAGTTTAGGAGTAGTAAAGTTAGGACTCCTAACTTTAGGACTCCTAAATGCCTTCTGTGAATACCGAAAGTCTTAAAGTTAGGATTTCTCTCAGTTTAGGAGTAGTAAAGTTAGGACTCCTAACTTTAGGACTCCTAAATGCCTTCTGTGAATACCGAAAGTCTTAAAGTTAGGATTTTTCTCAGTTTAGGAGTAGTAAAGTTAGGACTCCTAACTCTACTACTCCTAAACTGAGAAAAATCCTAACTTTAAGACTTTAGTATTCACAGAAGGCATTTAGGAGTCCTAAAGTTAGGAGTCCTAACTTCTGTGAATACCGAAATGAGTAAGTTCATTCTGTGAATACCAAAATGAGTAAGTGTATTCTGTGAATACTAAAAAGTACTAACTTTACGTTTTTGACGTAAGTTAGTTCTGTGAATCAGGCCCTTCATTTTGGAACACAGTAGCTTCCATCCGGCATGTCAAAAAGACTCTATCCCCTTTGGGGAATTCCTAAGAATCAGGAGAAACTGCACTAACATCGCAGATTTCATGACACATGCTGAACAACTTCAAGAACGTCTCCTCCTTAGGGGATACCCTAGGAGGTTAATACGCCAATCACTAAAACGGGCTAAATATTATAATAGAGATGCCCTCATCAATAACAATCCCAGAGTAACTTCAGACAAATTGGTCTGTGTAGTGAACCATTCGAGTATCAATTATAAGATTAAACAGATATTAGACAAGAATTGGAAGATCCTCACTGTAAATGAGGGAGAACAACCACTGCAGAAACCGATGGTAACATATAGGAGAAATCCAAACCTACGAGACAAGTTGGTACATAGTAGATTTAAATCTCAGGAAAGTATTCGGCAAACCACTATAGATGGATTGCCACCACCAACAGGCAACCATAGATGTGGAAATTGCCATGCCTGTGATTCTGCCATAATTACTCAGACATGGGAATATGGAGACAAATCAGGCAGTTTAAGGCACATGGCTAACTGCAGAAGCTCAAATAGTATATATCTGATCCTATGCCCCTGTGAGCTAGGATATATAGGCGAAACCTCAAGAGCATTTCGCACCAGATTCTCAGAACATAAATCGGCAATAAAACAGGGAAATTGCAGGCACCCTTAGTTAAACATTATCAGGCCTTTCAACATACTGAAACAGAATTGAAATGGTTGATTTTAGAACGTGTTAAACCAATGCCAGGAAGGGATCCAGTTAAAATGCGAAAACAACGGGAGACATATTGGATTTTTCTTTGGATACAGTTCGTAAAGGCCTCAATGAAGAAATAATATGGCTAGTAACAGCATAATTTATGCTCTAGAGCTAGCGCTATCTTAACAACTGAATACAGTAACTGTTTACCCTGCACTACAAAATTAGGTTCAATTACTTACTGATATCTTTGATAACATGAATAGTGGCATATCTTTTTGACAGCATCACATCTTATGCCACACATTATTGGTCACTTTTGAACAATGCCTCACCAATGATCTATTAACTTATCTTATAGACCATTTATCTAAAAGGGTGTATACCTCGTTTTCATGGCTTGCTATATCCTTTGGCATCCATAATATCAATAATTACAATCAACTTGGGTTTAGGTACATATTACAAATAACAGTGAAATAATAATCTTTGGGTTTGGATTCTAATACTCTGCTGTCTTTGAAGTAAAGGAAATTTATGTCATTCCTTTTTCATTTATAACTGAAAGAACCCTATGTAGTAACTGACTGTTACCTTTCCAACATGGCGACTATAGTAGAAGTTGAGCTCATAGAACCCATCCAAAACTGGTGGCTAGTCTGCCTTTATTGCGTGCCATACTTTACAGTTAATATTTCGACATCTGCTGTTACTACGTGCTACACTTTACAGTTTCCATCCCGTTAATACACTGACGTCGCGTTCAATAGTGCTATTAGCATTTTTAGTTACAGACATTTATATTTGGTTGGTTTGGGGTGTGGGGTAGCAGTTTGCCGTTTTCTAACTGGCCATACTCAATAAAAGCATGTTGTGCAAATACAAACCCTTACTAGTGTAATATGGCGACTTCAGGAGAACTCGGTCAAAGCCTTGTTTCCCTTCACGAAACCGTGTAATATCGCGAGAACAGTTAACATGATGCCTAGGCAACGTCATAAAAGCGCAAGCCGGGACCCGCGATCATAATACGCGACAACATGCAGACGAATGCACGTGAATAGAATATTGGTAAGATAACCTCATGTTTTTTTGGAAGCGCGAGTCGTTTTTGTCTAAAGCCTTTCTATTTTCTAATGGCGTTGCCTAGTAAAGTAAGATAGTGTATATATGCAATGCTATGCGAGGACAATTGCGATTTTTCAGACAGGATAGATATAACGTTAGGGGATTCTCCTTATAGAGACGTTAAGCAGTGGTTTGTTTACATGGGGTTCGAGTTTTTGACTTTGTGAAACGCTGCCTCTTTTCTTTTGTCCGTTTGTGTGAAACGTGATAAATACATCGGAGTAATTATGTCTTATTCACCCGACAGGCAGCCAGACTTTTCGTGAGAGTAATTACCCTAATGGTTGACACCACGGTTGCAATAGTGTCTCGCTAGCAGAGACCCGTTGGCATGGCTATATTAGATTGAGGTACCTGAATGAGAGAATGAGCATTGGTCTCAATAGCAAAATCCCATAATTGTCATAATGTTGAATGATCGGCCATACTCATAGTCTGCCTTTATTGCGTGCCATACTTTACAGTTAATATTTCGACGTCTGCTGTTACTACGTGCTACACTTTACAGTTTCCATCCCGTTAATACACTGACGTCGCGTTCAATAGCGCTATTAGCATTTTTAGTTACAGACATTTATATTTGGTTGGTTTGGGGTGTGGGGTAGCAGTTTGCCGTTTTCTAACTGGCCATACTCAATAAAAGCATGTTGTGCAAATACAAACCCTTACTAGTGTAATATGGCGACTTCAGGAGAACTCGGTCAAAGCCTTGTTTCCCTTCACGAAACCGTGTAATATCGCGAGAACAGTTAACATGATGCCTAGGCAACGTCATAAAAACGCAAGCCGGGGACCCGGCGATCATAATAACGCGACAACATGCAGACGAATGCACGTGAATAGAATATTGGTAAGATAACCTCATGTTTTTTTTGGAAGCGCGAGTCGTTTTTGTCTAAAGCCTTTCTATTTTCTAATGGCGTTGCCTAGTAAAGTAAGATAGTGTATATATGCAATGCTATGCGAGGACAATTGCGATTTTTCAGACAGGATAGATATAACGTTAGGGGATTCTCCTTATAGAGACGTTAAGCAGTGGTTTGTTTACATGGGGTTCGAGTTTTTGACTTTGTGAAACGCTGCCTCTTTTTCTTTTGTCCGTTTGTGTGAAACGTGATAAATACATCGGAGTAATTATGTCTTATTCACCCGACAGGCAGCCAGACTTTTCGTGAGAGTAATTACCCTAATGGTTGACACCACGGTTGCAATAGTGTCTCGCTAGCAGAGACCCGTTGGCATGGCTATATTAGATTGAGGTACCTGAATGAGAGAATGAGCATTGGTCTCAATAGCAAAATCCCATAATTGTCATAATGTTGAATGATCGGTCTGTTACTATCGTACATTTGGTGACCAATAATAAATTCCGAACATGTCGGTGTCGCTACAAATTAAATAATGCGTAGAGAACTTTTAAGGTCTTCCCCTTTTATGATTTATCGCAAGTTAAATCATGTTTTATAAGTGTAGTTTACAAGTACACACATGTCACGACATTGGCGCAATGAATAGCTAACCAGTATAGCAATTTGTATCTTTAATTTAGAAGTAGGGCATGGCCTTCTCCTTCTTCTTACTTTGTAGGAACAATGAGAAATTAACACAGGCTGCCTTATAAATATGCTATAATGTTTATTTAATCTTTTGCATTGCTCATTTCGCATCTATATTGGAGTTTTTAGACGTAGGCAAAACAATAAAAACGCAAGGTATATAGGGGTGTTGTTAACAATGATAATTCCAATACTCTTTTACAAGCAACAGTCCATCGGTGCCACGATAAGTAGGGACAGTGCCCATAGAATCTATTAAAACCATCTTAGACACATGTATTTGTGAATCAATAGTTTTTATTTCTATGTGTCTCTAAAAGAAAGTTAAATCATTAATACATATGTGGTGGCACATATCAGTTAGTACTCTATATAGCAATATACCATAGACTGAGAGCTCAGAGGTATATTAAACATGAGAGAGTTTCTTACTTTTAATAAGATAATGTTTTGTAGTACATGCTCTTGTGTCGTATCAACTAGATTGGATTGTAATTGAAATTGGGTTTTCATGTGTTTTAGAACTAAATCACTTCAATACATTAGGACATCCTTGCCACATTTGAGGAATTGGAACTACTATGAAAGACCTTGTAACCAACTGCCTTGCCAATGTATAGGTAAGATTTTTCTTTTAACATATCGGAAAAAGGAATTTTATAGCGTAATGCTAAGGGAGATCAAGTAAATAGGTAACGACCTATAATACTTTGTTTGGGGATTTATTGTTACAGATGGAACTAAAGGATTCTATATAGAAGAGGGATACTATACCAGCTTCTATAACATCATTTACTCATATCAATGTATGAGATAGGGAATAATTTCTCGGGAAAAGATCATACAATCAGGGGTAAGATTCGATATCTTTTGGATATAGTTAAAATCTCCAATTAGAAACGGAACAAAGATGTTGGGCTAACCTAAATCATAATCTGTTTCAGACTACAAATATGATTTTTTGAGAGCAATCGCCATCAATGATTTCCACCTGAGGACAGGATACCTTTCTGAACCGGAGAAAATCTTATGTCAAACAACTCATGTAGGAATATTCAATATATAATATAAACTTTCCTCTCCTTTTTTAACAGAAACGGGTATTCACTTATACTTTTAATGCATATTCACAAGAACTTTTTCCTAAATACTTTTCTGTCTTCTAGGCACACGAAATTCATATTGGGCTATTTTAGTATCTAAAATTAAATTTCACATTATTTTCTTTTCTTGTCTTTGAGCACTGGAGGATGTTTGTCAGGAGTAAGTAGATGACGTATTTATACCAATCTTCTTAAGGGCTGGTCACAAGAAGAGCATGACTATGTTAGTAATAAATAATTTCTGAAATTAAAGCAGAATATGACATTCCCCTTTGTCTGATGCAAATTATTATTGTATTTACAGATAACCCCCAGGCCACTATACAGATTTAAAGAAATGTATGTTTATTTGGTCCTGAAGAAGGTGATATAAATTGTTTTTCACCGAAACGTGCGTAGACCATCTCTTACACATCTGGGTATCCTACCTAAGATACAGATGAAACAAGATTTAATCAGAAGCAATGAGTCAATCTTTTGAATGTTAAAGTCGAAACTTTAAATCATGTCAGAAAGTAATAATTAGTAGGATCCCGTCAATAGTTGTGTATTTTATTGTCACACTTTTTCTATATGTGGTATGTTTGGTAGTATGATTGTAGAGCATGAGAGGTGAGAATGGAGGTATGATGGTTTTGTGGGGGTCATTACAATTGAGAGATCTGTTCTTTTAATATTTTGTAATATAAACAATGATGTGAATTTGTGAATATTTGTACATGTTTTTCATGAATATTGAGCACTAAAAAGATAATAATTATTCCAAAAAAACAAAAAAAGAATAAGCAAAAGTGTTTTGATATAAAATAAATCAAAAGAAAAATTATATGTGATGAGACTTTATTTATGGGGAAATGTCGTTTTTTGAGTGATTACCATTGTTGAAATGAAATAGGTCAGATAAGAGGTTTTTCCTTGGTTACTACCTTGGGTGGTTCCTTGTGGTCCAAGCACTTCTACAGGCTCTAGGCCTTGTGTCTAGCTCAGTCGTGGTTCTTATACCACTTTATTGGTATATGGTTTGGTACGCCCCTAGGGCTCAAACGTGTAATTGTGCTATTACTGTAGATAACTAACTTATAATTTATGTACTTTGAACTCTAGCCTCATAAAGAGACTAGAGGGGTGTGTTTAGCAATACATACATATATTTTGAATATATACCTGGTGTGGTCCTCTTTCATTTGGTCACTCAAGAGATTATAGACTGGTAAAACAAGCTGCTTTACATTCCTTCAAGACTTAGCCTGAAGGCTGCTCTCCATAGCTACCACTAGGATAGCTTTCAATAAAGGTTGTCTTTAACCTATCTCCAATAAGGGGTTGTTTGGACTGGTGCAAGGTGCCCACTATAATTAGTGGACAGCATATGCCAGGCCAACTTCTCACACACAGTGCTGTCATGGACTCACCCCCTCCTTGCTGCTGTCTGGCCTTCAGCTGCCCATCCAGGTCAGGGAAGACTACCACCAGGATCCTGAGCATGTGGGGTGTCAGGGTCCGGTGTCCGCCCCCCCCTGCGAGGAGGCGACAGCTTCAGCTGGACCATTGCGATCCTCCGGGTCCAGCCTCGAAGGTCCTGCCACCTCTTCTGGCAGTTGCGGATCCGGGTCTTGTATTCCCCCACGGATCTTACTGCCCGGGCGATGGTCAGCCAGATTTCCTGCTTCTGGTGGGCATCAACCTGTGAGGATGACAAAGTGAAAATGCCATTACTACACATGCAACATATCCGTGCATCACACAGTTGGATATACATGTCTCAATCACTGGGGCACATGATGTACACAGGCAGTGCAACGATAGCTATGAACAGTTTGCCAGCAGTTACTACATGGTATCATTGCATGGGAAGTAAACCTTGTTGGAATGCACTGTTACTGCACTGTACCTGTTCAGTGCATGTAACTACACACTTTGGGGGGTCAGAACTACTCAGTGAGCATGCTAGCCAGTGTTGTGCACACTGTAAGTCCTGCTAGTCAGACAACATGCAAAATTAGTAAGGCAGTGGACAGCACACTCACCTGCTCCCCTGGTGTCCCATACAGCTTGCTGTACTGTGGAAGGAGGGTGTCCAGCAGGGCCTGGTTCTCCTCAAGGCTGAAGGCTGGGGCTCTCTCCACAGTACGTGCCATTGCAGTAGCCAGAGGATGCAGAGACAGCAGCAGTGTTGGTGGCAGATGTCGTCCTGGCGCATGTAGTGCAGGCAAGTGAGCTCTCAGGGGAACAGCCAGAGGCAGATACTGTCCCATGTGTCCAAAGTGATAGGTCCAAGTCGTCTGCATCTTCTGAATCTGACCAATCCATGGAATAGCAGCACTAATACACGCCCACAGCATCCTTCAAAAATCCAAGTTCATGACACCCATGATTTTGCAACATTGTTGTGGCTGGCCAACTGTATTCACTGCATCAGACTCGTTGAAGCTTCGAATACGTGTCCGTTGCCATGCCAGGCCCCAGCCAACGTGTGCGCACCGTTCGATCCATTGCTGTACAACGCGTATTTCGGGATACAACGCGTACCCGCTCACAACCGATGCAATGGTCCGGCCGGGCACACCGATCGGTCCATTGCTGTACAACGCGTACCCGCTCACAACAGATGCAATGGTCCTGCCGGGCACACCGATCAGTCCATTGCTGTACAATGCGTACCCGCTCCCAACAGATGCAATGGGCCGTGCGGGCACACCGATCGGTCCATTGCTATACAACGCGTACCCGCTCCCAACAGATGCAATGGGCCGTGCGGGCACAGCGATCGGTCCATTGCTGTACAACGCGTACCTGCTCACAACCGATGCAATGGTCCGGCCGGGCACACCGATCGGTCCATTGCTGTACAACGCGTACCCGCTCACAACAGATGCAATGGTCCTGCCGGGCACACCGATCAGTCCATTGCTGTACAATGCGTACCCGCTCCCAACAGATGCAATGGGCCGTGCGGGCACACCGATCGGTCCATTGCTGTACAACGCGTACCCGCTCACAACAGATGCAATGGGCCGTGCGGGCACACCGATCGGTCCATTGCTGTACAACGCGTACCCGCTCACAACAGATGCAATGGTCCGGCCGGGCCCACCGAACGGTCCATTGCTGTACAATGCGTATTTCGGGATACAACGCGTACCCGCTCACAACAGATGCAATGGGCCGTGCGGGCACACCGATCGGTCCATTGCTGTACAACGCGTACCCACTCCCAACAGATGCAATGGGCCGTGCGGGCAAACCGATCGGTCCATTGCTGTACATCGCGTACCGGCTCACAACAGATGCAATGGTCCGGCCGGGCACACCGATCGGTCCATTGCTGTACAACGCGTACCTGTACAGGTCAGTCGCATATGTCACCATGCTTGTCACTGGTGAACGTATGCCAGCCACATATACCTGCCAGAGACCCAGGGGCACACCTACAACACCACACCCAGTCCACACTGTTTCCTAAGGCATGTAAGGCTGCATTACCTTTTCTGTGTATGGGGGTTAACATGTGGTTTCTGTGGCGGCACTTGTGGGCAGCCACACCCAGGCTGTGCATGTGTTCATGTGGACAGGGTCCTTTGTGTGTTGTGCACATGACCACTGTGATGTGCAACAGTTCATTTCGGAGCATGTGGCATGGTCACATTTCCAGGTTGTGTATGTGTGTGACATGTCACATACCCCCAGGGTCCCATGGGGGAAGGCATGTACATCACAGGGTGACCCATTGCCACAATAGTGATGTCCCTCCACAGTCTGTGTGCATGTTGTGTTTCCGATGTCTCTGATTCCATGTGCACGATGGGAGACAGTCTCCACATCAACGTTGTTTGTGCATGGACTTTGATGTTGTGCGTCACTGGTGTCCATGTCTGTCCTGCGGAGGCGACAGGGGCCACTACCTGTGGGAGTCATGTTTGTTTTTCTGACGTGTACATGATACGCCATGTCATGCCAGTGTCCATGTGGCAAGACAGGGTCACTGGGAATCTACCTGTCAATAAGCTGTGATGCCTGTGGCGCATCTGTCCAGACATGTCACTGTGGTGTGTGTGTGGAACGTGACAGCAGTAAATGGGTACTGTGACACAGCCTAATGGTTTCCCATAGCACAACCTGGAACCTGTTGTCCACACATGTTGTACTGAGAAGTTAGATGATGGCCATGTAGGTGCGAGTTATGTCCGAACAGAACGGCACACACATCAAGTACTTGTGTCTCGTAATGATGTACCATGTGAAATTGAGTATGGTGAATGGCACATATGTGGGGTGACTGACAATCTTTCTTTCTTCAACCTATGCACTGCAGGGCTCCAGCTGTCCATAGACCATTCCCTGACCTGGCAACGATGGTGGAACGTGACAGCATCCGACGGTACCGCTTCACCAGGCAGCTGATTGAGGATTTGGCAGTGCGCTTGGCACCACATTTGCAACCTGGCCGGCCGTACCCTACGGCGCTTACCCCCAAGGTGAAGGTAATGGCAGCCCTACACTTCTTTGCCACCGGTACCTTTCAACACACTGTGGCGACTGCCGGTGGGATGTCACAGACTATGTTCAGCCGTGTGCTACGCGATGTTTTGGAGGCAATGTTGAGATACCTGAACCAGTACATCTATTTCCCTACACGTCAACAACTCACTGACGTCAAGAGTGACTTCTATGCCCTGGGGAGGATGCCACATGTCATTGGCTCCATTGATGGGACACATGTGGCTTTGGTACCACCACAGGCACATGAGCAGGCATACCGGAACCGGAAACATTACCATTCGATCAATGCTCTGGTGGTATGTCTTGCAGATATGAGCATCACGATGCCTACGTGCCTACGTGATGAGGAGTAGTCGCATCCCGAGGATGATGGCACAGATGCAGAACCAGCGTGCCTGGCTTGTCGGTGTGTACTGACTTTGTACCATTGTGTGTGTTCTGCTCTGTAGTATACCGCCCACTTTTCCAAATCAGCTAATGTGCACTTGTCTGTCCGTAGGTGACTCCGGATACCCCAACATGCCGTGGTTGCTGACACCCCTCAGGAACCCTGTGACACCAGCCCAGATGCGCTACAATGAGGCACATGGTCGGACAAGGAGAGTGATTGAGCGGACCTTTGGTCTCCTGAAGAGCCGCTTCCGCTGCCTGGACAAGACAGGAGGGGCACTCCCATATGCCCCAGCAAAGGTGTGCAAGATTGTCATCGTCTGCTGCATGCTACACAACCTGGCAGTGCGGAAGGAGTTGCCTCTCATCCTGGATGACGATAACCAACGTCCGTCACCTGTGGAGGATCCTGGCCTGGACCACGATGCCAGTGATGATGATGATGATGATGGTGATGTCCCCACACAGCTCATCACCAACTTCTTCAGCTGAATGTGAGTATCCAGGGAGATGTAATGTGAATGATGTGAGTTTGCATGATATGTGTGGGTGGTGCTCTGGTGCTGTTTGAGTGTGGCCATGTGCTACTTGACTGGATGCGTGCAGCAATGTGTCCTTACAGGTAGTCTGTACTCCCCAAAAGTTTTGACATGCTAACTTGGTTTTGTGTAGTTGTCTTGTGACATGTATTGGGCATGAGTATTGCAGTTCTGTCCTGTTCTTCAGTGGTTTTAACTGTGTGTCATGTCTGTCCTTCACAGGGTGCTTACTGAGTACTTTGGTCAACTTGGATCCCCCGACACCATGATTCAGCTTTCAGGGTGGCAGCAGTAGTTTCCCTACAGGTGATGTGCCACACACCCCTGGACTTCATATCTTCTGCACTTGTTGACTGTGTGGCCACTGCCACGTGGGATTACCTTGCATTTGTAGTGGAAACAACATGTTGCAAATGTGTAATAAACTTGTGCTTCACTTTGGGATGTGCGTTGTCTGTGGTCACACATCTGACTGACATTTGCTTACTGCACCTGTGGGCTAGTTGACACAGACTCTGAATAGGTGTGGTGTCTGTGCTTTCCACAGTATTTCCTGGCAACATCACTGTAGGTGATGAGTCCGATGGCCCTGGTGTCTCTGTGTTGTGTAGCCCTAGTGGTGTGTCTCCCTCATATGTGTCACGTCACCATGACTCACATGACGGTGTTGTACTTGCTGTAGCAGTTAGCATACACAGTGTAATTTAGCAGATCATCATCACCATAACAGTATCCACATTTGAATAACAACAGAGGCAAGTATGGTGTACTAGTGATTTTATTTACAGAAATGTATGTGTGTATAGTGCACAGGATGGTGGGTGCTGTACATTGGGATTGTGATCCAAAGTTCCCAGATGAGTTGGAAGTCTTGGTAGCAGAAATGTCCTGAGTGAAGTCCACAGTCATATGATACATTAGTCCAACTTGAACTCCCCATGTCATGTGGGAGAGTTGTGTTGCATTCAACAGGGTGAAAAGTTTGCACACAAAGGAGAATTTCCGGAACAGGTGTTGGCTTCCTGGGGGATGTACGTGGCCATCAACCTCTCAGTTTTCCTTCCTCGGACGACCCCTCTTCTTTGGGGGGGACCCTCACGTGCAGGCTGCTGCGGTGCAGGGAGTCTCCGCCAGAGTCCTCCTCCCTCCCTGTGGTGGTGTCAGTTGTTGCAGCACCAGATGTTGTGGGCACACAGGGAGGTGTGGCCATGTTGGTGCTAATCTGGCGGAGGCATGTCAATATGTCCCTATGCACCGCTGTGAGTTCTTGCAATGTGTCCCACTTGGACTCCATGCGAGACATGTGTGTCTCCACACGGACATGTGGGAGTCCAAGCGGGCATGATGGGCAGCCTGCTGCTGTTGTATGTCCTTGAGGATTCCCACTACCTGTCTGACCTCTCCGGTGCTATCCTGGTACGCATCAGCGATGCGTGCCAGTTGTGGGTCATCATGCAGTCCAGACCCCTCTGCAAGCAGCGACCTATGTCTACCACCCCTTCCACCACCCCTGGCGACACGTGCAGGACCTGCGGTGGCACGCACAGGTGACTCAAGGCCCCCTTGGGGGTTGTTAGTGGTGTTGTTGTCCATTGCTCTTCGATGGGCCTGGGGCCCTGTGCTGTTATCATTGGTGGTCCTTGGTCTGTCCGTGTCGGCGGGGGTGGTCTGTGTGTTGGCAGTTGTTGGAGGGGTGGGTGCAGGGGGTGCAGATGTTGGTCCTGCTGGTGCTGCATGATGACTCACACCGGAGGTTCCAGGTAGGTCTTCGCCATCCGAGGAGGGCAGAGGCTGTTCCACACCAGTGAGCTCAGTGTCCCCCGGAGCCTGGGACAGGGACTCCTCCTCGCCTGCTGCTGTGTCCCCATCATCATCACCTGTATTTGGAAGAGACACACATTGTATGTTATGTTTCTACAGGCATCTATGGTTCACACACCTGACAGTTGTGACTGTACCTCTGGATGCGGGCATGTACATTGCATTGTCCTAAGTTGTCACAGTAAGAGGTTGATATTGGTGTAGCACATTGTCCTGCATACCTGGGGAATTTCAATGTGAATGTTGAGGTGTGTGCATGGCCAGCATTGGTTGTATTTGGTGGACATCCGGCCATTCTTCTCCACCTAGCCCAGTTATCCCACCATGAAGCATGCCACTCTTGCAGTGGGTTCAGGTTGACTCTCAGGATGTCATTCAGTGGTGTTCTGCTGTTTGTTGGTGCACAGTTCCCAGCAGGGCCTTGTGCTCCCCACAGCAGTACCCAATGTCAGCCATCTTGTCAGTCCTTATCCACTCCCTGTGATGTGAGCATGGTTCAGAGTGGTGTTGATGGGCCAATTGTGAGGGTGAGCAATATCTGTGACTACAACTCCCATCATGCTATTGCCTACACCCCCCTTCCCAGCATGCCCGTACTTCCTTCCTTTTGACTCTGCTTCCCTGTGGGTAGTGTGCCTGTGCTGACAGGAAGGCTGACAGTGTTGTCCTTGCGTTTGTTTGGCTACAAGTCCCAAGAGTGTCCCTGTGCTTCACACAGCATTACCCAGGGTGTTGGTTCTTTGTGGGATCTTCATTTGGTGTGTGAGGCATTGCATTCTCCCAGGTGGGTTATGTGGAGTTTGTGTTGAGGGGGTGTGTGAGGAGAGCTGCTTGTAACTATGGTCAGTGCTGTCAGTCCTCCTTCCCACCCAGCCAGATATCCCACCATGCAACGTGCTTGCATTGCAGGGAGTGCAAGTTGGCTTTCAGGATGTCAGGCAGTGGTGTTCTGCTGTTTGTTGGTGCACACTTCCCAGCAGGGCCTTGTGCTCCCCACAGCAGTACCCAGTGTCAGCCATCTTGTCAGTCCTTATCCACTCCCTGTGATGTGAGCATGGTTCAGAGTGGTGTTGATGGGCCAATTGTGAGGGTGAGCAATATCTGTGACTACAACTCCCATCATGCTATTGCCTACACCCCCTTCCCAGCATGCCCGTACTTCCTTCCTTTTGACTCTGCTTCCCTGTGGGGTAGTGTGCCTGTGCTGACAGGAAGGCTGACAGTGTTGTCCTTGCGTTTGTTTGGCTACAAGTCCCAAGAGTGTCCCTGTGCTTCACACAGCATTACCCAGGGTGGTGGTTCTTTGTGGGATCTTCATTTGGTGTGTGAGGCATTGCATTCTCCCAGGTGGGTTATGTGGAGTTTGTGTTGAGGGTGTGTGTGAGGAGAGCTGCTTGTAACTATGGTCAGTGCTGTCAGTCCTCCTTCCCACCCAGCCAGATATCCCACCATGCAACGTGCTTGCATTGCAGGGAGTGCAAGTTGGCTTTCAGGATGTCAGGCAGTGGTGTTCTGCTGTTTGTTGGTGCACAGTTCCCAGCAGGGCCTTGTGCTCCCACAGCAGTACCCAGTGTCAGCCATCTTGTCAGTCCTTATCCACTCCCTGTGATGTGAGCATGGTTCAGAGTGGTGTTGATGGGCCAATTGTGAGGGTGAGCAATATCTGTGACTACAACTCCCATCATGCTATTGCCTACACCCCCTTCCCAGCATGCCCGTACTTCCTTCCTTTTGACTCTGCTTCCCTATAGGGTAGTGTGCCTGTGCTGACAGGAAGGCTGACAGTGTTGTCCTTGCGTTTGTTTGGCTACAAGTCCCAAGAGTGTCCCTGTGCTTCACACAGCATTACCCAGGGTGGTGGTTCTTTGTGGGATCTTCATTTGGTGTGTGAGGCATTGCATTCTCCCAGGTGGGTTATGTGGAGTTTGTGTTGAGGGGGTGTGTGAGGAGAGCTGCTTGTAACTATGGTCAGTGCTGTCAGTCCTCCTTCCCACCCAGCCAGATATCCCACCATGCAACGTGCTTGCATTGTAGGGAGTGCAAGTTGGCTTTCAGGATGTCAGGCAGTGGTGTTCTGCTGTTTGTTGGTGCACAGTTCCCAGCTGGGCCTTGTGCTCCCCACAGCAGTACCCAGTGTCAGCCATCTTGTCAGTCCTTATCCACTCCCTGTGATGTGAGCATGGTTCAGAGTGGTGTTGATGGGCCAATTGTGTGGGTGAGCATTATCTGTGACTACAACTCCCATCATGCTATTGCCTACACCCCCTTCCCAGCATGCCCATACTTCCTTCCTTTTGAGTGGACTTCACTGTGTGTGAGTGTGACAGCAATGGCAAGATGGCTGACAGTGTGGTCCTGTTGTTTGTTGGTGCCCAGTTCCCAGCAGGGCCTTGTGCTCCCCACAGCAGTACCCAGTGTCAGCCATATTGTCAGTCCTTTTCCACTCCCTGTGTTGTGAGCATGGTTCAGAGTGGTGTTGATGGTCCAAATGTGAGGCTGCCCATTATCTGTTACTACGAGTCCCATCATGCTCTTGGCTACACTGACTTCACCAGCATACACAGGATTCCTTCCTTTCTGTGAGCTTCCCTGTGAGGTGGTGTTCTAGTGGTGGCTAAATATCTGACAGTGTTTGTTGGTTAGATTTGTGCCACTGCCTAGCTCTATTTGGTATTGGGTTTGTACATGTCATGACACAGTTACATATCACTATGACATGGCATGTATTGTGTTTATCTGACTAACATACACTTCTTGGGATGATTATTTTTTGGTTGCTGTTGATTTGCTAGGGGTGCATGGTTTGACTATCCCCTTGACAGTGATGTGTGTGTATTGGCACACAATATTGTGTATATTAGTTGTGTACTCACCAGGCTCTGGGATGTTTGTTAGTCCATATACGCTCACTGGTGGTAGGATGGCCCGCATCTTCTCCTCCCAGGGCCTGAGGTATACTGGTTTGGCAGGAGGGCCACTGCCGGTGTGCTGGCTCAGGAGGTAATCCTTCTTCAGTAGGTCCCTGACCCTCCTGCGCACATCATACCACCTGTTCTGGATGTCTTCCTTTGTGCGCAAACATGGTGATTGTGCGTTCACCCTGTCGACGATCCTCGCCCACATCTTGGTTTTCTGTGCCATGGGGGTCTGTTGGACCAATGTGCCAAACAACTGTGGCTCTACCCTCAGGATCTCGTCTACCATGACTTCCAATTCACTATCTAGGAACTTTGGATTCTTCTTTAGGGGCATGGTGATGGGTGGTGGTGGTGATTGATGTGTGTGTGTGTGCAAGTGAGGGTGTGTGAGTGTAGGTTTTGCTGTGTGTGTGTGAGGATGCTATTTGTTGAGGTGCTAATGGTGTGTGGCTTTTGTGTTGGATGAGCTGTGTGTGTGTCTGCTGTCTGATGGTGTTCTGTGCTGGCAGGTCAGTGGAATTTGCAAAGGATCATGGTAGGGATTTGTGGCCTTTATGTAGGTGGAGTTGGGGGTGTGTCCTTGTTCCATTTTTTTCACCCCCTGTATTTATTGGCTTTGTCATTGCTTGTTTGGCCCTCTTTTTTTGTATTTTTTCATTTGTGATTATTGTGCATGTAGGAGTCGTTCTTCTGACCGAGTAGGACGTTGCAGTTGTCTTGTGCGCTCCTCTCCGAGTCGTTCCCGCTGTGTTTCAGCTCAGTTTCATATGCGGCGTACGCGTCGGTCGCGGAGTATTGTGTTTGTTCGGCTGGGTTTTGTATGCGTGTCGGTCGTACGGCTTGGGATCCGTGCGAATCGGTCTGATTTTGCACCCATTGCATCGTACTGCGCGGGTCGGAGTTCGCGGGTACGTTTCGTTCGGGTTGATTCCTGGTGCGTGTCGGTCGGTTCGATTCGCGTGGTTTCCCGGCCGGATAGCTTGTTTCCGTCCGGGTCGGTCGTTCGCCTTGAGTTCCGTACGAGTCGGTCGTGATTCACATGCATTTCATCGTACTTCCCAGGACGGGCAACGCCGGTACGTGTCGGTCGGACTATGATCCCGTACCGAGTCGGTCGGTATTTTTTCCGGCCCGAATCGGATTTGGCCCCTTAATTTAGTGAAATGTTATTTTACATATAAAAATTGTGCAAGTATTTAACTTAAATACTACAAATATCATGCAATGTATTAAAAATTATTACATAATTTTCAACCTTTGTAAAATTATAATAATAAATATTATAACATATATAATATTTATTATTATAATTCCATTAAACAATAACTATTAAGAAACAATGTACATAAAATTGTTATTTTTTTCTGTAGTACAAAAATTGTATTAATTGAAAAGATATATAATAATTATTAATATTAATATTTTAAATATTAATATTATTAATTATAAACAATTATATGTTTGTAACAAAATATAAAAATGATTACATTTTTATTATTTCTGAACTGTTAAAACTTTTTTTATAAATATATCCAATACAACTTATTGTACAAAATATGATTTGTAATAAACAGTTATAATATTTTGTTAATAATTATTCTGTATTAAAAAATATACAAACAATTCTAAATGTACATTACCTAATGTCGGAAATATATGCACAAATATCTTTCTAATTAATTGTAATGTATTAAATTATTTTACTGTATTATCCTACCCAAATTACCCAATAAAAAATGTGTTATTACTTCTACAATAAAAAAATATGTTATACTGTTCTAATTATTTTTCTATTTCTTATATTGTTTAATTTTACATATACAAACTACACTTTATTCCTAATAAATATTATGACAAATAAATATTTACAATTTATTAGCTACCATTTACCATTTTTCAAATAGAAAAATATTTTATATTTTATTTCTCATTAAAACATTAAACTATATTAATAAACATATTATAATTTATACATATACTTTATTTATTTCCTACACTACACCTAATTTATTTGCTATTCCCACTCCAATGTCAAATACATTGGGGTAAGTGCTGGACACTAAACCCAAATAATTTACTATTCCAACTCCAATCTAAAATAAATTGGGGTAGGTGCTGGACAGTAAACCTAATTAATTTACTATTCCAACTCCAATCTAAAATAAATTGTAGTAGGTGCTGGACACTAAACATAATTAATTTACTATTCCAACTCCAGTCTAAAATTAATTGTAGTAGATGCTGGACACTAAACCTAATTAATTTACTATTCCAACTCCATTCTAAAATAAATTGGGGTAGGTGCTGGACACTAAACCTAATTAAATTACTATTCCCACTCCAGTCTAAAATAAATTGGGGTAGGTGCTGGACACTAAACATAATTAGCCGCCTGAAGCTGAACTCGGACAAGACGGAGGTCCTCATCCTCGGTTCCAACCCTTCAGCCTGGGACGACTCCTGGTGGCCAACATCACTGGGAACAGCCCCGCCACCCACCGACCACGTACGCAACCTAGGGGTCATCCTTGACCCCACCCTCTCCATGACTAAGCAGGTCAACGCCGTTTCCTCATCCTGCTTCAACATCCTCCGAATGCTCCGCAGGATCTTCAAGTGGATCCCCACCGAAACAAGAAAAACAGTCACCCAGGCCCTCGTCACCAGCAGGCTGGATTACGGAAACGCCCTCTACACAGGAATGACGGCTAAGCTCCTGAGACGGCTGCAACGCATCCAGAACGCCTCTGCACGTCTTATCCTCGACATCCCCCGACGCAGCCACATCACACCCCACCTGAGAGACCTGCACTGGCTCCCTGTCAACAAGAGGATAACCTTCAAGCTCCTCACCCACGCACACAAAGCACTCCACAACTCCGGACCAGCCTACCTCAACAGACGACTCAGCTTCTACACCCCCACCCGCCAGCTCCGCTCGACCAGCCTCGCCCTCGCCACAGTCCCCCGCATCCGGAAAAGCGACCGCCGGCGGCAGATCCTTCTCCCACCTCGCCGCCAAGACCTGGAACACCCTCCCCACCAACCTCCGACAGACCCAAGACCTACTGGCCTTCAGAAGACTCCTCAAGACCTGGCTCGTCGATCAGTAGCAGCACCACCCCCCTCTTCCCCCAGCGCCTTGAGACCCTCGCGGGTATGTAGTGCGCTTTATAAGTGACATGATTGATTGATTGATTGATTAATTTACTATTCCCACTCCAGTCTAAAATAAATTGTGGTAGGTGCTGGACACTAAACCTAATTAATTTACTATTCCAACTCCAGTCTAAAATAAATTGGGGTAGGTGGTGGACACTAAACCTGATTAATTTACAACTCCAACTACAAATTTCTAAATTCAAAATAAAATTACTAAATTAAAACTTTTAAATTATAATAAATTTAAAATTTCTAGATTATTTTGTAAAACACTACCACCCTTATCCACTATGAACTCAACATTACACTCATAAAAATAATTTTAAAATTTCTAATTTAAATTTCAACATTAAAAATGTAAGAATGTAAATATTAAATTTTTGCAATTATTATTTATAAAACACTACCCACCATTATCCACTATAAACACCTCATCCCGCCCATAAAAATAAATATCTTAAATAACATTTCACACAATTTATTTTCAATTTACATTTTCAAATTATTTAAAAAATATTAAATATTTTTAATACACTCCCCACCCTTATCCCATATAATCCCAACATCCCACAGCAAAACTTATAAATTAAAATTCGAAATTCGAAATTCTAAAATTAAAAAGAAATATTATAGTGTTTGTAATTTAAAACATATATTTTTAAAACACTCCCCACCCTTAACCCCTATAAACCCAACATCCCGCTCCTAAAAATATATTTATAAAAAAATTCAAAATAAAAATATCTATTTACAATTTTAAATAAAATATATATATTTTTTTAATTTTAAACACTCCCCCCTTATTACATATAATCCCAACATCCCACATCAAAAATTCTAAAATAAAAATGGAAATTCTAAATTTAATAAAAATTATTATTTTTTTTTAATTTAAAACATATATTTTTAAAACACTCCCCACCCTTATCCCCTATAAACCCAACATCCAGCTCCTAAAATGAAATATCAAAATTGACAATATTTATTCATAATTTAAAATATAAAAAGTACAATTTAATAAAATTCCACAGCACATTTTTAAACACTAAGGGGCCGATTCCGATTCGGGCCGGAAATCTCTCCGACCGAGCTGGACTCAGAGAGATTTCCGACCGAATCGGACTCTGGCAGCCCGACCGAACGAGTACTATGCGCACGTATGCCATCGGACTCGAGTCGGTCGGACTCCCATTGAAGTCAATGGGAGCCGGTCGTACAACGCGTACGCGGGCTCCCATTGACTCAATGGGTGCGAGGCGATCAAGGCGCCCCTACAGCGAGTACGCATCGAGCGACTCGCGCCGTACACGCACAGGTAGGGGGACCCATGGGTCCCCCTGTATGCGACTCGCGCGGCTACGCGTACAGGGGGGTCCGACACGGACCCCCAAAGTACGTCTCCGACTGCTCTTTGGAGCCAGAGTGTGCGGCTCGGTCGGACTGCTCGCGGCGCGCATCATACTCACCCGGCCGGGGAACGTCTCCATTGCGCGGTGCGAGTCGAGTCCGAGCGAGTCGGTCGGTGCGGTTCGACCCGGGAACAAGTCGGTCGGAGCAGTCGGGACGCCCGGACGAAGTCGGTCGGCGAGTCGCATCGTACTCGCTCGGCTGGATGCGCGTACGAATCGGTCGGGCAATAGGGCTCCGAATCGGATCCGGTTAAGCCGAATCCGATTCGGAGCCTACCGGCCGAGATCGAATCGGCCCCTTAGAGGCCCATTAGGATGGCGGGCGGACTTCCGCCACCATGTTAAACCCTTTTCCGCCCGGTCGACTTGTCGACCAGGCGGAAAAGCGGCGGACGTTCTTCCCGTCCGCCGAGGTACCCCTGCCATACTAATATGGCGGGGGGTAAATGGGTGGCGGGCGGGGAAGGATGTAGGGCGGATCGCCTCCGC
Organism: Calotriton arnoldi; assembly: GCA_963921515.1. NCBI lineage: Eukaryota > Metazoa > Chordata > Amphibia > Caudata > Salamandridae > Calotriton > Calotriton arnoldi. The sequence goes on from CAWUFW010000624.1 coordinate 3,070,886, forward strand.
CATGCGGGCGGTGGCGATCCGCCCTACATCCTAATGGGCCCCTTATATACTATAAAAACTACTAAACACTAATAAAATTTACAAAATACTATACATTTATTCTTAACAAAACAAATATTAAAAATACAATACTACAACAATATTTTTACATAACGATATTTTCACAGTCGATATTGTTAACTTCGATATTTTTCTACACACTTAAATATTGATATTTTAAGCATCGATATACAAAACATCGATATTTTTTAACATCGATATATTAAACTCGATATTTTTGTATATCGATATTAAAAATTCAATATTTTGACTGCTCACCCCTTCCGAGTACATACTACAAAGGGGTTTTAGTTGCAGAATGCATAGACTAGGAGGAGAGACTGACAGTAGTAAGTGAGGGTACTACTGCATCTATCTGTCGGTGTGTTACACTATTGGCAGATTTCAAAAACTGGCTGCGGCCCTGCAGCAAATGGGGGAAACAAACAAGGTGACATAAAAGATTAACCCCCCCAGAAAAGATTGGCATCATATGTATTGAAAAACTATAAATGTATTACCCTAACAATTATAATCTAAGAAAAACCCACAACACCTCACCCACCCCTCCTCCCTAACCCCAACCAATGTCCAGTAGTAAATTAAATAAATGTCCATGGTGAAAGAAGTCCAAGAAAAAGTCAACCTCAAGGTTCCCCAACTAGTCCCAACATCCCACCCACCAAAAAAAAGATTAAAAAAGGGGCAAGACAAGAGTCCGACTGAGGTGATGATTAGCGGCGGGGGTGCCGGCTAGTCCTCGCCAGGACCTCCTCCAGCTTGGCCTCCAGGCGCGCCACCCTGAGGACCATGCGGCGACGAAAGTTCCTGCAGTAACAACAGGGGTGTGCAGCAGTAGATGTGGATGGGCGGTGGGTGGCTGCCAGAGCACGGCGCCGTACCACCGGAGGCACGGGGGCTGGCTGGGCCCCGGGGCATTGGAGGAAGAAGCTGCAGCTGCCGCCTCCTCCTCCGCCAGGACAACCAGCCGGCGATATTCGTCCCGGATGGCCTCCAGCTTCCTCTGCCGGGCCCTGGCCGCAACTCCTGCCTAGTGGGTTGGTATTGGGAAGGAGTAGCTATATCAAGAAAGGAAAAAAAAAGAAAATTGTAACCAATACTCTTAGCAAAACAGTAACAAAAAATTAAATTACACACATAAAAATTATAGTGGCACAGTAGTAGCACTAGCAGTTGTGGTATCCTCTCCTCCTCACTTCACTTCCTCTGCCCCTAAGATTTGGATGTGATGATAACACTTTCAGGCACTATGGAGTAGAGTAGAAGTATTATTTTTCTCTCTCTTGTTTAGCACAATTAATCTTGTAGGCAATGCATGCCAGCTCAGCCAGCTTGTGCCCCACAGACATACTTGTGTCGCAGACTCATGTACTTTACTGCTCTGCATGTGGGGCAGCTGTACTACACAATTATATATTTCCATTACGGCCATACTCTGTTAAATCAATGGCAAATGCTCAGAAAATTTCACTTTCACCCTGACTACACTACTGCAATAATATAAGGCACATGATGATGGTTAATGATGACATGCTTATGGATGTGGAGAAACGGGGGCACAACATCATGTCAATCACGTGATGATCAATGATGACATACTGAGTGATTTGTAAGTACTAGTTACTTACCATGCAGCCGATAGGCCACCCATGGCTGACACAGGGAGGGGACTGGAGCGGAAGTGGGCCTCGGAGTCAGAGGGAGGCGATTATGGGTAGGGTATAGTCATGCACAATATTATGTTGTGCTTAGTTGCAAACGACTGTGAGTACAACCTCAAAACTTTGAATCAAAAACCTTGCAAAAAAACAGTCCTTGTTCTTCCCAGGGCTTGTTTTTTCATTTACATTCAGTACATTTACATTCAGTGCATTGCTCTTCTAGCATTATTATTATTTTATTCATAGGGGCCGATTCCGATTCGGGCAGGAAATCTCTCCGACCGAGCCGGACCCAGAGAGATTTCCGACCGAATCGGACCCTAGCAGTCCGACCGAACGAGTACGATGCGTTCGCATGCTATCGGACTCGATTCGGTCGGACTCCCATTGAAGTCAATGGGAGCCGGTCGTACAACGCGTACGCGGGCTCCCATTGACTCAATGGGTGCGAGGCGAACAAGGGCGCCCCTATAGCGGAGTACGCGTCGAAGCGGGTCGCGCCGTGCACGCACAGGTAGGGGGACCCATGGGTCCCCCTGTGGGCGACTCGCCCGGCTAGTCGTACAGGGGGTCCGACACGGACCCCCAAAGTGCGGCTCCGACTGCTCTCTCGAGCCGGACGGGCGCGAGTCGGTCGGACTGCTTGCGGCGCGCATCGTACTTACCCGGCCGGGGAACGTCTCCATTGCGCGGTGCGGAGTCGTGTCGGTGCGAGTCGGTCGGAGTGGTTGGGTCCCGCGAAGCGAGTCGGTCGGCGATTTCGCGTACGTTCGCATCGTACTCGCTCGCCCGGACGCACGTCCGACTCGGTTGGAAACAGGGCGTCCGAATCGGATCCGGTAAAGCCGAATCCGATTCGGAGCCCTACCGGCCGAGATCGGAATCGACCCCTTAATCTTCTTCACCCTTGGCTTTGGTACTCTGTCACAGTTTAATTTTCTTTTACATTCTCTTCATCCAGTCTGACTCTGCTTTCACCTACTATGATACCATCCAGGCATCCATCCATCCAAACATGGCTATCATAAACCGGCTTTCACCGACACAAACAACATACATTTGTCATAGATATAATAAATAACCAATCACCACCCATGCCATGCGTCCTTGCTTGCCTTAGAGTTTGACCCCCCAAACCCCTCCGGAGGCTTCCTTTCACCCATACAGTTCACCCACCCAGACAGGTATCCTTTCTGCTTTCTCTTTCACCTTTCACCCATCCTTCAACTACCCATGCATCCTATTCCTATCATCTCCATCCGCCACCTATGCATCCCAGGGCCCCTTCCTTCACCCATGCATCCTTCTCTGCAGTCATACATGTCGTCTGACTGTTTGTCTTTGTCATAAAACTGTCTTTGCTGAGTTGAAGATAGAATATGCCATTAGTTACTCAACCCCGCCGCTAATGCTAATGTTTAAGTAAAGGGTGTCTTCTTCAACTGTTCAGTGTTCAAAACAACAACTTAGCCTCAGCAGAAGTACAGTGTACTAGTACTGACTGAGTGCTGTACACCCTTGCAGCGAGTGTATTCATCATTCTCAATAATTAAGGATATATGACTTACCACCGCCCACCACTGCTGCTGGCTCACCCCCTGTGGCTGCCATATCCGCTCCCTCCGGAGTGGCCTGGCCCTCTCCGCTCGCCCCGGCACTGGTGGTCGGTACGCCTGGGGAAAATAATCAAATTTTTTCAGATGCTTCTAAGTTCCAATCTCATTCCCAATCATCTCTCAGTCTCAACTCCAACAACCCCCTTTGACGGACCAATTAGTCTGCATTTATTCTTCTTATTAATGCATAGATGGACGCATGCATATGGCATACACCAAATTGGTTGGTTGCTATCCACTCACTATAAGAACTACAAAAGGTTGTACTAGGACTGAAGTCATGTGAGAGGATGCGTCATGCAGGCCGCTCGGCGCTAAATTACCAAATAATACTAACTAACTGCTACCACTATCTTATTGACCGGAGGAGACAGGACAGCCTGACAGGGCAAAGGAAAGGACTGGAGTCTTCCCTATCTGGATTACCTACCTAACTTAAATTCTCTAACCTAACCAGCCCAAGTGAGCGCAAAGTTGCAAACAAGTACAATTAGTTAGTAGCGCCGAGCACCTGTCTGGAAGTAACAATCACATAATATAAGATTTTTAAACATAGGTTACCTGCATGTAAGCAGCAGTAGCAGCATGTTTGCTATTTGCGGAAAAATAATATTCGCAATATAACACAGAACAGAAGAACACAAAGTAGTAATATTAAATAGCTACTCACCAAGCCCTGGGACCTCAACACCTAGCAGGTCCAGCAGGTCCTGCTCCCGGTCCAGGATATCGGACCACCGGTGCGCCAATTGGTTATGGGTGCGCCAGACCCAGCAGCAAAACACTGCCCGGCGCACCCTTCCCCACCGCCGGTGAAGCTCACGTACCCGGACCCAGGCCTGCCGCCTGCTGCCAGGGTTAAGGGGAGGTGGCGCTGCACAAAAAAAACCAGTGCGGTCACCTCCGCCTCACTGAATAGGCGCCGAGGCTGCACCCCTTGTGGGCGCCGCCTTCCACAAGGAAGGCGGTCGCAGCTCAGACTCCAGGTCTTGCCCTTACTCTTTGGCATGGTTCTGGGACAGGCGGGGGGCGGAAAAGAAATGGTAGGAGCTAAGAAAGTAAGTAAAAGAAATGAAAAAAGAGTGAAAAACGCAGTAAAAAACACCCAAAAGTAGGAAAAAACGCAAAATATAGAATCAGGAATAGAGAGGGATAGATAATAAATAAAATAGATCAAAAAAAAGTTTCTAGAAAGAAAGGATTAAAAAGATACAGGGAGGATAGAAAACCAGGCCCCAGAACCATAGCAAAAGTGAAAAACAAGATGGCCGCGCCCATTGGCGACCGCATGGGTAAGTTTGCGTGATATTTCCCCCGAGCATGCAAAAAGCGTCCCCGAACACGCAATACGCGTTCCCGAACAGGAAAAATGCATCGCGAACAGGCGGAAGAAGCAACTCCGCGCGCTCGCGGAACTTCACGAAGCTCGTGGAGTTTTTTTGCGACTTCGCAGAATTCTGCGTAGCGCGACTACACGAACTTCGCCCAGGGTTACTGTCAGGCATTTAACTAGGCCCCATTGATCCATCTCAATGATCATGCCTTTCACAGTAGCATCCCCTCTTTGCCTGACATATTCATTGATTGGTCTGTACTGCTCAAACAGACGTTCAAGCATGTAATAAATTGAGTTCCAACGTGTTGACACCTCCTGGATGAGTGCTTTTACTGGCATTCTATTATCACGTTGAATAATCCTCAGCTGCTTCCGGGCTTTAAAAGAACGGCTGAAATGTGTGAAGATTCTTCTGCAGGTGGTCAGTAAGTTGCTGACTCTGTCTTTTTTTTCCAGAAAGTCTTGAACAATGATGTTAATGCAGTGCGCCAAACACAGGACCCTAAAATAGCCACCATCAGCGATGGCCTTAACTGTATTACTGCCATTGTCCGTGACAACAATACCAATGTTAAGCCCTCCTGGTCGCAGCCAATCAAAGACCTTGCTGTCAAAGTCTTCCAAAAAATTTGTAGCAGTATGAGATTTCTCCATTGCGAATCTGGCTACAGTTGCATGTTTCCTTAGCGTCCTTAAAAATCTCAGCAGTGTCAACATCTGCTGCTGATATCTTTTCTCTAACCCCCACAAAAGAGATCCAGTGTGCAGTGATGCACATGTAATCAGTGGCTTGGCAACTGGTCCACATGTCTGTTGTCAGGTGGATAGTGTGAACAGCACTCTGCTGCAAAGCTTGTCCAAGCAATTCCAGCACGTCGTGATGTAGTGCTGGAACAGCAACCCTGGCGAAATAGGACCGGCTGGGAACCTTCAATTTTGGGCAGATGGCTGCCACAAATTCAAGAAAACCCACCCCTCCCACAAAAGAAAAAGGGAGGAAGTCCAGCGCTAACATTTTAGCCAGCTTTGCATTGTGCAAACGTGCCATTGGGTCGTTGCGTTTATACTGCCCCTCCAACCTAAACATGCTGAGAGTGGTAGGCTGGATTTTTTTCTTTTCTGGTGCCACAGATGCAGGTGACTTCTTGACGCCAGATGTTGGGCTCAATGCACGTTTTTTCACTGCGGTACTCTCTTGCCTTGGACCCCTTGGTGTCTCAGCCTGACTCTTGTGCCATTGCGATGTTACTGATGAAGATGTGGGCGGAACCACTGCACTGCTGGGGACAGGGCTGCTTTGTGTACCAGAGAAAATGTCTCCCTCTTGTTCACCTTCCACCGTGATCGGATCTTCTTCTTCATCCCCTCCACCAACAACACGTGCAGTTTTTTGGCCGCTAAGGTGCGCCTCCCACTGGATCAAGTGGTGTTTTCTCAGATGGACTGTTTGGCCTCCGGAACCATATTTTGTACCAAGCTTACCCCGACTAACACCTTGTCCACAAATGGAGCACATAGCAATGTTCACCTCCTTCCTGCTAACCGAAAAAAGTCCCAAACTGGGGAGGTCAATTTTCTGACGCTGCTGGTGCCACTTGCAATGTCGGAAGAACCGGTCGGTGGGCGTGACGTTTGACTCTGCAGTACCTACTTCTACTGAGGTGGTTGTGGTGGATGTAGGTCACTGCCGGGCCTTCACAAATATGGAAGCTGGAGGTGGTATTGGTGGTATCTGTGTTGGTGGTATCCGTGCCACATCCCTCACAGCAATTTGGGATGGGGGTAATGTCGGTATCCACTGGGACGGGACTTATGTCCATGAGGACTGGCTCATCATCATCCTCCTCTTCTACATCTACCTCCATAACTCTAAGGCTTTCTGGAACCTTCCTTTTCCCTAGCCTTGTCTTGTGGCGTGTCTCACTCTCAGACTGAGGTGGCTTCTAAGTGGCGTCTAGATCATCAGAAGGGGGGCTTTCAGAAGAAGTTGATGGACTAACCCTCCTTTCCCTTGCTGGGGATCTGGAAGACAATAGATCTTCTGAAAGAGTGGCTTGCTCTTCTTCCTCTGCAGGAAGCTCGATCTCCTGAACTGCCCCTACTTCGGGAGGAACAACTACTATTGGAGGAGGTGGTTGCGGCTGTTGTTGCCCACTTATCTGAGTTTCCTGCATTGATTTGGTACTACTTTGCGATAAGTCAATTTCAACATCACTGCTCGTCGGCGTTGGACTCGTGATTAGACTGGCTGCCTCTGCGGCAGACATGAGCTTGGGCCTAGGTTGGTGAGGTGGTTCCACTGATGCGGGGGATGCTGCTCCCAGCTTGCTCCTCGGACTCCGCTGCTGCAGGCAAAATTTTTGGTTTCCCAAAAACGGTCTTGGGCGACATACCGGTCTTGGTAAGTGGCAGTGCCTTCTTCTCACTGGCAACTTTCTTGGTACTGGACCTGGTACCTTTGTTTGGGGTCATCTTCAAGATGTCAGCAGCACGCAGTGGCACAAGTTGAAGAGATGTCTGTGGTCACACGTCACGTGATGTCGTGCGCAGCAGGATTTCTGTCTGGCAGTACAATGGGTGATGTTGTCTCCTCCTCTTTTGTGCACCTAAAAGCAAAGAAGCAAGAAGAACATCAGTGAAACGTGGCATTCATTGTTGTGGTTCAATTACTACTAGTACAAACAAACAAATATAATATATAACTTAGTGTGTGGTCACACTTGTTAGTGTTATTAATATTATTAAATGTATTTCCTCAGTTATTAAAAAAAACATAACAATACAGTGTAGCCATTTGTGAGACTTTGACAACAAGGACTTTCATGGCGTACTGTACACTCAGGAAGGATAGGAAAGAAGAAGAACAACAACAAAAATACAAATGTAACGGAACCAGTTTGGCATTGTGCATCACATGGAATGCAGCATTCAGGGAGCTGCAGCTGACATTGGATGGAAGCAATGAGCCAAGAGGAACAAAGGAAAGACATGCAGGCCTATGGCAAAAGCACACTAACTACCACCAAAAAATGGCCACCAGCCACATGGTCACTCACAACAAGCAGGAGGCCTGGAAAACATGAACTCAAGCAGGGCTATATTATGGACACAGACTTTATAAAATGGTCCCTGGCCACACGGGGAGGCTCAGCCAAGGCAAATGCTGCTGGCCCACTATTACAAACACACTCACACACTGGCCAGATAAAGGAGGCATGCTAAACAACACAGCTTTAATGCAACAATGCCAAAATGAAAATCCACAGGGCTAAAAAAAGTTTGCAAGTTATACAACAACCACAAACATCCAACAAAGGCATTTATTTAGCACACATGAAAAAAAGTGAAATACCAAAAAAAAACACATTTTGCAATTCAATCCAATGCCATCCATGCCCTAAATGATGTTTAAATTCAACAGACACCACAGAAACAGTTGCTTCATGCACCAATGAGTAGCTTTGGGCCTATTTTTTGGAAAACCCATTGGTGGACTAGGCCGCATAGTGAATCAATTCAAATCAATAATATTGCAAATTTAATAGAAAATGTAGTGAACTGTGCTGCATTTTTTGCTGGATAAAAGAAGAGAAAATTGCATGCAAAACAACAACAAGTCATGACCACCACAAAGAAGGCTTGCAGGCCTAATGCAGAAGAACACTGGCTGCCTTCACAAAATGTCCACAAGCCACTTGACCAGGCCACCACAACAACAAGAAAGGGAAGACAGACAATGCAGGCCTATGGCAAAAGCACACTGGCTGCCTTGACGAAATGGCCGCCAGCCACATGGCCAGGCCACAACAACAACAAAGGGAAGACAGACAATGCAGGCCTTTGGCAAAATCACACTGGCTGCCTTCACAAAATGACCTACAGCCTCATGGCCAGTCTACTACAACAAGAAGCAGTAAGCCAAGAGGAACAAAGGAAAGACATGCAGGCCTATGGCAAAAGCACACTAACTACCACCAAAAAATGGCCACCAGCCACATGGTCACTCAAAACAAGCAGGAGGCCTGGAAAACAATGAACTCAAGCAGGCCTATATTATGGACACAGACTTTACAAAATGACCCCTGGCCACACGGGGAGGCTCAGCCAAGGCAAATGCTGCTGCCCTACTACTAGAAACACACTCACAAACTGGCCAGACAAAGGCGGCATGCTAAACAACAATGCCAAAACGAAAATCCACAGGGCTAAAAAAGGTTTGAAAGTTACACAACAACCACACACATCCAACAAAGGCATTTATTTAGCACACATGAAAAAAAGTGAAATACCAAAAAAAAAACATTTTGCAATTCAATCCGATGCCATCCATGCCCTAAATGATGTTTAAATTCAACAGACACCACAGAAACAGTTGCTTCATACACTCATGAGTAGCTCTGGGCCTACTGGCAGAAAGGCCTATTGGCAGACTACTGGGCTAGTGAATTAAATAAATATTGCAAATTGATTTCAAAAGTTGGAGAAAATGTAGTGAACTCTGCAACATATTTCCTTTATAAAAGAAGAAAAATTACTTACAAAGAAACAACTAGGCCCCTACTAAAACTAAAGGCCACCCACCACAATAAATTTTAAAAAAACGATGAAGTACAAAAGAATTTAGGTGCCACGCCCCAATCAAAGAAACAACACCAATTTTCCAACTTACTTGTGAAATCTCAAATTCAAAAGTCCTCAAATCCAATCATATACGATGCAGCAGCCACAAAGAGGGATCCTTCCAGGTCCAAATCCAAATGAAAAATGAACAGGAGATGGACAAAGCACTGGGAGGAGCCTGCTGGACAACAACAGGAAGTTGGAGACTCTGGGGCACTTCCTTCCTCTTAAAAAAAAAAGTAAAAAAAGAAAAAGGACTCCTTGCACAAAAAAGGACAGCCAAATGTCAATCTGAGGAGTTTTTTTAATCCAAATCGTCATTTTGAGAAGGTTTTGATGCTGCTCGGGAGAGAACCTTTGCCAGATTGCAGATTCTGCGGGATCGGGATCGCGTTCTTCACAAAACTTCCTTCGGAAGTCTGATGGCTGAATGACATGTTCGCGATCGCACACTCTCGCAGGACCGTGCGGCCGGCTACCAAATCTCGTGGCACTCGCGAACGGATGGGAAATCTCGTCGGCGATCGTAGGCATCCGGTAAGTCACTCCTGCGCATGCGAAAATGCATTTTGGGTGCGCGAAAACAAAAAAAAACTCTGCTCCGTTACGGAGTGTGGAGTTTTCTGGCAACTCAGCGTTCTACGCGGAACGCGGAGTTGCCAAAAATCCACAAACTCCGCGAGCGCAGCAGAGTTTTATGAACAGGGATAGACATGACCCACTTAACCCAGCGAGCGAGGGTTGGGGACGACACAGGTTTATGGGATTTCCTAAATGAATGAATGAGTTTTTTATATAGCGCAACGTTCACTCCAAGGAGTATCTTGGCGCTGTATGCGGAAAGGGAGAGCACCTACCAGGAGAAGGAGCTGGCACAGACTTAGATAATAGAGATTCAGAGGAAAGACCAGGCGATATTATCTGGAATGCCAAAAATCCATGTTTTTAAGGACTTCCTGAAGTTGAGTTCAGTTTGTGTGAGATAAGAAGTTGGGAGTTCCAGGACGTTCTGAGATCAATTGTCTTCTGCTCATAAACTTTGAGACATTGGCCAACGCAGAGCTTGGGATGATCTGGAAATCAAGGATAAAAAACGGACAACAAATTTGTCTTAGTACATCTGCGAACAGTAAAGTGTACACCTGTTGGAGTAAATTGTCAAGAAGAAATATCTAAGGCTCTAACATCAGACAAACATTTAATGGAAATCAAACACAAAAGCATGGTAGGTTTTGCTGATAACATTTTCAAAGGAAGGTTAGCATTGTCAGTCCATGAAAGAAACAATTTCAAAACTACATTTGTATCCTATAATGTACTGTACTTAGGAATAAGAGGATTACAAAATGTTAGTCCCTTCAACAGTGGACACATGAGAGGATGTTCTCCCACAGGTTTTCCATTGATGTATGGGTTATTAGTAGAGATGGCCGATCTGTAAAGATTGATAATATGATATGTTTTGCCACTGCTAGCTTCAGTAGCCAAGAAATTCACTATGTAGGCGATATCCACTGAAAAGGGATCAATGGATTTTTCCACACACCAGCTTGTCCATAAAGACCTAGCTGAATTGTAAGGCTTTTGTATTTTTTCGGGCCCTGTATTTGTTAGTGTAGTCAGAAACCTCTGGCAAAATTAGCGGGAAAGATTGGGAGACTCTGTTATCTTCCAGGCTGAAAGAATGAGGGAGTTGACTAGAACCAGATTATGTGGAAGACCCGAGGGATCTAAGATGAGGTCTGTAAAGGAAGGAAGAAGAATCAGAAAATCCATTGCCAATTCCAGTAAGTGGGGTAACCACACCTGTGAGGGAGAAGGGAGCTACCAAAACAAGAGTTGCCTGTTGACATCTGACCTGAGCTAAGACCCTGCTTATCATAAAAAAGGGAGGAAAAGCGTAAATGATTGATTTGAACCAGTCCTGAAGGAAAGCATCTGAAGCTAAGGCCAAAGTATCTGGGCACCAACTGAAGAAATGAGGAAGCTGACAATTCAGTCTGGGGGCGAACAGGTCTATCTTAAAAGGACCCCATTCTATGAGCAAAGACCTGAAGGGTGAAGTTTCCAATCTCTGGCATCTCAAACCTGTCAAGAATACCAGTCTGCTACCCAGTTGAAATCTCCTGGCAAGTATTCTGCATGTACAGAAATTTAGTTCAGAAGGTAGAATTCCCAAAACCTTTTCACCAGTTCCACTAAAGGCTTTCACCTGGTGGCACCTAGGTGATTGATATTCGAACCGTGAAAATGTTGTCCATTCGAAGAATGGTGCAGTGCAATCAGTGTTATGCTAGGCTTCTGATTGCAAAGGAGACTGCAAGTATCTCTAAACAACTAATGTGCAACTTGGACTCCTCTAGAGACCATGTACCTCCAGTGAATATTGGTCCACAACAGGCGTCCCATCCCGATCTGCTTGCATCTAATTCTAATACAAGCTCGGGCTGAGGTAAAAATAGTCTTGCCGTTCCAGGCGTCTAAATGGTCTATCTATCATTGAAGTTATAGTCTTGACTCTTGGGGGCCGATTCCGATTCGGGCCGGAAAACATACCGACCGACTCGGTACGGGAATGTTGTCCGACCGACACTTACCGGCGCTGCCCGATCCGCGTAGTACGATGAAATGCATGTGAATTACGACTGACTCGTACGGAACACAAGCCGAACGACCGAACCGCACGGAAACCAGCTATCCGGCCGGGAAACTACGCGAATCGAACCGACCGACACTCACCAGGAATGAACCCGACAGAAACGTACCCGCGAACTCCGACCCGCGCAGTACGATGCAATGCGTGTAAAACCAGACCAAGTAGCACGGAGCCCAAGCCGTACGACCGACACGCATACAAAACCGAGCCGAAGCAACCCAATACTCCGCAACCGACACGTACACCGCACATGAAACCCATCAGGAACACAGCTTGAAAGACTCGGAGAAGCCCGCACGAGCCAACTGCAGCGTCCTACTCGGTCAGAAGAACGTCTCCTACATGCCTAAAAACACAAAGGAAAAAATACAAAAAAAGGGCCAAACAAGCAATGACAAAGTCAATAAATACAGGGGGAAAAAACATGGAACAAGGACACACCCCCAACTCCACCCATATAAAGGCCACAAATCCATACCATGATCCTTTCCAAATTCAACTGACCTGCCAGCACAGAACACCATCAGACAGCAACCACAGACACACTCACAACTCATCCATCACACAAGCCACACACCATTAGCACCTCCCAAATACCACCCTCACATACACCCAGCAAAACCTACACTCACCCACCCTCACTTGCACACTCACACACACTTCAATCCCCACCACCACCCATCCTCAGGGTAGAGCCACAGTTGTTTGGTACATTGGTCCAACAGACCCCCATGTCGCAGAAAACCAAGATGTGGGAGAGGATCGTCGACAGGGTGAACGCACAATCACCATGTTTGCGCACAAAGGAAGACATCCAGAACAGGTGGTATGATGTGCGCAGGAGGGTCAAGGACCTACTCAAGAAGGATTACGCCTTGAGTAATCGCACCGGCAGTGGCCCTCCTGCCAAACCAGTATACCTCAGGCCCTGGGAGGAGAAGGTGCGGGCCATCCTACCACCAGTGAGCGTATATGGACTATCAAACATCCCAGAGCCTGGTGAGTACACAACCAATATACACAATATTGTGTGACAATACACACACATCACTGTCAAGGGGATAGTCAAACCATGCACCCTTAGCAAATCCACAGCAACCAAAAGATAATCATCCCAAGATGTGTATGTTAGTTATATAAACACAATACATGCCATCTCATAGTGATATGTAACTGTGTCATGACATGTACAAACCTAACAACAAATAGAGCAAGGCAGTGGCACAAATCTAACCACCAAACACAGTCAGATATTTTGCCACCACTAGAACACCACCTCACAGGGAAGCTCACTGAAATGAAGGAATTCTGTGTATGCTGGTGAAGTGAGTGTAGCCAATAGCATGATGGGAGTTGTAGTCACAGACATTGGTCACCCTCACAATTGGCCCATCAACACCACTCTGAACCATGCTCACATCACAGGGAGTGGAAAAGAACTGACAAGATGGCTGACACTGGGTACTGCTGTGGGGAGCACAAGGCCTTGCTGGGAACTGTGCAACAACCAACAGCAGGACACCACTGACTGACATCCTGAAAGCCAACTTGCACTCCCTGCAATGGAAGCACGTTCCATGGTGGGATATCTGGCTGGGTGGGAAGGAGGACTGACAGCTCTGACCATAGTTACCAGCAGCTTTTCTCACACACCCCTTAACACAAACTCCACACAACTCACCTGGGAGAATGCAATGCCTCACACTCTAATTAAATATCCCACAAAGAACAACCACACTGGGTTATGCTGTGTGAAGCACAGGGATACTTTTGTGACTTGTAGCCAAACAAACGCCAGGACAACACTGTCAGCCATCCTGTCAGCACAGGCACACTACCCCACAGGGAAGCAGAGTCAAAAGGAAGGAAGTATGGGCATGCTGGGAAAGGGGGTGTAGGCAATAGCAAGATGGGAGTGGTAGTCACAGCTCAACATCCCCCACCCACATGGCCCAGCAAGCTCACACTGAAGCATGCACACCTCACAGGGAGTGAAAATCCACTTCAAAGATGTCTGACAATGGTGCTCTGTTGTGGGAGTACCAGGCCCTGCTGGGAACTGGGCACCAACCAACAGCAGGACACCACTGACTGACATCCTGAGAGTCAACCTGCACCCACTGCAAGGGTGGCATGCTTCATGCTGGGATAACTGGGCTGGGGGGAGAAGGAAGTCCGGATGTCAACCAAATACCACCAATTCTGGTCATGCACACACCTCAACATCCACATTGAAATGCATCAGGTTGGCAGGACAATGAGCCACACCAATATCAACCTCTGACTGTGACAACTTAGGACAATGCAATGTACAGGGCCGCATCCAGAGGTACAGTCACAACTGTCAGGTGTTTGAACCATTGATGCCTGCAGAAACATAACATACATTGTGTGTCTCTTCCAAAAACAGATGATGATGGGGAAACAGCAGCAGATGAGGAGGAGTCCCTGTCCCAGGCTCCGGGGGACCCTGAGCTCTCTGGTGTGGAACTGCCTCTGCCCTCATCGGATGGCGAAGACCAACCTGGCACCTCCGGTGTGAGTCATCATGCAGCACCAGCAGGACCACCATCTGCACCCCCTGCACCCATTCCTCCAACATCTGCCAACACACAGACCACCCCCGCCGACACGGACAGACCAAGGACACTGAATGACAACAGCACAGGGACCACAGCCCACTGTGAAGCAACGGACAACAACCCCAGTACCAACCCCCAAGGGGGCCGAGGGTCACCTGTGCGTGCCACGGCAGCTCCCACACGTGTGGCCAGGGGTGGTGGGAGGGGTGGTAGGCAGAGGTCGCTGTTTGCAGAGGGGTCTGGACTGCATGATGACCCACAACTGGCATGCATTGCTGATGAGTACCAGAATAGCACCGGAGAGGTCAGCCAGGTAGTGGGGATCCTCAAGGACATTCAACAGCAGCAGGCTGCCCATCATGCCTGCTTGGACTCCCACATGTCCCGTGTGGAGACACACATGTCCCGTGTGGAGACACACATGTCTGGCATGGAGTCCAAGTGGGACACATTGGAAGAACTGACAGCGGTGCAGAGGGACATATTGACATGCCTCCGCCAGATTAGCACCAACATGTCCACACCTCCCTGTGTGCCCACAACATCTGGTGCCGCAACAACTGCAACTGCCACAGGGAGGGAGGATGACTCTGGTGGAGAGTCCTCTGCACCGCAGCGGCCTGCACGTGAGGGTCCCCCAGAAAGAAGAGGGGTCGTCCGAGGAAGGACAACTGAGAGGCCGATGGCCATGTACATCCCCCAGGAACCCACCACCTGTTCTGGAAATTCTCCTTTGTGTGCAAACTGTTCACCCTGTCGAATGCAACACAACTCTCCCACATGACATGGGGAGTTTAAGTTGGACTAATGTATCAGATGACTGTGGACTTTACTCAGGACATTTCTGCTACCAACACTTCCAACTCATCTGGAAACTTTGGATTCCAATACCAATGTACAGCACCCACCATCCTGTGCACTATCCTCACACATGTATGTAAATAAACTCACTAATACACCATACTTGCCTCTGTTGTGATTCCAACGCTGTTTTTGTCATAGAGATGATGATCTGCTAAATGACACTATGCATGCTAACTGCCACAGCAAGTTCAACACCGTCATGTGAGTCATGGCGACGTGACACATATGAGGGAGACACACCACTATTGCTACACAACACATAGACACCAGGGCCATCTGACTCATCGCCTACACTGATGTTGCCAGGAAATACAGTGGAATGCACAGACACCACACCTATTCAGAGTCTGTGTTAACTAGCCCACAGGTGCAGGAAGCAAATGTCAGTCAGATGTGTGACCACAGACAACGCACATCCCAAAGTGAAGCACAGGTTTATTACACATTTGTAACATGTTGTTTCCACTACAAATGCAAGGTAATCCCACGTGGCAGTGGCCACACAGTCAAAAAGTGTAGAAGAAATAAAGTCCAGGGGTGTGTGGCACATGTAGTGAAACGACTGCTGCCACCCTGAAAGCTGAATCATGGTGTCGGGGGATCCAAGTTGACCAAACAACTCTGTAAGCACCCTGTGAAGGACAGACATGACACAGTCAAAAGCACTGAAGAACAGGACAGAACTGCGATACTCATGCCCAATACATGTCACAAGATACCTACACAAAACCAAGTTAGCATGTCAACACTGTTGGGGAGTACAGACTACATGTAAGGACACATCGCTGCACGCATCCAGTCAAGTAGCACATGGCCACACTCAAACAGCACCAGAGCACCACCCACACATATCATGCAAACTCACATCATTGACATGACCATCTCTGGATACTCACATTCAGCTGAAGAAGTTGGTGATGAGCTGTGTGCGGACATCACCTCATCATCATCATCATCACTGGCATCGTGGCCCAGGCCAGGATCCTCCACAGGTGGCGGATGTTGGTCATCGTCATCCAGGATGAGCGGCAACTCCTTCCGCACTGCCAGGTTGTGTAGCATGCAGCAGACGATGACAATCTTGCACACCTTTGCTGGGGCATATGGGAGGGCCCTCCTGTCTTGTCTAGGCAGCGGAAGCGGCTCTTCAGGAGACCAAATGTCCGCTCGATCACTCTCCTGGTCCGACCATGTGCCTCATTGTAGCGCATCTGGGCTGGTGTCACAGGGTTCCTGAGGGGTGTCAGCAACCACGACATGTTGGGGTATCCGGAGTCACCTACAGACAGACAATTGCACATTAGCTGAGTTGGAAAAGAGGGCGGAATACAACATAGCAGAACACACACAATGGTATAAAGTCAGTACACACCGACAAGCCAGGCACGCTGGTTCTGCATCTGTGACATCATCCTCGGGATGCGACTACTCCTCATCACGTAGGCATCGTGTGCCGAACCGGGGAAACGGGCACACACATGTGAGATGCTCATATCTGCAAGACATACCACCAGAGCATTGATCGAATGATAATGTTTCCTGTTCCTGTATGCCTGCTCATGTGCCTGTGGTGGTACCAAAGCCACATGTGTCCCATCAATGGAGCCAATGACATGTGGCATCCTCCCCAGGGCATAGAAGTCACTCTTGACGTCAGTGAGTTGTTGACGTTTAGGAAATAGATGTACTGGTTCAGGTATCTCAACATTGCCTCCAAAACATCGCGTAGCACACGGCTGAACATGGTCTGTGACATCCCACCAGCAGATGCCACAGTGTGTTGAAAGGTACCGGTGGCAAAGAAGTGTAGGGCTGCCATCACCTTCACCTTGGGGGTCAGCGCTGCAGGGTATGGCCGGCCAGGTTGCAAATGTGGGCCAACCGCACCGCCAATTCCTCAATCAGCGCCCTGTTGAAGCGGTACCGTCGGATGCAGTCACGTTCCACCATCGTTGCAAGGTCAGGGAATGGTCTATGGACAGCTGGTGCCCTGCAGTGCATAGGTGAAGAAAGAAAGATTGTCAGTCACCCCACATATGTGCCATTGACCATACTCAATATCACATGATACATCATTACGAGACACAAGTACCTGATGTGTGTGCCGTTCTGTATGGACATATATGGCACCTACATGGCCAACATCTAACATCACAGTTCAACATGTGTTGACAACAAGTTCCAGGTTGTGCTATGGGAAATCATTAGGCTGTGTCACAGTACCCATTTACTGCTGTCACGTTCCAAACACACACCACAGTGACATGTCAGGACAGATGTGCCACAGGCATCACAGCTCATTGACAGGTAGATTCCCAGGGACCCTGTATTGCCACATGGCCACTGGCATGACATGGCGTATCATGTACACGTCAGCAAAACAACCATGACTCCCACAGGTAGTGGCCCCTGTTGCCTCTGCAGGACAGACATGGACGTCTGTGACACACACACGCACAACATCAAAGTCCATGCACAAACAACGTGGATGTGGAGACTGTCTCCCATTGTGCACATGGAATCAGAGACATCGGAAACACAACATGCACACAGACTGTGGAGGGCCATCACTATTGTGGCAATGGGTCACCCTGTGACGTACATACCTTCCCACATGGGACTCAGGGGGTATGTGACATGACATACACATACACAACCTGGAAATGTGACCATGCCACATGCTCTGAAATGAACAGTTGCACATCACAGTGGTCATGTGCACAACACACAAAGGATTCTGTCCCCATGAACACGTGCACAGCCTGGGAGTGGCTGCCCCCAAGTGCCACCCAAAAAACCACATGTTGACCCCCATACACAGAAAAGGTAATGCAGCCTTACATGCCTTAAGATACATTGTGGACAGGCTGTGGTGTTGTAGGTGTGCCCCTGAGTCCCTGGCAAGTAAATGTGGCTGGCATACGTTCACCAGTGACAAGCATGGTGACATATGCGAGTGACTTGTACAGGGACGCGTCGTACAGCAATGGACCGATCCTTGTGCACGCATTGGCCATTGCATATGATATGAGCGGATACGCGTTGTACAGCAATGGACCGATCGGTGCGCACGCATTGGACATTGCATATGATGTGAGCGGAGACGCGTTGTACAGCAATGGACCGATCGGTGCGCACGCATTGGACATTGCATATGATGTGAGCGGAGACGCGTTGTACAGCAATGGACCGATCGGTGTGCACGCATTGGACATTGCATATGATGTGAGCGGATACGCGTTGTACAGCAATGGACCGATCGGTGCGCACGCATTGGCCATTGCATATGATGTGAGCGAATACGCGTTGTACAGCAATGGACCGATCGGTGCGCACGCATTGGACATTGCATATGATGTGAGCGGATACGCGTTGTACAGCAATGGACCGATCGGTGCGCACGCATTGGACATTGCATATGATGTGAGTGGATACGCGTTGTACAGCAATGGACCGATCGGTGCGCACGCATTGGCCATTGCATATGATGTGAGTGAATACGCGTTGTACAGACTGGACCGATCGGTGCGCACGCATTGGACATTGCATATGATGTGAGCGGATACGCGTTGTACAGCAATGGACCGATCGGTGCGCACGCATTGGACATTGCATATGATGTGAACGGATACGTGTTGTTTTTCAAAATACGCGTTGTACAGCAATGGACCGATCGGTGCGCATGCATTGGCTATGGCCTGACATGGTAACAGACGCGTTTTCGAACCTTTAACGAGTCGGATGCAGTGAATTCAGTTGGCCACCCACAACAATGTTGCAAATTAATGGGTGTCATGAAGTTGAACTTTTGAAGGATGCTGTGGGCGTGTATAAGTGGTGCAATTCCATGGATTGGCCAGATTCAGAAGATACAAGCGACTTGGACCTATCACTTTGGACACATGGGACAGTATCTGCCTCTGCAGCACACATATAATGCTGGCTGTTCCCCTGAGAGCTCACTTGCCTGCACTACATGCTCCAGGACGACATCTGCCACTACCACTGCTGCTGTCTCTGCATCCTCTGGCTACTGCAATGGCACGTACTGTGGATAGAGCCCCAGCCTTCAGCACTGAGGAGAACCAGGCCCTGCTGGACAGCCTCCTTCCACAGTACAGCAAGCTCTATGGGAAACCAGGGGAGCAGGTGAGTGTGCTGTCCACTGCCTTACTAATTGTGCATGTTGTCTGACTAGCAAGACGTACAGTGTGTACACCAGTGGCTAGCATGCTCACTGAGTAGTTGTCACCCCCAAAGTGTGTAGTCACATGCACTGAACAGGTATAGTGCAGTAACAGTGCATTCCAACAAGGTTTTACTTCCCAGGCAATGATACCATTTAGTAACTGCTGGCAAACTGTTCATAGTCATAGTTGCACTACCTGTGTAGATCATATGTCCCTGTGATTGAGACATGTATATCCAACTGTGTGATGCATGGAAATGTTGCATGTGTAGTAATGGCCTTTTCACTTTGTCATCCTCACAGGTTGATGCCCACCAGAAGCAGGAGATCTGGCTGACCATCGTCCGGGCAGTACGATCTGTGGGGGTCTACAGGCGCAGGATCCGCAACTGCCAGAAGAGGTGGCAGGACCTTCGGGGCTGGACCCGGAGGATCGCAAGGGTCCAGCTGAAGCTGTCGCCTCCTCGCAGGAGGGGCGGACACCGGACCCTGACCCCCACATGCTCCGGATCCTGGCGGTGGTCTTCCCTGACCTGGATGGGCAGCTGAAGGCCAGACAGCAGCAAGGAGGGGGAAAGTGCTAGCCTCAACTGTGTACTATGACTGACATGCTCTATGCACTCCTATAGCCTGGTTCCACTTCCACAGTACAACTGTCATGTCATCCTGGACTCATGTCCCTCACTTGTGTCATGCCCCCTCCTCATCTGATAAACAGGTGTGGCCCTTACAGTCTGTGACTTAGGTCACTTGGGTACTGTGTACTTGCAGTTACCTGTGGTTCAAGTTGGGGACAGCATCAGTTACAGGAACTTTGTGGTGGGCTGTATGGGTGGTACAATTGCTCACATTGTCTGTGATCTGACACGTACTCTGGGTATGGCTTTAATATGTGTTCCAATTGCTGCTCTGACTTACCACATGTCTGGGGTATGTGCCACACACCCATGCTGCTGCAGAGACCAAGGTATGGGCCTCAGAAGTATGTACATCATGTGTGTGACACATGCATAGCCACCAGCCTATTGTTCAGGGTAAAACCATGTTGCACATGGACCAGGACTGTAATGCCTACTCCGTACATCGAAGGCACTCTGTTCTCCCACTCCCGTGTGTCAGCATACATATTGGGCATTGTGAAGAGTGCACTCAGGTGTGTGCCTCTGTGTCACCGTGGTGTGGCCTTGCTATTTGAACTCCTGGAGTGTTTAACAATTTGGGGTGGCCAGCCATCTGAGTTATGACTATGGGATCTGCACATAGGTCAATGCATAGGTCTCTGATCCCTTGACTGTGCACAATGTTGATATGAAACATTGAGGTGCCGGCAGCTTTGGTTCATTCTCATCAGACGGTGAAGTGCTCATGTGTATGGATTTGTGTTTGCAGTCACTCAAATGTCTCATTTGATTGACGTGGGATCATCTCAGTCCTCATGATGTGGGTGGCCAGGGGTGCACATGTCAGCTACAGGGCTTACATTTCTAAAAATCCCCTGATTGTGACACAGTGCAGACTGGTGTTGTGTGTATGCACTGCCCCTGTGACAGGAGACAGTTATGACGGAGGACCGATGTGAGGCATTGACCCGGAGTGGTTCTTTGGAGTAAGTGTGACGATAAGACCACGGTCCCACAGAGGATCCTGGGTTCAGAGTCCACATCCTTGTGAACCTCGTAGTAAGGAGTCCATCTTGCGAACAGCTTACCCCAGAGTGAAGCAATAGCGGATATTGTCCAGTCTAAGTACTCGCTGAACGGTAATAAATACCCTATTTCAGGGTCTGCATCAACAAAACAAGGGACCAACACCCGTGATGAATGCCAGAGTGATCCTTTTGGACACATAGAATTGGCAGAAACATGTTGATATTCGGCAGCAGGGGTATAGAGGCGTTTACCTCCACACGGAATACCCTATTATTTTATTTTTAATCCTACCAAGGGGTGACCAGGAATAAAGAATGATTATGGTTGCCCTTTAGGTAGTTTTAACTATATGTGTCTGCACTGGTTTGGATCACCATTCTGAAGGGAATATTCCTTCCTATGTTTGTCATTGTCGTATATGTTCTTTTATATATACTGTGTCTTCACCACTAATCTTCATCCACACAAAAGATTATTTGCGCTCTCACTCAGCGTGTTGGTCTGCACCTGGGTGTTTGATGCGGCCCTATGATGAAGCATGATCACTGCAAAGTGTGTGAGAGCGCAGTATTAAGACATTTGTTGTCTTTCCCTGTTTCTTGTTGTCTTTGTAATAATGACTAGTGGTCGAGTGTATGTAGGAGGTTTTGTGGAGTTCAGCACCTCCGGCAAGTTTCGTTGTGTTTAGTCCTTCTCTGTTGTGTGAGATTACAGGAGACAGTTATGACTGACTTGCCAGACAGGCCTGTGCCATGACATTCCAATCGCAAAGGGTGATCCAGCAGTGGTGTGATATGTCCTGCATGCACACCATTGTTGCATTGTCTATCAGGACATGAGGACATCATTGTGTCTGGTGATGGAACCAAAACCCGCATATCAACAGAGACTTTGCCCATCACTTTTCCTGACACATGTACTGAGTCAGTGGCAGGAGATGGCATGTGTTTGGAGTGACACATTTCCATATGTACTCTTGGATGTCCAACAACTGTGTATGTGGTGCATGTGTGCACATGTGATTAGTCGCATACAACAGGCAGCAGACAGATGGGTGCATGGACAGGTAGGATATGTGTGGCATGACTGACTGTCAGGCAGACAATGGGCTTCTTCAAATCAGTGTCAGCACTAATTGCAATGTCTAGCAAATGATGGCAGGGCTTGCTCTGTGATGTGCTGTACTTACTGTGGTGTGTGTGGTCAGTACAGGTGACTAATGTTGCTCTGTTTATCCTGATTGTTTGCAGATACATACACGGCCACAGGAGGAGACAGCTCCACGGACCAAGAGGAGCGGCAGAGCCAGACTGGGTCCACTGCATGGGAGACCGAGGGACCCAGTGGCACGGAGGGTGAGGGGAGCCACACTGAGGATACCTCAGCTACGACCACCTCGGCTGGGGAAAACAGCATCTCCAGTGAGGACTCCCTTGTGGAGGCGGGTGTCAGCAGACCAGAGGCAACGTCAAGCAAGTCTGTCCCTGCCACCACCACCATCTCCACCCTCCCATCTGCTCCCATCCCACATGTCCGTGGAGGCTCCCGTGTAGGGGAGCGTGTCTCCTTCATGCCAGGCACCGCACCCCTGCCTCTGTCCCCCTGCTGCCCTGAGTGTGGAGTCTGTGGACTTGCTGAAACAGATCCATGTAGGGCAGACATCAATTCTGAGTGTCCTCCATGCACACACGGGTCTTTTGACACAACTGGTGTCATTCATGGAGGGCATGTCATCTGGCAGGTCTGCCCTACATCGGACCAATCAGTCCATGGCCTCCTCACTGATGGCAGCAGTGTCCCTCCTGCAACAGTCCCTCGCCCCTCCTACCTCTGCCCCATCCACAATACCCAGCACCCTACCTGTCCCAAGCACATACACACCGGCACGCACCAGCACAGACACAAGCAGCACACAGACACACACACCAAAATCCAGACGCACACGCACGCACAGTCAGGGGACTGATACCTCACTCACAGGGGATGGGGCCCAGACACACACACACACGCATCCATGAGCACTACGCAGTCCTCAGATGCCTCTCCCTCCAAAAGCCCTTCCCTTGCCTCACCTGCAAACCCCCCTCCCAGAAGCCCTTCCTCTGTGAGCTTGGCCTCGTCCCCACAGATACACCTGAGACGAAGTCCAGGCAGAAGAGGCGACCACCACACACAGAGGGGAGTGCCCCTCACACCCGGACACCCTTCCCCAGGCACAGGCAGACAGAGGACCCCATTCGAAAGTCCCCCGGACCAGGAAGGGCAAGACCCCACCACCACCACCACGCAGCTCCACCACACAGTCTCTCTCCTCCATCCCCCAGGCCACCACTGCACAGGTTCCACCGCCACACCCTGCCCCAGGTTCTCCCACACACCGATACCGCATCCCCAAACTGCTTAGGCCCTCCCCCTACCACTTGCTCTTCCACCCCCAAACCAGACGCTCTGCCTGTTTGTGCCACTGGTGTGGAGACCGGGTCCCCCCTCTGTCCTGCCCACCTCATCTGCCCCCCTTCCACTCCCTTGGAGTTGTGCACTGCAGTGGAGTCCACAACCACCCCGTCTGACTCGGGCACTGCAGTGGGGACCCAGTCCACTCCATCTGACCGGCCCACTGCAGTGGTTGCAGCACCCACAACATCTGAGTTGTGCCCTACAGTGGTGCCGGCCCCCACTGAGTCAGACACCTCCACTGCAGTTGCCGGTGACACTCCTGCACCCACCACCCCTTCACTGCCTCCTTCTGGCATCCCCTGATCCTGTCCCTGCGGTGCCTGGCCTGCCCCTTGTATGCCCCTCCGAGGGGATGTCCCCTGTCCGTAGCAGTGCAGGCAAGCAATGGGTGACAAGTTGTCACGTATCACCCTGTTGGGACTGTGTATTTGGACTGGCCATTGGCCTTAGTTTCTTTTGGACTTCAAATTTTAATTTAACATTTGCTGAATAAAGCCTCTTTTTGTTTAATTGTGGTTTTTCTTTGGATGTACATGATGTAGATGAGTATCATCATGCATTTGCAGTTGTAATAGTGTTCAGATCAGGAAAATGAAGTGTTGCTGTGATGGACTCCATGTGGTCCATGGGATATGTGTCCTAATGTAGTCTGGATCTATAGCATCCTTTGCTGCAGTCTGAGGGTGTAATGTTCAGCATTTGACACATGGATGTACGTTTTGCATTTGTAAATTAACATCTTTGGCTTACACTGATGCACATCTGGTGTGCTTACCACTGTTCAATGTTTCTATTTCCCTGACTGTGTGCCCATCTCCACTGGACATGCAGTTTAGCACATCAATGTTGAAGGACTCATCTGTGTATACAGTGCAACTTGCTTGACACGTGTTTAGGGTGTATGCAGATGACTGACGTGACACTCCCGTACCCAGGCTGATGTGAGCAGAGCCTTCAGTGTGTTGTAGTTGTTGACTCACTGACCGAGTGTTCTGCTGACATGTTTGAGTCGTGCACAGACAAGGTTTGGCACAGCGGACCTTCCACAGGAGTGGAGTGCCCTCATGGCAGTGTGTAATCCCGTGACATTGGCTGGGCCCGTGTTGTGTGTTGTGTGAGCATGTCTGTGTGTGTTCCCTTCCCTTTTCCTACACAGGCTGTGTCCCTAGGGATGTTCCTGTTTGTGATGCTTGCTGAGTTGTCCTGTGTTCATCCAGCATCTTGGACCTGGTTTCTCCGGGATGTGGGTGCATGGCAAACTAATGTTCATGAGGTTGTCATCCCTAGTTGTCTTTGTTGTCAGGGCTGGGGATGTGGGCAAACGCAGATGGGACACAGTCAGGATTCCCCTTGGCACTTGTGGGTTACACAAGTCATGTAATTTACAGTTTGTGGTAGCTTTCAGTGATTGTGACACGTTGTGTGTGTGACTGCTGCCACTCCTCAGGGTCAGAGCTGCAATGTTGGAAGTTGTCTATGTGTGTTCTTTGTGTGTCACCTTGGCTTCTTCATTGGTGTGTGACTGTGGCCGGGATCCCATTGATTGGGGTGGATTTCACGTCATGCCCATGTACGGCGTACTGTGCAGTGTGTCAGACATTCACGAGTCTTGTTGACTGGCCATGTGTGATGGGTTTCACACCTTAGTTCCCACCACCCCCTGGGATTGTCATGGGTGCATGTGCAATGTCACCAGTCCATGTGAGCTTCACAGCTGCACATTGGTGGAGATCAAGGTGTGTGGTGTTGAGTGTGTGCAAATGTGAGTTGTTGCACGGCTAGACCCCTACCTCCATATTGGCCTTGGCTGACAGGCCGTGCTGATTGATTTGTGCTTGTGTAGGTGTGATGGTAGTTAGTTGCTCAGGACACATGGCTGTGGTTCACTGTGTGAACGACATCTACCTTTGTCATCACAGTGGGATTATCATGCAGGCTAGTGTCACCACAATGCGGTGTCCCTGGGAGTAGTGCTGTGGTGGGTCTGTCTCTTGCTGTGTTAGTTGCTGTTCCTACAAGCTTGTGTGACATGTGTAATTTGGGCTCCCTCTCATCTAACAATGCCTGATTGCCCACATAGGGAAATCCGATCCATGAGTTACTTTTGTGTGGCACTGTATACACATCTGTGTAATTGGGATTCAGGCCTCCTCATGTGTTGTGGGGTTGCCTGGGGACACTGGCACACCCCCATCACCTGTTGTGTTTGATATGCAGTGTGAGGCTGCCTGTTTGTGTTTGTGCATCTGCACCACTGCATTGGCATATCTTTAGTGTTGCATTGGCTGTATGTTGTTTGGTGGATTTCCCCTGCTGTCCCTGGGACTCCTAGGTCATCAGTCAGCACAATAATCATGGTTTGTATGTCCCATTGCTGCCATGGTATGGTATTTGTTCACCTCACATCTACAGTCTCCACAGGATATCTACATTTGTGTGTCCATTGGTGCAGATATGTGGGTCTGCATTATGATGGTCACTTCTGTCATTGTGTAATTGATAAATGTTGACAATGTCAGCCCCCATGGGTGATGTTTGTCTGCACATGGCCAAAGGTATGTCTTATTTGCACTGCACTGTTTGCCTCACCCAATCTATGTTGCTATGGGACACAAGCACTACTTTGCCACTGATGTGTTTGTTGTTGTGTGACCAGGAATCATCCATGCTGTTTGGCAGTTGCAGCTTTTTCCATGACAACACTTACCTTTTGGTCACTGTGATGATGGGGCTTTAGACCCCATTGCCACAATGTTCAATTGGGCTTCAGCTATGGACCCCACACTTACATTTTGGTCACTGTGATGATGGGGTTTTAGACCCCATTGCCACAATGTTCAAAATGTGCTTCAGCTATGGACCCCACACTTACATTTTGGACACTGTGATGAAGGGGTTTAGACCCCATTGCCACAATGTTCAAAATGTGCTTCAGCTATGGACCCCACACTTACATTTTGGACACTGTGATGATGGGGGTTTAGACCCCATTGCCACAATGTTCAAAATGTGCTTCAGCTATGGACCCCACACTTACATTTTGGACACTGTGATGATGGGGGTTTAGACCCCATTGCCACAGTGGTCATGGTCTGCTTGCATTGTGGAGGCCACACACATTTATGTGTGACACATGTGATAGGGGGTCACATTGTATGTTCATTGTCATGTTCAGTGTTGTAGGCATTTGACACAGACTACACACGCTTGTCATGATGTTGGGGTGATGTCTTTTTCTGACATTCCTTATGTTGGAGTATGCTGGTTGTGTCATGCATTACCCATCCTATGAGTGGGGATGGTAGTGGTGGTAGGCATCCAGGCCCCCCTGAGTAGGGGTGGTGTTAGTGGTAGGCATCCATCCCCCTATGAGTGGGGATGGTAGTAGTGACAGGCATCCAGGCCCCCCTGAGTAGGGGTGGTGGTAGTGGTAGGCATCCAGGCCCCCATGAGTAGGGGTGGTGTTAGTGGTAGGCATCCAGGCCCCCATGAGTAGGGGTGGTGTTAGTGGTAGGCATCCATCCCCCTATGAGTGGGGATGGTAGTAGTGACAGGCATCCAGGCCCCCCTGAGTAGGGGTGGTGGTAGTGGTAGGCATCCAGGCCCCCTGAGTAGGGGTGGTGTTAGTGGTAGGCATCCATCCCCCTATGAGTGGGGATGGTAGTAGTGACAGGCATCCAGGCCCCCCTGAGTAGGGGTGGTGGTAGTGGTAGGCATCCAGGCCCCCATGAGTAGGGGTGGTGTTAGTGGTAGGCATCCAGGCCCCCATGAGTAGGGGTGGTGTTAGTGGTAGGCATCCATCCCCCTATGAGTGGGGATGGTAGTAGTGACAGGCATCCAGGCCCCCCTGAGTAGGGGTGGTGGTAGTGGTTGGCATCCATCCCCCTATGGGTGGGGATGGTAGTAGTGACAGGCATCCAGGCCCCCTGAGTAGGGGTGGTGGTAGTGGTAGGCATCCATCCCCCTATGGGTGTGTATGGCATTGGTGATAGCCATCCCGCCCCTATGGTTCTGCTGTTGCTAGTGTACGTCATTTCTGCATCCCTATGTGTGTGTGACATATTTCGGGTACGTGTCGTTTGTTTGTGTTGTGGGTGTTTGACTTACCGTCTGCGCCGTACGCGTCCGTAACGGTCCCGGTAATAGATGTAGAGTATTGGTAGGACCTGCGCAATGGGATTCATGGTTGGGTCGTCTCGTTCGGGTTTCTCGTGGCTTCGACTCGTACTCGTCGCTGGCTTGTTCGTCTTGTCGCCGTGGATCGTCTTGTGGCGCGAATCAGAGCTTATGTACAGCTCTCCCGGATGCTCTGACGTGCCGGACATAGCGACGGGTTCGGTGCGTACGGAAGGCGCATCGTACTAGTCCGGCCGGAAGGTGCTGTGTATTTGCTTCCGTGCGACTCGATTCGGCGTTTACGGATCCGGCTCCGGCGGTGACCAGGAGCTGAAATGGGTGAGTATGGCTCGCTCGGAATCTGTGCTGTTATGCGCATCGTACTTGCTCGTTCGGACGACTGTTCGAATCGGTCGGGAAACAAGCGTTCGGCTTGGTTTTTTTCCGGACGAATACTGTTAGGTGCGCTTCCGGCCGAGATCGGAATCGACCCCCTAGTGTCTATGAAAGGTAATGGGCCAAAGCACAAAATGGACACATCACATTTTTCATCATAAAACTGACCATTTTTTTCCAAAGTGGATAGCTGTAGATTTTGGAACTTAGCTCATCCAGCACCTAAGGACACCTAGCAAACCTGTGCATTTTTTAAAACTAGACCCTGAGAGGTATCCCTGGTGGGGTGACTTGCATGGCTCTCACCAGGATTTTTACCCAGAATTCCTTGCAAACCTTAAACTTTGACTAAAGAAACATATTTTCCTCACATTTCTGTGATGGAATGTTCTGGAATCTGCGGGGAGCCACAAACTTACTTCCTCTTGACATTCCCCCAAGTCTGCCGATAAAAATTGGTACCACACTTGTGTGGGTTAGGCCTAGTGCATGCCACAGGAAACGGGCTAAAACACAACATGGGCACTTCACATTTTCCCTCTGAAAACTAACCATTTTTTCCAATGTGGGAAGCTTTAGATTTTGAACCCAAGCTCAGCCAGCAGCTAGGAAAACCTAGCAAACCTGTACATTTTTGAAAATTAAACACCTTGGGGTATCCAGGGTGGGTGACTTGCGTGGCTCTCACTAGGTTTTTGTTTACTCAGAATCCCTTACAAACCTCAAATTTTGACCAAAAAATGGCCACATTTTTCTCAAATTTCTTTGATGGAATGTTTTGGAATCTGCGGAAAGCCACAAACTTCCTTCCACCCGGCAATGCCCCAAGTCTTCCGCCGATAAAAATGGTACCTCACTTGTGTGGGTAGGCCTAGTGCCACGACAGAAAACGGTGAAAAATGCAACATCACATCACATTTTCCACTCAAAGCTGACCCTTTTTTTGTAAAGTGGATAGCTGTGGTTTTGGACCCTAGATCAGCCGGCACCTAGGGAAACCTAGCAAACGTGTACATTTCTAAAAACTAGATATCTGGGGCAATCCAGGCTGGGATGACTTGCATGGCTGTCACCAGGTGTTTTTTACCCAGAATTCCTTGCAAACCTCACATTTCTATGATGCAAAGTTCTGGAATTTGTGGAGAGCAAAAAACATCCTTCCGCATAACTACCCCAATTCTCCTGATAAAATTGGTACCTCACTTGTGTAGGTAGGCCATCGACAGGAAACAGGCAAATAGCAACATGGACACATCACATTTTTACACTCAAACTGACACTTTTTTTGCAAAGTGGTTTGCTGTGGATTTTGTGTTCCAGCTCTCACCAGGTTTCTTTTACACAAAATCCTTTGCAAACCTCAAACTTTGACTTTAAAATACACATTTTACTCAAATTTCTGTGAAGGAAAGTTTTGGAATCTTTGGGGAGCCATACACTTCCTTCCATGCAGCATTTCTCAAAGTCTCCCGATACAAATGGTAGCTCAATTATATGGGTAGACTTAGTGCATGCAACAGGTAACAGGTCAAAACACAAGTAGGACGCACCCCATTTCCCACTGAAAACAGACCTTTTTTTCCAATGTGGGTAGCTGTATCTCATGGACCCTAGCTCTGCCGGCACCTATATAAGCCTAACAAACCTGTACATTTTTGAAAACTAGATACCTACAGGTTTCCAGGGTGTGGTGACTTGTGAGGCTCTCACAAGGTTTTTTTTTTACCCAGAATCCCTTGCCAACCTCAAACATTTGACTAAATAAAAACACATTTTCCTCACATTTCTGTGATGGAAAGTTTTGGAATCTATGGGGATCAACAAACTTCCTTCCACCCGGCAATCCCACAAGTCTCTTGATTAAAATAGTTCCTCACTTGTGTGGGTAGGCCTAGTGCCAATGACAGGAAATGGGCCAAAACACAACATGAATGCATCAAATGTTTTCACTCTAAGCTGACCCTTTTTTCCCAATCTGTGTAATTGTAGATTTGGGTCCTTAGTTGAGCTAGCACCTAGGGAAACCTAGCAAACCTGTACATGGTTGAAAACTAAACACCTAGGGGTATCCAGGGTGTGATGACTTGTGTGCTCTCACTAGGAATTATTTTACCCAGAGCCCCTTGCAAACCACAAACGTTGACTAGATAAACATATTTTCTTCACGTCTGTGATGGAAAGTTCTTTTATCTTTGGGGGGCCACAAACTTCCTTCCACCAGAATTTTCCTAAGTCTCCCGATAAAAATGGTACCTCACTTGTATGGATAGGCCTAGTGCCAGTGGGTGCACAGACAGAATATCGATGTTGGAATATCGAAGTGCCAGAATATCGAGTTGTTAAT
Organism: Calotriton arnoldi; assembly: GCA_963921515.1. Lineage (NCBI taxonomy): Eukaryota > Metazoa > Chordata > Amphibia > Caudata > Salamandridae > Calotriton > Calotriton arnoldi. The sequence continues at coordinate 3,101,432 of CAWUFW010000624.1, forward strand.
TTCAAAGTGGCACAATATCGACTGCAAGAATATCGTTGACCAGAATATCGACTTGAAGGTAACAAATATCGTTTTTTTTAATATCGAAGTCAGTAATATCGTTAGTAAAAATATTGATGTTAATAATATCGATATTTATATTAGTGTTCTGTATTTTAGTATGTGTCTTAAAAGTATGTGATCTAATTTTTTTGTATAAGTATAGCTTTTTTTTAATGTATGTGTGAAATTTTTAGAAGTAATTAATTTTATGTTAATTTATTTTTGCGTATTTTTGTTCTGTAGCGGGTTATGGGTTTATAGGGGAATAGGTAATAAGGGGCTCATTACGATGGCGGGCGGAAGCACAACCGCCGTGCTGGCGGATGCAAAAACCACCAGTTACCGCCGGCACGCAGCAGTCCACACGCCCGCCCAATTACGATGCGAAAAGTAGGCCAAACACCGCCGGCAAGCCAGCAACACCGTCCGCCATCAAAGTGCGTCCGCACACGTAGCGGCGCAGCCCAACTGACACTCACCGTCCGACGAAACACGTCCCGCCCGGCGTATAAATTACGATGCCGCAAACAAACAGCTCCCACGGCCAAGAGATACCGTACGACAAACCGAAGCGGTAACACGGACGCCGAGCACGGACAACGAAGAAGCGGCTACCCCGAGCATGAATCCAGCACTGCAGGCCCTCCCCATGCTCCTGCTGATGCACCACCAAGGACGCAACGTACCGCGGAGACGCAGGTAGGCACACACACAACAAGTGCACGCAAACAGCGCACACAGTGCAAGGGCGGAAAAAGCGGACAACCCCCACCAGCGCGTGTACACTACACATCCACCATTGCATCCACATATGACACACAGGCCAAATCGTAACATCGCGTAACACATGTGTACACACCACCTGGGACTAGGAACCAACAACCCCGTCACGGCCCCAAAGCGGCGATGACGCCGCCACACATGCGCACAACGCAGAGGCCAACCGCAGCGCCATGCATGCGTCGCACACAGACACAGGGACACAACCAAGCAGCACACACATCAGCCCCACCCCGAACGCACATGACACGTGACAGGCCTGCCACAGACATGTCCCCAACGCCCAATTCACGGACAACACCCAACGCCACACAACCGACGCACACATGTCAGTGAAGTTACGCAACAGCAGGACACACCCCAGTGTAACAAACATGGCGTAGCACACAGCGGTGGCAACACCAACTAGGAGAAGCAGGGCCCCTTCGGGAAGAGGAACGCCAGTACCACACTGAAACACCCATACCACCCTGCACATATGAACAAGACATATAAAACGGAACACCAAAGAGCCCGGGGACCGACAACAGGTGGCCCAAGAATAACATTCACACACAAGGCCCAACGCAGAGCGGAAAGGCAGCCTGCCGCCCACAGAAGGGAGAGCAGACAGCACTGAATGACCTTCCATTCCAACTCCGAAACCACAGCCCTACGACAGAAGCCGGTGAATACAGCCATTGTCCAAGAATAGACCAACACAGGCATGCCGAGGAGACCGACCACAGGGCAGATAGCGCATATCACAGAAGCACACAACGGACGGGGAAGAAAGAAGAAAACACTCCCCCATGTCGGCCACATGCAAGTTAATTGGAAGGAGTCACACATCACTGACCTTGAACTGTCTGAGAAGCATGTGGGATGAGGGCCCGTGTCCTCCAAACAAGCCAACAGAACACAAGTCCTGTCTCCCTACGACTACACAGAGCTCACAGCAACCTCGGAGCGTGCACATTGCAGACTGCACACACAGCCGGAGCACGCCACCACAACGCACCGCTGCGAAATGGCAACCGCAACACACCTACCCAACTACGCCGAACAGCTCAAGCTGTACAAAACCAACCTGTTTCATATATTGGGATGCGATCTCCTGTCCCTGCTGAACGTAAGTTACCGACTGACTTACCGCATCACATTGTTCAGCTGCGTCATGCCCGTCTTCTACTGTCGGAGGTGTCCCTACCAGCATCCCGTGGAGATATGCCTCTCCAACCCGGCATGTCTGAAGGCGGACCTGCTACCACTACTCCTCCCTCTGGACGCACACGACAGGGCCTGCTCTGCCTATGGGGGCATGGCGTATGTGGCCAACATCGCACCCGCACTGAAATGGGACCACTGTGCCTCCACACGACGGATCATCGAGAACAGCTACATCGAATGTCACCCAGCATGCCCCATCATGGTCCTCCAAGGGACAACTTACGAACAACACCTTGACAGCCACCATCCGCTACATTGGCTGGCAAACATGTACACCACCAATGACATGGAAGCCCTGCTGGACGGCATCGCATACCTGACAACCTGTAAATTCGTCGGACCACAACGCAGGTTCCCCGATTGACCTATGATGTCCAACCCCGCACCCATGCTTAGCTTCCGCACGGACTGGCCAGTCACCACCACAACAGCCATACCAAACGACCGGCAACTGTAACCACACCATCAACGACATCGCCATGACATCGGATATGACCGGGACATGCACACTGTTCCCCATCACATCCAGGAACACCGCATGCATCGTGGGAGGCAGTGGCATGGGCTCTGTGTATCGCACCCACATGGACGGAACTGCACGAACAACCAGGACACGACATGGATCCAGCGCACATGGACACACACACCGCTCAGTGGACATGAATAGGTCGCCTGGAGTCTGTGGGTGCTGCACCCCTCCCACCCCCGCCCGGGAATCCCATACCAGGACCTTTGCATGGACGACAAGTGCATACAACAACAACACGACCCCAGTGACTGTGACATGTCCAGTAACCACCACAGTGCAACAACAAGTGGCACGCCGCTGCATGCACGCAAGCACATGCCCTGATGTCATCTCACATGCACGCGTGCATGAGGAACAACCGCAGCAAACCTGTCACATGGAACTGAGATGGACTGTGCCCATGATGCCAAGCGGTCTGGTAGGCTACATGTATACCGTCTGTGTCAAAGTCCGCAGCTCCGCAGCTATACGTAAATGTACATTAGCACAGCCTTGGCCAAGCAGATGTCACTCTGAAGCCCACATCCCACATGCAACAGCCAATCACATGTAACCCCACACCCTATCCCATTTGCAATCATGCTCTGTATATCCTCAACATGTATTCCGCTGCCAGTAGTGTCCACTATACTGCATCACAGAGGACAGAAGACTCAATATAATGTTTGAAACCAAAACTGTCTCCGCTGACTCATTTCACAAGTACGAATGAGAGAGGATGAGAGTATGTGAAGTACACGGCAGTCGTGACATGACCATGTAGTCCACTGGTATTGGATGTCAACGCAAATGAGTAGCACAACTGTGGAAGACACACATGTGTCGTGTGAAGTCGTATGGACGCAGTGCTCAGGTGGGTGGGTGTGACGGGTAGATGCGCACATGCCAAGTTGGAGCACGCCGTGTTGGGAGGGGTCATGAACAGTACACCACCGCTTCCCTGGGCATTGTGAGAGGACACCTGTCGGGGGAGTGAACACGTGTGTGCACAGCAGCCGGGCACACGTACAAAGCGGTACCAGGCGCACCTCAGCCCACCCTCTGTGGACAAGCTGGATCCTGTTATGCGCCCGCCATGCCCCTTGACAAGGCACACACAGCCCCAGTCGACCAGGTGTAACCCCAACATAGTCAATCCGCACAGGCGATACAGGGCACGGGATGGCAGTGGAGCATGGTGTGTGAGAGGTCTCCTCGCGCTCCTCCTGGTTATATCACGCAGGCAATAGAACCTCAACGTCTAGCATGGCACAAGTCAAATGGAAGTGTAGGGGACGCACCACAGCACGAGCAGCACTGACGTCACGGGAGGTGGCTCGCACCATCCCATCCATTGCCCATCATACCAACCACGCCACATGCCATTGCGACTAAGTGCAAGCGCGTGCGCCACCACCCCCGAGCCCTCCCCAGAGAGGCCAAAGAGTGAATGTGTGGGCCATCAGCCACAGACGGACGCGGCCTGGCCGCAAGGGCAGCCACAGCCACTGGGTGTCGCAGGTGGCGGATCCGGAAGGCGAAGACTGTGATGCATAGTCCATGCAGGCCGGGTCTCCATTTGGGGCACCACGCAGGTGGACGGCGTCCCGCCACACATCATACCCTGAGACAGCCCACTCGTGCAACTGGACCCACACATACACTCCTTGCCCTCTCTGGTGCGAGCTTGGGGCTGCCTGTGCAAGCGCTAGCCTCGCAGGTGAGCATGCATATTGGGGGAGCGAGGGGAGGACATGAGGGCTGGGGCGAAGATGACTGTATCACTGTCAGTTAGTACAAGGGATGACCCAGATGTGGAAAGGAAGAGACGTGTCCCGTGTGTACTGCAACTAGTCGCCAATCCAACTACCCCCCATGTCCGGAATGTAAGCCCGCACCTAGGCCCGCCCATCCGCCACATCGAACATACCACCAGCACGACAACCTTCCCATTCGAAACACTGACTGGGGGTGGCGACCAGTGAACAATCATGTGTAGCCTACCCACGCGTACATGTGGGCCCTCCATGATCCATGTCACCTGCGGCAAAGTCATGACATGCGCAATGAGGGAAGTGAGGAGAGCTGTCCGCCCCACGCACAGAAGGTGCATCAGCTCCACAGACCCAGCAGCGAGTCCAGCAGGGGTCACATGTGCAGGGGCAGCTGTGCCTGGTGTGAAGGCACATGCATATAGACAGCACATCGACCAATGTGTAGTCTGCCCACATCTACAGTCCATCATCATGCGGACATAGGAATTGAACACAGGGCAACACATCTTAGTTGGTGCACCCACCGTGACCAACAATGCGCAATCATCGACGTACCCGCCCTGTGCATGGCCCCCCACCCAACGGAGGCACATCCAGTGCCACCATCCCACACACACAAGCCTTCCACGGAACATGCTGTGTCCAATGGTCAGTACAGAGTCAGCGCCCATCTGGTGGATCCTGAACAGGAGACACATGCACACACATGCCAGCTCCCACTATGTACGTCTGCCACCTGGCACGTGCAATGTAACCTCTCACCTGTGACGTGTGACTGCAAGCACACAGCCGTCTTGGCATGGGGCTGTCAATGTGGACACCTGTCAATATTTCGGGAGGTGTGATCCGTACAGTGCTGTACATAGGGTGCAGTGCTGACACCTACTACTGTCTCATATCCCCTCGTGCCACAGGTCCCACTTGTTTTGGCCGCTCAGCCTGTGCCCACATCGTCGTCGTCGTGTGCCATACTCATCCAGCCGCGGAAGCAGTTCCATGCTCAGCAGACATTCATGTTGCCGTGGCGTTGCCGCTTGACGGATATGCAGTCAGTCCCCATCAGCACGCCCCGCAAGTCATTGGGGCCTAGATCCCCATGTGCATGCACATGGCAGTGGTTTGTATCACTAGCCATTGCCATTGTTGGGAGACCTGTGTAAGTGTATTGTGGCCGTGCCGTCCCTGCTTGACAGCTGGGCTGTGGCTCATGTGCTTGCTCAGTCATGTCAGTGATGTGTATGCGAAATTGCTATGTGTTGTGTTGCTTTGACATGTGTCCTCTGCCATTGTCCCTAGGCGGAGACCGAACATTGACCGCCCATACCAATTGCTGGCGGACATGGACGATACAGAGGTTATTAGGAAGTTTCGGCTGGACAGGCCAACCCTGCATCGACTGTGTGCCATGTTAGAACCCCATCTCCGTCCCCGCAGGGTGTATCCGACTGCTGTCACCCCCACGGCTAAGGTGATGGCCGCCATGCATTTCTTCGCCACTGGGTCATTCCAGCACACAGTGGGCATTGGAGGAGGGATGTCCCAGCCCATGTTCAGCAAGGTGCTGAGGGATGTACTGGCAGCCATGATGCTGTACCGAAACAGGTACATCCGCTTCCCCAGGGCTCGTGAATTGGCGGCAGTGAAGGGTGCATTCTATGCCCTTGGCAGAATCCCACACGTCGTTGGAGCCATTGACTGCACACATGTCGGCCTTGTTCCACCACAGGCCACTGAGCACCTGTACCGCAACAGGAAGCACACGCACTCCCTGAATGTGCAAGTGGTGTGCCTTGCGGACATGGTGATCACCCACATGTGTGCAAAGTTCCCAGGCTCGGCCCATGACGCACACATAATGCGCAACAGCATCTTGCCACGACTGATGTCCAATATGCAACAGGATCGTGGCTGTATTGTCGGTGAGTATGTGGAGTGGTGTAGCGTGCTGGTTGTGCGATGCTGTCCCCTGTCCAGTTGGAATAGCAACGGTTCTCTGTGTCCCTCACACCCAGGTGACTCTGCGTACCCGAATGGGGCATGGCTGCTCAGTCCATTGAGGAATCCTCGCACCCCAGCAGACGATCGCTACAATGAGGCACATGGGAGGACCAGACGTGTGGTCGAGCGTACCTTTGGCCTCCTCAAGTCCAGGTTCAGGTGCCTGGACCGCACCGGGGTGCGCTGGCGTACTCCCCACAGAAGGTGTGCCAGATAGTGGTGGCGTGCTGCATGCTGCACAATCTGGCCATTCGGAAGCAGATCCCCCTCATCGTGGATGACGGAGATCAACCAGGGCCCCAGCCCGCAGACCAGGACAGCTCGAGTGAGGAGGACAGTGGAGAGGAGGAAGCTGGTAATGTGCGGCAGCAGCTCATCGCCCGCTACTTCACTTGACGGTGAGTGTCCATGTACGACGGCTGATGTGGCTGTATCTGTGCAGGTGTGTGTGTGCTGTGTCAGGGTGGCCGTTTGTTCACTGCGTGCTGTGTGTCAACGCTCCATGGCCAGGGTAGTATGCCACTGTTGGTGGCTGTGGCATTGTGCCCTATTGCTCTGTGCGATGTGTGTACATTGCTTGTAGTTGTTGACATGTACTGTGTGATGGGTGTGTGACACACTCATTGAATGTGCTCCTGTTCTGTCTCCCACCCCTAGGTCCCTACAGGCCCTCCGGATTCCATTGCCATGCCACGCATCAGGTGCCTTTCCGCCCAAGGTGGCCGTTGTATTCCGTACAAATAAAACACAGGGCACAAACAGCAGTTAGTGTAAGAGGTGCATTTATTTCAAACTGTGACATGTGATTGTGTGTAAGGTGATGACAAAAGTGGTGCGTGCAGTGACAATGAGCTGTCGGTCATGGCTGCGTGATGCTCAGGGTGTACCCACTGGTTCTATGTCCATAGTCCAACACACACATGCCATCCAGATGGCTGTGTGGAGTGGGATCGTAGTCCAAGTCAATGCAGTGGGTGGTCAAGGAAGGCTGGCTGGCTGCCTCACTTGCGTTTGGAGCGTGCGAAGTCCTCCCGGGAGATCGGTTTCCACTTCGGACGGCCCCTTCCACGTTTGCGAGGGGGTGCCTGCTTGCGACATGCTGGTGGTTGAGGTGTGCTCACTGGCTGTGGACGCAGGGGAACTGGACACTGCTGCTCGACCCTGCGCCCCGGCAGGTGGTGGCGGAGGGGGAGCTGCTGTCCCTGGCTGTGACCTCACCGCCACCACCAGCTGGCCCATGAGGTCCACGAGTTGGCCCATACGGGCGTCCATGGACCTCAGCACCCCCAGCACCTCACGCGTGTCTGTAGCTGACCTGGCCCATTGTCCTTGGGCCTCTTCATAGGCCCCAAGGACTCTGGCCATTTGAGGCAGGGCATGGCTCCCAGGGGAGGCTGGCGTTTCCCTGACCCTGCTCCTCCTACCAGTCCTGCTGCCACCGGCCTGCCCACTAGCCACATTGCTCACCACGGTCCTCGCTGTGGCTCCCAGGGTGGATCCAGTCGGCCGGGCCACCACCTGCGCTGGGGCTGGTGCCAGCGAAGACGTGGTGGTGGTGGCGGCGGTGGTGGTCGGTGCGGCGATGGTGGCAGTTGCGGCAGTGGTAGTGGCCGCAATGACCGTGGGTGTGGCCGCAACGACAGTGGCAGCAGGGGGCTGGGAATGTTCAGCAGCCCTGGATGATGGGTTGGTGGGTAGGAGGGGTCCTGGGGAGCGGCTGGGCCCTGCCACACCAGATGGGCCTGCTTGGTGGTCCGTGTCCGAAGAGGAGGACAGATCCTCCACATCCGTGTGTCCTCGTTGGGGGCTTGTAGGCTGGCTGTGCTGGCTGCTGGCTCCATCCCCAGCATCCAGCAGTTCGTCACCTGTGGAGAGAATGAGATTTGTTATTGTGTTGCACCTGGCGAAGTATGTATTTGTCGTCTGACATTAACAGTTCGTGCAATCTCGTACATGGGTTTCCCGGAGGCGTGTGTGTGGCTGTAGCATTTGTAGTTGTGTGTGCTTGGCAATGGGACTGTGTGCTGTGCACATGTGGCATGGGACGGATTGGCCATGCCGATGGGTGTGTTGCTGTGCCCCTACTTATTGTGACTCTGGTGTATGCGGGCTCCTGGCCCATCCTGGGTCTGGTTTGTACTTTGCTTTTGGTGTTCAGATGGGACGCTTAGGAACGCATATGGCAACATGGGGGCCATGCCCCAGATTCGCATTTGGGTGGGAATATGCTTTTGGGGTTCAAATGGAACGCTTAGGAACGCATATGGCAACATGGGGGCCATGCCCCAGATTCGCATTTGGGAGGGAATATGCTTTTGGGGTTCAAATGGAACGCTTAGGAACGCATATGGCAACATGGGGGCCATGCCCCAGATTCGCATTTGGGTGGGAATATGCTTTTGGGGTTCAAATGGAACGCTTAGGAACGCATATGGCAACATGGGGGCCATGCCCCAGATTCGCATTTGGGAGGGAATATGCTTTTGGGGTTCAAATGGAACGCTTAGGAACGCATATGGCAACATGGGGGCCATGCCCCAGATTCGCATTTGGGTGGGAATATGCTTTTGGGGTTCAAATGGAACGCTTAGGAACGCATATGGCAACATGGGGCCATGCCCCAGATTCGCATTTGGGTGGGAATATGCTTTTGGGGTTCAAATGGAACGCTTAGGAACGCATATGGCAACATGGGGGCCATGCCCCAGATTCGCATTTGGGTGGGAATATGCTTTTGGGGTTCAAATGGAACGCTTAGGAACGCATATGGCAACATGGGGGCCATGCCCCAGATTCGCATTTGGGTGGGAATATGCTTTTGGGGTTCAAATGGAACGCTTAGGAACGCATATGGCAACATGGGGGCCATGCCCCAGATTCGCATTTGGGTGGGAATATGCTTTTGGGGTTCAAATGGAACGCTTAGGAACGCATATGGCAACATGGGGGCCATGCCCCAGATTCGCATTTGGGTGGGAATATGCTTTTGGGGTTCAAATGGAACGCTTAGGAACGCATATGGCAACATGGGGGCCATGCCCCAGATTCGCATTTGGGTGGGAATATGCTTTTGGGGTTCAAATGGAACGCTTAGGAACGCATATGGCAACATGGGGGCCATGCCCCAGATTCGCATTTGGGAGGGAATATGCTTTTGGGGTACATGCTGTGAGCCATGGGTGCCGAACGTGACATGTGTTGTGGCAGCATGACAGTGCATGGTTTGAGGTGTGTGCATGCTTGACATGGCCTGCATATTTGCTGTCTGTTGTGATTACTGGACATGGCATTGGACGCATCGTTATGAGTGAGTGATGGTTGTGTGCCAGCCAACGTATTGCAGTTGTCCCATCTCCTTGGTGTGCGTGCTGCCCTGTGCCATGTGCATCACTGCAGTGCTCGGGGGGTGTGGCCCATGTTGTGTGTTGTTGCTCACAGTGTGTCGTGCGCTTCATTGACTTCTGGCACATGGTTGGTCATGGGCATGTAACTTAGCGTGACTGCTGTATGTGTGGCAGCTGTGCGGATGACATGCCTTTCATGAGACTGGGGCTGACGGATGGGATGGATGGTATGTTGTATGTGCATGGTGTGTCTGTGTGTTTGATGGGTTCAGTGGTGTTCGTGTGCATTTATGTTGTTCCGCTCTGTTGCGTCTAGTGTTGTTTGTCTTACATAGGCGTAGTTGTGGGGTGTGTGGTTGACAGGCAGTAGGGGCTACATGGACAGGACTTCAATGGTGTTTTGGTTGTGTGTGATGAGTTGCACAGTGGCTGCCGTGTGGTACTATATTCAGTGTGGCTTGTGCATGCAGACGTGGCTCCTTGGGTGTTGCTATGTCTGTGATGGGTCATGTGGGGTGTGAGTCTGTTGTTCATGTCCGTGTGCACATTGTTCACTTGTTCGTGACGGTGGGCGGTGCTGCGTGTTCGTCTGCTACGTGACATGTCCCATGTGTTGGTCGTGTTCGGTCCTCATGCCTCCAGTAATCCAGCCCTGTCCAGTTTCCCACCTGCAGGTTGTTCGTGCGTGCACTGTACTGGATGCCACATGGCTCTAAGCGGGGGTGCTCCATGTTGCAGGTCTGTGGGGGTGGGGGGGTGTTGTGGGTCGTGGGGGTGGCTGGACACCCACTGACACCGATTGCTGTGGACCGTGATGTCTGCCTTTCGGCTGTCGTTGTGCACTGCGGTGGCTGACACGTGGCTGTGGGGTGTGGGGGATGCTCCTCCTTGCTGTGCTGTGGGACTAGGGGCCTGGTGTGTGTTGTACTTGGGCTGTCCACCGTCCCACCCACTGCACTTTGTGTTCCTGCCACTTACCTGTTACTTGTCGGTTAGTGCAGCTGTGGCGGACACATGGGTGTGGTGGGTGCTCGTTGTGGCGCTTCTGGCATATTTGGGGACCTGTTGGTGGTTACGTGGCTGGCTGAGTGTACACATGTCCCCACGCATCTTACAGTTGTTCTGTTTGGGCTGTGTGTGGTGGTGTCTGTTGCATGTGTGTGTTGTGTATTGTGTGCTGGACATGGGGGTGTTTGTCCCTGGGAGCTGTGGCATGGTGGTAGTGCATGTGAGTACATAGCGGTGTGCTGGTATACATTAGTTTGTACTTACCAGCCTCCACTCCCCCTGCTAATCCGGCGAGGATCTCGGGATGTATGATGACTCGCACCTTCTCCTCCCACGCTTTGAAGGTCTTGAAGAGCGCGGGATTCCCTCCGCCAGTGACGGCAGCCAGCTCTCTGTTTTTGCCCTCCTTCTTCTTGACCAGGCTCTTGACGTCATTCCACCGTTTGTTGATTTCTCCTCTGTTCCTGGGCAGGGTCCCGACTGCATTGACCTGGTCTACGATCCGGTTCCACATTCTGTTTCTGGTGGCTAGTGGTGTGTGCTGGAACATGTTCCCATAGATTTGTGGGTGCACCTGGATGATCTCGTCGACCATGACCGTCAGCTCAATGGGCGTGAACTTGGGCATTCTTTGTGGTGCCATGGTGTTTGTGGTGCTGGTGCGGTGTGTGTTGTGTAATGTGCAGGGGGTTTGTGGTGCCGGTGTTTGGTGGTGGTGGTGGTGGTGGTGGTGGTTGTGATGTGTGCGTTTCTGTGGTGTGCTGCTGTCCTTGCTGTGTCACTGTGTCCTCTCCTCTCCTCTCTGGTTTGCAATGTTGCAAGGGGTTGTGGTCTGTGGGAGTGCTGCTTTTGTACTTACCTATGTGGGTGTGTCCTCATGGTCTGTTGTTTTCAGGTGTGTTGTGTCTGGGGTTCTGGCCTTTGTAGTTTTTGTTTGTCCGGGGGGTGTTTTCGGGATGTGTACTGTGCTTGTGTATTTGTGCGTGCCTTGCTGTGTGGACTTGTTGGCCATGTTGTGTGCTATTGGTTTTGTGAGCGGATGGTTTCTGTGCAGGGACGTGGGCGCCATGGCTTCTGCCGTGTCGATTCTCATCGGCGTTGTTTGCGCTGGCGGGCGGTATATTTGTAGTTTTCCCGCGCTCATGGCGGTGCGATCGTAATTTCACGTGCGGTGTGTCGGCCGTGAGGGCGGGCGGTTTTGTGTTGTCGTGCGTGTTTCCGTCTGTGGCGGGCGGTTTGACTCCGACTCGGACGATGGCGGGCGGTATCTTGTGTGATTTTTCCGCCGATGGCGGTTTTCGGTTTGTGTAATCGTAATGGCGTGGTCGGTGTTCAGACGGTGTGTGCGGGCGGATTTTTGCCGCTTCCATGCCTGGCGGATTTTTTTACGCCGGGTATCGTAATGGGCCCCTAAGTAATTTAATTATAATAAAGTAATTAATAATTTTTATTTATTAGTATTTATAATTAATTTATTATTAATTAATTTTTAATTGGTTATCACATTTTATTAATTAATTAATTGATAATTATATTAATTGTGTTATTTTTTTTAGGAGCGGGTTGTGGGTTTATAGGGGAACAGGGTGGGAAGGAATTTAATTATAACAAAGTAATTATTAATTTTTATTTATTAGTATTTATAATTAATTTATTATTAATTAATTATTAAGTGGTTATTAATTTTTGAGTTAATTAATTGATAATTATGAAGTGATTTAATTATAATAAAGTAATTATTTTTTTATTAGTATTTATAATTGATTTATTATTCATTAATTATTAATTGGTTATTAATTTTTATCAATTAATTAATTGATAAATATGTTAATTGTGTTATTTTTTTAGGAGTTGGTTGTGAGTTTAAAGGGGAATAGGGTGGGAAGTAATTTAATTAGAATAAAGTAATACATTTTTTTTATTTATTAGTATTTATTTTATATGTCGATTTTATAGTGTTGTTTGTGGTAATTCATTTATTATGAATTAATTATTAATTGTTTGTTGATTATAAATAACTAATTGGTAAATATGTTAATTGTGTCAAATATGCAGGAGTTGTTTGTGCGTTTATAGGGGAATATGGTGGGAAGTAATTTATTTAAAAATCATTAATAAATATTTTTTTGATTATAATTAATTTATATTAAAGATAGTTATTTGTTTGCAAAATGTTGTTTTTAAACTTTTATACATTAATGTTTGTAGTTAATTTTTTGTATTTTTTAACATTAAATTATTTTTCTATCTTTTATTTTTTATATTTTTATATGTTTTTTATTTTTGTGTTATTAACAATTTTTGTATTGTAGTTGTTATTTTGTTTCTTTTTTCTTTTTCTTTTTCTTGTTTGGAAATATTAATTTTAACCCTCTGCTATCCAACACTTTCCCTACTGTTGCACTCTCTGGAGTGGGAATAGTAATTTTTACACCTCCGCTATCCAATACTTTCCATACTGTTGCACTCACTGGAGTGGGAATAGTAATTTTTTCCCCTCCGCTATCCAGCACTTTCCCTCCTGTTGTACTCTCTGGAGTGGGAATAGTAATTTTTACCCCTACGCTATCCAACACTTTCCCTACTGTTGTACTCTCTGGAGTGGGAATAGTAATTTTTACCCCTACGCTATCCAACACTTTCCCTACTGTTGCACTCAGTGGAGTGGGAATAGTAATTTTTACCCCTACGCTATCCAACACTTTCCCTACTGTTGCACTCTCTGAAGTGGGAATAGTAATTTTTACACCTCCGCTATCCAATACTTTCCCTACTGTTGCACTCACTGGAGTGAGAATAGTAATTTTTATCCCTCCGCTATCCAACAATTTCCCTACTGTTGCACTCTGTGGAGTGGGAATAGTAATTTTTACCCTACGCTATCCAACACTTTCCCTACTGTTGCACTTACTGGAGTGGGAATAGTAATTTTTTCCCCTTCGCTATCCAATACTTTCCCTACTGTTGCACTCACTGGAGTGGGAATAGTAATTTTTACCCCTCCGCTATCCAACACTTTCCCTACTGTTGCACTCACTGGAGTGGGAATAGTAATTTTTTCCCCTTGGCTATCCAACACTTTCTCTACTGTTGCACTCTCTGGAGTGGGAATAGTAATTTTTTACCCTTCGCTATCCAACACTTTCCCTACTGTTGCACTCACTGAAGTGGGAATAGTAATTTTTACCCCTACGCTATCCAACACTTTCCCTACTGTTGCAGTAATTGTAGTGGGAATAGTAATATTTTTACCCTTGTGCTAATCAACAATTTTCCTACTGTTACACTCAATGGAGTGCAAAATGTAAGTTTAAAAATGCATAAATATTTTAGTTTTTTATTTTATAGTATAATGTTTTTATTATGATATTTTATATTATTGGTGTATGTATATATATATTTTATAGGTAATTTTTATATATTTGTAATATCATAAAATAAATTAAAGTTATTCGTTTATTAATTATTTTAAAGTAAATATACATTTATATATTAAATTTTATATATGTACGTTTACATATTTTTAAATTAAATTTGTTGGGGTTTTTTAAATGTATATTATATGTAAGTAATTTTTTTTAGTTAATTTTATAATATAATTGTTTTAATATTTTTTTATATATAAAAAAACCCGATATTTTGGACATCGATATTTATTACATCTATATATTTTTTTCGATATTTTTGTCATTTACATTTTAAATATAGGATGTCAATATTTTGACTATCGATATTTTTACATCGATATTTTTGTAGTCTATATTTTTGACTTTGATATTATGTCAGTGATTCGTGCCAGTGACAGGAAATGGGCCAAAACACAACACGGACGCATCACATTTTTCCACCGAAAACTGACACTTTTTTTTCCAATTGTGGGAAGCTGTATATATTTGACCACAGGTTAGCCGGAACCTAGCAAACTGGCACATTTTTGAAAACTAGGGGTATCCAGGGTGGGGTGACTTGTGTGGCTCTCATAAGGTTTTTTTTACCCAGAATCCCTTGCAAACCTCAAACTTTGACCAAATAAAGACACATTTACTTCACATTTCTGTGATGGAAAGTGTTGGAATCTGTGGGGAGCTGCGAACCTCCTTCCACCCAGCAATGTCCCAAGTCTAGTGCCAACGACAGGAAATAGGCCAAATCACAACAAGGACACATCAAATTTTTTCACTCAAAACTGTCCCTTTTTTCCAATGTGGGTAGCTGTTGATTTTGGCGGCACCTAGGGAAACCTAGAAGACCTGTACATGCTTGAAAGCTAAACAGCTAGGGGTGTCCAAGGTGGGGTGACTTGCATGGCTCTCTCAAGGTTTTTACGTGTTCCAAGAATGCAATTAGCAAAGTGTCGATTCTGCAGCATTGCTGCATCCTCCAGAGCATATGAAGTGGTAGCTGCTGCTTCTGTAGCAGTAAGCCTTTCAATGACGGTCAACTGAAAGTCAAGGAAAGACATGAGTCTTCCTGTGGTGGTCTGCTGATAAACAACAAACTCATTGTATGTTGCTACCTGGATCAGGTGGATAAACAGCTTCTTATACCAAGTGCAAGTTTTCCAACTTGCATTGTATGGCTGAAGAACCAAGTCATTCTGATCTACTCCACCAATGTATTTGGTGTAATCAAGCATACAGGTTTGCCTGTGAACTTCAGCCATCTGACCCCAAACCATGATGGGGGAAGTGCTCTGATCATGAACTGTAGTGAGCACGTAGACACAATAACTACCGGAGAACTTGACTGCGAGCAGTTGGTTGGGGCTTCTTACAAAGAAGCTCCAGTGGGAATCCTTTGAAGGAACAAGGAACCGTACCGCATGCCACAGTGCCAGCTTTGTACAGCTCACTGAACAGCTCAACTCCTGTATAGAAGTTGTCCACATAAAGGTTATAGCCTTTCTGAAGGAGTGACTGGACAAGCTCCCATACAATCTTTCCTGTGACTCCTAGTGCGGGAGGGCAACCTACAGGGTTTAGAGTGGAGTCCTTCCCTGTATCCACCCACAAGCTGTAAATGTAGCCAGTAGAGCTCTCACACAGCATACACAACCTGATGCCCTAGTGAACTCTTTTGCTCGCAATGTACTGCCTGAACAGCAGCCGGCCTTTGTATAGGATCAAGCACTCATCAATCGCTGTATTCTTTCCAAGAGTGTAAATCTTTGGAAACCTGGCAGAAAATGTTCCACGAGAGGTCAAATTTTTAACAACCTGTCATGGTCTGGATGGTCCTGGGGCAATGCAGCAGAAATGTCATTGAAATACAGCATACGCTGCAATAGCAAAAAGCTTTCTCTGCTCATTTACGGTGCGAAGATGGGCAATCCCCAAACCATGTGGGTAGAACAGTAGGACTGCAAGCTTGGTTTGTCCACAAACCCTATTTTGAGCATAAGGCCCAAAAATATCTTCAACTCCTCAAGTGTGCGCGAGAAGAAGACCTTAGAGGGCATCCATGCTCCCTCAGAAATTGTTCAGCATGCAAATTTGTTTGCTGCACAATTTGCTCAAGGAAGTCAACATCCAAAATGAGATGGACATAGTCAATTGGCAAAAAATTGGCCTTATTGACTTTACATCCAGCATCGCCAGTGAAAGGTAGATTTTGGGGCTGAACTAAATTGGGGGCTGCCAGCGGAGAGCTCCATCTGTGCTTGCTGCCGCTTGTACCTGTTCTCTGGTTTGATCTAACCTGCTATGGATTGCTCTGCTGCACCGACTGTCCTTGCGGAGCGACAGCATGACTGCCATCATCATGTCCCTCAGAATCGAGGAAAGATGAGTCCTCGGATGGAACTCCATCAACTGAAAAATTGCTCCCAGATTCTGATCCATTTTTCTCTCCCTCAGATGCGGCCTCAGTATCTATTGCCTCAGTCTCTGATCCTACCTCAGAGCTGTCCTCCATAACCCGAATAAGGGCCTGAGAAGCAGTCATCCACCAAAATGCCATCTCTGCTAAAGCCTTCCTTCTAAATTTCTGTCCTACATAGAAGGCAGAAGAATTGTTCTAAATCAGTCGGTGGGTGTGTCTGTCTGTGAGATGTGTGCAACAGTAAATAAACCAAAACTTACCTTTTCAGTGAACCTGCAGGTTCTCCGAAGGCACTAAAAAAAACACACAAAAAAAAACAGTATTACTTAACCTTGCTGACGTACCTAATATTACCGCAGCCTTTTGTCATGGCTTATGCAAAACTTTATTGCTGAGGGAGCTGCTGGGCATTTGTACTATAAAAAAAATTCCATAACCCACAAATCAACCTTTGATCTCAAGAAGCACACACTCACATAGTAGCCCCTGCAACTATATGTGCAGGTGTGCTCCTTGTGAAAACACACAGTGCTATCACTAGGGTCACTGAAATCATGTGGCTGGACAGCACCCAATTATAGGGCAGGGTTGACTAAATTATGCAGCAAGAAAAGGCAAAATATGCTGCATTATGTGGCACCTTTTCTGATATTACTACATTATTATTTCATGATCTGAAATCAAGATAATACTGCCTGGGCAAAGATTTCACCTCATTACCATCAGTATAGCAACCAAATGCAGAAATAAGCAGCTGAAAATGACCACTCAGCCTTTGTAGTACAGAGCCTTCCAAGTCATGCAAACACATTGCCTTATCTTTAGTAACTTTTGGTATGTATTTTTAAAATAAGATCTCCTACCTACCTGTTCTAAAACATTGCCACATATATGTGTTTTTCCCCAGAGGACACAATCACCTCATGGGGGAAACATATTTATGAAAAAAATGAGCTCACAAGGGGGTTGACCCATGTCTCCAGTGCAGCCCCCATCTTCATTTGTTTTATATTTTTTGGGGGGAAGATATGTTTTCCTTGGGGGAGCTTTTGCACACATTCTCCAAAATAATGAGAGCTCAACAGGGTGTCAGCACATATGTCAGGAGGGCCAACCACATGACAATATCACTATTTTTCAAATTTGTTTTTAATTTCTCTGGGGGTATGATCACGCACCCTAGGGGGAAAAATACATTATTTTTTTAAATATTGCCCCCGGGGGTGGCAGCCCATTCACCATTAGGGCCTACACCCCCGAAACAGTGGTCCCTGGTGGCCTAGTGGGGTTTTGTGGCTGTGGATAATGGCAGGATCATAGTCCACAGCCAGGAACTAGTTTGAATGAGGCCTCATTGAGAAGGGGAGAATCTTCCCATTCCAATGAGGCCTCCCTGAAACCTGGAGAGGCCTTTTTAGGCATTTTTACCCTACCAGAGCGGGCAGAGTGCTTACCTGCTCCTTTCGCCACTCTGATGGGGAATCTGTGTTAGTCAATGGGAGAGAAAGGCCTTACAGTTTTGAAAACAACTTTTTGAGTTTTTCACTGCCAGGACATATAAAACTTAAACACACATGTCCTACTTTTTTAATACAATGCAACCTGTCCTATGAGCCTTTTGGGCCTGCTCTAGAGGTGGCTTATATGTATTAAAAATTAAGATTTACGTCTGGCGAAAGGTTTATTCTGCCAGATTGAAATGTCAATTTAAAACTGCACTATAGGCTGCAGTAGAAGTCCTGAGACATATTTTAAAGGCTCTAGGTACATTTAGTACCATTTACTAGTGATTTATCAGTAAATTAAATGTGCTAATTGGATGTAAGCCAATTTCAATATGTTTAGAGGAGAGAGCACATGCAGGTTAACACTGGCTAGCAGTGGTAAAGTCCGCAGAGTCCTAAGGCCATAAAAACAAATTCAGCAAAAATGAAGGAGTGAGGCAAAAGGTTTCATGGAAGATAACCGTAAGGTATCAGGTTTAACACATGTTTCTCCCAGCTGAAAGTTGGGAGAGCTTCCCAACCTCTTGAGAGTTCTCATCACTAAGCCAGAAGAACCTGGAGAGACCACCAGCATCAACGTGGTCTGACCCTGGATGGTGTTCCCCCATAAAGTCTATTCCCTATAGGGATATGAACCACCTCAACAGCTTGGGATTCTCACCCCTCATTTGCACGGCCCTCTGAGGGGCCTGTGGTATGTTTGACCCCAGGTGTGAATCGCAAACAGGTAGTGTCTCAGCTTCTTCCACAGCAAATAGCACTCCACCTCTATTCCCAGAGAAAGCAACCTCCTACTAATTAAGGCAACAGGTTGCTCTAGAACTTCCTCATTTAACTATGCTAAGAGAGCCCCTATGCCATGCTCTGAAGCGTCCGTCTGCTCAATGAACTCCTTAGAGAAGTCAGGACCCTAGAGTACAGTTGCTGTACACATGGCCTCTTTGAGGGAGTCAAAGGCTTTCTGACCGGCCTCTGCCCAGATAATTTTTTGGGGCTGCTTCCTAGACGTCAGATAGAATAAGGGGGCAACAATGATGCCATATCCCTTAACAAACCACTTGTAATATCCTGTGAGGCCTAGGAAGGTTCTCACCTCAGTTGTAGGTAGTGTGGACCTCGATAAGTCATAAAAAAGGAGACAGAGTAATCAAAACCTACCCGCACAGACTTCAGGGGGCCGTGTCTGATTGCCAGAAAAACCAGCTAGCATACTACCTTATGGAGACTGCTTTCTGCACTCTGTACACAAGCGCTACTCACATAGAGACCACAACTCCATTTAGGTTTTGATTACTCTGTCTCATTTTTTATGACTTATCGAGGTCCACACTACCTAAAACTTTCCCACATGACGCTGCATTGGATTTTACCATTTGACCTAACGACTGAGTTACCCCTGACGAAGAGCTAATAACAGCTCGAAATGCATTGGGTGGAACTACGCGACGGCACTCAGTATGAATTGTTCACCTCTACATGTCTATGTTGAAGCTCGGATGGGCACGTAGAAGGCAGTTGAAGAATAAACGAAATAAAGAATTTCAGTGACACCACGCTGTCCTCGTTGTGATTATGATTTAATGGATTAAGTTTTGGATGAATTTTTGATTAAATAATGGTTCACATTTTGGATTTAAATTGGAGTACAACAAGTGAATTTGTTTACTGAGAGGATTAGTTCCCATATTTCGCTGTGCGACTGAGTGGCGCACCAGACATGTGCCTTTTTGGATTACTTTTAGAAAGTTGGCAGTCTATTGTCCCAACCATTTGGTGCCTGCAGCCTGTATCCTTGGTCACATGACTAGATGTAGCTGGCAGTTGATCTTTGTGTATTGCTCCCATTCAGTGAAACAAAGAGGAAATAGATGTTTGGAGGATGGGCTATCTCTGACTTGATGAAGGGGGTGAGCTGTCACTTGCACATCACAAAGGCTCTGCCTGGGCACACTCACAAAGCGTTTGTCACTAGTCTTTGTGACCCAAGACAAGCTGGGGCCAGGGCAGGGAGACAGGAAATTCCAAACACCTCTGGGGGGTTAAAACCTCCAGAACCTTATCCTACTTCGAAGTGTGCACCAAGTATACATATTTGACCCTCAGACTCAACTTTTCAGGTAATCTCTGGTCCTGTGGAAGACTCAGAAGAACTGCTGTACTGCACTACAAGAAGGACTGATACTCTGCTGCCTTGATGCCCTGCTGCCCAATTGAAAAGGACTGAGCCTACATCCTGAACCCAGAAACTTCGGGTTGACTCTAAGGTCTGGAGGGGACCATGGAACATACCCCTGGATCTTCTTTGAACTAGCTCTGCATATGGGACATTTCAATCAGGAGGGGTCCACTGACTCAACATCTGACACACAGGTGCCCAGCAGGCGGCCAACACTTTGGGGGGTGAGTCAGAGAGAGTACTCTGGCAGAGGGCTGCAGAGGAACTGCTAAGGAAGCCCCCTAGGTGAAGGTAGGTGCCAGGATTCAGACAGAGGAATGGTACAGCGTCAGGAGCTAAAGTGCAGGGGTGCTGGTGCTGGGCTTTCCCTCATTGGAGGTAATTAATACTTATAGGCCAGGAAGACTGAAGAAAATACTCCTGGTGGCTAGAGCTGGCTAGCAGGAGTAAAACAACATCAAAATCATGAACAGTTGGCACCATGGTACAGAGAAAGGGTCTGGAGAAGTTTGATTGCCATGGGGACAGGGAGGGTGTGGAACACACAGCACTACACCACAATTGTTCATTATTCCTTGGGGAGAAATAATGCCCTAGGAGTGAACTCATGAAAAATGGACCCTCTCCCACCAACCATTCCATTGCTCCTGGGGGGCCCGCATCTCTCCGGGAGCCAAAGCAGAACAAAAGTAGGAACACCCCAAAATGAGTGTGCCAAGCTCCAAGTTCAGATAGCTCTAAAGAGGGCCAAAGCCCCAGAAGCATTGCTTGGTGACATGAGAATAGGGAGGAGAACCCACCCAGTGCATTGTAGAGTAGCAGCCCGCGCATGGATGAAAGAGAATGTCATTTGCTTGCCAGCACACAACAGCTATGCCATAGATGAAAATTGGTAGCCTGTCCAGAAGTTGGCTTTCTGTGTGGCCCAGAAGTGCACAGGTGGGGTGCCCCATTGGAGGGACAGGGGTACCCAGCATGAAAAGTAAAAAGTGAGCTACAAAGCTGCTTTACAAGTGTAAACAGAAAAGACAAAGAAGCATGGCAGTGGAACAGGGGACTTCCCCATAAGCCCCTGCAGCCCGATCAGCTGTGACCTAGGTACACCATAAGAGCCCTTTGGAAGGGCTAAAGGTTTGGCTATTGGTTTTAGTGATGCCCCAGGAAGGGCAGAGGCACCAGTAATGTTGCACATAATGTTTTTGGGACTGCCAGGAGTGCAGCAACCCCTGCAAGAGTCATCACACAGCTTTCCATGAATGTTGCCCTAAGTCTCCTAGGGGGTTATATTGCTGCCCCCTAGAGAAGTTTGATTTTTTAAGCTCTCCTGGAGCTTGGTCTTTTGATAAAAGTTCTGGTTGGTCTGGTCAATTAGTCTGCATGTCCTTCTGTTTCTCCATCCTAAGACTGCATTTGCAAACAGTAGAAGAAAGAGTTAAATATAAATCATGTTGAAGGTGTAATGCTGTATTGACAATGACAAAATTGGTATTAAAATGCTATACATCTTATCAAGGTCATGAAAATGTTGTCTGTTTTGAGAATCATAAGATTAACAGTCAAACATTGCAAGTTTTAATGAAGTTCATTGTTTTGAAACGTTTTATTGACAATCACAGGTTTAACCGTGATTCATGATTGTTACTCTGAGATGCTACCATACATAGAAAGCTAATAGTGTTGCACTGGCCCAGTATGACATATGTATGCTTTCATTTATGTGATGACACCCTGACAAAGCCAGTAGGTCTGCCTTTTGATAACAATGTTCCCTTATATTGTGGCTAGATTGAGTGGGAGGTTTTGTGGTTATAGGCTTCAAGCCTCACTTGGAGAGTGAACTGTTAGGAGGGTGTCACGTAGGTATTTCCACCTACCCACTTGTACATTTTTGTTAACTAATTTATAGTATTCAGTAGTGTGTGCATAATAAAGTACTTTTTCTTTTTTATAAGTAAAAACAGTTCATGGACCCTATCGATGTGGTGTAGTTTAATGCATACTTGCAGATTACTGAGGTATTTGCCCACACCACTTCCTTTGAATAGGCAATGGATTTCTCTGCCTCGTTATGCAGGTGAGTCAAGTGCTACAATAGGGTACTTGGTTCCAGAATACGATGGTGGTGGACTTATTACTTGTGAAGGACCCACATTCTTCACAACTAATAACTCACTTTCTTAAACCTACCCTCTGGCAGGCAGGCAACCCCTACTGATCTTGGCCTTTGACCTTGCTCAGCATGGGTTTACCACAGAGCCTTCCCTCTGGCCAGGCCATGCACACTACTCCACGCAGGTAAATAACACCCGCTACACACATTCTTTCGGTGTGCACTGTGGGGGTTAGCCATGGGGCCTGGCTTCCAGCCAGGCCGTACACCCAACCTTTCGCAGGCAGCCAGCACCTGCTGCTCATGGCCTTTATCCATGTGGCGTGGAGGTAGGCCACAGAGTCTTACCTCTGGCCCTGCCACTCAACCTACCCTCCACAGGTGGCCATCCCTTCTGTGCATGTTCTATGACCATGTCCAGTTGTTGTTGTTTGCAGGGCCTGGCCTCAGGCCAGGTCCTGTGCTCATCAATTTATGGGGGATCACTCCCCTGCTCTTGATATTTGGCCATTTAATGCAGGGTTGGCTGCAAGTTCTGGCTTCTGGATAGGCCATACAACCTAACAAACCTATGATTTTCACGCCTGAAGGCCATTCACAGCAGCGCCTGCACAGATCCTGTCCTCCAAGAACTGTGTGCTACAGTCCACAGGCAGCAAACCCCACTGTGCTTGGCCATACACAGTGGTGTTGGGCACAGAATCTTGTCCTCAGCCAGACCCGTCGGTCCCTCCTCCACAAGCAATCAACATCCACTGCACTCGGCCTTCTGCCATGCACAGAGGGGTTGGATTCATGGTCTGGTCTACGGCCAGGCCCTACAATCAGCCTCTCATGGGCAGCCAATCCACAATGTGCATGGCTTTCGGCTGTGTGCAATGGGATTGTCCAGAAGGCATTGCTTCTGGACAAACTGTGAGCCATACTTTCTGCATGCAGCCAACTCCCACTGTGCACAGCCTTTGGCTGTTCGCAACAGGCTTGGTGGCAGAGACTGGACTCGATGCCCTGTGCTTTATGCTATGGAGGTGGCCAACAGCTATGTGTGGCCATGTGTAAAGTGCAGTAGTACTGCACAAGAAATGTTTTTCATTTTTGTACAGGATTTGTTCATTCTATGCTGCATTCAAGAATCCTGTGGGCCCAGTGAGGATTGTAAATCCTGTGACAATGTTTTTTAAATAATAACTTTTGTGGATGTGGTTACCTTGAGGACACCCCACATGGGCCTGGTGGTCAGGGTAGGTTCCCCTTGCCCCTTTATGCCATTTTTCTTTTTCTGACCACAGTGAGTAGTGCACCCTGGTGGGTAATGGTGGCTGTAACACACATTTGTTCTGTGAAGGTAAGCCAATCAGGGTGTACCAGATTTGTGAATCAGCTTTAGGTGTTGAAACCACAGCCAGCCATAACTTCACTTTAACTTTTGTTAAGCCTCCATGAGCTGCCTTCCCAGCTGTGCAAAGTTTTGCACCATGTGGGAGTTAGCCCCAGGGCCTGCCTACAAGGCCAGCCTTGCACCAAACCCTTGTGGGCTTCAAAGACACACATTGGCAGTTGGCAAGAGGGCCTTGGCCCTACACTTCACATTCATTTGTCTGACAACTCCCACTCCTTACAGATTTTGGGTGGATGAAGAGGGGTTGCCTGCCGGGCCTTGCCTTCATTCAGCCACTGCACTTAACTCTTCCCAGGTGACCAATGCAGAGCACAACGTTTGGCTGCGTGCAGTGGGTTTTTGTCGCATGGCCTGGGTTCTGGTCAGTCTCTGCGCCAAACCCTCCAAAGGTGGCCAACCCTTAAACCCTTTGGCCGTCTTCAGTGGAGTTGACTGCAGAGCCTAAAACTGAACATCTTCATGCACAACCCAAGAACCATTTTCAATGTTAATTTCCAAAACAAATGACTTAAAAACTACCTAATAGGTTTACTCCAATCCAACAAAAGCACGATCCTAGAGTATAGTTCTACCTTCATGCCATATTTGGTGTCATTCCCTTAGGGCATTTTTTCTAAATCAAAGAACAAATAATCCAATGGGAATTCAAATGGTAATGGCAGTTTTGGGAACATGCCTTTTTTCTCAGTCCTAGCTTAAGAGATCTGTAGAAATATGCCATGCAGAACTCAAAGTAGATGTACTTTTATTGGAATGTTTCATGCACATTTGTTGAATGTAACTAAGGGAGTAGGAAAACAAAAAATGGCTTTTCTTTGCACACTCTCACCTAACCATAGATAGGCAGGTGCTATCACTGCCAGTGTAGAGTGGTCCCACGTTGCCATGGAGGGGTTCTGGCAACATCATAAACCATGCGACCAAAGTCGCCTTTTGTCTTTGTTCTGTGAGGAAGTTCACACCTTGTTCATGCCCATTGAATTACTAATTACTTGCTGGCAGAAGAGAAAGAAAACAGGCCTTAATTGCAGTTAGGACCTGCATGGCTAGGCTACCGGTGGCAGGCCTGCCATCATGTTTAAATTGCAACAGTAGTGGATGGCACAGTGATGCTGTATACTTGGGACATTTAACATACAAACCCAGGGTACCCTTGGAACCATATTCTGTGGACTTATAAGTATGTTAAATATGCCAATCAGGAGTATGCTAATATTACTATGTTGAAAGGAGTAGCTGAATAGGCTTACCACTGGTTAGTAGGGGTAAAGTGCACAGAGCTATAGAGCCAGCGTTAACAGGGTTCGCAAAAAAATAGATACACATTTAGGGTAACCCTTCAGAAAGTGCCAAATTGCCACCATATCAGCCTTTCCAACAGCATTGTAATGTGCCGGTCAGATTCCTTTCCGCCCACCTCTATTGTATCCAAATGGTCATTCCAACTGGCTTCCAACGGGCTCAGAGAGCCCGTCCGCCAGTTGGAATGTGGCCAGTAATCCCAAGGGCAGCTCTTTCTGCCCTTGGGATTACGATGTCGGATTTCGGAAGCCTTTCGGTGCCAGCCTTTCCGACACAGAAAGGCTGTTGGAACTCGACTTGGGGGCCCCCATGGGTTCATGGCCTCCGGTTGATCCCTGCACCCCGTGGCAGGCACCTTGAGGTTCAGGGATGAACTACACATCTAATTTTTCAATGGGAACATGCATTCCAGCCGGTTTACGGATGGAATACATGCTCCCATTGAAAAATGTAGGAATGTGACCGAACAGTGTTCGGTCGTACCCTATTTCGTCGGTCGGGACAGCCATGTGTCAGTCGGTCCCATGACCAAGACGATGTCGGGCGGGGGGAACTCTGCCCGACATTGTAATAGGGCCCTTAGTTTCTAGCTTAAAAGAATGTCAGAGAATGTGCTGCTGAATTTGCTATTTTTGCTGCATAATTTACATATCATTGCTGAATAATATATATTTTTATTTATTCATCTATTTTTATCGCAGGTTATTTTCCAGCATTATGACTCAATGGATTAGGTTATTTAATTTACCCATCTTCTGGTAAATTATTATCTTACCAAGTCTTATTTTGAAGAACATCACAGCAGTCTCAAACTTTGTTCAGAAAGGAGTACAATCATTTTAGGTCACTCGTGTTGTGGACTGAACAAAAAAATGTAAGGAATGTTGTTGAGATAGCTCTATATAAAGAAAGGAATAATGAGTTTGTTCCAGCAAATCGGATTAGAAAAAGCAGAGGCCATTAATTTCCTAGAAATGCCATTGGGATTGCTTCAGCGTCTACTGTGCCAGCTGTAAGGTCACAGTTAACATGTGAGTCACAGGTTCAAACACTCTATAGGTCAAGTCAACATTTTCAGGTACAAAAAATAATGAGCCATTACCCTTCTGTGATCAGAAATGTAATGTATTTGCAAAAAATGTACAGGTTGAGCATGTCAGTGACTAAGCTCCAAATGAATGCAGTTTGACATGCTCTATTTCACAAGGTAATTTTCCTCCTGGCTCTTGTAAAGATCAACAAGTGAAAACTGGAGCTGAAAAACAACACTTTTTCCTGATGCAGTGATACTTCTGACCTGGTTACAAATAACCCTTAAGGATCTTTGTAGAGGGAGTTATTGACTGAGTAATTAATTGCTTTTCACTCTGTACCGATCATTATAACAGAGCAAGTGGCCTTTCAAGACACCCTTTTTAAAAGGAGAACAATGTGACAAAAAGCAAGAAATATCCTGTTTTGCACAGAGGTATTTTATCAGTATTTACAACGTTCAGAACTTTTTACTTGGAAGAACATTCTTATTGGCGTTGTTGAATTGGGTTTGTCTGTTAGGGTGTGTGCATACCCCGCCCCCATTTAATTTGCCTATTGCAGCCTCCATAAACCAAAGAAAACAATTGCCAATTGATCAAGGGGATCCACAAATTAACACGGAAATGCACACAATCCTTATGAAAGAGAGCTCTGAATGTGCACCAGCGCAAAACTAACTGTATGCAGATTTAGTGCAGGGTCACTTTTCTTTTCAACGTGACGAAACTATTTTTCAGTTTCGATGATATTCTGTATTTATGTAGATAGTCAACAGTTCAAACACAACTATCACTTGTTTCCTAAATTTTTATTTCGAAACTTTGAGGGAAAGTATTATGGTATATTCACATAAGTATAATGATCTCTGGGAGAAATCATAGAGATATATCCTACAAACTGTAGCATTAAGAAGATGACATATCGCCATTAACTTTATTTAATCTTTAAATTAATTATATACATACTTTTATGCTATACACCATCTCAAGTACTGAAAATGCATGCTACCACATTTATGCTTGGGAACCATCAACCCTTGTATAAGTCTTAAATGAGAAAGACATTAGGCAGCTTAGATTTCTAACATATCTTATTATTCAACAGCTGCGAGAAGCCAGGTGCCAGTGTTAGCTATACATAGGCATTCATTATGAACTCAGCAAGGGAAGCATAGCAACAGTTTGTCACATACACTTGTGACTTGGTCATTTCTCAAGGCCTTGCAGTTACAGCAAAAGTACAGACAGTTCAAGTTCACTTAGAGGCCAATGGCTGTGCACTTTCTGCAGTCTTGCTCCTATTGATTGTCACAAAATGGAACTTGAAAAAATGGATTCCACATTCCCTCCTCTGACACTCAATAGTGTAATTTATTCATTTCCCTTGTTTCCTGCTAAATGCGAAGCTCTGCTTTGTGCTCCTGGGCCTACACATTTTAGTTAGAATGCAGGAGGTGTGTAAATTTATGTAATGTTGGCAGGTACTGTTTCCCATGTATATCTCTCTATCTGGAGGTTTCTTTTTGGTTAGGTGCATTAAGTAATCAAAAAGTTTGCATTTCTCCTTTTCTTCCTTTGACAATTTTAGGAAGAACTTGCAAGGGAGATTGGTGATGAATGGGGTAGTTCAGATGGAAAGTGGCTCTACTTCTGCCAGTTCCATTCTCAATTTGGGAATCTCATGTGTGTTCTCTAGTGCCTCTAACATAGGGGTGGGCGGAACTTGCGGAGTTTCAGTCCTCTGAAATCTGCTGAGTTCATGAAAAAACAGCGAGATTCCGCAGAGGTCCAAGAATGGGCAGAATTAGTCACGTCAAGCTGATTTTTAGCTCCAGACGTTCATTCCACGCAGACAAAACCTACGCGAATGACACCATGTGGTACACCAGAGAGTGCAGCTTCTCAAGTTGATTTTGCTTCAGTTTAGAGTAGATTTTCTACCCAAGCGGCAGCTTTCTGACTGTGAATTGTTGGGACTGCTGCGTTGGGGAAATCTTGCTGGGGGCCCTCCTAGTGACCGAAAATTGCGCTAGGGGATGCCAAATCTTGCTCACCAACTTACCGTTCTATGCAGCAGTTGGCGGAATATGGCTTGAACTCCACATCACATGCGTAATGCGGAGTGGCCAGCTCTGCTGCCGGGGCGCAATTTATCTGCCACCCCTACACTAACACCACCCGGCTACTGATTCTCAATTCTATCCTAGAAATTCTGCCATATTGTTTTATTAGTGATACCCCTTCTGGTTTGGTATCCTTTGTTATGCAAGCGGTGAAATTTATTTGCTTATGTGGTCCCCTTTTGGCATCTCCCTAATGTATTTTCAATGATATGTTATACTGCCCTAGACCAGAAAGCATTTCCTGTAAAAAAAACACCACACACAGCTTTTGTTAAAGGCAAGGCACTATATGTCATCTTATCTTCAGTAGAAAGAAACATTGAGGACTGTAACATATTTTTCTAAGAGTCTAACATACTTAATTCCATCATATTTCTGTCTCAACTGAACCATTCCAGTGAAATATCATATGATATTTCAGAGGCCTTCAAATTTCCTTCACCGTCACCAATCTCTGGGTCCTTTATATGATGTTTGAACACGATGAGTAGTACTGTTGTTATTGTTGCTGGCAAATTGGTGCACACGACTGCCACTGCCCAGAGCCACTTCGTGGCATATCTTGGGGAGGTCTCAGCCATTATGTGCCTCAGGGGTTATCAGCACTTGTATGCACACTCTATTGCGATCTTATCTAATCACTGTTTGCAAAAGAGTAGGCTTTACAGACCTTATATTGTAACATCTTTTGTGTCTAATGGAGCAAGCTTCTCTTCTTTCTTGGAATTGTTAATCTGTTGTTGATGTACCAACTGGACAGTATAATTTGTCACAAGGACTACTCTATATGCCGAGAGGGACTAGGTTCAACATATCATAAACAAACAATTGTCCCGTGGGACTCATTCAAGGTGGGACACCTCTATATTACTTAGAGGAATCCACTAAACAACACATTTTATATAAATGTAATGTTTATATGACACTGGAGACCAAACCAGAAATTAATCCAACAATCCTGTTAATTCTGTCAAATGCATATATTAAATCATATATATTAAATCATATACATATCACAGTCCACATAGAGTCAAAAGTGAAACAAGTGCAGATGATGCAGTGCTCAAATGTGAAGTAATATATATATATATGCAGCCAGCACCATCATTACACGAGCTTACCTTCTAGTCTGCCACACACAACTGATGTCACAGAACATATGGCCATCTACACCTACATATAGAGGGGTAGTCTTTTCTCTATGCCTGCTACCAAAACTGCTTGTCATTGCTGCGCCTAGTCATCACTGTATGACAAGATGTTTTACTACATGCTGCAAAAGTGTAATATTTTCTGCCTTGTCACTATGAACATAGTAAAGTCACTCATGTCACTATAAATTGTATGCCTCTCACCTTAGCGCACTATGTGATCAAGACCACAGGCTTGTGGTCGAAACGCGTCATCCTGACATGCTTATACAATAAATTCTCTTTATTGCATCTTCAACTGGAGTCTGTGCCCTTGTTTGGCCCACCGCGGTCGTTCTTTGGGATCCTGGTTTCATATATATATATATATATATATATATATATATATATATATATATATATATATATTATATTCACTGAAAAAACCATAGGTTTCAGACACGTTATAGTTACAAATTAGCATTTAAAAACCTTTGAAATTCACTGAAAAAACCATAGGTTTTAGGGACAGTTATAGTTACTTGGACATTGCACTCGTACAAAACCCGTGAAATTCCCCGTTATAGTTAGTTCAGCTAACTATAACTCGCGCCCGCAATGCACTGCTGATGACGTCACATATTACATCACTCATGACATGGTCAGTGACATCACTGATGACATCACTGATGACATCTCAAATGACATCACTGATGACATCATCCAGTGACTGTGTGTTTCTGTAAAGTTTAAATATTTTTAAAATATATAGGAAAAGACGTATTGAAGAATGAGTGGGTGTCTAAGTGTCTGTATGGATGATTTAGTAGGTGCGTGACTGACTCTATAAGTGAGTGATTTAACGTATCTTACTGAATGCATGGGTTAGTGACTAAACTGGGTGTATGTCTGTATCCGTCTGTCTGTTGCTGTGTAAGTGGCTGCATGTGTTTGTGAATAGCTAAATGATTTTCTATATGAGTTATTGAATGCTTGTCTGAGTATCTGTATGGGTGCCTGAGTGTTTGTGTGGGAGGGTGTGTGCAACTCTGTGCATAGATGTGTGAGTGGGTGATTCACTGGGTGGATGGTTTCAAGAGTGCATCTGTGATAGACTGTATGGGTGGGTAAGTGTGTGTAAGAGTGTGTTAGTGAGTGAATGTATGTCCCAGTGGTACATGTGTGAGTAACTACATATGTGAAAGGCAGTATATATGTGTGTTGGAGTATATAAATAGCTATAAGCAAGAGTGAGTGATTGTGATAGTGGCTGTATGGATGATTGTGTGCTTGTATCAGTGATTGTATAAGAGCGTAACAATGTGCTACTATTTGTATGAGTAAGTGAGCTGGTGTGTGTATAACTGTATAGGTGAGTAAATGGCAGTGTGTTTAATTATTTGCATGACTGACTAGGTGTGTGAGTATCTCTATGGATGAGTGGCGTTGTTTGAGTGTCTATATAGGAGTAAGAGTGCATATGATAGTCCTGTACTGAGTGACCGTAAGTATGAGTGACTGTACGGGTGAGTGAGTGGATGTGTGTGTGTAGACCTAAGAATCAGTGAGTGGGTATGTAGTTATTGGTGTTGGAGTGTCTATGGTTTTGCGAATGGCAGTCTGTAATTTAGAGTAGGTGTATCAAAGATTATATTAGGGTGTGAGGAGGTGCATCAGATTATCACGTGGATGATGTCATCAGTGATGTCATTTGAGATGTCATCAGTGATGTCATCAGTGATGTCACTGACCATGTCATGAGTGATGTAATATGTGACGTCATCAGCAGTGCATTGCGGGGCGCGAGTTATAGTTAGCTGAACTAACTATAACGGGGGAATTTCACGGGTTTTGTACGAGTGCAATGTCCAAGTAACTATAACTGTCCCTAAAACCTATGGTTTTTTCAGTGAATTTCAAAGGTTTTTTAAATGCTAATTTGTAACTATAACGTGTCTGAAACCTATGGTTTTTTCAGTGAATTTCAAAGGTTTTTTAAATGCTAATTTGTAACTATAACGTGTCTGAAACCTATGGTTTTTTCAGTGAATTTCAAAGGTTTTTTAAATGCTAATTTCTAACTATAACGTGCCTGAAACCTACGGTTTTTTCAGTGAATTTCAAAGGTTTTGTAAATGACAATTTTTAAAAGTATTAATTGTTATATTAATTTTTTTCATACTGATTTACTACATTTTTAGAAACAATTTTTTTTTACATATTTTATTTGTCAAATTACATTGTAATTACATTATACATTACATTACAAAAATACTTTCTCAGAATGAATTACTTTAGTTTAAATACTTTGCAGATAGGCAATAGACTTTTAAGTACAGTAGTTACAGTTGTTGCAATGGGCAACACATTTTCAAACACAATGCAACATTCAGCTCAATGTGAATTTCTAGTTAAATGCAATTAGTTACTTTATGGATTACTTTTGTAACCACAGGACTGGATCCTAGATTCAGTCCTGGTACATCTCCTGTAAACAGTTGAGTAAAAGCGTTTTGGTTACAGTCGTGATTTTTAAGGAATATTATTGTATTTTAAAAGTTGACACTGAAACTTTTCTCATAGAATCACCAATGTTATCCTATGGAAGGAAATTCACTTAGCAGGTAAAAACTGTTATCGTTACTTTTTCTTACTCAGTGTTGGATCCTGGATCCAGCACTGGTGCATCTCCTGTAAACAGTTGAAAGAATGCGTTTAAGTCATACAGGCGATTTTTAAGGAATATTTGTAGTTTGTGAAAATCAACACTTTGAAACTTTTTGCTGAAAACCAGTCAATGTTAGCCTATGAAGGAAATTCAAGTTACCGGTAAGTACGGTTAAAATTACTTTTGAGGATCAATACTGGGCTGAAACATGCAGCACTGAGGTCTCTCCTGATAACAGGTGAGTAAATCGGAATTCGTATTTCGGCTGATTTTAGAGGAATATTTTAAAGTTCCAAAACTCCACACTTAGAAGAATTTCCAAGTGAAACCAGTCAATGTTAGCCTATGGAAGGAAATTCAAGTTACTGGTAAGTACGGTTAAAATTACTTTTCAGGACCAGTACTGGGCTGAAAGATGCAGCACTGAGGTCTCTCCTGATAACAGGTGAGTAAATCAGAATTCGGATTTCGGCTGATTTTAGAGGAATATTTGTATGTTTCAAAAATCAACACTTAGAAGAATTTCCAAGTGAAACCAGTCAATGTTAGCCTATGAAGGAAATTCAAGTTACCGGTAAGTACGGTTAAAATTACTTTTCAGGATCAGTACTGGGCTGAAAGATGCAGCACTGAGGTCTCTCCTGATAACAGGTGAGTAAATCGGAATTCGTATTTCGGCTGATTTTAGAGGAATATTTTAAAGTTCCAAAACTCCACACTTAGAAGAATTTCCAAGTGAAACCAGTCAATGTTAGCCTATGAAGGAAATTCAAGTTACCGGTAAGTACGGTTAAAATTACTTTTCAGGATCAGTACTGGGCTGAAAGATGCAGCACTGAGGTCTCTCCTGATAACAGGTGAGTAAATCGGAATTCGTATTTCGGCTGATTTTAGAGGAATATTTTAAAGTTCCAAAACTCCACACTTAGAAGAATTTCCAAGTGAAACCAGTCAATGTTAGCCTATGAAGGAAATTCAAGTTACCGGTAAGTACGGTTAAAATTACTTTTCAGGATCAGTACTGGGCTGAAAGATGCAGCACTGAGGTCTCTCCTGATAACAGGTGAGTAAATCGGAATTCGTATTTCGGCTGATTTTAGAGGAATATTTTAAAGTTCCAAAACTCCACACTTAGAAGAATTTCCAAGTGAAACCAGTCAATGTTAGCCTATGAAGGAAATTCAAGTTACCGGTAAGTACGGTTAAAATTACTTTTCAGGATCAGTACTGGGCTGAAAGATGCAGCACTGAGGTCTCTCCTGATAACAGGTGAGTAAATCGGAATTCGTATTTCGGCTGATTTTAGAGGAATATTTTAAAGTTCCAAAACTCCACACTTAGAAGAATTTCCAAGTGAAACCAGTCAATGTTAGCCTATGAAGGAAATTCAAGTTACCGGTAAGTACGGTTAAAATTACTTTTCAGGATCAGTACTGGGCTGAAAGATGCAGCACTGAGGTCTCTCCTGATAACAGGTGAGTAAATCGGAATTCGTATTTCGGCTGATTTTAGAGGAATATTTTAAAGTTCCAAAACTCCACACTTAGAAGAATTTCCAAGTGAAACCAGTCAATGTTAGCCTATGAAGGAAATTCAAGTTACCGGTAAGTACGGTTAAAATTACTTTTCAGGACCAGTACTGGGCTGAAAGATACAGCACTGAGGTCTCTCCTTATAACAGGTGAGTAAATCGGAATTCCTATTTCGAGCTGATTTTAGAGGAATATTTGCACAATGGTGAAGGGAGGGGCGGGGCCTGAGGTGACATCTTTGCAAACGCGCCCGTGGCGCGTTTTAAGTTGGGGGATTAAGTTCCTTGAATCCTGAGGGTCCCTAGGGGCCAACTAGACCACCAGGAACCTCCAATATGCGCCAGGGGCTGC
This sequence comes from Calotriton arnoldi, assembly GCA_963921515.1. Taxonomy (NCBI): domain Eukaryota; kingdom Metazoa; phylum Chordata; class Amphibia; order Caudata; family Salamandridae; genus Calotriton; species Calotriton arnoldi. The sequence goes on from CAWUFW010000624.1 coordinate 3,135,246, forward strand.
GTTGCAGAGACGTGCAGAGAGGCCACACCCCTTTTACACCTCTCTGCAACGCAGCTCTGTGGCGCTTTCTGGATGTACCTGTTGGGCTAGTTGGCCCCAGGGACCCTCAGGATTGAAGGGGATTTAATTCCCCATCTTAAAACGTGCCACGGGGCCTGTTTGCACACATGTCACTCAAGCCCCGCCCCCTCCCTTCACCACTGTGCAAACGCGCCCGTGGCGCGTTTTAAGTTGGGGGATTAAGTCCCCTTGAATCCTGAGGGTCCCCGGAGTCCAACTAGCCCACCATATACCTCCAAAAAGCGCCATAGAGCTGCGTTGCAGAGGTGTAAAAAGGGGCGTGGCCTCTGTACACTTCTCTGCAAGGCAGCCCCTGGCGCATACTGGAGGTTCCTGGTGGGCTAGTTGGCCCCCAGGGACCCCCAGTATTCAAGGGGAATTTGTTCCCCTCTGCAAACGCGCCAGGGGCGCGTTTGCAGAGTGGTGAAGGAAGGGGCGGGGCCTGCGGGCCCGATCGTTTTTTTTTTTTTTTTAATTTTATTTTTGGGGGAGGGGGCCGCGTGGCCCCCTCCCGGGCCACTACTTGCCCCGGGACCCCATCCCCCGGGGCTGGCTCTCTCGTTGGGGACTGTGGGGGTCCCCAATCCCCCCACAGTCCCGCCGGCTCCCCGGGAGCCGGCATTGCTTTTACACATGGGGAGCTGCTAAGATGCAGCTCCCCATGTGGAAAAGCAATCGGCTTTGGATATTGGAAGAGAGAGCAGGTAGAAATAGAAATAAGCAGGATACAGAGTCAGTGGCCAGTTAAGGGAGATAATATAAGAGAAGAGGTAAGTATCATCAGGGTAGATGTGTAAAACACTACAGTATATATAGTGACTGGCTTGAAATCATAATAGTAATTTTTCATTTTATACTTCGTGTTGTTTCTAGGCAGTACAAGCCCTTCATGTTTACCCCTACGGCTCAAGAACCATTTTAGAGATTCATATAGTCACTCTCATTGATGAAGGTATTTATCAGATTACTTCATATAGGTATAGTGGTATTTTCTAGTAGTTCCTATCTTAAAGACTCAGAACACTGCTTAAGAATTATTGGGTGTTCATGTTCATCTTTATTCCTTGATCTAGTGCCATACAGGGCTGCCAATCATAGTTCCTAACTCCAAATGATGAGGGTTGGTTCCAGTTAATACCATCTATGGATTCAGCAGAGGTAAATTACATACTTATTATAACGTCTTATAAGTTAAGCTTCCTCCTAATATAGCCAACAACAGAAGAAGTTTAGTTACAACAGTTTAGGAACATACATGAAGTGACACTGGTATGACTCATTTAGTTTTTAAATTTATGTTATTTTTGTGTCACTTTGTCTACAGTTGCATGAATAGTATTACTACACTGGTGTGAAAAGAAACTGTGTCACATTGTTATTCACTTATTAATTTATTGTACTCCACAGCATTGTTCAGGTTCAGTCCTCTTAGACCATAACTATAATGTAATTTAGCATGGTTTTAATGTATGTACATATAGAACAATTTGCGGAGAGTGCGTTTAAACTCTAGATCACAATTATGCTTATATTTCTTATTTTAGTAACCACTGGTATGAAAATCCTGAAGAAGGCTTTGCCGAAACGCGTTGGTATTCAACAAACATTACCAGTGTCTCCATATACGTCCTCAATCATATGTCAAGTTGTCCATATACGTCCTTAATCATAGGTCAAGTTGTATAATGATCGTATAGATTATCATGAAAATGACATACTGTTTGATCACTGATTATATACAAATTTGCGTATTTGATTTGTGTTGAAGATATACTTTACTCAGGTTATACCGTAATTTGCATCAATATGTGGTTCTAATTTGCACAATATCATCTGGAATGTATATAGGTCCATGCATTGAAGTTTATTATGTATGAATTGTATTTATAAATATATATATATTTTTTCTATCTTTAAAACAAACAAAAAGAAGATTAATAAAACCAAAATATTTTTCTATGTCAGTTGTCATGATGTACATCATGTTTTTGTGTGTCTAGAGTTTACATGTCCTCCTAGAGTAAATCAGCACTGTGCCCGGTGCTAAAGTTTTTCAAAACAGTTTGTCCCAGGGCGTGCAACTACTCACAACCTTTGTACCTTTTTCTCCATATTACAGACCGTAGATCCTGATTTGGCGCTTGTGGCAGTCTTTTTACATGCCACCAAAGCGTTTGACTCCGTGGAATGGGACTATCTATTAAGCATACTGCAGCGCATGGGATTGTCTGCTCTGTTCCTTTCAAGGATAAGTCTGCTATACCAGTCTCCAACTGCCAAAGTCTTAATTAATGGGCAGATGTCTTCAGCCTTTTCAATCACCAGGGGCACTAGGCAGGGATGCCCACTTTCCCCCCTGCTTTTTGCGCTAGCGATCGAACCCTTGGCGGCTAGACTGCGGCAACACCACCAAGATAAAGCACTACATTGCACTATGCGCCAGATACTCGTCTCCCTTTATGCAGATGACATCACCCTTTATATTAGAGACCCGCAACAAAATCTAAATCCATTTTTGCGGGAATTCATCATCTTTGGGAGACTCTCAGGAATCCACATAAACTGAGGGAAGTTGCAAATCTTTCCCCTCACTTCTGCGGCCACGCAATTCCCATTGGATTACCCGCTAGAGTGGTGCAACACAGAAATGAGATATTTAGGTATACGCATCACCAGGGATAGGGAGGAGCTATTGGGCCAAAATTATGGTAGGGCACTTGACCCCATTACGAGTTGCGTTTCACGCTGGATCTCAATGCCGCTTTCCATTGCAGGACGCACCTCATTAATTAAAATGGTGGTTCTCCCGCAGTTGTTATATCTATTCTTGAACATTCAATATTACCAGGTAGAGACTTCTTCACAACATTACGCTCCGTAATGATCAGATTAACATGGGGAGGCAAGCAACCACGGCTGCAATGGAGCACACTCACCAGACCCTATGGTCAGGCCGGATTTGACGTCCCAGACTTTGAACTATACTATATATGTGCCCAAGCTTACAATGCCTACTACTGGTTCCATCCACCCAAGTACATGCCCCAGGTCGCAGTGGAGCAATGGCTAGCAGATCCCATTCCTCTAGCAGGTATGATAAGCACCATCCCTCAGCCCCGGGACAAAGATACCATGACGGGCACGTGCACAGTGACTGCCTGGAGGCGGATCATGAAGCTACTACAGGCCCCAATGCTCTACTCTCCGCTACTCCCACTGCTTTCTCACCCTCGAATGCCGCTACTCCATGAGACAGGGTTTAGGAAGGTTATGATGAGGACAAACATTACAAGTTGGGGAGACCTGTACCACAATGGGAAATTCCGTTCCCTAGAGCAAGTATTTCATAACATGCCGTCCTCGCCACTAGATGTGTTTCTTTATGCGAGACTCAGGCAAGGCGTGCGAGACAATACCCCGGCATACCCACTAGACCCCCCCAACATTTGCTCCCTTATACATGCTGCTCCAAGCCACCTCTCCCGGACATGCTGTTTCGACACTATACCATACGATACATACGGAGCAGGTAACAACCCACTGTTCCGCTCGCGCACATTGGGATACAGAGCTAGGTTGTGAATTATCGGATAAACAGTGGATGTATTGCTGTCTTCAGACGGAACAGGTGTCAGCAAGTAGCAGACTCTGCATCACACATTTTAAATTTCTACACCGCCTAACTACACGCCAGCCAAAATGTATAAATACAAACTGTGTGACACCGATAGATGTGACAGATGTGGCATGGAAGGTGCCGACTTTCTCCATTTAGCTTGGAGCTGTGCAAGTGTACATGAATATTGGCTACAGATCTTTGAAGCTTTGGAGCTGATGACGACATTGACCTTGGTACAGGCCCCATTGTTAGCACTGCTGGGTTATACTCAATTCGTAGATAAACCATATCGTAAATATGTTGCTTTAACACTATTGTTGGCCAAGCGCCAAATTGCATGCAGATGGGGAAGAGGGAGGGCACCAAAATTTAAGGAATGGATCACTGATTTAATATATTGTCAAGGAAAAAAAAAAAAACTTTTATACTGATAAATTGCACTGAATTTTTAAATGTGTTATTTGTGCTTTTATGGTCTTGTGAGGCCGAAATAAAGTATCTCTTGACTTGACTTGATATTGTCAAGAACAAATGAATAACTATGCTGAATTACTCCCCTTGGCTTCACGACCTAAAGACATATGGGACCCTCTGAAAGGCTACTTACTATCTCACCCGTTAGAGACATCGGCTGGAAATAGAAAAACAAGGTTGTAATGCCCATACCAATTTAAGGCACCAATACTGTGAATGTCATATGCATATCATGTTACTCATCGGACTGTGCCAGACCCAAGTACCAACTGTGTTGTGAATTGATTCTGCTCTGATGACCTGCCGTAAGTTCAAATTTCTGCTGTAGATTGCAATTTGCAAAGTGGATACCTATCACTGACTAAGATGTAATGCACATTCCACCATATTGCTTTTCTTGTGCCTTATGTTCGAGAAAGAATGGTACAAAAGTATTGGGTTAGACTGTATTGTACATGATACTTTTGCTCAAAATGTACGCAATTCCTGCAAGTGCATATATGTGTCTGTAATAACTGTGGACCTTATGTTTGTCGATTCTCAAAAAAAAACTCAATAAATAAATGTTTTTAAAAAAATGGCCAAGCCTCGGGGGATGGGGTTCCCGGGGCCAATAGTGGCCCAGGGAAGGGGGGCCACGTGGCCCCCCTTCCCTACAAATATTTATTTTAAAAGAGGCCACGCCCCGGGGATGTGGTCCTTGGGGCCAAAATTGGCCCAGGGAAGGGGGGCCACGCGGCCCCCCTCCCCTATAAATGTATATAAAAAAAGGAGACCATGCCTTGGGGGATGGGGTCGCCGGGGCCCCAAAAATACTAAAAGAAGGGGGGCCACACGGCCCCCCTTCTAAAAATATATATTAAAAAAAGCTGGCATCTCGCCAGAGGCCCCGCCCCCTCCCTGCACCACTCTGCAAATGCGCCCCCTGGCGCGTTTTAAGTTGGGGAATTAAGTCCCCTTGAATTCTGAGGGTCCCTGGGAGCCAACTAGCCCACCAGGTACCTCCAGTAAGCGCCACACAGCTGGATTGTAGAGAGGTGGTCCGAGGCCACACCCCTTTTTACACCACTCTGCAAACACGCCTCTTGGCGCGCTTCTGGTGGGGCGATGAGGTTCTCTTTTGTCCTGAGGACCTCAGGACACAAATAGACTTCATCCCCCGAGCAGCAGTGCGCCACGAGTCGCGTTTGCAGAGTTGTGTAAAAAGGGGGCGTAGCCTTTGAGCACTCTCAGCAATCTAGCTGTATGGGGCTTACTGGAGGTAACAGGAGGGCTAGTTGGCCCCCAGGGACCCTCAGGAGGAAAGTGGACTTCATCCCCCAACAAAGAGCGCACCAGGAGGCGCGTTTGCAGAGTGGTGGAGGAAGGGGGCGTGGCCTGCTATGATAACTTAGCAATCCTGCTGTGTGGGACTTACTGGAGGTATCAGGTAGGCTAGTTGGCCCCTAAAGGACCCCCAGCAGTGAAGGGGACTTCAATCCCCATCCAAGAGCGTGCCAGGGAGCGCGTTTGCAGAGTGGTGGGCAAAGGGGGCGTGGTCTGCTATGATAACTTAGCAATCCTGCTGTGTGGGACTTACTGGAGGTAATAGGAGGGGTAGTTGGCCACCAAGTATGTCCTTGGGGGCCAACTACCCCTCTTGTTACCTCCAGTAAGTCCCACACAATGGGATTGATAAGACGTCTTCGGAGGCCATGCCCCCCTTTCTCCACAACTCTGCTAACGCGCCTCCTGGCAGACTACAGGATGGGGGATGAAGTCCAATTTACTCCTGAGGGACTTTGGGGGCCAAGAAGCCCTCCTGGTACCTCCTGTGTAAGTCCTACGCAGTGGAATTCCTGAGCGCTGGTCGGAGGCCCAGCACCCTTTCTCCACCACTCTGCAAGCGCGACTACTAGTTAAAGAAGTGTTTGCAATGTAATAGGTTTTGCATTTGCGAGAGTTAGAGCTATTGGCGTTGTAAATGTAAACGTTTTTACTAATGTTTTTTGGAGTGGAGTGGATGTACGTTGTGTGTAGTGAAATTTTGTGGTATGTTGTGCAGTGAAATTATGTGGATAGAAAGTATGTGGTATTTAGTGTATAGGAATTATGTAGAGTGGGATTATGTGTTATGGAGAGTAATTATGTGGTATGGTAGTCTGTGTTGTGGAGTGGTAACCTCAGGTTTAGTCTTCCTCATTTCCATAGAAGCTCAACTATGAACTCAGTGAGACAAAAAAAGAAGGAATCACTGAGGAGCACTTGTGGACCTAGTCAGAGGTATGACCAGGGCCACTGGAATTATGCGACTGTTTGACTGCACCGACTTTCGCACAATTATACATTTTCCCCATTAGCCACATAATTCATCATCTTCTCCCTAATCTGCAGATTTGAACATAAAAAACCCTTGTTTCTAGCTCAAACGGCTCAAACGTTACCAAAAATGCAGCGACAAGTGTTACGGTGTGGTGGAAGGCCCTTTGCAAACCTAGAATGGTCACCTGTTACTTATTGCTAAATGTGGGTGTTAAATTGGTACTAATGGTGTGCAAGCCACTCTTGCTTCCTTCTGCGCCTCTCTTGCCTCTTTCTGCATTTCTGTTGCTTCTTTCTGCACATTTCTTTCTTTTTCTGCACTTCTCTTGCCTCTTTCTGCAAATCTCTTCTACTTCCTGTACCTCTCCTGCCTCTTTCTGCACATCTGTGGCCTCTTTCTGCACCTCATTTGCTTCTTTCTGTACCCCTCTTGCCTCTTTCTGCACCCTTCTTCCCTCTTTCTGCACCTCTCTTGCCTTTTTCTGTACCCCTCTTACGTCTTTCTGCATCCTTTTTGCCTCTTTCTGCACCTCTGTTCATTCTTTCTGAACTTCTTTTGTTTCTTCTGCACCTGTCTTGCTTCTTTCTGCACCCCTCTTGCCTCTCTCTCCACCCGTCTTCCCTCTTTCTGCACTTCTGTTGCTTCTTTCTGCACTTATCTTGCTTCTTTCTGCACCTCACTTGCCTCTTTCTACACCTCTATTGCCTCTTTCTGCATCTCTCTTGCTTCTTTCTGCACCTCACTTGCTACTTTCTGCACCCTTTTGCCTGTTTCTGCACCCCTCTTCCCTCTTTGTGCAATTCTCTTGCTTCTTTCTACACCTCTCTTCCCTCTTTCTGCACCACTCCTGCCTCTTTCTGTACCTCTGTTCATTCTTTCTTCACCTGTCTTTTTTTAAATTTCTTTACTAGTTTTATTAACTTTCCATGTATTACAGCGACTGTTAACAATTGAAATTGCATACTTGCATCTCGCTCAGTTGTGTCATGCAGCAAGTGGTAAACTTCTTTACAACATATTAGGTAACTGTTTGCGAGAAATGTGTATCATTACTCCATTTAATGTCCATTTAATGTCCAACGAGAAGTAAACTCAGTTCCATTTATAACAACATGCTAACTCTTGGTGGGTGAACAATAGGTTCTTTCTGCAGTTCTCTTCCTCTTTCTGCACCCCTCCTGCCTCTTTCGGTGCCCCGCTTGCCTCTTTGTGCACCTCTCCTACACCTTTCTGCACCCCTCTTGCCTCTTTTTCCACCTCTGTTGGTTCTTTCTGCACCTCTATTTCTTCGTTCTGCACTTCACTTGCCTCTTTCTGTACCCCTCCGGCCTCTTCCTGCACCTCTGTTCCAAATTTCTGCATCACTCTTGCCTTTTTCTGCACCCCTCTTCCCTCTTTCTGCACCTCTCTTGCCTAAGTCTGTCCACCTGTTCCCTCTTTATGCACCCTTTTGCTTGTTTCTGCAACTCTCTTGCCTCTTTCTGCAGTTCTCTTGCCTCCTTCTGCACCTCACTTGCCTCTTTTTGCACCTCTGTTGGTTCTTTTGCACTGCTCTTGCTTCTTTCTGCACCTCTCTTGCAAATTGCTGCATCCCTCTTGCCTCTTTCTGCACCCCTTTTACCTGTTTCTGCACCTCTCTTGCCTCTGTCTGCACCTCTGTTCCCTCTTTCTGTACCTCTTTTGCCTTTTTCTGCAACTCTCCTGCCTCTTTCTGCAGTTCAATTGCCTCCTTCTGCACCTCTGTTGCTTCTTTCTGCACTTCTGTTGCCTCTTTCTGCACCCCTGTTGCTTCATTCTGCACTTTCCATGCTTCGTTCTGCACCTGTCTTGCTTCTTTCTGCACCCCTGTTGTCTCTTCCTGCACTCGTCTTCCCTCTTTCTGTACCTTTCTTGCCTGTTTCTGCATCTCACTTGCCTCTTTCTGCACTTTTCTTGCTTCTTTCTACACCTCTGTTGCTTCTTTCAGCAATTCTCTTGCCTCTTTCTGCACTTCTCTTGCCTGTTTCTGCACCTCTCTCGCCTCTTTCTGCACCTCTCTTGCCTCTTTCTGCACCTCACTTGCTTCTTTCTGCACTTCTCTTGCCTCTTTCTGTACCCCTGTTGATTCAGTCTGCACTTTCCATGCCTCTTTCTGCACCTGTATTGCTTCTTTCTGCACCCCTGTTGTCTCTTTATGTACCTCTTTTACCTGTTTTTGCAACTCTCTTGCCTCTTTCTGCACTTCTCTTGCCTCTTTCTGCACCCCTGTTGCTTCATTCTGCACTTTCCATGCTTCTTTCTGCATCTGTCTTGCTTCTTTCTGTACCCCTGTTGTCTCTTCCTGCACTCGTCTTCCCTCTTTCTGTACCTTTCTTGCCTGTTTCTGCATCTCACTTGCCTCTTTCTGCACTTTTCTTGCTTCTTTCTACACCTCTGTTGCTTCTTTCAGCAATTCTCTTGCCTCTTTCTGCACTTCTCTTGCCTGTTTCTGCACCTCTCTCGCCTCTTTCTGCACCTCTCTTGCCTCTTTCTGCACCTCACTTGCTTCTTTCTGCACTTCTCTTGCCTCTTTCTGTACCCCTGTTGATTCAGTCTGCACTTTCCATGCCTCTTTCTGCACCTGTCTTGCTTCTTTCTGCACCCCTGTTGTCTCTTTATGTACCTCTTTTGCCTGTTTTTGCAACTCTCTTGCCTCTTTCTGTACTTCTCTTGCCTCTTTCTGCACCCCTGTTGCTTCATTCTGCACTTTCCATGCTTCTTTCTGCATCTGTCTTGCTTCTTTCTGTACCCCTGTTGTCTCTTTCTGCACTCGTCTTCCCTCTTTCTGTACCTTTCTTACCTGTTTCTGCATCTCACTTGCCTCTTTCTGCACTTTTCTTGCTTCTTTCTACACCTATGTTGCTTCTATCAGCAATTCTCTTGGCTCTTTCTGCACCTCTCTTGCCTGTTTCTGCACCCCTCTTGCCTCTTTCTGTACCCTTCTTCCCTCTTTGTGCAACTCTCTTGCCTCTTTCTGCACTTCTCTTGCTTCTTTCTACACCTATGTTGCTTCTATCAGCAATTCTCTTGGCTCTTTCTGCACTTCTCTTGCCTGTTTCTGCACCCCTCTTGCCTCTTTCTGCACCCTTCTTCCCTCTTTGTGCAACTCTCTTGCCTCTTTCTACACTTCTCTTGCTTCTTTCTAAACCTCTGTTGCTTCTTTCAGAAATTCTCTTGCCTCTCTGCACTTCTCTTGCTTGTTTCTGCACCTCTCTTGTGTCTTTCTGCACCTCTCTTGCCTCTTTCTGCACTTCACTTGCTTCTTTCTGCACCTCTCTTGCCTCTTTCGGCACCTCTGTTGCTTCTTTCTGCACCCCACCTGCCTCTTTCTGCACCCCTCTTCCCTCTTTGTGCACCTCTCTTGCCTCTTTCTACACCTCTCTTCCCTCTTTCTGCACCACTCTTGCCTCTTTCTGCACCCCTTTTATCTGTTTCTGCACCTCTCTTGCCTCTGTCTGCACCTCTGTTCCCTCTTTCTGTACCTCTTTTTCCTGTTTCTGCAGTTTAATTGCCTCCTTCTGCACCTCTGTTGCTTCTTTCTGCACTTCTGTTGCCTCTTTCTGCACCCCTGTTGCTTCATTCTGCACTTTCCATGCTTCGTTCTGCACCTGTCTTGCTTCTTTCTGCACCCCTGTTGTCTCTTCCTGCACTCGTCTTCCCTCTTTCTGTACCTTTCTTGCCTGTTTCTGCATCTCACTTGCCTCTTTCTGTACTTTTCTTGCTTCTTTCTACACCTCTGTTGCTTTTTTCAGAAATTCTCTTACCTCTTTCTGCACTTCTCTTGCCTGTTTCTGCACCTCTCTCGCCTCTGTCTGCATCACTCTTGCCTCTTTCTGCACCTCACTTGCTTCTTTCTGCACTTCTCTTGCCTCTTTCTGTACCCCTGTTGATTCAGTCTGCACTTTCCATGCCTCTTTCTGCACCTGTCTTGCTTCTTTCTACACCCCTGTTGTCTCTTTATGTAACTCTTTTGCCTGTTTCTGCAACTCTCTTGCCTCTTTCTGCACTTCTCTTGCCTCTTTCTGCACCCCTGTTGCTTCATTCTGCTCTTTCCATGCTTCTTTCTGCATCTGTCTTGCTTCTTTCTGCACCCCTGTTGTCTCTTTCTGCACTTGTCTTCCCTCTTTCTGTACCTTTCTTACCTGTTTCTGCATCACACTTGTCTCTTTCTGCACTTTTCTTGCTTCTTTCTACACCTACGTTGCTTCTATCAGCAATTCTCTTGGCTCTTTCTGCACTTCTCTTGCCTGTTTCTGCACCCCTCTTGCCTCTTTCTGCACCCTTCTTCCCTCTTTGTGCAACTCTCTTGCCTCTTTCTGCACTTCTCTTGCTTCTTTCTAAACCCCAGTTGCTTCTTTCAGCAATTCTCTTGCCTCTTTCTGCACTTCTCGTTCTTGTTTCTGCACACCTTTTGCGTCTTTCTGTACCTCTGTTGCTTCTTTCTGCACTTCTCTTGCCTCTTTCTGCACCCTTCGTGCCTCTTTCAGCACCTCTGTTGCTTCTTTCTGCACTTCTCTTCCTTCTTTATACACCCCTCGTGCCTCCTTCTGCACCTCTGTTGCTTCTTTCTGCTCTTCTCTTGGTTCTTTCTGTACTGCTCTTGTCTCTTTCTGCATCCCTATTGCCTCTTTGAGCACCTATTTTGCTTCTTTCTACACTTCTCTCTCCTCTTTCTGCACCCCTCTTGCCTCTTTCTGCAACTCTGTTGCTTCTTTCTGCACTTCTATTGCCTCTTTCTGCACCTCTTGCCTCTTTCTGCACCTCACTTGCCTCCTTCAGCACCTCTGTTACTTTTTTCTGCAGAACTCTTGCCTCTTTCTGCACCCCTGTTTTCTCTTTCTGCACCTCTCTTGCCTCTTTCTCACCCATGTTCCCTGTTTCTGCACCATTCCTGCCTGTTTCTGCACCTCTCTTGCCTCTTTCTGTACCTCTGTTGCCTCTTTCTGCACTTCTCTTGCTCTTTCTGCACCCTTCGCGCCTCTTTCTGTACCTCTGTTGCCTCCTTGTGTACCTCTTCTACCTCTTTCTGCACCCCTCTTGCCTTTTTTTGCACCTCTGTTGGTTCTTTCTGCACTGCTCTTGGTTCTTTCTGCACTTCACTTGCCTCTTTCTGCACTTCTCTTGCTTCTTTCTAAACCTCTGTTGCTTCTTTCAGCAATTCTCTTGCCTCTCTGCATTTCTCTTGCTTGTTTCTGCACCTCTCTTGCGTCTTTTCTGCACCTCTCTTGCCTCTTTATGCACTTCACTTGCTTCTTTCTGCACCTCTCTTGCCTCTTTCGGCACCTCTGTTGCTTCTTTCTGCACCCCACCTGCCTCTTTCTGCACCCCTCTTCCTCTTTGTGCAACTCTCTTGCCTCTTTCTACACCTCTCTTCCCTCTTTCTGCACCACTCTTGCCTCTTTCTGCACCCCTTGTATCTGTTTCTGCACCTCTCTTGCCTCTGTCTGCACCTCTGTTCCCTCTTTCTGTACCTCTTTGCCTGTTTCTGCAACTCTCCTGCCTCTTTCTGCACTTCAATTGCCTCCTTCTGCACCTCTGTTGCTTCTTTCTGCACTTCTGTTGCCTCTTTCTGCACCCCTGTTGCTTCATTCTGCACTTTCCATGCTTCGTTCTGCACCTGTCTTGCTTCTTTCTGCACCCTTGTTGTCTCTTCCTGCACTCGTCTTCCCTCTTTCTGTACCTTTCTTGCCTGTTTCTGCATCTCACTTGCCTCTTTCTGCACTTTTCTTGCTTCTTTCTACACCTCTGTTGCTTCTTTCAGCAATTCTCTTGCCTCTTTCTGCACTTCTCTTGCCTGTTTCTGCGCCTCTCTCGCCTCTTTCTGCACCTCTCTTGCCTCTTTCTGCACCTCACTTGCTTCTTTCTGCACTTCTCTTGCCTCTTTCTGTACCCCTGTTGATTCAGTCTGCACTTTCCATGCCTCTTTCTGCACCTGTCTTGCTTCTTTCTGCACCCCTGTTGTCTCTTTATGTACCTCTTTTGCCTGTTTTTGCAACTCTCTTGCTTCTTTCTGTACTTCTCTTGCCTCTTTCTGCACCCCTGTTGCTTCATTCTGCACTTTCCATGCTTCTTTCTGCATCTGTCTTGCTTCTTTCTGTACCCCTGTTGTCTCTTTCTGCACTCATCTTCCCTCTTTCTGTACCTTTCTTACCTGTTTCTGCATCTCACTTGCCTCTTTCTGCACTTTTCTTGCTTCTTTCTACACCTATGTTGCTTCTATCAGCAATTCTCTTGGCTCTTTCTGCACCTCTCTTGCCTGTTTCTGCACCCCTCTTGCCTCTTTCTGTACCCTTCTTCCCTCTTTGTGCAACTCTCTTGCCTCTTTCTGCACTTCTCTTGCTTCTTTCTACACCTATGTTGCTTCTATCAGCAATTCTCTTGGCTCTTTCTGCACTTCTCTTGCCTGTTTCTGCACCCTCTTGCCTCTTTCTGCACCCTTCTTCCCTCTCTGTGCAACTCTCTTGCCTCTTTCTACACTTCTCTTGCTTCTTTCTAAACCTCTGTTGCTTCTTTCAGAAATTCTCTTGCCTCTCTGCACTTCTCTTGCTTGTTTCTGCACCTCTCTTGCGTCTTTCTGCACCTCTCTTGCCTCTTTCTGCACTTCACTTGCTTCTTTCTGCACCTCTCTTGCCTCTTTCGGCACCTCTGTTGCTTCTTTCTGCACCCCACCTGCCTCTTTCTGCACCCCTCTTCCCTCTTTGTGCACCTCTCTTGCCTCTTTCTACACCTCTCTTCCCTCTTTCTGCACCACTCTTGCCTCTTTCTGCACCCATTTTATCTGTTTCTGCACCTCTCTTGCCTCTGTCTGCACCTCTGTTCCCTCTTTCTGTACCTCTTTTTCCTGTTTCTGCAGTTTAATTGCCTCCTTCTGCACCTCTGTTGCTTCTTTCTGCACTTCTGTTGCCTCTTTCTGCACCCCTGTTGCTTCATTCTGCACTTTCCATGCTTCGTTCTGCACCTGTCTTGCTTCTTTCTGCACCCCTGTTGTCTCTTCCTGCACTCGTCTTCCCTCTTTCTGTACCTTTCTTGCCTGTTTCTGCATCTCACTTGCCTCTTTCTGTACTTTTCTTGCTTCTTTCTACACCTCTGTTGCTTTTTTCAGCAATTCTCTTACCTCTTTCTGCACTTCTCTTGCCTGTTTCTGCACCTCTCTCGCCTCTGTCTGCATCACTCTTGCCTCTTTCTGCACCTCACTTGCTTCTTTCTGCACTTCTCTTGCCTCTTTCTGTACCCCTGTTGATTCAGTCTGCACTTTCCATGCCTCTTTCTGCACCTGTCTTGCTTCTTTCTACACCCCTGTTGTCTCTTTATGTAACTCTTTTGCCTGTTTCTGCAACTCTCTTGCCTCTTTCTGCACTTCTCTTGCCTCTTTCTGCACCCCTGTTGCTTCATTCTGTCTTTCCATGCTTCTTTCTGCATCTGTCTTGCTTCTTTCTGCACCCCTGTTGTCTCTTTCTGCACTCGTCTTCCCTCTTTCTGTACCTTTCTTACCTGTTTCTGCATCACACTTGCCTCTTTCTGCACTTTTCTTGCTTCTTTCTACACCTACGTTGCTTCTATCAGCAATTCTCTTGGCTCTTTCTGCACTTCTCTTGCCTGTTTCTGCACCCCTCTTGCCTCTTTCTGCACCCTTCTTCCCTCTTTGTGCAACTCTCTTGCCTCTTTCTGCACTTCTCTTGCTTCTTTCTAAACCCCAGTTGCTTCTTTCAGCAATTCTCTTGCCTCTTTCTGCACTTCTCGTTCTTGTTTCTGCACACCTTTTGCGTCTTTCTGTACCTCTGTTGCTTCTTTCTGCACTTCTCTTGCCTCTTTCTGCACCCTTCGTGCCTCTTTCAGCACCTCTGTTGCTTCTTTCTGCACTTCTCTTCCTTCTTTCTACACCCTCGTGCCTCCTTCTGCACCTCTGTTGCTTCTTTCTGCTCTTCTCTTGGTTCTTTCTGTACTGCTCTTGTCTCTTTCTGCATCCCTCTTGCCTCTTTGAGCACCTATTTTGCTTCTTTCTACACTTCTCTCTCCTCTTTCTGCACCCCTCTTGCCTCTTTCTGCAACTCTGTTGCTTCTTTCTGCACTTCTATTGCCTCTTTCTGCACTCTCTTGCCTCTTTCTGCACCTCACTTGCCTCCTTCAGCACCTCTGTTACTTTTTTCTGCAGAACTCTTGCCTCTTTCTGCACCCCTGTTTTCTCTTTCTGCACCTCTCTTGCCTCTTTCTCACCCATGTTCCCTGTTTCTGCACCATTCCTGCCTGTTTCTGCACCTCTCTTGCCTCTTTCTGTACCTCTGTTGCCTCTTTCTGCACTTCTCTTGCTCTTTCTGCACCCTTCGCGCCTCTTTCTGTACCCTCTGTTGCCTCCTTGTGTACCTCTTCTACCTCTTTCTGCACCCCTCTTGCCTTTTTTTGCACCTCTGTTGGTTCTTTCTGCACTGCTCTTGGTTCTTTCTGCACTTCACTTGCCTCTTTCTGCACTTCTCTTGCTTCTTTCTAAACCTCTGTTGCTTCTTTCAGCAATTCTCTTGCCTCTCTGCATTTCTCTTGCTTGTTTCTGCACCTCTCTTGCGTCTTTCTGCACCTCTCTTGCCTCTTTATGCACTTCACTTGCTTCTTTCTGCACCTCTCTTGCCTCTTTCGGCACCTCTGTTGCTTCTTTCTGCACCCCACCTGCCTCTTTCTGCACCCCTCTTCCCTCTTTGTGCAACTCTCTTGCCTCTTTCTACACCTCTCTTCCCTCTTTCTGCACCACTCTTGCCTCTTTCTGCACCCCTTGTATCTGTTTCTGCACCTCTCTTGCCTCTGTCTGCACCTCTGTTCCCTCTTTCTGTACCTCTTTTGCCTGTTTCTGCAACTCTCCTGCCTCTTTCTGCACTTCAATTGCCTCCTTCTGCACCTCTGTTGCTTCTTTCTGCACTTCTGTTGCCTCTTTCTGCACCCCTGTTGCTTCATTCTGCACTTTCCATGCTTCGTTCTGCACCTGTCTTGCTTCTTTCTGCACCCTTGTTGTCTCTTCCTGCACTCGTCTTCCCTCTTTCTGTACCTTTCTTGCCTGTTTCTGCATCTCACTTGCCTCTTTCTGCACTTTTCTTGCTTTTTTCTACACCTCTGTTGCTTTTTTCAGCAATTCTCTTACCTCTTTCTGCACTTCTCTTGCCTGTTTCTGCACCTCTCTCGCCTCTGTCTGCATCACTCTTGCCTCTTTCTGCACCTCACTTGCTTCTTTCTGCACTTCTCTTGCCTCTTTCTGTACCCCTGTTGATTCAGTCTGCACTTTCCATGCCTCTTTCTGCACCTGTCTTGCTTCTTTCTACACCCCTGTTGTCTCTTTATGTAGCTCTTTTGCCTGTTTCTGCAACTCTCTTGCCTCTTTCTGCACTTCTCTTGCCTCTTTCTGCACCCCTGTTGCTTCATTCTGCTCTTTCCATGCTTCTTTCTGCATCTGTCTTGCTTCTTTCTGCACCCCTGTTGTCTCTTTCTGCACTCGTCTTCCCTCTTTCTGTACCTTTCTTACCTGTTTCTGCATCACACTTGCCTCTTTCTGCACTTTTCTTGCTTCTTTCTACACCTACGTTGCTTCTATCAGCAATTCTCTTGGCTCTTTCTGCACTTCTCTTGCCTGTTTCTGCACCCCTCTTGCCTCTTTCTGCACCCTTCTTCCCTCTTTGTGCAACTCTCTTGCCTCTTTCTGCACTTCTCTTGCTTCTTTCTAAACCCCAGTTGCTTCTTTCAGCAATTCTCTTGCCTCTTTCTGCACTTCTCGTTCTTGTTTCTGCACACCTTTTGCGTCTTTCTGTACCTCTGTTGCTTCTTTCTGCACTTCTCTTGCCTCTTTCTGCACCCTTCGTGCCTCTTTCAGCACCTCTGTTGCTTCTTTCTGCACTTCTCTTCCTTCTTTCTACACCCCTCGTGCCTCCTTCTGCACCTCTGTTGCTTCTTTCTGCTCTTCTCTTGGTTCTTTCTGTACTGCTCTTGTCTCTTTCTGCATCCCTCTTGCCTCTTTGAGCACCTCTTTTGCTTCTTTCTACACTTCTCTCTCCTCTTTCTGCACCCCTCTTGCCTCTTTCTGCAACTCTGTTGCTTCTTTCTGCACTTCTATTGCCTCTTTCTGCACCTCACTTGCCTCTTTCAGCACCTCTGTTATTTTTCTGCAGAACTCTTGCCTCTTTCTGCACCCCTGTTTTCTCTTTCTACACCTCTCTAGCCTCTTTCTGACCCATGTTCCCTGTTTCTGCACCATTCCTGCCTGTTTCTGCACCTCTCTTGCCTCTTTCTGTACCTCTGTTGCCTCTTTCTGCACTTCTCTTGCTCTTTCTGCACCCTTCGTGCCTCTTTCTGTACCTCTGTTGCCTCCTTGTGCACCTCTTCTACCTCTTTCTGCACCCCTCTTGCCTTTTTTTGCACCTCTGTTGGTTCTTTCTGCACTGCTCTTGCTTCTTTCTGCACCTCACTTGCCTCTTTCTGCACATCTCTTGCTTCTTTCTAATCCTCTGTTGCTTCTTTCAGCAATTCTCTTGCCTCTTTCTGCACTTCTCTTGCTTGTTTCTGCACCTCTCTTGCTTCTTTCCACACCTCTGTTGCCTCTTTCTGCACTTTACTTGCTTCTTTCTGCACCTCTCTTGCCTCTTTCGGCACCTCTGTTGCTTCTTTCTGCACCCCTCCTGCCTCTTTCTGCACCCCTCTTGCCTCTTTTTGCACCTCTATTGGTTTTTTCTGCACTGCTCTTGCTTCTTTCTGCACTTTCCTTGCCTCTTTCTGCACTTCTCTTGCTTCTTTCTAATCCTCTGTTCCTTCTTTCAGCAATTCTCTTGCCTCTTTCTGCACTTCTCTTGCTTGTATCTGCACCTCTCTTGCATCTTTCTGCACCTCTCTTGCCTCTTTCTGCACTTCACTTGCTTCTTTCTGTACCCCTCCTGCCTCTTTCTGCATCCCTCTTCCCTCTTTGTGCAACTCTCTTGCCTCTTTCTACACCTCCCGTCCCTCTTTCTGTACCACTCTTGCCTCTTTCTGTACCTCTGTTGCTTCTTTCTGCACTTCTCTTGCCTCTTTCTGTACCTCTGTTGCTTCTTTCTGCACTTCTCTTGCCTCTTTCTGCACCCTTCGTGCCTCTTTCAGCACCTCTGCTGCTTCTTTCCGCACTTCTCTTCCTTCTTTCTGCACCCCTCGTGCCTCCTTCTGCACCTCTGTTGCTTCTTTCTGCACTTCTCTTGGTTCTTTCTGCACTGCACTTGCCTCTTTCTGCATCCCTCTTGCCTCTTTTGAGCACCTCTTTTGCTTCTTTCTGCACTTCTCTCTCCTCTTTCTGCAGCCCTCTTGCCTCTTTCTGCAACCTCTGTTGCTTCTTTCTGCACTTCTATTGCCTCTTTCTGCACCTCTCTTGCTTCTTTCTGCACCTCACTTCCCTCTTTCAGCACGTCTGTTGCTTTTTTCTGCAGATCTCTTGCCTCTTTCTGCACTCCGCTTTTCTCTTTCTGCACCTCTCTTGCCTCTTTCTTCACCCCTGTTCCCTGTTTCTGCACCTTTCCTGCCTGTTTCTGCACCTCTCTTGCCTCTTTATGCACCTCTCTTGCCTCTTTCGACACCTCTGTTGCTTCTTTCTGCACCCCTCCTGCCTCTTTCTGCACCCCACTTCCCTCCCTCTTTGTGCAACTCTCTTGCCTTTTTCTACACCTCTCTTCCCACTTTCTGCACCACTCTTGCCTTTTTCTGTACCTCTGTTGCTTCTTTCTGCACTTCTCTTGCCTCTTTCTGCACCTCTGAGTTAGAGGTAATTTTAATCCCCCTGCCCTATTATGTACTAGGGCTTTACAGGGGAGGTCATGCCAATCACAGGGGTACCCCAACCCACAGTGTACCCTAGTGTATGTAGGTGTTTTCACTGTATTCTAAGTGTCTTTCAGCTTAGCACTGGCTCCGGGCCTGGTTAGTCAGAGTCAGTTACCACCAGTACCAGTCAGCAAAAAGTTGGGGGCACAGGATGACATTGCAACAAGACCTCTTTCTGCACGTCTGTTGGTTCTTTCTGCATATCTCTTGCTTCTTTCTGCCCTTTTCTTTGTCTTTCTCTACTTCTGTTGCCTCTTTCTGCATTTCTCTTGCTTCTTTCTGTGCCTTTCTTCCTCTTTCTGCACATGTCCTACCTCTGTAGGCATAGTTAGAAATTAGCATTTAAAAACCCTTTGAAATTCACTGAAAAAAACATAGGTTTCAGGGGCGTTATAGTTAGAAATTAGCATTTAAAAAACCTTTGAAATTCTCTGAAAAAAACAATGGTTTTTAGGGACGTTATAGTTAGAAATTAGCATTTAAAAAACCTTAGAAATTCACTGAAAAAACCATAGGTTTCAGGGACGTTATAGTTAGAAATTAGCATTTAAAAAACCATAGAAATTCACTGAAAAATCCACAGGTTTCAGGGACTTTAAAGTTAGTTGGACATTTCACTCGTACAAAACCAGAGAAATTTGGCCGTTATAGTTTGTTGAGCTAAGTATAACTCGCGCCCCTGCAATGCACTGCTGATGACATCACATATTACATCACTCATGACATGGTCAGTGACATCACTGATGACATCATGAGGGTACATCTTATTGCCAACAAAGTGAATGCATTCAAAAACGGTTAGGCAGTCACCCTTACTAATAATAATAACAATAATAATAATAAAGACATTTATACAGCGCACGGCTACCTCCAACGGAGGTGCCACGGCGCTAAAAGTGGATTCGGCAGTGAGAGAAAAGGGGAGAACTACGGGAGGCTGAAAAGCCAGGTTTTCAGCGCTTACTTAAATGCCAGTTCTGACTCTAATTGAAGAAGATGGTCAGGCATAGAATTCCAAAGTGATGCAGTTCTCACTGAGAAAGCGCCACCGCCTATCCTGGCCTTAGAGAAACGAGGAATCTTGAGCAATTTCTGGTAATTAGATCTCAAAACCCTATCATTTTGATATTTCTGGAGTCTCTGTTTCAAGTAGCCCGGGTCTCAATCTCTGGAGGCTCTACAGGCGATTGAAAGCGCCTTATAATCGATCCTCCTTTTGACAGGCAGCCAATGGAGGCTTCGCAGATGGGGGATATGTGGTGGCAGAGCGGCACATTCCTAATAAGTCTGGCCGCAGCGTTTTGAATAATTTGCAGCCTTTGGATCAGATATGCTGGTAGTCCAATATAAAGGCTATTGGAGTAGTCTAGATGGGACGTGACCAATGCATGGACCACTGTCTTCCTGCAGTCCATAGGTAGGAGATAAAGAAATCTCTGCATGGCTCTCAGCTTCCAGAAGCACGACAAGGAGACTTGGGCCTTGCAAGAGAGGTTCGTGTCAAATTTGAACCCCAGATTCCTAGCTGAATCTACTAGGATCGGTGGGGGGTGTAGGAGAGTAGGATCTGCTTCACATGGGTACCCCCAATTTTTGCTGATGCTTCACTGTTTTTCGACTTTAGTCTGGCTGGGGCCCTGGTAATCAGAACCCCAGCCTAGCTGCTTCCTCTCTAAAATGGTTTCCATGTGCCTTAGGCACATCTCTGATTGGAATCTGGAGTGCCCTTATAAGTCCCTAGTATATGGTATACTATGTACCCAGGGCATAGGTACCTCAGAGGCCTACCAGGGGCTGCAGCATGTATTGTGCCACCCCTGGAAGGCCATCCAAACTGACACCACAGGTCTGCTACTGCAGCCTGGGTAAGGTGGTGCATGCACCCCTTACTGTGATATAGGCTACCTATATCACTACATACATACACACATATAAACCTATAAGTCACTCCTATGGCAGGCCTTATCAATCCTGGAGGCAGAGTGTGTGGTTCCTATGTGAGAGGGTGCCCCTGCATGACCAGGGCCCCTCTGCAGCGTTCGGAGACCCTTCTCTGATGCTGTTTGTAATGCAACCTGACCATATACTCTTAAGCGCATTATAACCTCGCGTTAAATGCTAACTTTGGGATGGCTGCACGGAAACATGTCGTGTTTGATGTCAAACATCTTGGAATACTACCCCCCCGCCAGTTCTGGCAGCGGGGGTAGCATTCCACCCTTCTAGAGGGAGAGACATGTACCCACCGGCCTGCCCGGTAACTTCTTTCCAAGCCCTGGCATCACAAAATGGATGCCGCTGCCACAGACACAAGTCTGGCCTCCTGCTGCTGACCGAAACTCCGGCAGGGGAGGCCGGAACAATAGGTTTCCTGTCCCAGGGAGGTGTAACCACCTCCCCAGACAGGATAGTGTGTATTGGGGCTGGGCGGGAGCACTCTCTGGTGCTTTGAAGTCCTGCACTGGGGGCACATTTGGTGTCCCTGTGCATACCCCAGTTCAAACCGGCTCAGTGGCTTCCAGCCCCTGCTCTGGCGCGAAACTGGACAAAGGGAAAGGGGTGTAACCACCCCTCTGCCCTGACCCTCCCATAGGTGGGTCCCCAGAGTATGTCCAACCCCCTAACTTGGTATAAGTATGGGACCCCAGTCCTTAGGACTTTAGATTTACCTGGATGAAACTCTGACACAGAATCCTGGACCTTCGACGCTCTACTTCAAGATTAGAGGACTGAAGAATCTCCCT
This sequence comes from Calotriton arnoldi, assembly GCA_963921515.1. Taxonomy (NCBI): domain Eukaryota; kingdom Metazoa; phylum Chordata; class Amphibia; order Caudata; family Salamandridae; genus Calotriton; species Calotriton arnoldi. The sequence goes on from CAWUFW010000624.1 coordinate 3,156,277, forward strand.
TGGGGTCAAGGAGTGACTCCCCTGCTTGGCAGGCACCAAAGAAGCAATTGTCCGGTCTGCATCGCTGAAGCTCCCGCCGGACGCCGAAGTCTTTGCATCACCAGAGGTAGATTTCCAAACTTCTCCGAGGCTGCCCTGAGTCCCCAGCAAAGCTGAGGCCCGTAGCTGTCGTGGGTAACGTGGAACCATGACCCCTGGACACCGATCACATTTGCAAGTGCATCCTCTTCTGGGTCTCCCACGAAGTTGTGCTTTGGGCTCTGAGTAGCCCCAGCCTCCAGCACCGACTGCACCGAAGATCACTGGCCTCCACTCCACGAGTGTCCTGTGAGCCAGCTCCAAGTGTGTCCGCTTGAGGATCCTTCGCGGTCGCTAGTTCGTTGATTAGTAGGCCCTCCCGAAGGGCAGTTTTCTTCTTCTTGGGCTCCCTGGTTGCTCCAGGTGTGCCCTTACTTACCTTTGCTGGGTGAGTCCCACAGACCTTGCTGGTCTGCACCATCGTCCTTCTTCCATTTCCACAAGACTTGCCGTTGCCAAGGCTTGTTGGGTCCAATCAGGTCGCTGACACCCCTGCAACCGACAGACGTTGTGGGACAGCTCGAATCCAGCTCCTGGTCATCGTCGACGCCTCCTGGACCTCGTGGCTGAAGAGTCAAGACAACCATCAACCTACCTGAAGCACTCGACATCGGTGGGCATCTGCTCATCGCCTTCCTGGTCACTGGCTAGTGACCCAGACTCTGTCCCCTCTGCTTTCAGGTTCTTCAGATCTTCGATCCACCTTTGGATCCTCCCGAACACTTTCGACTTGGCCGCCAGCAGCACTTTGCAGCAGATCGCCATTGAAAACGACGACGAAACCCGACCCCGAAAGACACCTATGCACCCGGCTCCCCTGGGTGAGGTAACTCGAGTACTCTGGTGCTCCCGTGGGTATTGACACTAGAACAGCCTAGTTCTAAAAGGGTTTGCTCCAAGTCCTCCTCTAAGTGTCCCTTTTCTTTAAACGTCCAACCGCGACTTTCCCCATAGAAGTCAACGGCGATTCGCGGCTGTGTTCTCACACTGCACGCGTCCCCCGTGGGTCCCCTGTGTCACTACCTTGGGTGGTTCCTTGTGGTCCAAGCACTTCTATAGGCTCTAGGCCCTGTGTCTAGCTCAGTCGTGGTTCTTATACCACTTTATTGGTATATGGTTTGGTACGCCCCTAGGGCTCAAACGTGTATTTGTGCTATTACTGTAGATAACTAACTTATAACTTATGTACTTCGAACTCTAGCCTCATAAAGAGACTAGAGGGGTGTGTTTAGTAATAAATACATATATTTTGAATATATACCTGGTGTGGTCCTCTTTCATTTGGTCACTTAAGAGATTATAGACTGGTAAAACAAGCTGCTTTACATTCCTTCAAGACTTAGCCTGAAGGCTGCTCTCCATAGCTACCACTAGGATAGCTTTCAATAAAGCTTGTCTTTAACCTATCTCCAATAAGGGGTTGTTTGGACTGGTGCAAGGTGCCCACTATAATTAGTGGACAGCATATGCCAGGCCAACTTCTCACATTGGTGGCAGCGTGTGGGATTCCAGCTTGCTATTGTTTTACCAGATAATCTCAATTGAATTGATCAACTGAAAACCACTAAGGGTACCTAAGGTACATATAAATAAAGCTTAGTATACAGTAAGTTCTACAGAACTTAGAGTTGTGTGTTAAGGGATAGCACACCCTTTCTACAACTCAAGAGAGTTTAGTACGCCACACTAGAGTAGGTAGTGCATACACCACACCTCACTAGTAATGTCTTCAAAGCCAGGACCCAGTGAGTCCTTGCCAGAAGCCAGTGGGCTTCTTCCCTCCAAGTATGATAAACTCCCATTCTTGGAATTGAGAGCATTATGCAATACTAGGAAGCTGAAGGCAGGCAAAAGTGCCAGCACCCAACACCTCAGGGAGGTGCTACTAGCTGATGATCTCAGCAGGCCCCTAGGGTCTGAAGGGGTAGGCAGAGAGGGTGGGGCAGAAGATGAGGAAGGGGTCAGGGGTGAAGAAACCCAGGCCCCCCCCTCTGAAACTGGCCAGGAAGGTGAAAATGACCTTGACCTGGAGAACCCAATTCCTCCTGTGGAGGAGGAGGAGGATCAGAATGACCTCCCCTTTGTCCTCCCAGGAAGAATTGTGAGTGTGCCCAGAAGGTCTAGATCTCCTTCTCAGGAGTCTAACCACTCTGACACCTCAATAGGGACCTCTGTCTCTTCTCATAGGAGAGAATCCTCTCATGACAGGAGAAAGAGACTGATTGAGTATGAGCAAGCCCAGCTTGAACTCAGAAAACAGCAGTTGGCTATAGACAGAGAGTCCCTAGATCTCTACAAAGAGAGAAAAAGATGGGACTAGAGTCCCATGGTGGCAGCAATTTCCCCAGAGATAGGGAAAGGTCTTATGACCATAGAAACCTGAGCAAGATTGTCCCTCCCTACCAGAGTGGGGATGACATCCACAAATGGATAACTGCACTGGAGAGGGCCTGTAAAGTACAGAGGGTCCCTCAGGAGCAGTGGGCAGCAATCTTGTGGCTCTCCTTTGCAGACAAAGGTAGAGATAAGCTCCTCACTGTTAAAGAGGAGGATGCTGATAAATACACAGTCTTAAAGAGTGCTCTGATTGATGGGTTTGGCCTAACCACTGAACAATACAGGTTAAAGTTCAGAGATACCCAAAAGGCACAGACTCAAGACTGGGTGGACTTTGTTGATTGTTCTGCCAAGGCTCTGGAAGGTTGGTTATTGGGCAGTAAGGTATGTGACTTCACAGGATTGTACAATCTTATCATGAGGGAGCAGATCCTTAATAATTGTCAAAATCAGCTGTTGCATCAGCACCTGGTGGACTCTGATCTGACCTCTCCCCAAGAATTGGGAAAGAAGGCAGACAAATGGGTCAGAACCAGGGTGAGGCAGAAGGTACAGAACCAAGGTGGTGACCCTAAGAAGCAAGATTCTAAAAACTCTGATAAGGGCGGGGAGAAGGGTAAAGACCAGAAGTCTTCACAAGGCCTCCAAAAATCTTCTTCAGGTGGGGATTCACAGTCTAACAAGGGAAGAGGCCAAAAGAAACCATGGTGCAAGGTCTGTAAGCAAAAGACCCACTGGACCAGTGATTGCACCAAGTCCAAAGACTCTACTCCAGCCCCCACCAATGCCCCTAAAGCACCTGCTCCCCCTAGTGCAGTTACAATTGGTGGTGGGACTACACAAGCCAAGGGTTTAGTAGGGTTGACCCTGGGTAAGGAGATGAGCTCTGACCTAGTCAGAGAACTCACTCAGGCTGTCCTAGTCTGTGATGGAGGCATGGATGTGACCTCCTCTGTGAGTCCCAGTAATCTGGGCAAGTACAGGCAACAGCCCTTAATCAATGGAAAAGCGGCTTTGGCATTTAGGGACACAGGGGCAAGTGTCACCATGGTTCACAAGACCTTGTGAATCCTGGGCAGATTATACTTGGTGAAATGTACCAAGTGACCAATGCTAGCAATGTCAGAACAGACCATACTCTGGCAGTTGTTAACTTCTCCTGGGGAGGGGTAACTGGCCTTAAGAAGGTTGTGGTAAGTGCAGACCTACCCGTTGAATGCTTGCTTGGCAATGATTTAGAAACTTCAGCTTGGGCAGAAGTGGAGCTCAGGACCCATGCAGAAATGCTGGGCATCCCTGCAGATGTGTTTGCTGTGACCAGGTCACAAGCCAAAATGTCTAACACTGAACAGGCCTTGGATTCTGGAATAATGGACCAAGTGCCCTCCAAGAAGAGGAGTAGTAGGGTAAAGGCAGTGCCTTCCCCTTGGCTCAGAAGGAAGATCAGTCTCTTGAGGGGGATGATCTCAGTCCTGAGGAAGGAACTGTCCCAGAGGAGCTTGAACCTGACCAGGTTGAGTTCTTGGGGACAGGGGGCCCTTCCAGGGCAGATCTGAGCCAGGAGCAGCAGAGCTGCCCCTCTCTTGAACCCCTCAGACAGCAAGCTGCTGCTGAGGCTGCTGGGAAAGCTAGTGGTCCCCATACAGTGTATTGGGATGATGGACTCTTGTACTCAGAGTGTAGAGACCCCAAGCCTGGTGCCACCAGGAGGTTGGTTATACCTCTGAAGTTCAGGGGCTTCCTATTGACCCTAGCCCATGACATTCCCTTAGCAGGTCACCTGGGCCAGAACAAGACTTGGGACAGAATTGTCCCTCACTTTCACTGGCCCCACATGTCTGAAGACACCAAGGAGTTTTGTCGCTCCTGTGTAACCTACCAGGCCAGTGGCAAGGCAGGTGGCACTACAAAGGCCCCCTGATACCACTACCTGTGGTGGGGGTTCCCTTTGAAAGGGTGGGGATTGACATTGTTGGTCCCATGGATCCCCAAACAGCATCTGGGCACAGGTTTATCCTGGTGGTAGTGGATCATGCCACCAGGTACCCAGAGGCTATTCCCCTTAGGACCACTACAGCACCTGTGGTGGCAAGAGCCCTCCTGGGAATTTTCTCAAGAGTGGGCTTCCCTAAGGAGGTTGTATCAGACAGGGGTGCTAACTTTATGTCTGGATACTTGAAAGCAATGTGGAAGGAGTGTGGAGTGACTTACAAGTTCACCAGACCCTATCACCCACAATGCAATGGTTTAGTTGAGAGATTCAACAAAACCTTGAAGGGCATGATTAAAGGGCTCCCAGAAAAGCTTAGGCGAAGATGGGACATACTCTTGCCCTGCCTTTTATTTGCATACAGGGAGGTGCCTCAAAAGGGGTTGGCTACAGCCCTTTTGAACTTTTGTTTGGTCACCCTGTCAGGGGTCCATTGTGCTTGGTGAAGGAAGGATGGGAGTTACCTCTCAAGCCCCCAAAGCAAGACATAGTGGACTATGTACTTGGTCTCCGCTCCAGGATGGCTGAGTACATGAAAAAGGCAACTAAAAACCTTGAGGCTAGCCAGGAACTTCAAAAGGCCTGGCATGACCAAAGGCTGTACTGACTGTTTACCAGCCAGGACAGAAAGTGTGGGTGTTGGAGCCAGTGGCCCCAGCAGCTCTCCAAGACAAATGGAGTGGACCCCATACCATTGTTGAACAGAAGGGTGAGGTTACCTATTTAGTCGACCTAGGAACACCCAGGAGTCCCCACAGGGTTCTCCATGTCAACAGGTTAAAACCATATGTGGACAGGGCAGACATGGGCTTGCTCATGGCTACTGATGAGGGACAGGAGGAAGAGAGTGACCCACTCCCTGACCTGCTCTCACAGAACCCTGATGATGGGTCAGTGGATGGTGTAGCCTTGGCAGGCAGCCTCACTGCCCAGCAGCAAACTGATTGCAGACAGGTGCTCAATCAGTTCAGGCACATATTCTCACTGACACCCAGTCAGACCACCTGGTGCACTCATGAAGTGGACACTGGGGACAGTCTGCCTATTAAAAATAAGATTTATAGGCAACCTGACCATGTCAGGGACTGTATCAGGACAGAAGTCCAGAAGATGTTGGATTTGGGAGTTATTGAACCCTCAGATAGCCCTTGGGCTAGTCCAGTGGTCCTTGTGCCAAAACCTCACACCAATGGTGGGAAAAGAGAGATGAGGTTTTGTGTGGACTACAGGGGTCTCAATGCAGTCACTAGGACTGATGCCCATCCAATACCTAGGGCAGATGAGCTAATAGACACTTTGGCCTCAGCCAAGTATCTAAGCACATTTGACCTGACAGCTGGCTACTGGCAGATCAGACTAGCTGATGATGCAAAGCCAAAGACAGCATTCTCAACCCCTAGTGGGCATTATCAATTTGTGGTGATGCCCTTTGGTCTGAAGAATGCACCTGCCACTTTTCAGAGGTTGGTGAATACAGTCCTTACAGGTCTGGAAGCCTATAGTGCAGCATATCTAGATGATATTGCTGTCTTTAGCTCCACCTGGGAGGATCACCTGGTCCACCTCAGAAATGTTTTGCAGGCCCTGCAGAAAGCAGGCCTGACTATCAAGGCCACCAAGTGCCAGATAGGGCAGAGTCAGGTTGTGTACCTGGGCCACCTTGTGGGTGGAGGCCAGGTTCAACCACTGCAGAGCAAGATCCAGACCATCATGGACTGGACTGCTCCAACTACCCAGACTCAGGTGAGAGCCTTTTTAGGCCTGACTGGGTACTATAGGAGATTTGTCAAGGGGTATGGATCAATAGTGACACCCCTGAATGACTTAACTTCCAAGAAAATGCCCAAAAAGGTTCAGTGGACAGTTAGCTGTCAAAAGGCATTTGATGACCTAAAGCAGGCCATGTGCACTGCTCCCATTCTACAGAGTCCTGATTACTCCAAGAAGTTCATTGTCCAAACAGATGCATCTGAATTGGGGGTAGGGGCTGTACTGTCACAATTGAATGATGACGGTCAGGATCAGCCAGTAGCTTTTATTAGCAGAAGGCTGACCCCTAGAGAGAAACGTTGGTCAGCCATTGAGAGGGAGGCCTTTGCTGTGGTCTGGGCTCTGAAGAAGTTGAGGCCATACTTGTTTGGTATTCACTTCCTTGTTCAAACAGACCATAAGCCCCTCTTATGGCTAAAACAAATGAAGGGTGAAAACCCCAAACTGCTTAGATGGTCCATTTCCCTACAGGGGATGGACTTCACAGTGGAACATAGACCTGGGAGTAACCATGCCAATGCAGATGGACTCTCTAGGTACTTCCACTTAGAACATGAAGACTTAACTGGGCAAGGTTAGTTTAATGTCCCTATGTTTGGGGGGGGGGTTGTGTAGGAGAGTAGGATCTGCTTCACATGGGTACCCCCACTTTTTGCTGATGCTTCTCTGTTTTTCGACTTTAGTCTGGCTGGGGCCCTGCTAATCAGAACCCCAGCCTAGCTGCTTCCTCTCTAAAATGGTTTCCATGTGCCTTAGGCACATCTCTGATTGGAATCTGGAGTGCCCTTATAAGTCCCTAGTATATGGTATACTATGTACCCAGGGCATAGGTACCTCAGAGGCCTACCAGGGGCTGCAGCATGTATTGTGCCACCCCTGGAAGGCCATCCAAACTGACACCACAGGTCTGCTACTGCAGCCTGGGTAAGGTGGTGCATGCACCCCTTACTGTGATATAGGCTACCTATATCACTACATACATACACACATATAAACCTATAAGTCACTCCTATGGCAGGCCTTATCAATCCTGGAGGCAGAGTGCGTGGTTCCTATGTGAGAGGGTGCCCCTGCATGAGCAGGGCCCCTCTGAAGCATTCGGAGACCCTTCTCTGATGCTGTTTGTAATGCAGCCTGACCATATACTCTTAAGCGCATTATAACCTCGCGTTAAATGCTAACTTTGGGATGGCTGCACAGAAACATGTCGTGTTTGGTGTCAAACATCTTGGAATACTACCCCCCCCCGCCAGTTCCGGCGGCGGGGGTAGCATTCCACCCTTCTAGAGGGAGAGACATGTACACACCGGCCTGCCCGGTAACTTCTTTCCAAGCCCTGGCATCACAAAATGGATGCCGCTGCCACAGACACGAGTCTGGCCTCCTGCTGCTGACCGAAACTCCGGCAGGGGAGGCTGGGACAATAGGTTTCCTGTCCCAGGGAGGTGTAACCACCTCCCCAGACAGGATAGTGTGTATTGGGGCTGGGCGGGAGCACTCTCTGGTGCTTTGAAGTCCTGCACTGGGGGCACATTTGGTGTCCCTGTGCATACCCCAGTTCAAACCGGCTCAGGGGCTTCCAGCCCCTGCTCTGGCGCGAAACTGGACAAAGGGAAAGGGGTGTAACCACCCCTCTGCCCTGACCCTCCCATAGGTGGGTCCCCAGAGTATGTCCAACCCCTAACTTGGTATAAGTATGGGACCCCAGTCCTTAGGATTTAGATTTACCTGGATGAAACTCTGACACAGAATCCTGGACCTTCGATGCTCTACTTCAAGATTAGAGGACTGAAGAATCTCCCTTGGGGTCAAGGAGTGACTCCCCTGCTTGGCAGGCACCAAAGAAGCAATTGTCCGGTCTGCATCGCTGAAGCTCCCGCCGGACGCCGAAGTCTTTGCATCACCAGAGGTGGATTTCCAGACTTCCCCGAGGCTGCCCTGAGTCCCCAGCAAAGCTGAGGCCCGTAGCTGTCGTGAGTAACGTGGAACCGTGACCCCTTGACACCGATCGCATTTGCAAGTGCATCCTCTTCTGGGTCTCCCACGAAGTTGTGCTTTGGGCTCTCAGTAGCCCCAGCCTCCAGCACTGACTGCACCGAAGATCACTGGCCTCCACTCCACGAGTGTCCTGTGAGCCAGCTCCAAGTGCGTCCGCTTGAGGCTCCTTTGCGGTCGCTAGTCCATTGGCTAGTAGGCCCTCCCGAAGGCCAATCTTCTTCTTCTTGGGCTCCCTGGTTGCTCCAGGCGTGCCCTGACTTACCCTTGCTGGGTGAGTCCCACAGTCCTTGCTGATCTGCACCATCGTCCTTCTTCCATTTCCATGAGACTTGCCGTTGCCAAGGCTTGTTGGGTCCAATCCGGTCGCCAACACCCCTGCAACTGACAAACGTCGTAGGACAGGTCTAATCCAGCTCCTGGTTGTCGTCGACGCCTCCTGGACCTCGTGGCTGAAGAGTCAAGACAACCGTCAACCTACCTGAAGCACTCGACATCGGTGGGCATCTGCTCATCGCCTTCCTGGTCACTGGCTAGTGACCCAGACTCTGTCCCCTCTGCTTTCAGGTTCTTCAGATCTTTGATCCACCTTTGGATCCACCCGAACACTTTCGACTTGGCCGCCAGCAGCACTTTGCAGCAGATCGCCATTGAAAACGATGACGAAACCCGACCCCGAAAGACACCTATGCACCCGGCTCCCCTGGGTGAGGTAACTCGAGTACTCCGGTGCTCCCGTGGGTATTGACACTAGAACAGCCTAGTTCTAAAAGGGTTTGCTCCAAGTCCTCCTCTAAGTGTCCCTTTTCTTTAAACTTCCAACCGCGACTTTCCCCATAGAAGTCAACGGCGATTCGCGGCTGTGTTCTCACACTGCACGCGTCCCCCGTGGGTCCCCTGTGTCACTACCTTGGGTGGTTCCTTGTGGTCCAAGCACTTCTACAGGCTCTAGGCCCTGTGTCTAGCTCAGTCGTGGTTCTTATACCACTTTATTGGTATATGGTTTGGTACGCCCCTAGGGCTCAAACGTGTATTTGTGCTATTACTGTAGATAACTAACTTATAACTTATGTACTTCGAACTCTAGCCTCATAAAGAGACTAGAGGGGTGTGTTTAGTAATAAATACATATATTTTGAATATATACCTGGTGTGGTCCTCTTTCATTTGGTCACTTAAGAGATTATAGACTAGTAAAACAAGCTGCTTTACATTCCTTCAAAACTTAGCCTGAAGGCTGCTCTCCATAGCTACCACTAGGATAGCTTTCAATAAAGGTTGTCTTTAACCTATCTCCAATAAGGGGTTGTTTGGACTGGTGCAAGGTGCCCACTATAATTAGTGGACAGCATATGCCAGGCCAACTTCTCACAGGGGGTTTAGCTCTGACACCAGCTGAGTATCATCAGCATAGGATACAACTTTCACTCCCCATTGCTCGACTAAAGTCGTGAGGGGGTTAGATAGACATTAAATAATGTATGGCTCAGAGCCGAGCCTTGGGGGACCCCACACACAAGGGGTTTCTGTGAGGACACATGGGGCGGAGAAATACCTGCTGGGACCAGTCCTCCAAAAATGAGTGGAACCAGCCCAGAGTGGTTCCCGTCACTCCAAGGTGCTTAAGTCTCTCCAAAAGAATCAGATGAGACACCGTATTGAATGCTGCAGAGTGAGCTAAAGAATGATGATGGATTAAACCCAGATCAGTTGACTGGGGGTGAGTGTTTGATTGGCTCAAACGTTCCGTCCATCATCCCCTTTTGTATCGCGCAGATAAATCCAACAGCACAAGCATTGCGGAGATGCCCTGGTGTAACCCTTCACGTATAGTTTCCACAACTTCCAAAAGAGCTGTCTCCGTGCTATAACCTGATCTAAAACCAGATTGGGAGTCATGGAGACCGTTGTTAGATTCCAGGAAATTGGATATTTCCTTCTGGACTTCCTTCTAAAGAATTTTGGCCGGGCTGGCAGAAGGGAGATAGGCCTAAAATTCTTGAGCTCTGCTGGATCCGTGCCTGGTTTCTTAAGAATAGGCAGTACATAGGCTAATTTCCAGGAGGCTAGATAGATGCCCGTTACCAGAGAGGAGTTCCAAATAGGGTTCAGCTGCGAATTGAGCCATTGGGAAAGCAATTTAAAAAACTTGTACAGTTCTATCAGAGATGCCTCCGGGCAAAACGGGCGAAATTCGGAACAGATGCCACGAGGGTCCAAAGTGGAATTTAGCATAGCTGATGGCCCAGCAGATGGGAAGGAGGAATAGATAAGTTGTATTTTCTCCTGGAAGAAGACAGATAAGTCCTCACAAAGGGTGGCCGATGGGGCTATGGTACTGTCCAGAGCCTTCGGTTTGATAAAACCTTGAACGATCTTAAAGACTTCTTTGGCTGAGTTATCAGAAGAATTAATTAGGTTAGCAAAGTAGTCTCTAATGGTGTTACGTTTCAGCCCATTAATTTTTTTTAGAGCTGCTCTGTAGGCGCTCTTGGCCGCCGGATTGTAAGATTTACGCCAAGCACGTTCCAGCTTCTTGCATAAGCCTTTTTCCACGCGTACTTCCATAGTGAACCAGGGGGCAGAGGGTTTTTCCTGGCAGATTTAGCTGTTCTAAGAGGGGCCATTCTATCTAGGGCAGAGGTGACCAAGCAGTTGAAAGTAGATACATCGCTGCTAGGGTCTCCCTTCAGCTGAGGGGGGGCATTAACTCGGGTCTCAAAGTTTCAGGGGTGACCTTCCTCCAGTTTCTCCTTTTCTCGTAAGTTGGCCTGGCGCTATTGCCCGAGGATTTGCCAGTCAAACTGAAAGGAACTAATAGATGGTCAGACCAGGTTAGAGGTATTGGGGCCTCTACTTTCAGGTTGGGGTCATTAGTGAAAATGAGATCCAACATATGGCCAGCTATATGGGTTGGGGCCCACACCTTTTGTAACAGATTTAAACCCTACAGCGTGTCTTCCAGCTAAGAAGCCAAGGAACAGTTGCCATTGTCCATGTGGACATTAAAATCGCCAAGGACTGTGAAATTGGCATACCTCAGTGACAGATCTGCGGTGATACCGCATAACTCAAGCTGATGGCAGGATGGAATGTCAGGGGGTCTGTAAACCAGAATTCCAGCAACTGATGATGCAGGGGAGGTTTTGATGAAATAAAACAGCACCTCAATCATCCCTATGTGCTCAATTCTCCTGCACGAAATCTCCCAGCCATCTCTCATGATAATGGCAAGCCCGCCCCCAATCTTGTGGCCAGCCCGGTTGACAACAGAGATCCGAAAACCCTCAGGTATAGCCAACAGTATGTCCGGGTTGGAACTTTCTTTTAACCAGGTTTCGGTTAAAAACATAAGGTCGCAGGAGTTCGACTCTAGAGCGAGCTAGACATCGTCGGAGTGTTTGGGGAGAGATATGCAATTTATCAAACAGGCCTTTATGTTGGGACAAGTGGCCCTAAGGTGCGATGTAGGTGGCTTTACAACAGTATTACTATACTTTGTCTCTCATCCCTCCTCCCCAAAGAAAAGGAGCAAAAGCTACAGCACAACCCATATCACCCACCAGTATCAGGTACAGTGCAAGGCTGGTCAGGAGCCTTGCACTGTACCTGATACTGGTGGGTGATAGGCACAGTGGAGCTTCTGCATCACCTTCAACCCTCTGCAGATGGGAAGCAATTGTAGAATGTGTTGTCTGAGTTTAATCAATTCTTTAAACAAGCATTTGGCTAGAGCTTATACATCTCAGTTCTCTTGCATAGCCTTTCAATTCAGGAGGGGAACAAATGAGCCCTTAACAATGAGTCATTCACCTTAGAATCTATGGTGTTCCTCATATTGTGCAACCTATCTATATTTTGCAGTACAGACGTAATTCCTCCTCATATCATTCAAACTGAGACTGTGGGACACTCACATCCTGAAATTCAGAATGTGGAAATGTTATATCCCTAACTATAGAGCAATTTCTTAATAGGTAAATGCATTACACATGTGTGGGCAATGTGTCAGTTGCGCATTTCATTGTGACCATTTGCATGGCATTAACAGACCCTGCAGAAGGTCACAAATAGCTGTGTATGCTATATCTTGTGTACATCAGCTAATGTTTAACATGATGAAACACATTTCCAAATTATCTTCAACAGTGGGTGAATAGCAAAAGCATTAAAATGCCCTTTTTAAACACTAGAGTGATGGCAAAGCAAAACAACACTTTGGAAACTGAAAATTTGACCAAATGCAGTATCGTCTTGTCTTTGAACCACATTTTGCAGTACATCGGGAACCTGTAAAACTCAAGAAAGTTGGGCTGAAACTTGAGGCATGTGCAATTAGAGGTATTTATGGAGAAAAATAGAAATTATCACCAAACCCTCCTCTTATAGTGTATGTTTAACATAGGACATTCATTCAGAAACGACATTTGAAAATCTACTGATAATTTATGCAAATATGGGTTACCGTCCCTGTATCCAAAGTCATCTTACATGATGTGACCAATGCATATATTCCTGGAACAAAGTAAATAAAAAAGTTGAAGTTAGTTGGCTCACATAGAGTAGAACCATCTTAAAGGGGAATCGGCATCATTATGAATTTAGTGAAATGTTCAGCACCATCAATTATATATAATGATTTTAATCTGTTAACTTGGAAAAATTGGAAACAATAAAGAGGCAAGAACTCTCTGTAATAGAGCAAATACTTTTGAGCTTGAAAAAATACTTTGAAGTGACTGCACTGGGAAATGCTTATAGTTATCACAACTCTTGTTACTAGCCTTGTTTCTTTCTCTTCAACACTGCTCCAGCCCTTTTCACATGCTATTGACATTCGCTGTGTGTTGCTAAACCGACGATTCATTTTGCAATTAAGATCTACAGCTCTTTCACATATTTGAACCAGAAATCCGAAATATCACGTGCCTTAGTCTCATTCTCTTATAAATACAAGCCTGTTGGTCTAACGAGACAACAATGTGAAACATATCCTGTACAGGTTTACCCTGTGTGCCATTCCCTAAATAGCACTTAATGTGTTATACATCTTTATGATCAGTAGGAAGTCAAGAGAAATCATTTTGAAATGTTTGCTTATACCACAGTGAACTAACCAAACACAGCATATTCAAAGGTACAATTTTCATATCGAGTTGATAGAGATCTTCTGTTCCATTTATCATTAGGAAAATTTCAGCACTCATTAAACAAATGGTAACCCTAGATGTTAGAGGAAACAAATGTGATTGCAAGTATGGTTGAAATTAATGATTGCATCTTATTTATGTTCTTAGGTATCTCACCTGCTCAGTGAGATTATCTTCTCATTCTGTCAACCTCCCTTTCAATAGCTTTGTTCCCTCACATGCACTTCCATTTTCTATTGCTAACTGTGCCACATGCTGAACAGTTGCAGCAACACTTGAGAGGCTGTTGCGCAGTAGGCATCACTAGTGATGGATGCCACTTCTCCTTGTCTACAAGCATGATGTTGTAAAACTCAGATGTTCTTTAAAGAAAGATATGGGTGGGGCAGGGGGCACCAGTCTTGCACCTTTCCCTAGAGTCTGTGCTTGTCATGTGCTTAGACACTTGCATACTTCAACAACAGAAAACAGGAGGGGTATGGGGGAACTCAAACTTGGCACTCTTAGGGGCATATTCACAAGGACCTACCGCCGATTTATCTCCACCTTAACCCATCAAAAGTGGAGATCGCTTTAACACCCCATTCACAAGCGGGTGCAAACTGCAGACATCGCCAGTATTCCCGCGATAACTGCCCCAAAATTTATCTCCACGGTGGACACCACCAACTAACCCTAATGAGATGCAGAGTAGGCGTTACCGTGCAAAAACACACAAAAACACCACAACAACACTTTCACAACGAACTGCCAGATCTGCGATGCGAGTCAAAACCACGCGATAAGCCACGGTAGCAGCAGGGATTTAACACCTGCCTTTTGCTGGTGTAAAGCAGGACGACTACCTGCAGCATGAAAGGGAGCCCAGCCAAGAGCCACATCTGAAGACCCACAGATGCCATGGAGACAATGAACATGCAGCTCCGAGACCCATGAGGCACACATCACCCACTGCCACCACCCCCAGGCCCGCCACCACCCCCAGGACCCGTCCCAACCCCCCCCGGAACACCACAGAGGCAGCGTACACAAAGACAGCGGACCCACCTGAAACGCACCTGCCGCCCAGACCCAACGCCAGAGGAGGACATTGCCCACTACAGGCCCAAAAGGACAACCAACCCCCGCATCCTGACCCACATCCCCCACCTGCTGACGGTACCAACCCAGCGGACAACCAACATCCCTCCGCAGACAAAGCTGCCGGCTGCACAGCACATGTCGGCCTCTGGTACCATCCAACCCACAACTGCCAGAGTCGGAGGAGTCACACAGCCAGCCCCATCCAAGGTCATCACACCTGTCCTGGATGCCAACATCAGCCTGGTACCCCAGCCCCTCCACTTCACCCACACTGCGCAGGAGCAGCTGGAGACCAAGCAAGGCCCCTACACCATAGCTGGATTCCCTCACGTGTCAGGGCCAATTAACTGCACACACGTACTCCTCGTGCCCCCTGCCGACACTGCACACAACTACCACACAGAAAGCACACGCATCCCATGAATGTGCACGCAATAGTGGACCGCCCGGGACCCCTCAACAATGCCGTGGCCAACTCCCCAGGCAGAGTGCATTATTCTCACACCTTCCGACAGTCCATCATCACCCAGCGCTCCCAGGATGGCACCCATGGCAATGCAGTGCCCGTTGGTAAGTCCAAAATGAACACACCACACACCTCCAGCCCACAGTCATGCAACTCACGACACTGTCAATGGGCACGCAGCACAACTACATTCAACATCAATCAATCAATCAATCAGTACATTTGTAAAGTGCACTACTCACCAGTGAGGGTCTCAAGGCGCTGGGGTGGGGTGAGGGGTGCTGCTACTGCTCGAATAGCCAGGTCTTGAGAAGCCTCCTGAAGGTAAGTAGGTCCTGGGTCTGCCGTAGGAGGATGGGGAGGGTGTTCCAGGTCTTGGCGGCGAGGTGGGAGAATGATCTGCCACCAGTGGTCGCTCTTCGGATGCGGGGGACGGTGGCGAGGGTGAGGTCGGTGGAGCGGAGCTGTTGGTACGGGGTGTAGAAGGTGAGTTGTCTGTTGAGGTATGCCGGTCCGGTGTGGTGGAGTGCCTTGTGTGCGTGGGTGAGGAGCTTGAAGGTGATCCTCTTGTTGACAGGAAGCCAGTGCAGGTCTCTCAGGTGTGGTGTGATGTGGCTGTGGCACGGGATGTCGAGGATCAGGCGAGCAGAGGCATTCTGTATGCGTTGTAGACGTTTCAGGAGTTTGGCCGAGGCTCCTGCGTAGAGGGCGTTTCCGTAGTCCAGCCTGCTGCTGACGAGGGCCTGGGTGACCGTTCTTCTTGTTTCGGTGGGGATCCACCTGTAGATCTTACGGAGCATGAGGAGGGTGTTGAAGCAGGAGGACGAGACGGCGTTGACTTGCTTGGTCATGGAGAGTGTTGAGTCGAGGATAAGCCCCAGGTTGCGTGCGTGGTCGGTGGGTGTTGGTGCTGCTCCCAGTGCGGATGGCCACCAGGAGTCGTCCCAGGCTGAGGGGGTGGAGCCGAGGATGAGGACCTCTGTCTTGTCCGAGTTCAGCTTCAGACGGCTGTTCTTCATCCACTCGGCGATGGCTTTCATTCCTTCCTGGAGGTTGGTTTTGGCGGTGAGGGGGTCCTTGGTGAGGGAGAGGATCAGCTGGGTGTCATCGGCATAGGAGATGATGTTGAGGTCGTGCAGTCGGGCGACGTGGGCGAGCGGTGCCATGTAGACGTTGAACAGTGTCGGGCTGAGGGATGATCCTTGGGGTACGCTGCATATGATCTCGGAGGCTTCGGAACGGAAAGGGGGGAGGCGGACGCTCTGGGTTCTGCCGGAGAGGAAGGAGGTGGTCCATTCCAGAGCCTTGTCTCGGATTCCTGCGTTGTGGAGGCGTGTGCGTAGGGTGTGGTGGCAGACAGTGTCGAAGGTGGCTGATAGGTCCAGGAGGATGAGGGCCCCGGTTTCGCCGTTGTCCAGCAGGGTCCTGATGTCATCGGTGGCGGCGATGAGGGCAGTTTCGGTACTGTGGTTGCTGCGGAACCTGGACTGGGACGGGTCCAGGATGTTGTTCTCCTTGAGGTAGCGGGTCAGCTGTTTGTTGACAGTCTTCTCGATGACCTTCGCCGGGAACGGGAGCAGGGAGATGGGCCGGAAGTTCTTGAGGTCCCTTGGATCCGCCTTGGGTTTCTTCAGTAAGGCGTTGATCTCGGCGTGCTTCCAGCTCTCTGGGAAGGTCGCGGTCTTGAAGGAGATGTTGATGGCCTTGCAGAGATGGGGTGGGATGGTGGCACTAGCTTTGTTGAAGATGTGGTGTGGGCATGGGTCTGACGGAGAGCCGGAGTGGATGGTGTTCATGATTTTGATGGTGTCGTCGTCTTTGATGTTGGTCCAGGTGAGTAGGGGAACGATGTGGGTGATGGCCGCGGGGTCTGAGGTGTCGGTTGTTGTTGGGGTGGTCAGGTTGTTGAAGCTGTCGTGGATGTCTGCGATCTTGCGATGGAAGAAGGTGGCGAGGGAGTCGCACAGGTCTTGTGATGGTGGGATGTCGTTGGTGTTGGAGCTGGGGTTGGAGAGTTCCTTCACGATGTTGAAGAGCTCTTTGCTGTTGCGCGCGTTGTTGTCGAGTCGGTCCTTGAAGGAGGCCCTTTTGGCGGTTCTGATGAGGTGATGGTGTCTGCGGATGGCGTTCTTGTGGGCTGCCACACAACATGCCAAACGACCGGACACGACAACACAACTCCATTGGGAACTTGGCCTTGCCATGCCCACAACCCAGCCACGGAATGGCACCACAGACACACAATAGCAGGATGTGAGGAGAGTCATGGAGCAGGCATGTGCGAGAGCGGCAAGTGACTAAAGAACGTGGACCTACCCAATGCCAGGTGTGGCATGGAGGTGCAGGACAGACCACAGCGTGCAGATCACGGAAATGGCCATGTGGAGATCAGCTGCTGGTGCATGGAGTTTAGTGGCCAGTGGACGCTACCATGTCCCCACCGGCTTTGGGGCAGAACGCGGAAATGTCGCATGTTACGTCCCCCCCTGCATGCGCGGGCGAAGTGGGTTGGACCTGCGTACGCCAGGCCTGCGTAGGGGTGTGAACAAAAAGCCCGTCGCACTGGGCGTGGTCCTCATTCGGAATGGACAACGCGTCTGCCAGGGCGGAGCCTCTCAGCCCACCGAGAGTCCTGCGCCGAGCACGGCGGGGCCTGCGTCCCTGTGCGCCTGCTGCAACCCGGGCCGCTGGCCCCCAGACCCGTCATGCCTGCCCCAGCACACCAACGAGGCCCTGCTCACCTGCCGACACCAGCGTCTGTCAAAGAGGGCCCACCACGTGCAGGTGCAAGCTCCAAGCCCCAGGCCCGCAACTTTTGCAGCCTCCGCAGACCATCGCTGGCCTCCACGGCACTGGCCCACATTACTCCTTCCTCATTTACACACTCCACCGGCGTCCTCTTCGGCCCAGTCGGTCCCACATATGGAACTGTGTCCTGAGTCTTGAATGACAGTGACCCCAAGTCCGTGGCAGCGGCCACAGCACCAGACTCCCTTCGATCAGTGAGGCATAATTCCGTATGGCAGGCCTGCGACACGTGGTGCTACTAACCCTGTCCAACGCAAGCCGGCGACACGTGGTGCCACTAACCCTGTTCAACGCAAGCCGGCGACACATGGATGAGGGCACAGGCCTACACAGCGGTCCAGTGGGTCCCACATGTGGAACTGTGTCCTGAGTCATGAATGGCAGTGACCAGATGTTAATTGCAGAGTTCATATCACTAAACTCCCTTCTATCAGTGAAGCAAAGGAATGCATCGCAAGCACACGACACGTGTCTGTGGGCCCATGCTGACCGCTGCCCCCGGCCTACACTGCGGTCCAGTAGGCCCCACATCCAGCACTCAGTCGTGATTCATGAATGGCAGAGTCCATACCAGTGAACGCATGGAGGGAAGTAAGAGGAAGATGCGGTTCAGTCCGGATGAAAGCCGGATCCCCGTTACGGAGGTGAGCGAACACTAGCAACAACTGACCTGGTGCCATTAACCCTGTTCACCGCAAGTCCACGTCCTGTGGTGCCACTGAACCTGAACTTCGCAGGCCGGGGGGACCATCCAACCTAAGCCGGCGACACTCGGTGCATGGCCCCTGCTGACCGCTGCCTCAGGCCTACACTGCGGTCCAGTAGGCCACACATGTGGAACTGTATCCTGGGTAAGATATGGATGAGTCCACACCATTGGACACGCCTCATCGCAGGCGGCATCCCCTATCTGCACTGGTGCCACTAACTCTGTGCGCAATGACTCATGGGCACTCTCTGGTTGAACTTTGGTGGCGTCTGAGTCCATGGCCTGGGGGTTGTCTGCATCATCATCTGGCTGGGACGGACTTGGTGTTCGACATGTGTCTGTTCCATTCATCTCCACCATAGTGACTGTTTCAGCGTGGTTCTGCCCTCTGCATCATGCCCTGGGGGTACACCTTCCACTGTCCACCGAGACACTCCGCGACAACCCCCTTTGACATCTACTAGAACCTGCTCTGCTCTCGTGACCCTGCCCCAGTGCACCGCAAGTCAGCGGCCTGTGGCGGTAGGCCCATGCAGGACGCTGTGCATCCGGGGCCACTAACTCTGTGCAGCTCAGGTCATGGATCCTTTACGGTTGAATGGTTGTGTCCTTTACGATGTACACTGTTGTCGTTTTTTTGACTGCACCAGGCACTGCATGACGGCTGGTGTACACACACCCCACACACATCCAACACAGGTGTCACTAGACATGTGAGCCTGCTAATAAATGTGGCCGGGCGCACGTGCCCGTAGCAATTCCCAACATCTAAGCAAGTGTGTCCGTGCCGTCATTATGTCAGCACGATGGGCTGGAGCCCTGCAACATCACAGTGTGCTGTCTTCAGCGGGGGATACCATGTCACCTCAGCAGTGGCTGGGACCTTGGCCATGTAGCTCCGCCCGCCCACCCCTGCATGCACAAGTGGCGTGTGCTGGTCCAGCGTACGTCAGGTCAGCGCAGGGGTGTGCTGATTCGGCAGGGGGATCAGGGCGTGGCTCTGGTCTGGCCTTGAACAGGAAGTGAGGTAAGTGTGTCCTTGTGTTGGCGTGTTGTCACCACCAGGGCCACAGTAGTAGATGTTGCAATTTAGCAGGCACCAGGAGGGCGGGCCCGCACGTATGGGGAAATGTAGGAGCGCTAGCCCGCTCGGGGTCCTGGCACATGCATGCCAAGTGTTATGTGTCTCAGTCCTGCGGCTGCATGAGTCAGGTCTCTAGCCCCAATCGTGGCGCGATCACAGCCAGCCATGGACTGTACACCTGTGTCAGCCCTGTCCAGACCATTGGCCTACACTCACGTGGCCGCACACCCTCAACGGCCAGCTTGCAAGTGTTGTTGGCATGCCGCAGGACATGCGCGGACAGGCATGACAATGGTGTGCAGTAGGAGTGCACGTGATACAACCGCGCAGCGCACACATGTGTGGAGGCTCGTGGGAGGGAGGAGCAGCTGTGTGGCAATGTGACGCACAGTGATGCCGCTCATGTGCCACGTGCTAGGCATGTCATCCATGATTCCCAGGGTCGCAGACATCCCACCCCACCCACGATAGGCCTCTGTGCATCTCCTGTATGCATGCAGATGGTGAAGTTACTGTAGGAATGAAAGGTCCTTTGTCTGCACTATCGGGCGGTAGCACAGCTGCAGCTCCTAGATGGGAGTTGCATGTACCCAGCACCCCCTGACAGATACGATAGTATTTCCAGGTGACTCCCACACTACGCACTGCCAGACGTGAGGCCAACGTGTACACATCCCACACGCAGAAGTCCTTGGTCGTAGTTAGCGTGCGTGAAATGGCCTTCACACGTACTCCCACCACACCCCAGGCCTGCACCCGTTGCACACAGACACTGCTCATTGCTCCGAGCTGTGGCGTTTCATCCACAGGACTGGTGCAGGTCCTCACAGTGCCGCTTCAAGCAGTGCCACTGACGCAATGGCGGACCATCCCGGACACATGCTCAACTCCAGTCACGTGGACCTGTGCCGTGCACGTCTGCTGCATGTACTGGGGGCACTGCCATTGGCAGTGCTGCGGATCAGTTACAGGCTGAGCTTCCGCATTGCCAGCGTCACCTGCGTTCAGCCTGTGTTGCACTGTCGCTCGTGCATATTCGAGTGGTCCATGGATGTCTGCCTCTCCAACGTTACGGTAGCTGACCTGGATTTCGAGGTGTGTGTGCGCCCCCTGTTGGACCACGACTAGGAGTGTCACCGTGATGCCCATTTATGGCATGCCTGGATGTTTGGCATGCATGCTGGCAACTGGACCTGGGAGGTTGCACGAGTCGTCGTGTGCAGTGACCACATTGAGCCGCTCCCTGATTGGGCTTTTGTGCATATTGGGGCCAGGGGTTGGAGTGAGCACATCTGTCCGGGACAGCTGATGGGTTACGTCGCAGACATGTCAGATGTGGTGGACAACGATCTCGCATTGGAAATGTTGGCCTACGCTGCTGCACTCGCGTTCATGGACGAGTGACAAGGCACCTGCAGCCAGGAATGCATGTGACCCATTGCACGTGTCCCAACGCCTGGTTGCATGTTGGGGATCTGGTCACATGTCCCTAGATGACAGTGGACATGGCTGCATTGGCCTGGACTCCTGATCGATGCGCGGACAACATACGCGGGTTGGCAATGACTTGTGTTGGTGATGGACTCCCCCGGGGTGGACATGGGCGCTTCCCAACATTCCTCATTCAGACATGCTGCTGCATTGGTCTGCATGTCGTGGCACTTCCCTTGGTCGTAGTGACACGCAATTGTTGATAAAGTTTCCGCACGTTCACTTGTCTCCAACTGTGTTGAGTGTTTATTTGTATGCCAATGTGTGTGTCACGGCCTATCTGGGTCCCTGCCTTACATGCATTGCCACCCCATCAGGGCTGTGGGTTGGTACTTGTGCATTATCAGGTCCCTATTTTGTGCTTTGCTAGATGCGTATGGCCATTTACAGGCCACAAGCGGGTGCACCTGTGTCCTGTGTTGGGTTATGCATATGTTGGTGTTTGTACCACATTGTGTTGGATGTTGGGGTGCTCTGCTTCCTATGTGTGTGTGCTGCATTGTATGTGAGATGGCCCTTCAGCTCTGATTTGGCTCACCCTTCTCCCTTTCAGGAGGTGTGGTTTTCACTTCTATGCTTGTTCAGTGGTGTGATATTGCCGACTTGTGTGACTTGTGCTCTTGGTTGGTGTTGTTCCTCTTGGGCATGGTTTGTCTGCAGTTGTGCTGTGCTTAATTGTGCATGTGTGCCATTATGCCCATCTCCCCCAGTCCCTGGTCGTTCCTCTCCCTGTTGCTGTTGTGTCTGTTGATTTTGAGCAGTTTCCGGTCCCCGACTCCTGCCACCATCTCCTGACTGATGTGGTGGACACCATTTCCTCCATGTCGTCCAGCTCCTGGTGTGGCGCTGGACTCCCACCTCCGGTGTGCATTGCTGCCTTCTGGTTGTTGGCGTGTTTCTGCTTGTTTGTGCGTTTCGCATCATTCCAGCTGTTCTGGTTTTCTGCCATTGTCCTCCTCCGCTCTCCGGCTGCATTCACCTTGTCCACGATGGCCTGCCATGTAGAATGTTTTGTTGCCAATGGTGCTTGTGGGGTTGTGTGCTAGCTCCGACTGCCTCCATTGTGCTTCGCTGTTTTCTGTTTGGTTTGTCTTTCTTTTTCCTGCTTTTGTTGTGCTTATTCCTGCATGCTGTATATGTGTCGCGGGCCTGGCGCTGCTTAACGCTGCTTTCCTCCTCGCGAATGGGCTCATCACATGTTTTTTGGTGTTGGTGTTTTTATCTCCCTCGCGGTGGTTGTATCGCGGACATTGGCCGCGTTTTCGTGTGACTATTGCATGGTACCGCCGTGTTGTTAATTCCACGTTAACACGGGGTTATTTTCCCACGATGGGCTGCGCTGTGTGAAGTTGCGTTAACATTTTTTGGAGATGTTTAGCACACGTTCTTGTGAATATCCCCCTTACTGTAAGCATTAGGTGAATTATCGCTTTAGTGTAGTACCACATGTGCACATCTTGAAATAGGAGCAACTATTATATTTATTTATTTTTCAAATAATGTATAGTTCTTGAACCCTGTGCCGAGGATCACAAATGCCACACGTCATTACATTTACTGCTTCCCCATGCCTTGAAGCTCAGCAGGAAACAAACAAAATAGTGTAGTCTCCGCAAAAGCAGCTGAAGATGAAAACACATTCTAATAGTTCTCTTTATAGAAATGTTAACATTAATGCAAATGTATTATGCAAGCCCTAAATCTCCTAACATCTTTGAAATGGAAAATAGCACTCTTCTCCATTAAGAACTGAGGCAAGGAAAGCACTTCGGGCATGTGAGTTTACTTTCTTTTTTGTCATCTTTCAAATCCGATACTAATGTGGCAGGAGGTGTTAATTCTTATATTTGTAAATGAAGTACTTGGCCATTAAGGTTTTTACTAGCTTTCATAAACAATCATATTTGAGCTTCAGCCTGTTGAAGATGACACAGTAGTTTTCATGAATCCCAGTTTTTCAAAGATATTGGCTTCATTTCACGTAGCGTGTTTTTGCTAAGTGAGAGCGCGTACCTTGCCGAAGTGTTGGGGAGTCGAGGAGCAGATGAGGTGGCGGCAAAGAGGCAGCGAGCAGCAGAGCAGAGGAGTGGTTACAGCAGTGGTGTGGCTGCCGTGGATTAGGGTGACCAACTGGCATGGGTCCAAATTAAGGACGATGAGTGTAAAAATTCAGGACAAAGGGTCAAAATTCAGGACAAAAATTCAGGACAGGAGGTCAAAATTCAGGACAAAACTTCGGGACAAAAGGTAAGTTTTACAGACACATCAGAGGAGGTCGCGCAATAGTATACAATTAAGCCCATCCATATCCAAACATATTCAACCATTTGCAAACCTATCCATCATGTATCCTTCCATCCATCATTTCACTCATCCATCCCTCCATCCACCCTTTCACTCATCCATTCATTATCCATCCATCCACCCTTTAACCCTATCTATCGGTACACCCATCCATCCATTCACTCATCCATCCAGCCTTTTAGCCTTTCACCCATCCAGCCATCCTTTCACTTGCTCATCCATCCCCCCAGTCACTCATCCTTCCACCCATTCACACTTTCAGTCATCCATCCATCCTCCCTTTCTCTCTCCATCGACCCTTTCACTTAGCCATCCTTCCTTCCACCCATCCATCTACTCATCCACTCATAAATCCATCCATTGACCCTATCAGTCATCCATCCACCCGTTCACTCCTTCACTCATCTATCCATCCTTTTGTCCATCTACCCTCCCTTTCACTCACTCATCCATCCTTACATCCACCCTTTCACTCATCGGTCCATCCATTCACCCTTTCACTTATCAATTCATCAATCCAGCCATCATTTTGCTCATCCATCCACCCATTCACTCGCCCATCATCCACCCTTTAACTCATCCCTCCATCCTTTCACTCATCCATCCACCCTTTTACCCATCCTTCTACCCTTCCACCCATACATCTATCTTTTTACATTTTGTCTTATCTATCCTTCCACTCACTCATCCATCCATCCTTTCTCTCATTATCCATCCATTCACCCTCTCATTCATCCATTCACCCTTGCACTAATCTATCCAGCCATCCACCCATCCCTTCACTTACTCACTTACCCACCTTTTCATTTTAATTATGAACTGAGCCTTTGTCTGCAGAGTTGCAGACAGAAGAGGCCCATCAAGAACGTCACCCTTGCTCTAGTTCCTAAAGCAAGGGGTGAGGCGGGTAAGGGTTCACTATGCCCTTGCACACAGGCAATCTGAGTCATGAGTCGTGCATGATGCACAGTGCCAGGCCATAAGGTGACTATGACATGGTGTTGTTTCCAGGGCTTTAAGTGGGATGAAAAAACTGGGGGGTTTCTCCAAAGTGGATGTTTGATGTAATTAAAGGCACGGCTTTAAACACCTACGCTAAAAATCCGTGCTTAGTATAGTGTACCGCCTGACTGGTATTTTGCGTCTTCTGTCATTGTATCCATATAACACAACAAGTAACGTTACACCTGCAACAAGCCAGAACTATTGGCTTTGTCAATGGTTGTTAGTTGCATAAAATAAAAAAGCAGCAATCATGGCTTCCTTTAATATTGAAAATGCATCAGTTCTAAAATGGCGAGACTGTCACCCAAATAGCCTTTGACCCCAGTGGAATGAAATAAAAGTATCCTTTGGCACGTGCAACCATGCACATAGTGCACCAGAAAGCCCCCGTCTCACCTTTTATTTTTCACGCTAACCAATATAAAAAATTATTACACAAGAGACTGGACAAACAAAGCTTTACTAACACAACGCATCGGTCAAAATTCCACAACTGTATTGAAAGAATAGTGCGACCCTAAAGAAGTACAGTGCACCACAAATGGTAGAAGGGGGCAAATGCTGGCAACAGAACAGGTCAATACATGGACTAATGTTCCAGGGCGCTAGACGATTTCCAGAGCAACCTAAATACACCGTAAAAACCGCATCACTGCTTGACCTGGCTCCATTCTGTACTTGTAAACAGTCAAACCTGGATGGCTCAGAATAAAATATTCTAGTAGGGTGGCATACTCAAAACTTCACAATGTACTATAAGTCCTCGGCATTCAGTGAAATGTTAAGAAAGAAGAGATAATCAATAACTCTCCTTGGATTCACAAATTATGGTGAAACCAATCTTCATTCAATAGTATAATGCTTTATTCGATAGACTCAATATATATTAAAAAAAAAAAAAAACAGGAATCAGCCTTGCCAACACGTTTTGTTCCTTACAGGAACTTTATCATGGTAAAATCTATCGTCGAAGGGCCAAAAACACATATCACATGGCAGTTCCTAGACATCTGAAGTATTAAAAAATCTTCATTATTCCATTGAGTCTCATCAGAATCTGTCGTTTTTCTAAAGGTGAGAACAAGTGCATGAACCGCTGGATTAGATGCGTTCACTGCAGAGGATTAATCCCGAGATGCCCATAATGATTACAAGTTTATTCAGCAACGTGTGCATTTAGATAATTAAGGGGGCACTCTATTGGTGCATCACCCAATCCAAACTCCTCCCATTCAAAACTGCTCTACACTCCACTTATCCCATTTTCAATTAAATTCAGTAATGTCACTGCAAGCCTCATCTAGTTACATTGTCTTCTGTCTAGAATAAAATTGCAACTGAGAGCTCCTGCCTACAACACAATCCAAACTAACTCTCCGATTTACCTCTCTAATCTTCTCAAACTAGCTGGCAGCCTGAGAGGCCTCCTGAGTAAAAACAAAATTCTCCTGGAAACGCCAAGAAACCCCCCCCTCCCCCCCACCCCCCTCATGCAGTCTTCTGTCTGACAGAATGCCCTGCCCTGGACAGAGGTTGTAGGAGGCCGGCCACCACATGCTTTGCAGCCCAGACTGGCCCATTGTCATTCTGTATGCGGCAATCGGCACATACAGAATGACAATGGGCGGGTGGGGCTGCTCTTGTGCTCGAGGAGGAGTGCGAGGCGGCCCCATCAGGGGGCTGAGGCTTTCCCTGCAATGCCCAGAATTATGGACAAAAGGCGTCCGTAAAAGGGATCCTCACGGACACCGGACGTGAGGCCCAAATTACGGACGGTCCGTGAAATTTACGGACGGTTGGTCACCCTACCGTGGATTGCCTGTGGAGTACGGCATGGCAGCGGCTGCTGTTTGCCGAAAGCCGAAACGCTGAAAAGGAGGGCAGGTACGCCAGCATCTCGGCGTGTAGAATGGCAGCATCTCGGTGAGTGGAGTGGCAGAGGGAAATATCCCCCTCCCCCTGCAATATCTGTCATAGCTCTCCCCGCTTTTGCTGCACCAGGATAATCCAGGGCAACCTTGCCTCTCATGAAGCCTCCACAAGTATCTGCTGGCCTCTAATTTACAACTTCTTTGTTTGCACTCGGAGCAGAGCGCGGCAGCGGTGGTCGGCGGCCGCAAAGTGTGTGCCCCGCTCCCCCGCAGAAGCGGCCCCACTATAGTTGGGTGCAGCTTGCAGGAGAAGTCTGGTGTGCCCCGCTGGAGCCCTGAAGTTCTGGCAACCTTGCGGATTGGCACAAGGCACGGTAGCGATAAGACACGGATGCAGCACAAAAACGGAAGGAAAGTCGTCGCGACGTGTTAGCCCCTGGTTGATTCAGAATCAAGGAGGGAGGAGAAGAAGTGGCGTTCTCTGTGAACAGGAGGACCTTTTGTTTTTTTGGGTGCTCAAGGGGTGCTCAAGAGGCTGGAAGAGGAGAGGGAGGCAGGGGGTAATGGGTGAAGGGACCTTAAAGTGCAAAGTATAAGGGGGCAGATTTACAAGCCCCTTGCGCCACTTTTGCGTCACTTTTAACATGGGAAAAGTGACGCAAAAGTGGTGCAAGGGCCTTGTAAATCTGCCCCACGAACTTGAACTCGAGTCAAGCCCCGAGATGCAATGAGCTGAGGTTTTAATTGACAAACAGCCTTTGGCCAAAGCACCAATAAGGAGAGAGCCTGGGTTTTTTGAGAGCTACAAACTATACATATCAAGCCTGTCTTCACCCTCTCTGTCCATCTCATGCCATTCTGTCATTGCTGCAGGAGCAGAAGCAGCCAGCTCTAGGTTGGTGCGGCTAGCCCCAGCAGTAGCCCCAGCACCATTCCTGCTACCCTTTTTTTGCTCCTTGTTCCAATCTCTGACTCATAGGATTAGGAGGCGACCACCTTCCTGAGTTCAGTATGAGCCATCATGAAGAGCTGAAGAGTTGAAGCGGGAGCACAACTATTTGTTCCCATAGTCCAGTTCCTCCCTGTTCCAGGTAGTAGAGTGCTATCGGCTGGTTGCACTGGCGTAGCAAGGGGGGGGCGGAGGGGGCGGTACGCCCCGGGCGGCACGAGATTTCGGGGCGGCAGGTAAATTTATCGCCAGCACCCCCCCCCCTTTCTCTCTCTCTTAGGCGCTCGGCGGCGGCGGCGGCAAAAGGCAGGGACCGCCACCGGCGGCAGAGTGCCTAGCTACGCCACTGGCTGGTTGAACTTGGATTTTCAGTGTTCGATTCTAGGTGTAAATTAAAGAAACAGCGCAGGGCTAGTGACAGAGGGCAACTAAAGATGGAGTCATGACTGCAAAAAAACTGTGTTCAGGAAAATTGTTTTATATTAGAGCTTGCAAAAAAACTAAAGCCAATCCTCTAAGGAACAAGTCGTTACAAATAAATACACTAAAAGGCTTTAACACCATTTCCACCTTCTTCTCTAAAAGAGAGACAGGGTTGCACAGAATGGCTACTATGGAGAATAAGTCTGAACCACTCCTCGAAAAGGATGAGGCGGAAATAGAAAAGTCTCTTCATCCAAATCTTACCGTCTTTTCCCCTGGAAAGAGAGTGACTCGGTCTGTGGCTGAATTACGCCCTGGATCTAGAGAAGAAGGCTTTCCGCTGGAAGACTTTACTCTTCCAGATATCAATCTGAATCCTGTCTTAAAGGACCTTCAGTCTCCTAAGCTGCATACTAATATCCCTCCTCTTTTAATCCTACGAGACAGTATAAGAGATTCCCCCTCTGGCCCTACCATCAAGATGCAGCTCTTCAGTAGTACACCCAGTGTAAAATCTCTATTAAATTCAAGGGGGTCTGTCACCCCTGATTTGTCCTCGAGTCCTCACCTCCTGATTAGCCATCCGGAGAATAAAATGCTGATGTCCGAATCTTTGCTCTGCATGTAAGGAATCCTGTCGTCGATTCTGGCCCTAATGGAGACATCTGTAAATAACTCTGATCACATTCTGGATTCTCTACTGTCCTTGACCAAATCTATCATCTTTGACCAAAGACCTCTAAATGGTAAAGATTCCCCCCTTCCCTTATATAAGAACAATCCTTCTAATGGGGATTCTTTTCCCCTACCCCTTTGCCATAACTTTAATCAAACTAAATCCACCCAAACATGCGCTATTTCTCATCATAGCCGCAGGGACTTTGGTACTCAGGCAGGTGCACCCTTTGACTGCAGGAAAATCAAGGACAAAGAAATTGCTGACCTATTTGAAGAAGAACAGTCCCTCTTGCTACAGCCGTTCTTCGAACTTGAGGACCCTTTACCTTTACTTACATCATTGTCTTTTCCGTGTTCAGAAAAGGAAAAAACAAATACAGAACGGAAGGTATTTCAAATCTTTTTAAAAAGAAAGGGTGCAAAAGTTGGAACAGCTTGCAATAGAGGTAAAGGAAATCAAAAGTAAAAGCGAATCGGCCGCAGGCAGAAGAAAAAAAGAAGAGGAAAACTTTGTAGAATAAACGAAAAGAGAACAAAACGACTGCACTTTGACCCTAATTTAATTGTGAATACTGTCTCGACTGCTCTAAAGAGGGAAGAAGGTCAAGCCGGAGCCATCATAAGGGGTTCTCTCTCGCCACCAAGAAACGTATGTGAATCAGCCTCGATTATGCAAGGAGACAATCCATCAGATTTAAGTTCTACACTGCAGACATTTCGTAATTTGAATCCTAATGCTGCATTATTTTCCTCTTCATTAGGCAGTAATGTCATTTGCAATCCTATTGGGAATACGCCTGTGGGAGATAACCAGGCTAGTCACCCGCTCTCAGCACCTCTTTCCCTATAATTTTGGGGCATATTAGCAACGGACATATTCCCGCTTTACCGGCGCGTAGCGCCGGAAAAGCGGTGATCAGAATAACGCGATATTAACAAAGCGCCGCTAACATGCATTAGCGCATGTTAGCAGCAGTTTTCATAACACCTCGCCATGCATCGCTAATGAGATGCAGAGTAGGCGTTCCTGGGGATAACAGCATTACAATACGCGCTGACACGACTTCGCCGAAATAACAAGCCGGCAGCGGAACCGCGAAGTGATGCCTAAACTCGCGCTAAGCCCCTATTATCGCCGGATTTTAACGTCTGCAAAAAAGCAGACTTAGCAATGATATCCTATGGGAGGTGGATTATGAAGTTAAATCCACACCTCAGTATCAGCGAGCTCCGGCATCATCGCTGAACATTTATCTCCGGAATTCTAGCGTTGAAGGCGTTTTAGGCCGCTATCACTGGATTTCTTCTCGCCAATGCGCCAAGCGTTGTTAATACAGCGCTATTATGGTGAAAAAATCCAGTGATAGCCGGCGATAGAAATAAACGCGCTAAGCGCGTTTAGCGATAATTATCGCTACGCGTTGTTAATATGCCCCTTTATTTTTTTGTTTTATCACGAGTTGTATATGAATAGGTCTTTTCTACTGGGCTGCTTCGCTGAAATCCCTGACCTCCATATGGTTCGGAGTAGTGACCTTGTCCTGGTTCAAGTCCAAAATCATGGTAATTATGGGGGGCCAGAGTGACCTTCTGCTCTAAGGTGATCTCCAATTTAATAGACTTAAATAGCGATAAATTGCGATGCTGTGGCATGGATGTTCTTATTCCCCAAGAAGAGAAAGCTTCTAAAAAAGTTATTCATAACGGCCAGTTCATCGCCCATCTACACCTCTCTACACTAGAAATCCCTCACCTTGAGAGAGAAAATACAATGCGGGGCACCCTCGTAAAAGGTGGAAGGAGACTATCATTGCTTGCTGCGAAAGAGAATAATCAAACACTGACTATTGATGAGGAAGACAGAAATTGGAGTTGGGTGGCGGGGGCTCTTAATACAAAAAGCTCTTTAGGGATAAGGTATGGGAATTATTCCTAGTAAGGACTTCAAATTAATCTCCTGGAACGCAACTGGCTTATTCACTAATAAAAACAAATTGTTATTTCTGAGAGAACAGAAAGCAGACATAATATGCATACAAGAGTCTTGGATTGTAAAGAATTGGTTAATTGAAGAATACATTGTGCTAAGCCATCCGGCGCACCCAGTGAATAGAGGACTTGCGAAAGGAGGCATTGCCACACTGCTTAGAACTAGCTCTAGGTGGATGTATAAAGATATTCTCCACATCTCCAATCTAATTCAGGCGGTTAAGTTAGATTTGACGGAATTACATGAAAGTTTAAGCACTCCCCTTATTGTAAATCCTTATTCTCCCCTGACTTATCATATACCTATTTACTAAAACACCTATTTGTTTTCATCTCTACTATCATGAAAAGAGAATATTGTAGGCCTTTAATACTGGTTGGCGACTTGAACGCCAAAGTTTCTACCCACAGTATAAAGTTATTTGCTAATGCCTCAAAAGATGAAGCTCTAAAAATCCCTCCTGTATTATTTCCAAATAATAGTCGCTTTGATAAAAGAGGCGTGATTTTAGATCTGTTAATTGCCAAAGGGAGATTAGGAAATAATATTCCGGCTAAAATTACACATAAAGTGTCTTCTGGTGGGACTATTATCAATTATTTAATCGTATCAGCTGATTTTTTCAGTAAGCTCTCTTATTTGGAAGTGCTGGAAAATTCTTATAGTGACCATATGGTGATCTCCTGTAAAATCGAAATGACCCTTGCCGAAGTAGACACATGGAATTTTAAGGATAAATCTGAAGGTTTTAAAAAAACAAACGGCAGATTATATTGGAATATCAAAGCTGCCTCAAAACTAAAAGAATCGCTAACAATTCTAATAGGAGATCAGCAGCACACAGTAACAGGAGATTAACAATCTCCCCAGTCAAATCTATTGGTATCTTATGGTCGCAGTATAAGCACCCTGGTTACCAAATGCAAAGCTAATCCTTTACCAATTAAGCAGAGACAGCGTTTTAATCTTAATGTAGAAGGAGCAGAAAGTCTTATATTTTCAAATGGAGAATTGGCTCTGAAAATCTTGAGATAGTAGATTCTTACCTCTATTTGGGCAAACTAATAGCGGGCAATACAAAGAATGAGCCCCACTTTGAACATAGGGCATCATTACGATGGCGGGCGGACAAAGTCCGCCCGCCACCGCAGCGGAATGCGGGACCGTCCGCAAGGGGTGCGGTGGTCCCGCTCCTGATATTAGGATGCCACCGTGGCAAGCCCTATTCCCAGCATTGTGGCGGGCGGTGCTCACCGCCCGCCACAATGCTGGGAATAGACTTGTGTATTGGCATGCACAAGGTGACAGGCACCTCGCGGTGCCTGCCCCTCTGTCCATGCCAATGTGTGCACCCCCCAACTATATGGGGGCCCGCTACGGGCCCCCAAAGGCAAAGACCACATGCCTTTCCATGGCGGCAACACCACCATGGAAAGGCTGCTTTCCGCCGGCATCCTAATATGGATGGCGGTGTCTTGCAGACACCGCCACCATGTTAGAGCCCTTTTCCACCCGGTCGACGAGTCGACCGGTGGAAAAGCGGCGGACGGTCTTTCCGTTCGCCTGGGTCCCCACCGCCATCGTAATATGGCGGGGGGGAAATGTTGTGTGGGCAGACGGGAATGGCGGGCGGATCGCCACCGCCATACGGGCGGCGGTGATCCGCCAGACATCATAATGACCCTCTTAAGTTCTTGTAAAACTGCTTTACATGCAAATGGTCTACATGTATTTTATAGCGCAATGGGTCGAAGCAAAAATCCCCCCAACTTTGTTATATACTATTCAATATGTTCCAGTAGAAGACTGGAGTTTTCTTGATAAGGTAGAAGGCAAGTTTTACATAAACTAGGTAATTTTAACACACTGGTTCAGACTCCCGCTATTAGATTGGAATTTGTTCTGGTAAGTTCATTTGTTCAAGGCTTAGCCAGGGTAATTCTGTGGGGATACCAGTTAAAGAATAGTGATTAAGACACCATAAGGGTTTTCCTATGTAAAGAAATCTTTGGAGGAAAAGCAGATAAATACTCCTTCTCCTGTGACTTCACTATTGCACTGAATTTTTTCAACGCACAGTAGGAGTCTGTGATCTCCCTCCCGCTTCTAGAACTTAAATCCTTTTTAAAAAGCGCTAGCTGTATGGTTAGCTTCCAGAGAGATGTTAAGTACTGTAGATTAAAGGAAAGATTAGAGATAATAGCCACATCAAGTACCCTGAGAGTGGCTCAGAAATATTAATCCAGGAATTTAGACCATGGTATCCACCATTGGCTAACTTTATTCCTTAGAGAATCTATTACCATTAAATGATTTAAAAGCAAATTTGGTCCCCCACTATGAAAATAGGAAAATACTGTAATATGTGTAACTTGGGCATTCAGAACCTTAATCATATTCTGTTTGTTTGCCCAGCTTTGTTACCATATCATCTTCAGTGGTTTTGGCCGATGTTTATACAAAATAACATCAATTTTTATAAGGAGTTTTTTTTAACATATTTTAGTTTTCACTATACTACCACTTGAGAGAGGAAGGAGTCTATTTTATTAGGACATTCTTTTAGTAGTGTAAACTATATTTTAAAGTATTATGGATAGAGAGGAAGACTCGTCTTCAGGAGATATGAAAGCCAAACTTTACTCCTGTCACCTATTAGGACATATGTCACCTTACATGTCCTGGCACCTAGGTATTGGGTCTTTTATAGATTCTTATAAAGGCTACTGGCATTTTATACCCTCTAGAATAAATTTTGTATTCGACTATTGCTGCTACTTAGTCGCTTCTTGTACAGAATTGGAAAATATTTTCGCATTTAACTACTGCTGTTAAGGGGAACTTACATTTTGGTTATAAATGCTTTCTATCTCTTTTAAAAAAATAATAAAAGGTACATAAATCTCTGCTGCTTCATGACTGCTCTTTTGCACTAAACTGGAGTATTTATGAAGTTGCTATTGTATGTAAGCTTAACATTAACAAATTGCATATGTACTTAACTCAATTTATTTGTTGCGGTAAAGGTTTTAATTATGTAATCGCAATTTGCTTATTCTGTTAAAATGGTGATTATCCCTATTTATGTCCTGTTTTACTCAGTGCTCTTGTCCCCCTCTGGTTTACTCTTGCACATACCTCTTTCCTGCTAAAGGGAGAATTTAGAATTGGTCATAAAGGATTTCGATCTCTTTTTTCATAGAATAATTGGCTTTTAATTTTTTGTCGCTATATAATCATGATTTCTGTTTTATAAGGAAGTCGTAACCTGTATGAAGTGATTTTACATTGAAATTTTATAATAACAAATTGTTTATGCATTTTTAAATTATTCACTGTTGTTGAGTATGTAATTGTAATATAACTATTGTGTAATAACTGTGATTATTTTTATATTCTCTGTCCTATTTTTTATGTGGACCTCATTGGAGATCCAAATCTTAATAATCAAATTGAATTGAATTGATGAATTCCCAAATGCACAACATTGTCTTGCAGTAAAATGAAACACATTAGAAAACAAATGATACTTATCAGGCATGTTCTGGTCTCTAAGGCTACCTTCTAACAACATTCCCAAGACTCTACTGTAGTGTTCATAGAGACAATAGAAAGAAGAAGAGACTTCCTCTGCACAGTCACACACGAGGAGCTAGCTGGTCTTGGGAACCCACAGATGGGGGCCATTGCAAAATTTCAAATTGTAAATCATTTACCTTATCTAACAGTTTTGCATATTCATTTGTGGCTTTACGGGCAAACATTTGTATATGAAGAGGTTTTGTAATCTCTGGTCCATTTTATTATGGCGAGACTCTTTCAACCCCTGGAATAAATTATACTGATCCGTACACCACTCTCACACTTCAGTAGCCATATCTAAAATGAGACCATTAAGTGCAGAGCCCATCATGTCAGAATGAAGTAAGAATCATCATATTTCTGAGGCCAGACAAGACCATGTGTCACACAGGAGGGAACTCCTACACTTTCTTGGGAACACTGATGGATAATATTGTAGAGAGCTTGATGAGCATTTGTCAAGTATCGATAAGCAGCCTGAAATATTCGATACAATGTATCCTTATGCATTATAAGCTGGAAATCACACGTTGCAAGCTCTGTATGCGCTAATTGAGAAAACACATTTGCTGGATTCAGTTCTAGCATCCTAGCATAGGGTGGTGGTCTATTCGGTGCCACCAAATTACCTCCATTCTTGTCTTCTGGATTCTGTGCACATGAAATTGTAAGAGAGGAATAGATTGGTGTAGTAATTGCCTCTTTTTGCCACATTTCTTCACAGTTTTGAAATTCCCTATTAATCATATGATCAGTGTGCAATGTTTTAAGAAAATGAGCAGCAGTTAACTTACAATGCAGCTTAAACAATCAATAACACTCACATCAAGGTGCTAGGCAGTCTTCGGAATGACTTCTCAGGGCTCATTCCCGACAGCCTAGAATAATGGACAAAAGAGGAAAAGATACAAAGTACACAAAATAAAGATACAGGGTCAAAGAAACGCTGTGTAGTGTTAATAATCAAATAAAACAAAACACCAAATGAAAAGAGAAAGTGTCTGACATGGCCTAACAATGACAGGGCCATTGGTCCACCAACAGATGGACTTTCCTGCTCCACCAGTAGGAAGTATAGGTGTAAAGAAGAGGCATTAGAAATGTTTGGTCTTTGAAAGGACGCACAGCCTTGCCACGAAAAAGGAAAAGGAAAAGGAAAGGTAGGTGCCAGAGGTGTGTGATCCCAAAGAGTGGTCTACATCCTTGCCACTCAGAGGTAAGGCAGGACAGCAGAAAAGGTTTGGAAAGAAAGTCATATTAAGTCAGGGACACAGCCAGCCCTTGCTTTCAAAGAGGGGACAGTGTCCCGCCTTGGTACACCTGCCAACCATGCCCTTAGAAAGATTCAGATTTTTTTTTTGATACAGTCACAACCAATACATAGAATGGTAGACCTCTTTTCACCCTACTCTTTCATGCACACACATTCTAAGACTGTCCCTAAGCTGGTGCTCTTGTCCTACCTCAGCACCCCTACCATTTGCTTAAGAAGGTCAGAAAATTAATCCCGATAGTAATCACAATTTAAAGACTGTATAAAAGTCAATCCATATTTAACTGTGCATTGTCCATGCATACATTCACATTCCTTTATTGGCCAATCTGATGTCTCAAACTCCTGGTATACCCAAACCTTATCTGTATTCAACCTAAACCATATTTAACCTTGGTACCCTTGACAAAAAACCCTTTGGACACTGCTTGCAAAACACCTTTATCTACACCCGGGTACCATGTCAGTGCACAGTGGAGCATCTTGCCCTGAACTGTTTCAGCAGAGCACTTTCTGCCCTGTGCTAGTCATATAAAATGTTTCTACATCATAAGCAAAAAAGCATACTTTTCCATCAAAGCATGTTACTGTTTTACACCTCCTCATCTGACCACATAATTTATTTACAACTGGGTGCCCTTCTATTTGCTGAAGTCAATATCCCCTCTTGTCATCACATAACCATAAATATACAAACTGGTGCCCTCTTTTAATCGGACAGGCTTGCACTCCCCTGTTTCGTGACAAACTATATACAGTGGGCAACCTAAAATAGGAGCATATAGATAATAGCTACTATGTGGCCATTTCACATATACATTGGCATCCTATTGCAGGAACGTGTACAACAGTAAATGAGGCAAAACAGGAGCTGAAAAGAAAGGATCTTTATGTAAAGTTACAGTTAGAATCAAACTGCCATTTGAAACAGCGGGAAACAATGAAAGCATGAAGCCGGGGGAAATTAACCTGTAGTGAGGCAGAGAGCAGGCAAACATCTGTGCATGGAGGAAACCAAGTCCTTCAGTGTGGTGCTACAGATAGCCACTAGCTGTCCACTCTCACCAATGCGAAGGCATCCTTCGACTACTATAGTTCCCTGGCAAAGGTCAAGTCCGCATCTCTGCATCAAATATGTGGAAGTCTACAATAAGGAAGACATTCAGCAGGTTAGATTTCTAATGTATCTTATTAGACAGCTTCAAGGAGCTGAGTGCCAATGTGAACCTGCACCCAAAATACAGAACTTAACATCGTTTTTATAGATTACAATACATATTGCATATATTGAGCTAATGATACACAGCCAATAAGAGCCACTTGCTCAGTGAAATGGTAGGGGTTTCCCACGTATTTATCCAATCATTGATTTAAACAAGGTCCTTAGCTATACATGGGCATTCATTTATGAAATCAGCAAGAGAAGCATAGCATCAGCTTGACACATGCACTTGTGACTTTGTCATCTCTCAAGGTCTTGTGGTTATATTGACTGTCATTGACTGTCACAAAATGGAACCTGAAATAAAAT
This sequence comes from Calotriton arnoldi, assembly GCA_963921515.1. Classification (NCBI taxonomy): domain Eukaryota; kingdom Metazoa; phylum Chordata; class Amphibia; order Caudata; family Salamandridae; genus Calotriton; species Calotriton arnoldi. The sequence continues at coordinate 3,192,844 of CAWUFW010000624.1, forward strand.
GGACTCCACAATCCCTGCTCTGACACTCAATAGTGTCATTTCATCAAGTTCAATGGGCATCATTTTCCTTGTTTCCTGCTCAATGGGAAGCTAAGCTCTGTGCTTCCTGGCCCTAGACATTTTAGTTTGAATACATTGTGGTACAACTGTCATTATTATGCAAAGAAGTACCAAGATACTAAGTTCTATCCATATTTCTTCCAATATCCATGTTCCCTATTCGCCCAACCAGTCAGCAATGGAATCCAATATTCTTTCTTTCTGTATATTTTGTTCTTCCTCACTTAGATTCCACACCCTGACACACATCGCATTTCTATATAAAAGGCTGTCCCAATGATCTCAAATGAGAAAATCCATGCTCCCATAATGTTTTCTAAGGTTTTGACTATGTAAACTAAACACTTCTTGTTGATTTTCTGTGAACGTATGTACAATATTAGCTCATAGAAAATTGTGTAAATCTGGCCTCATATGTGTATCTGTTTGGGGATTATTAACCAAGTCAAAGTCATGGGATAATTTTATACCCAACATCGAAGTGACGTCTTCAAGTGTGGGAAACTAAATATGTCTTTATGGAAACAAAGCACACATCAACCCAGGCATACTTTGACAATCCTACCCAAGCTTTATTTCACTTTATTGGTATATTAAATCAGTCACTCCTTTCACAAGATCTTCTAGATGGAGAGGATTACATGGGATCAGGGTGAGTTAGAGGCTGCCAACTATGGCAACTGAGGTTGCAGTAGATCAGTGTTTTAAGTTATTTTGCTAAGGACTTGCAGGACGGTGACCCAACTGAGGAGCATGAGTAGGAATCCTGTTAAAATGTTTCTTTTCTTTCTGAGCCATTCTTGATCTCCACCTCAATGGGAATACATTCAGGGAGGGCAAAAACCTCCCATATGTTGTTTTGGTAACATGATAGGTTAGAAAATGGAAGTGTGTGGGTTATATATCATATAGTGTGATTTGAGTTTGATGCAAGATGTGTAAGGAACCGATCTAGTTCTTTCAGAATATGGGTAATGTGCTTCCATTTCCTTTGGTTGATCAAGAAATGGGCTGTGGCATGCAAAACAGATTTCAATAGGCCAAAGTAGTGTTAAGGAGATTGAACCTTTTCACCATCTAACTAGAATAATTGCCATGGCAAGGTTGGGAAGCTGCTGGTAGCAGCAAGGGTTTGGTACCATGTATGAGGATAAGCTGGATGAATTTTGTCTGGGATTTATTCTTCATGTGTTACTTGATGGCTAGATTACTATCTATAAAGATCCCCAAGATCAGACACAGGAGATGATGCAGCATGAGAACACTTTGAGGAGACTGTCATGTCTGAGTTTGAGGTTGGATTGATCCACTGTTTTTGTTTGAACTGGGGTAATTGTTAAAGTGACATTCAGATAAACAAAGGCCATCTATATTCACAGGGTGTCAAGACATAATCTCAGAAGTCTGACATACTTAGTCTGCAGACATATTGCGTGAGCATTGCATGTTATTGACATATTGGTCTTTGGGGATGCCGTATTGATTCAGATGGGCCCCCGGGATTCCATGTAAAGCTTGAATAATATGGTAGTAAGAATGCAACCTTCAAGGGTTCCACTAAGGGCTTAAGAGATGCAGGGGTATATTCACAAGAACCTGTGCTAAACATCTCCAAAAAATGTTAACGCAACTTTACACATCGCAGTCCATCGCGGGAAAATAACCCAGTGTTAACGTGGAATTCACAACACGGCGGTACCATGCGATAGTCTCCTGAAACCGCGGACAATGTCCGCGATACAACCACCGCGACGGCGATAAAAACACAAACCCCAATACCAAAAAACGTGCGATGAGCCCATTCGTGATAAGGAAATCAGCGATAAGTAGCGCCAGGCCTGCCATACACACACGGCAGGCGGGAAAATCACTACAAAAGGAGAAAAAACACACAAACACAAAATGACCAACACCGAAGCACCATGGAGGCAGCCAGAGCAGGCGCAGAGGACGAGCGCAACCCCACAAGTACCCCGGACGACCAGCCCGGGACCACGGTGACAGGGAAGGGCAAGGACAAGAAGAAGAGGAAGACGAAGTTCAGTCCGCAGGAGAATCGGATCCTGGTCACGGAGGTGATAGAACACCATCAACAACTGTTCGTCGCCTCCAATGTGTCATTGGGCACCAGAAATGGATTATGGCGGGCCATCGTGGACAAGGTGAATGCCGTCGGAGAGCACAAGAGGTCAATAGACGAGGTCAAGAGGGGATGGAATGACATCAAGCGCAAGACCAAGGATAAACTCGCAGGCAACCAGAAGGCAGCAATGCAGACTGGAGGTGGGAGCCCAGCGCCACAGCTGGAGCTGGATGACATGGAGGAGCTGGTGTCGACAGTCATCAGTGTGGAGACCGTGGCAGGAGTCGGGGGACCGGACACTGCTCGACATGACACAACACCACAGCAACAGGGTGAGTAACCACTAGGTACTGGGGGACGGGGGAGATGGCCACAATGGCACACATGCACAATCAAGCAGAGCACAGTGCACACCCACAATGACTCTGGATCATGGCCCTGATCTACACACTGTCACAATGTACATTGCCATGCTGTCTGAATGTCAACATGTACCATGCGGCCACATACATGAGGACACATTGTAACACAGCATCTCCCCTTCACATTGCAGGGGCACCGTCAACGCCACCTGCAGAGCAGTCCCAGCCACTCTTCACTGATGACGAGGAGGACACCACCAGCATCGACACCCAAGCCCTTCAAGACATCATTGAACTCATCCGCCAATCACCTCCAGGACCAGAGCAGCCCAGCTGCATCGAGGAGACCCCACCCACTCCACAAACCACCCAGCAGGAGGCACCCACAACCCCGGCTGTCTCCCAAGACCCCCGAACAACACATGGCCTTCCAACGCCGTGTGTTGGAGGTCCAGAGGGAGATGGCTGAGCAGGTGCGGGTGGGGTTCGACCTCATGGCTACCAAACTTGACGCCATCCATGGGTGTCTGAGTCCCATCAGGGACCACCTCCAGTCCCTAACGGACACCCACACGCCGCTCCATGGTCATGACTCGGAGACAAGAACACCTGTCCGCTCAGAGTGGCTCCAGCGATCTCAGCCGTGAGATGGCACACATGCAGAGGCTCATGGAGGACATGGTGCGGATGGAGGCGGAAAGGATGGCAGCCACCGCTGCACATCAGCGAAATGTAGCTGGGATCTACCATGCCCTGCATGTCCTCATCATGGCATTGCTGCCACAAGGTGTGGCGTAGATGAATGCTGCTGCCCCTACACCATCCACATCTCCGCCCCCTGGTGTGTCAGTGCCTCACAGTGCGGCAGGCATTTCCACTCCGGCACCTGATGTGTCACTGCCACACAGTGTGGCCGACAATCCACCTCCGGCCCCTGATGTGTCAGTGGCACACAGTGCTGCAGCCGGAACTGCACCCCCCACAGGTGGGGCAGAGCACACATCCGAGGACATGGATGGGCTTGAGTTCAGAAGGAGGCACTAGCATTCATGTCCGCCACCTGGCCTGTTGCTGCTTGATGCCGCACATGGCCCCATGACCTTCCACTGACCCCCGATACACTCTGCTGCACTCACCTTGGACCGCGACATGGACTGCCATATCCTGTTTGGTGACCAATGACATGGCGACCAGACTGCGGACTGTACTCTTCCTCTTCCGCTGTACTTGTCATTCCCCGATGGACTCTGGCTGGCCCTCCACGGGCCCATATTGTGAAGTGGGGTTGGCATGGCCCTGTACTGCTCCAGCTGCAAAACTCCACTGGATGTGCATTAAACATTCAGAAACGCACTGCTGTGTTATGTCTTTCATCATTCATGTATGAATGTGTGGATGAATGTAGGCTCAGTGATTCCCCCCAACGTCAATGATGCTCATCTAGTGGGATTCCAGTCACAGTGTGCTACATTGCCGATTGCGTTCTGGGTGCCGTAGACACTACAACAGGGACACACGCATTAGTCACTTCCTTGTCCGGACATGGACTGAACCACGCCCAGAGCCCCCGAGTCATTGTTGCAAGCCCTGCGCTGGTCCGGCGTACGCCAGGCCAGACCACTCCGCTTACGCTCTGAGGGGGGGCACATAGCTACATGTCGCAGGTTTACACGCTAGTGGTCTGCAGGTCGCTGGTCTAGTTGTCAGCATGTCACGACCACTCCCTGAGGGCAGGTTTGCACGCACACCACACCCATCCGGCACAGGCGTCACGGGCCATGTGACCCCGCCAATATAAGGGGCCGACAACGTCACATTCCCCACTGCCGGTAGTGACTGGATGACGGACGTTCCACGATACTCAATCACAAAGGGCCCATGAGTTGTTGCGCACAGGGTTAGTGGCACCCAGAGCCATGTGGCCGTCACGGGCCTACCACCACGTGGCGCTGACTGAGGTTGCACAGGGTTAGTGGCACCCGGAGCCATGCGGCCGTCACGGGCCTACCACCACGTGGCGCTGACTGGGGTTGCACAGGGTTAGTGGCACCCGGAGTCATGCGGCCGTCACGGGCCTTCCACCACGTGGCGCTGACTGGGGTTGCACAGAGTTAGTGGCACCCGGAGCCATGCGGCCATCACTGGCCTACCACCACGTGGCACTGACTGGGGTTGCACAGGGTTAGTGGCACCCGGAGCCATGCGGCCGTCACGGCCTACCACCACGTGGCGCTGACTGGGGTTGCACAGGGTTAGTGGCACCGAAATTGCTGAGCGGGTGTGCAGCCTGCGATGATGATGTGTGCAGTGATGTGGTCTCTGCCATTGATGCCTCAGGACTCAGCGCCATGTGTGGGACCTGCTGGGCCGCGGTGCGGGTCCGCATGATGTGGAGCATGCCATTGTGGCAGGACCGGGCCTGGAGCTTGCACGGGCACGTGGTGTTCCCACTGGTGGACTCACCGTCGGTGAAAGGTGAGCAGTGGGGCCTGGGTGCGCAAGGGCGGACAGCCAGCGCTGGCTGGCGGGAGGGGGTAGGGTGTGGCTGCATGTGTGCGCAGGGGCAGACAGGCGTTGTTGTCGTGTGCAGTGGGATGGACTCTGACATGATTGACTCTTGCCTGGGTTACAGGTTGCAGACCTGGTGGCTTGCAGTGTATCCCGGCACTTGTTTGGAGACACACCGGTGGCAGCAAGTGAGCAGTGGTGCCTGGGTGCGCGGGGCGGCAGTGTCCTTCCTTCTCTCTCTCTCTCTTTTTCTATCTCTTCATTTCACTTTCACTCTCCCTTCCTTTCCTTCTCTCTCCCTCTCCCTCTCCCTCTCTCCCTCTCTCTCTCCCTTCCTTTCCTTCTCCCTCTCCCTCTCTCTCTCCCTTCCTTTCCTTCTCCCTCTCTCTCTCTCCCTCTCCCTTCCTTTCCTTCTCTTCCTCTCCCTCTCCCTTTCTTTCTTTCTTTCTTTCTCTCTCTCTCTTTCTCTCTCTGCCTTTCTTTCATTCTCTGTTTCTCTGTGTCTCGCTCCTTTGATGTGCGCATGACACACGTTCTTATTTTGGGCTTTATTTTCCAGGCCGTGACATCAGGATTGTCCCGAACGGACCCGACAGGAGTCTTCCGCATTGGTGTTTTGTGTTGTATTTCAATAAAGTTTTTGGTTGTTACTTCAATGATGAGTGACTATTTCTCGTTCTTCTGTCTCAACATGTGTGTTTCTGTTTGTCATTGTGCGACGTCATGCGCTTTTTGTGGCTCTTGTGTCGTGCACGGTATGTGTTTGTCCGGGGGGGGTGTGGGGGGCCTGGGGGTTGTGGCGGTGGGTGTTGTGGCCCTCATGGGTCTCCGAGCTGCATGATCATTATCTCCATGGCATCTGTGGGTCTTCAGATGTGGCTCTGGCCTGGGCTCCCTTTCATGCTGCAGGTAGTCGTCTTGCTCAACACCAGCAAAAGGCAGGTGTTAATTCCCTGCTGCTACCGCGGCTTATCGCCTGTTTTTGGTTCGCATCGCAGATCTGGCAGTTCGTTGTGAAAGTGGTGTTGTGGTGTTTTCGTGTGTTTTTGCACGGGAACGCCTACTCTGCATCTCATTAGGGTTAGTTGGTGGTGTCACCCATGGAGGTAAATGTTGAGGCAGTTATCGCAGGAATACTTGCGTTGTCTGCAGTTTGCAACCGCTTGTGAATGGGGTGTTAAATCTGTCACCACTTTTGTTGCGTTAAGTTGGCGTTAGCTCGGAGATAAGTCCTTGTGAATATCCCCCGCAGAGTTCTGCAGGAGTATATTTGGTAAGTTATTGTCTTCCAGAGAGAAATCAAGTGACTATCATAGCTTGTCATAAGTGTTCGCCCCAGGTCCTGAACATTTCTGGTCAGCCCTTCCATCCTTTGCTTAGGGCATTGCCACTCAGGATGTCTTCCCTGCTATGTGGCATACGTTATCCTGCCCATGATTGTGGCTATCAAATGTTTGTTTCCCTGTTGTTAGTTACCCCACACCCTCTCTGTTACCAGCTCACCAGCACATTTATATGCAGATCCAGTGTGCACCTTTGCTTCTGATTGGTGTCTAAAGTTCAGCAATAACAACTGCTATATGACTTCGTAACTAGGCCTGGGCGGAAAACTACGCTACGCTCGCATAGTTTGCGCAACTACGCGCTACGCGAATTGCACGTAGCACAGTGCAAAAATGCGTAGCGGGCATTTTTTGCTTGCTCGCGGTCCTCAACGTCAAGTTGGCGAGCGAGAAAATGACATCCCGGCGAGACTTTTTCCTCGTTCGCGATCAGCAACATCAAGTTGCTGATCGCGAGCGTGGAAAATAAACCTCCCGGCGAGATTCTCAACGCGGGGAGGTCAGGTTTCTCATTGCGAGTGGTCGCGTATGCTCGCGACCGCTCGCGGTGAGAAACTACCAGTCCGCGTTGAGAAAGCTGCCGCTCGAGTAAAAATCTACTCGAGCGGCAGTAAAAGACAGCTCGCACTGTGCAAGATGCCGTTTTCAATGATTGCACAGTGCGGACAAGCATCCGGCACTGTGCAATCATCGCGAACAGCGCACTACGCAGTTCGCGTAGTGGTTCGCATCGCAGATCTGGCAGTTCGTTGTGAAAGTGGTGTTGTGGTGTTTTCGTGTGTTTTGCACGGGAACGCCTACTCTGCATCTCATTAGGGTTAGTTGGTGGTGTCACCCATGGAGGTAAATGTTGAGGCAGTTATCGCAGGAATACTTGCGTTGTCTGCAGTTTGCAACCGCTTGTGAATGGGGTGTTAAATCTGTCACCACTTTTGTTGCGTTAAGTTGGCGTTAGCTCAGAGATAAGTCCTTGTGAATATCCCCCGCAGAGTTCTGCAGGAGTATATTTGGTAAGTTATTGTCTTCCAGAGAGAAATCAAGTGACTATCATAGCTTGTCATAAGTGTTCGCCCCAGGTCCTGAACATTTCTGGTCAGCCCTTCCATCCTTTGCTTAGGGCATTGCCACTCAGGATGTCTTCCCTGCTATGTGGCATACGTTATCCTGCCCAGGATTGTGGCTATCAAATGTTTGTTTCCCTGTTGTTAGTTACCCCACACCCTCTCTGTTACCAGCTCACCAGCACATTTATATGCTGATCCAGTGTGCACCTTTGCTTCTGATTGGTGTCTAAAGTTCAGCAATAACAACTGCTATATGACTTCGTAACTAGGCCTGGGCGGAAAACTACGCTACGCTCGCATAGTTTGCGCAACTACGCGCTACGCGAATTGCACGTAGCACAGTGCAAAAATGCGTAGCAGGCATTTTTTGCTTGCTCGCGGTCCTCAACGTCAAGTTGGCGAGCGAGCAAAATGACATCCCGGCGAGACTTTTTCCTCGTTCGCGATCAGCATCATCAAGTTGCTGATCGCGAGCGTGGAAAATAAACCTCCCGGCGAGATTCTCAACGCGGGGAGGTCAGGTTTCTCATTGCGAGTGGTCGCGTATGCTCGCGACCGCTCGCGATGAGAAACTACCAGTCTGCGTTGAGAAAACTGCCGCTCGAGTACAAATCTACTCGAGCGGCAGAAAACGACCGCTTGCACTGTGCAAGATGCCGCTTGCAATTATTGCACAGTGCGGACAAGCATCCGGCACTGTGCAATCATAGCGAACAGCATTTCCTACCGCACTACGCAGTTCGCGTAGTGCTATGCGTAGCTCGCGTAGTGCGAAGTGCACTTCGCGTAGCTACGCGTAGCGCTACTACGCGAACTACGCCCAGGGTTATTCATAACAAATCCAGTCTCATAAAATATTTTGACTGGAACAAGCTAATGGGACTGTGCCATTTATATATTACAGTTTTACCATAGTGGATCATTTACTAGAGCAAATAATGTGTATATCTAATTTTTTGTAGAAAGTTACCATTCCAAGAAAGTCCCTGTAAATGAAAAAACTGTGCATTTTAGGTTCATGTAAGAGCAGAGAGTAACATTAGTCTTGTGTTCTATTTAGTGTAAAAATCTGTCACTTATGAGAGACTTCAAATAACCCAAGATAAACTTCATCTGATGAGGCAAGCTGTGTGACTACAAACCGACAATGTCCCTTGTGTGCCTTTTCTCATATCCCTATCTCCCTTTCACCGTTTTATTGTCAGAGCATAGTGCAGTCCTGGCTGTGTTCAGCACTTTTGAAGGACAGGAGACTAGTGAGTCCTGTGTCCTACCTGCAGTTACATTTGGATCCACATGTTAGTGATGACTTGAGGCTCAGAGTGATCCAAATTAGGAGAATGCAAAGATGCTTGTGACATTAGAGAGAGTAACCATTGTGAGGTGATAGACAATGGTGTTGAAGTCAGATGAAATATCTGGAAAGATGAGGAAGATAAGATTCTTCTATTAACCATATGTTACTCATGAAAAACTAATTTTATGTTTTATATCTTAGTACTGTCTTAAAGAACAACCAAACTGTAAGTGGTATGCAATTATTGATGATTATTTAGCTTCTTGAGTTTGAAGGTAATATCACTCTCTAGGGTTTTCCTTTGGAAATGGAGGAAGGTGATGGGGTGGTAATGGAGGGTCTCTTTGGGGTTGATGTTTGATTTCTTGAGGAAGAGTGTGATCAGACTAACTTCCAAGTAGGAACAGAAAGGGCCTTCCAGATAGTGCACTGACAAGGATGGGTGTGTGATGGATGCACATATAATCTTGTCATTGGATATGATAGCCTTTAGGCTGTTGATGATGTTGTCAAGGGCCTGTATCCTCATGTATTACAACATGTGCCATTTGTGAGGAAGTGCATTATAAATTGAGGTGGATGGGAGTCCAGAACAAGAAATAATGGGGCATATTAGCAAGACCGGCGATAAAATTATCGCAGTTTTAGCGGCAGGAAACTGCCGCTAAAACGGCGATAATGGGCTTGCTAATATGCGTTATAGAATTCCAATAGAAGCCCAGGTTAGATGTGCAGGGCATCTAACCTGGGCTTCTATTGAATTCTATAACGCATATTAGCAAGCCCATTATCGCCGTTTTAGCGGCAGTTTCCTGCCGCTAAAACGGCGATAATTTTATCGCCGGTCTTGCTAATATGCCCCAATGTTACTATCTATAAAGTTTCAGTAATTTAATCCTGAGTTCAACCCCTGGTTATGGCACAGAGCAGACAGACTTCGCTTAAGAAAATATGTAAAGCATTTAGAAGCACCAACGCAGTTAAAAAGTCAAAAACATAACACTATAGAAATCCCACTTCATTTTATAAACATAGAGTATAATTTAACAAACACTATTACACCAAAATGACAAACATCTAACAGGAGGAACCAGAGATATGAATTTTTTAAGTTTTAAATAGAAATTGCACCAAAAAGCGTTATGCTCCAATTTGGGTTAACTGGTCGTGGTAGACTGGGACCAAGATTTGAGACTAACCACAATGGAACACAAGGTTAGGTACACCAACCAAGTTTGACCTGATTAGAGATTTTACTTTCAGGCTAAGGGCTTGATTTAGATTTGGATCTGGTCCTGCCATCGCTTTTCAGTCGGTTTCTCCATCTGCCTACTAGACGGTCCACCCGATAAATTTAGATGCTGGCAGGTATATGGACGATGGTCGGTCTGAGTGGTGCCATCTCCGTCAGAATGTTCCTCCAGCGTTGATGGCCCTTAGGCAAAAGCAGCTCTCGGAGGGAGTCCAGCCAAGATTTCCACTGGGCCAATCATGATATGCCTTCTGGCCGATGTAACTGTGGAAGGTAAACTCCTCACCTGAGTTGGCAGTGTCTAAGGTATATAAGGTAGAAATTTACCTTTTTTCTTTTTTCACTTTCGTTTCTGACATGAACCCGATTATCCAAGTCCTTCCTTTGCTGCTGCTACTTGACAACAAAGCTAATCAACCCCATCCTTACCGTAATCGAAGACAAGCTTCTTTTTACTTGTTTCCATTTGCATTGTCTGTTTGCATTAGCTCTGGACTCGTGCATTTTGAAATCTCTCTCATGAGCAATATTTTACTAATGTGTAATGCATATGTGTGTAATGTCGTTTAAGAAATTTAAAGAAACACATCTGTATAATTTAATATTAATTTCAAATTTGGTGCAAGCTGCCTTCATGATAACGGACACTTAAACAACAAGTGACATTAATCAAAAATACAAAATGTATCCATACAAGTGTGTTCAGTTATTTTTCGCAAATTATCAAATTATAAACATATGCTTTACACATTATTGGAAAAATTAAAATGTAATATAATGTAGGAATTGCACTAGACAAAGTAAAATGTTATGTTTTTAAAATAAATGTTAAATCAATGTAACATTTCCCCTTGTCAAGTGCATTTTCTGTATTTTTTACATTTTTAATTTTCTGTTTATTTTTTTAAGATGGAATGCAAGTGTGTTTTTTTAATCACTTATCCAGTTAAAATAAACACACCTGTGTTAACAGTTAAAAAAAAAAGAAACATATTGGTTTATTTTGTGTTAGTGTCCATTATCATGATGAATACTTGCACAAAACTTTTAATGTCATTTTCAAAATGTTTATCACTAATGTTTGGACTGTACAAATATGTAATTAAAAAAGAATTTCTGTCATAAATGTAAGTAAGAATATGCATTTAACATTTTCATCATTAACATTTTAAATAATCAATGACTTGTAAATGAATAATATTGTTAGGACAAACTTTGTAAAATTAAAATCTTTTTATATATAAATGAGATACTTCTCTCAAAGTTTTATATTAAAAAATAACATAAAAGGAGAACAAAAGGGTTTCCATGTTCAACAGGCTGTGGTTTTGTAGCCCATAACTTGCCTTCTAAACCTACTTCCCAAGGGTAACCTCCTCAGGAGGGCACAGAGAAGGCACCTTAAATGATCTTTCTTGCGAGGGGTGAGTTTGGGTTTGTTAAGGACAGGTAAGAGGTGAACTCAGGAGGAGGAGAAAGGGTAGGAGGTTGGGAGAGAATTGGATTTTGCAGGTAGAGGCAGCTGTAGGTCTGGTGTATGTTGTGTAATTTTGGATGTGTGTTTTTTAGCAGGTGCTTGGTATTCGGGTGAGTGTGTGCATTTGGTTTTGGTTGGTGTTGTTTTTGGTGTAGGTGTGCTTTTGTGTGATTTTGTTTTGATGAGTGTGCTATTGAGGTTGTTGGTGGTAGTGGTGTGTGTGGGCATGGTTGTGCTTGCGGTGTGGTTGTAGTGCTTGTAGGCGTGGTGGTGCTTGCGGCTGTGGTGGTGGTTGTGGTGCTGTGGGTGTGGTGGTGGTTGTGAGTGTGGTGGTGGTTATTTTGCTTGTGGGTGTGCTGGTGGTTGTGGGTGTGATGGTTGTGGTGCTTGTGGGTGTAGTGGTGGTTGTGGGTATGGTGGTTGTGGGTATGGTGCAAATAGAATGTGTATGTTGTTTGTGCATTTGTGTTTGTTTGTGTGTTTGTGTTTATGTCGGAAAGGGTGCCTGCAAAAAGTGAATGTGCTTGGGCTTGGGGTGGGAATTGGGATTTGGGTTGAGGAAGGGACCTGAGCTGGGGCAGAAGGTTGGGCTGGTGGGAAGCTGAGGTGAGTGTGGAGGCTATTTTCGCAAGTGATCTCTGCATGCCAGACATTGAATTGTGAATGGCATCCAGAAATGCAACCATTTGTTGTATTTGGCAACTAAGGCCATCAATGCCATTCACTGTCGCAGTCTGGCCTACAGAGATGCTGCGTAAGAGGTCAAGAGCCTCCTCACTCAGTGCAGTCAGGGGCAGGGGGTGAGGTAACTTTGGCGAAGGAGACCCCAACCCTTTTAGGGGGTCTGATTTGGCCGACTGGGGAGGTGCAAGAGGGAGGGCAGAGATGGGTCTCTGGGTGGTGGCCAAGGAAGAGGTTGGTACAGTTCCTGTAGGGTCCATCACCACTAGGGACTGGACACTTCCAAAAGATCCAAAGATGATGACGAGCTGATGGCCTCCATTTCATTGCCCTCACCCTCCATGCCACTATATTTCACCACCCGAAAGATAGTGACCAGCTGCTTCCCTGCCTTCTTGGGCCACGGTCCCCTTTGCCTGCTCCTGAAGATTTTGTAAAGACGTATACAATAGTTTTATTGTATCTGGGTAAATATAACTGATCATGAATTTGTTTCTCAAAACATTTTCCACATTTTCAAATTTCACTGCTAGGGGTGGGCGGAATTTGCGTAGTCGCGTTACGCAAATCTCCGCGAAATTGTTAAAAATCTCCGCGAGCACGTAGAAATTCCGCGAAGTCGCGGAATTGCTTGTCCCGCCCGCGATGTGTTTTTGCGTGCTCGCGGGGAAATATATCGCTAACTTGCCCATGCGGTCGCTAATGGGCGCGGCCATCTTGTTTTTCACTTGTCCCGCCCGCTCGCGATGGTTATTTCCTGTTCCGGGTCGCGTATTGCATGCTCCCGCCCGTTCGTGATAAATATTTCCTGTTCGGGTACGCGCATTACGTGTTCGCGACGCTTTTTGCGTGCTCGGGGGGGAAATATCGCGCGAACTTGCCCATGCGGTCGCAATGGGCGCGGCCATCTTGTTTTTCACTCTATTGCTATGGTTCTGGGCCTGCTTTTCAATCCTCCCTCTATCTTTTCAATCCTTTGTTTCTGTAAACTTTTTTTTGGTCTTTTTTATTTATTATCTATCTCTCTATTTTCCTGATTCTATATTTTGAGTTTTTTCTACTTTTTGTGTGTTTTTAACTACTTTTTCTATTACCTGCTTTTTAATTTCTTTTACTTACTTTTTTTAATTCCTACCATTTCTTTTCCGCCCCCCGCCTACCCAGAACCATGGCAAAGGGCCACAGCCACAGGGCTCGTAGTCGCAGCCAGAGCCGCGACCGCCTTCCTTGCGGAAGGCGGCGCCAAAGAGGGGTGCAGGCACGGGCCTTATTCGGTGAGGCGGAGGTGGTCGCACTGTTTTTTTTTGTTCAGCGCCACCTCCCCTTAACCCTGGCAGCAGGCGGCAGGCCTGGGTCCGGGTACGGGCTCCGGGAGCGTCGGCAGCGGTGGGGCAAGGTGCATCGGGCAGTGTTTCGCTGCTCTGGTGTCCGACACACCAATAATCAGCTGACGCACCGGTGGTCCGATATTCTGGACCGGGAGCAGGACCTGCTGGACCTGCTAGGAGTGGAGGTCCCGGGGCTTGGTGAGTAGCTATTTAATATTACTACTTTGTGTTCTTCTGCTCTGTGTTATATATTACGAATATATTTTTTTTCCGTCCAGCAAGAATGCTGCTGCTTACATTGCAGGTAAATTACGTTTAAAAATCTGAGATTGTTATGACACAGGCGCTCGGCGCTACTAATCTTACTTGTTTGCAACTTTGCGCTCGCTTGGCCTGATGATTATGTAAGAGTTTACTTTAGAGAACTTAAGTGACTTAATGCTAGAGAGAGTAGTCCTTCCTTTGTCCTCCTGCCACTAAGAAGGGATAGTGGTGGATTGATAGGTTTAGTTACTTATTAGTTGGTAATTTTTAAGTGGTGTGCGTGACGCATCCTCTGTCACGTCACGTGCTGCTGAGTGCTGCTTACCCCAGTCCTTAGTAGAACCTTTTGTAGTTTGTTTACTGAGTGTTAATAGGCTTATATCATCACTAGCAGAACATCAGCAGCAACCAGCCAACAATTTGGTGTATGCAAAAATGTATGCATGTGTCCTCCATCTATGCATTTTTGAGGACTAAAATAAATGGAAATGCAGACTTACTGAACACTTGGCCCATCTGGATTGGAATAGGTGGGCTAGGTCAGGTGGTAGTTAGGCTTGCTACACGGTCCGTGAATCTCGCAATACTACCAGTCGATCAGATTAGATAGGTAAATTTTATTGCAATTGTTGTTACCAAAAATGTTTTTGGTGCGTATTTGAAAATATTTTATTTATTTCACAGCAAACTTTAATTTTTGTCTCTTTCTTTATGAAATCTTACATGATCAGCACCCAGGGGCAAGAAGACGGGGTCACAGCCGGCGGGCCAAGAAGATCTCCAAGATGCCTCCCAGGGACAGGACCGCTCCTCTATCGAGGGCTCTGTTGCTGGCCCCAGTAAGTCCTCCAGTGGTTAATATTAATAATTATATTTCCCAAACTTTTCCTGCACCTTATTTTTTCCGAACTATTATTTCAGTATCCTAATTATAATTTTTACAAATTCTTCTTTGATCTATACAATCTGTTTCTAAATTCTTGTTATCCCTGCCTCTAACTGCGTCTGCTATGACTCTCTGTACTACTACTATTAGTCTGTCTGTAGCTAAGCTTGCCCAGTTGGCCACTCTTTATTTAAAATATTTTAAATAAAACTCAGATTCACCAATAGCTATAGCCATTGAGTCCAGTCCTTTGGGTTGTCCTCTTCTACTACTTCTAGTCTTCTTAATCTTGAGGCTTTTTGACAATTCCCACCAAGAAAATGCCCAACCACATTTTACAATTTTTGATAGGATAGGACATACTACTACTGTTGTAGGGATTCTGCACATACAGAACTTTGCACAAGAAAATAGGACGTTGGTGATGGGAGGTTGGACCTTCCTCACACCTCAATCAGAAGCCACCACAATCCCCTGACCGACTAGTTATACTGTCTCATTAGGTCTCCGAAACCCCCCCAAAATACCCAATGGGTAGACAACCCAGAACATAACACTCCCGACCTCTGTCTCGGAAGCAATGCACACCCTTTCGCTCACTCTCTCGTGTAAGTCCACACCAAATACCACCGAGTCTATGTAAGTTCAAAAGGTTTATTTCCAACTGACAAGCTTTGTACGTTGTTCTATAATGCAGCAGCAACAGCAAAATGCATAAGATTAAAACAATAAACATTGTTACACTTACAACTACAAGTCCATAGAAGCCAAAAGGCGAGATCATGATAACTGAACAGTGGTGGAAGAACCACCCTCCCCTTCGTAGGAATCTAGTTTATATAAAATTATAAATGGAGATGTGAGAATTCTGGGGACCCCTCACCTTATAAGAACCTAGTACTGGTTACATCATAAGCTCTGCAAAGCTCTGCTTCTTCGTATAAGGGAATCTTCCGTCTGTTATGAGAAAAATGGTGCGCGTTAGTATAGTGCAAGCATTTCTCAGTCATGCCAAAAAGTGTAGTATTTTTATGGATAAGCAATATGGACTAACACCAGAACTCCATAACAAAGTGACTTGTTTTTCGACCTTGTACGCAGTGCTCAGACAGTAGCAGTATGAGCTCATGTGGGCTCAAAGGCGTCTTTCTCAACAAGCTGCGAGGTAACTTGCGCAAAAATAAAAGACACAAAGCTAAAATGGTTGCATGGCTCGGGGTAACTTAGCAAAGACTAGAATGACCCTAGGGACCATATAACACTTACACTACTAGTGTCTACTCTACTACCTGATTTATACTACTGATGTATGTTGTATATGTATTAACCCTGGGCGAAGTTCGCGAAGTAGCGCTACGCGAAGCTACTCGAAGTGCACTTCGCACTACGCGAGCTACGCGTAGCACTACGCGAACTGCGTAGTGCGCTGTTCGCGATGATTGCACAGTGCCGGATGCTTGTCCGCACTGTGCAATCATTGAAAACGGCATCTTGCACAGTGCGAGCTGTCTTTTACTGCCGCTCGAGTAGATTTTTACTCGAGCGGCAGCTTTCTCAACGCGGACTGGTAGTTTCTCACCTCGAGCGGTCGCGAGCATACGCGACCACTCGCAATGAGAAACCTGACCTCCCGCGTTGAGAATCTCGCCGGGAGGTTTATTTTCCACGCTCGCGATCAGCAACTTGATGTTGCTGATCGCGAACGAGGAAAAAGTCTTGCCGGGATGTCATTTTGCTTGCTCGCGGTCACCAACTTGACGTTGAGGACCGCGAGCAAGCAAAAAATGACCGCTGCACTACGCTACGCTACGTGTGTTTGCACTGTGCTACGTGCAATTCGCGTAGTGCGAAGTAGTGCAAACTTCGCAAACTACGCGAGCGTAGCGTAGTGCTTTGCCCAGGGTTAATATGTATTATGTATGTATTAACTTTTTTTTCAATCTTGCTAGTGAAAAATAGGGGGAGGTGTATATGGCATCTGAAAAATGTGTAATGTTTTTTCTAGGCGTACTACCGACCACCAGTATTGGGGCCAGCGGCGAAGGTGACGCGGCCGCTGAGGGTGCAGGCGATGCGGCAGTTGTAGGAGGAGCTGCAGGGGGTGAGCCAGCAGCAGTGGCGGGCGGTGGTAAGTTATATTCCTAATCCTTACTTATTGACATTACACTCGCTGCAAGGGTGTAATGTATACTGTACTGTTGAGACTTAAGTAAGAAGTCGTTGTGAACGGTTGAAGAAGACAGCCTTTACTTAGCATTAGCAATGGGAGTGTACTGAGTAACCAATGGCCTCTTCTATCGGACTTCAACTCAGCTGTGAAAGTTTTATGGAGAAGACTAAAAGTCAGATCAGATGACCTTGATGGATGGGTTGAACGAAAAGAGAAAGAAGGGTGGAAGGAGGAAGGACGGGCGAGATTTTATATTTATGACTGGCAGAGAAGGATACGTGGGATGTATGCATAGGTGTCTGATAGGAATCAGATGCATGGGTGGTGGAATGTCTGAAACTCCCACAAATGTTCGAGGCAGTGGGAGGATAGATACATACCGCAAATGTTACGTACTGTGCTTGCTAGTGCTACTGTGCCACTATGTGTAGAATGAATTTGTCTGACTGCTTTGCTAAGAGTATATTTTACAATAGTCTTGTTTTTTCTTCTTGATATAGCTACTCCTTCCAAAGGTAAAGTCGATAGGAAGGAGTTGGCAGCCAAGGCCGGGCGCCGGAAGCTCGAGGCCATACAGGCTCAATACCAGCGGCTGGTGGTTCTAGAGGAGGAGGAGGAGGAGGCGGCGGCAGCAGCTGCAGCCTCCTCCAATGCCCCGGGCCCCAGCCACCCCCCTCCAGTGTTACGGCGCCACTGCCTTGCAGCCGCCCGCCGCCACACTGCAAGAAGCACTGCTGCCCCCCCCTGTGGATGCAACTGCCGCACGCTGAAGCGCCGCGTGGCCCGCCTAGAGGAGCGCATCCGTGTCCTGGAGAGGCGAGCCCGCTGAGACCCCGTTTATTTATTGCCCCTTTTTTATAGCTTATTTTGGTGGGTGGGAATCGGGCGTTGGGTTTTGGACTATTGGACATTTGTTGGACTTTTTCGTTCTGGGACATGGACATTGGTTGGGGTTAGGGAGAGGGGTGGGTCAGGTGTTGTGGGATTTTTTTATATAGTTTATTTTTGTTAGGGTATTAAATTACATATCTAGACTTTATATACGATGTTGTTAATGTTTTGTGGGTGGGGTTACTGTTTTACGTTACACTGTTTCCTTGCTGGTGCAGTGCCACAGCCAGTGTTTGATTTAAATAATTGGCTGAGTTACTAAGACACAAACAGACAGATGCGGTACCCCTCACTGAGGGACTTGTCCTACTAGTACTGTCAGTCTCTCCTCCTAATCTATGCATTCTGCAACTGGACTCAAAGGGGTGTGTAAAATAGAATGAATGAAAAAAATTCCGTTATTAATTATGCCTCCCCAAACTTCTTCTCTTACCTGTGCTTGATGTTTAACTTGGGCACGGCGATGGCTGCATGGTGATGATGGTTTTCTTTCCCAACATGCCATGGTTGTGGTGGTAGTAGTAGTAGTAGACCCTGGCAGTAGCATTTGCAAAAAAAAAGAAAATGAGACAGTCAGTCGCCTGAGAGAGACTGTGGGAGGAGTAGTAGAACGAAGTACAGTACGGAACTTACTGCCAAACAATAATATGCCAAAATACAAGGAAACATAATGCTGGCGGGGATAGCCTAGTACATAGAGTTACAAACTCTAGCTGTGTCGAGTCACTCGACTAGGCCTACAGTACACTCGACACAAGCGTAACCATTAGTGCTGTTTGGGAGGATGACAACAAATCCAATCTATGCCGGCAATTAATGCTGCTGGATTAGGTTCCTTTGGTAAAAAAATTATCTCGCAAATATACTGCTCATAGGTGGGCAATCAATCAATCAATCAATCAATCATGTCACTTATAAAGCGCACTACATACCCGCGAGGGTCTCAAGGCGCTGGGGGAAGAGGGGGGTGGTGCTGCTACTGATCGAAGAGCCAGGTCTTGAGGAGTCTTCTGAAGGCCAGTAGGTCTTGGGTCTGTCGGAGGTTGGTGGGGAGGGTGTTCCAGGTCTTGGCGGCGAGGTGGGAGAAGGATCTGCCGCCGGCGGTCGTTTTCCGGATGCGGGGGACTGTGGCGAGGGCGAGGCTGGTCGAGCGGAGCTGGCGGGTGGGGGTGTAGAACTGAGTCGTCTGTTGAGGTAGGCTGGTCCGGAGTTGTGGAGTGCTTTGTGTGCGTGGGTGAGGAGCTTGAAGGTTATCCTCTTGTTGACAGGGAGCCAGTGCAGGTCTCTCAGGTGGGGTGTGATGTGGCTGCGTCAGGGGATGTCGAGGATAAGACGTGCAGAGGCGTTCTGGATGCGTTGCAGCCGTCTCAGGAGCTTAGCCGTCGTTCCTGCGTAGAGGGCGTTTCCGTAGTCCAGCCTGCTGGTGACGAGGGCCTGGGTGACTGTTTTTCTTGCAAGCAAAAGAAGATCCTCGCCCTGCCTTGAAAATGAATTTTTGTTGCTTTAGCCACATCCGCCCCAGCAAGCGTGTGATAAATTATTGGTGTACATTTAATTTAGTCACACCTCAATAAGTCACACAGCCCGGGGGAAGAGGGTTAGGGTTTGATGAATGGTTGGGAAGGGGGTTTTGGGAAAGGTTTGACAAAGAAAAACAGTACGTATGGACAACAACAAAACACAATCTTGGCAGACAACCATATCCATAAATCTGTTAAGGGAGAAAAAGGAAATGCATGCATGATGATGATAACTTGATGGTTAATGATAGTACTTACTAACTACTACTACTAGACAATTAAAAGGTACAGGGCAGCAGTATATTATGCAATTTGCCTTGCCTGTCTGCCCTCAGAGAGACCCGAATTACATACAGTTTCTGTTCTGTTGTACCGGCCCGGGCTTAAAGATAGCAAAGAAAAGTCAAAAATAGCTGTAGGGATGAATTGAATTATAAGCAGAGAGCAAACATAACAACAACAACAACACACAGTAGTAATGATTGAAGACAAAAAATGAATCAAATTTAAAAGATGATGAAAGTTGATACTGTTACTGTATGTTATCCTGGTCAAAATGGGGAGTTGCATCTCGGCATTCGTCTTGGTCCTCCCTTCCATGGACGCTCCGGCCATCAATCTTGGGTGACGCCACTGCCTGCCTGGCAGATGTAGATTCATTGGTAAGGTAAGTGAGAGTTGTTTTTCCCAGTGTAGCACAGGGTAAGGGCCGGGCTGTAATTGCAGATGGGAAAACAAAAGGGATATTGAAAAATCAAGTAGAAAAAAAAATGCCTACATTACGGTGGAGTGCAACAAGAACACTTTCAGAGGCGGCATGGATTTGGATACATCATGTCTACTCTGTCTGTTTCCAGCATTAACCTCCAACAACAACAGGACAGAGCAGGCCCACGGCACCCTTGACCCATCCTCCATTTAGCGTACCTTTTTTGACAGAGGCAGACAAAACAGATATACAGCAACATAGCATTTTACAAATTAAGTGACTAAATCAATGCCCCGCTGTCAGTCATACCACCACACTCGACTCCACCACTACACAGACATGTAGGTCTGCAGTGGTTGTTGTTGACTTGGTTACCTTTAATGCACTCATGAAACGCACTGAGTTATTCCATCAATCATCTCGGATCGTACTGAGTGACTGCGAAGATATTATGTCACTGTGGTCATCATCATGGTGTGTTGTCCAACTCAGTGTGCAGTAGTGTACAGATTGAGTCCCCTTTCCATATTCAAAATGCAATAGATCGGCCTGCAGTAGAAGTAGAAAATTGTTATTAAAAAACAAGAATGGAAACAAACATTGCATTGAGTTACTTTTAGTGTGTAGATTAGATAATAGTACATGCACTACAAACAACAACAACACAAATCACTCAGTCAGAGTCCAATGCATGTCATCATTCATTACCTGTTCCTTCTCATCTTCAGTTAATGGGCAGTCTGTATCGGCTCGGAAAGGAGGATAGCTATAGTAGTCATCATCATGTTCCACTTCTTTTGGAGAGACTCAACGAGGCAAGATTTTAGTTTTTCTTCGATTATGCTACATCCACTCATCATCTGGCTTGAGGGCAATAGATTTAGGTCGATTCAGGAGGATGGAGGAGCAGGACTTGGAGGAGTGGACTGAAATGCAGACAGCTGAAACTCATATAAGGCAATAAAATACGAAGATGGTGGTGATGGATTTGTTGTGATTTGAAGTTTCCAAACAGAAAGACAGATACACAAATAGAAGTAAATAAGGGAGAACCACAGTAAGAAGTGGAAGCCTAGTCGTCAGGGAAGTATAGCTCGTCCTCAAACTCTGGGGGTTCAACCAGAAGTAGGTATTCATCATCCAACACGCTACTTCCATCACCTGAGCTGCTGTCCTCATCTTCCTGTGTTGATTCATGTATTGTGTAATTCGGTGGTATAAATTGCTGATTCATTTTGATCATGGTTAACCTCGCCACGTTTTTGGGTGAGAGACTGGTCCTTTTCACTATTACAATGGAACCAGCAGCACTGAAAACACGTTCAGAAGAGACACTTGCGACAGGGCAAGCCAGATAGTTTATCGCCAGCCTGCTGAGCACTGGCCATTGGCCCCTTTTGCCATACCAATACCGCAATGGGTTTTGATCAATGTAGACCTCTGTTGGGTCATCCAGGTAGGCCTGGACCATTCGGTCAATGTTCAGGGGTGCTACACTTTGTTCGGCCTCTTTTGTCTTTGCATCAGCACTGGACCTAGCAAGTCCTTGCTGTAAATACCAATCCTGTGCCGTTTGTACTGGGGCTGATGATCCGGTTCTTGCTATTGTCGATAGTGTTGGTGACAGCTGTGAACCAAATGCAGTGCCCACAGGCTCTGAAGTTAAACTTGACGCCGGATGCCCTGCTGCAGTACTTGACGTGGGTTTGAGGCCTTTAATTACCAGCCGTTCATTTTCCAATGTACTGGCTGCCTCAGCTATCCAAGTTTTGTACCGGGCAACATCCACTTCTGAAAAAGGGAGTAATGTCTTACTGTGCAGTGCCGATTTGTACCGTGGATCCAGAATTGTGGCACAAATGTAATGTTCTTCTGACAGAATCTTATTTTGCACCCTTGCATTTTCACTTAAGCGACATGATAAGCTCTCCACCAACTCATATGCTTCTTTTTTTCCTCCACACCTATGTACGCTTCAGACACCTCCTTCAGCTGTTGCTCTAGCATTTGCAACAATGGGATAGCTTGGCCCATAGTACAGTCCTCCTTGCTGACTTCACGTGTGAAGACCTCGAAAGGAAGAAGCATCTCTGTAAGAGATTTAACTAGGCACCATTGGTCCATCTGAAGGGTCATGCCTTTCACAGTAGCATCCGCCCTTCGCATGACATATTCATTGATTGGTCTGTACTGCTCAAACAGACGGTCAAGCATGTAATACGTTGAGTTCCAACGTGTTGCCACCTCCTGGATCAGTGCTTTGACTGGCATTCTATAGTCACGTTGAATGATCCTCAGCTGCTTCCGGGCTTTAAAAGAATGGCTGAAATGCATGCATATTCTGCGGCAGGTGGTCAGTAAGTTGCTGACTATGGGTTCTTTTTTCAGAAAGTCTTGAACTATAATGTTAATGCAGTGCGCCAAACACGGGACCCTGAAATAGGCACCAAGCGTCATGGCCTTAAGTATATTACTGCCATTATCCGTGGCAACAAAACCAATGTGAAGCCCTCTGGGGCGCAGCCATTCAAAGACCTTGCTGTTAAACTCTTCCAAAATGTTTGCAGCAGTATGAGATTTCTCCATGGCGAACATGGCTACAGTTGCATGTTTCCGAGAAGCATTAAAAATCTCAGCTGTGTCAACAGCACCTACTTCAGATAGCTTTTCTCTAACCCCCACAAAAGAGACCCAGTGTGCAGTGATGCACATGTTATCAGTGGCTTGGCAACTGGTCCACATGTCTGTTGTCAGGTGGATTTGGTGAACAGCACTCTGCTGCAAAGCTTGTCCAACCAATTCCAGCACATCGTGATGTAGTGCTGGAACAGCAACTCGGGCAAAATAGGACTGGCTGGGAACCTTCCATTTAGGGCAGATGGCTGACACAAATTCAAGGAAACCCACCCCTTCCACAAATGAAAAAGGGAGAAGGTCCAGCGCTAACATTTTAGCCAGCTTCGCATTGTACAACCGTGCCGTTGGGTGGTTGCGTTGGTAAGGCCCCTCCGACCTAAGCATGCTGTCAATGGTAGGCTGGAATATTTTCCTTTGTGGTGCACCCTTCTTCTTGAACCCAGTTAGGCTCAACGACGCCGCACTTTTGCTCATTGCAGTGCCCGGTTGCCTTGGTGTCTCAGGCTGACTCTTAGTACGGTGCCACTCAGATGTTGCTGAGGATGTGGGCGTTACCACTACACTGCTGAGGGTAGGGATAGAAATGTCTCCCTCTTGTTGACCTTCCACCGCGATCATATCTTCCCCTACTTCTTCATCCCCAACAACAGCAATGGGTCCAGTTTTACTTTTTTCTAAGTGAAGTAGGTGAGCCTCCCACTTGATACTGTGGTGTTTTTTGAGATGACTTGTTTGTCCTCCGGTACCATAGTTTGTACCAAGCTTACCCCGCCTAACAGCCTGCCGACAAATTGAGCATATAGCAATGTTCTCCTCCTTACTGCTAACCGAAAAGAAGTCCCAAACTGGGGAGGAGAACTTCTGGCGCTGCTGGAGGTGCCACTTACAATACCAGATGAACTGGAGGGTGTGCCTGGAATTTGACTCTGTGCACTTACATTACCACCACCTACTGAGGTGGTGGTTGAGCTGGATGTAGATCCCTGCCGGGCCTTTGCAAAGGCAAATATGGAAGCTGGAGGTCGTGTTGGCGTTACCTGTGTTGGTGGTATCCGTGCTACATCCCTCGCAGCGATTTTGGATAGTCTAATAATGTTGGTCTCCATCTCCGCAGGCCCAGGAGTGATGTTCATGATGACTGGCTCTTCATCATCATCATCATCACCCCCTCGTCTACATCTACCTCCATAACTCTAAGGCTTTCTGGAACCTTCCTTTTCACTAGCCTTGTCTTGTGGCGTGCATCACTCTCAGGCTGAGCTGGTGGCTTCCAAGTGGCATCTAGATCATCAGAAGCGGGGCTTGAAGAAGAAGTTGATGGACTAACCCTCCTTTTCCTTGCTGGGGGTCTGGAAGACAATGGATCTTCTGGAACAGTGGCTTGCTCCTCTTCGTCTGCAAAAAGCTCAATTTCCTGAACTGCCCCTACTTCAGGTGGAACAACTACTATTGTGGGCTGTGGTTCCGGCTGTGGCTGTGGTTGCGGCTGTGGTTCCGGCTGTGGTTCCGGCTGCGGCTGGGGTTGCGGCTGTGGTTCTGGCTGGGGTTGCGGATGGGGTTGCGGCTGCGGCTGGGGTTGCGGTTGCGGCTGGGGTTGCGGCTGTGGTTGCGGCTGTGGTTGCGGCTGTGGTTGCCCACTTATCTGCTGAGTTTCCGCCTGCGAGTGCATGGATTGGGTACTACTTTGCGATAATTACATTTCAACATCACTGGTCGTTAGTAGACTGGCTACCTCTGCCACAGTCATGGGCTTGGGCCTAGGTTGCTGGGGTGGGCCCGCTGATGCGGAGGTGCTGCTCCCAGCTTGGTCCCCGCCAGACACCGCTGCAGGCGTAAGTTTTTTTTTACCAAAAAACACATCGGCCGGCACACCAGTCTTGGCAAGTGCCACTTCCTTCTTCTGTTCCTTCTTCTTCTCACTGGCAACTTTCTTGGTACTGGAGGACCTGGTACCTTTCTTTGGGCCCATCTTCTTCAGATGTCAGCAGGACGCAGGTGCACAAGTTGCAGAGATGTCTGTGGTGGTCACACGTGGACGTGACTCGCAGCAGGACTTCTGCCTGGCAGTACAACGGGTGATGATGATGACACCTCCTCCTCTGTCTTTTTGTGCACCTAAAAGCAAAGAAGCCAGGAGAAGAACATCAGTGAAATGTTGCATTTGTTGTTGTGGTTCAATTACTAGTAGTACAAACAAACAAATAAAAGATATAAATTAGTGTAGCCATTTGTGAGACTGTCAACAAGGGCTTTCATGGTATACTGTGTACACTGTCGGGAAGGATAGGAAAGAAGAGGAACAACAACAAAAATACAAATGTAATAGAAGTGGACCCTGTTTGGCATTACATTAGTTGCTCATCACATCATTCAGGGAGCTGAAGCTGGCAAAGGGGATGGATGCAAGCAGTAAGCCAAGAGGAAAACCATGCAGGCCTAAATGGCAAAAGCAGCACACTTATAACTCCCACCAGAAATGGCCACCAGCCACATGGACACTCACAAATCACAAGCAACAATCATGAGACCTGGAAAACAATGTACTGAAAACAGGCCTACGATAGCCAGGCAAAGGCTGCATGCTAATCCACACCGCTTTGCCTGTAATGCAATAAAATGCAAAAACGAAAATCCACAGGGCGAAACAAGGCCTGCAGCACACCACACACAACTAAGGCATGTATTTAACACACAGCTCAAAAAAGTGAAATACACCCAAAAATACACATTTTGCAATTCAATCCAATGCCATCCATGTGCCCTCAATGATGTTTAAAAATTCAACAGAACACACAGAAACAGTTGTTTCATGCACCCCTGACTACCTCTGCGCCTACTGGATGAAAGGCCTGTTGGCAGACTAGGCCACAAGCTTGCAGGACTATGGATAAAAGCACACTACCGGGCTTCACAATGACCAGGCCCACAACAAGAAACTGAAGACAGACAATGCAGGCCTATGGCAAAAAGCACACTGCCTGGCTTCAAAATGGCCGCCAGCCTCATGGCCAGGCCCACAACAACAAGAAAGTGAAGACAGACAATGCAGGCCTATGACAAAAAGCACACTGCCTGGCTTCAAAATGGCCGCCAGCCTCATGGCCAGGCCCACAACAACAAGAAACTGAAGACAGACAATGCAGGCCTATGGCAAAAAGCACACTGCCTGGCTTCAAAATGGCCACCAGCCTCATGGCCAGGCCCACAACAACAAGAAACTGAAGACAGACAATCCAGGCCTATGGCAAAAAGCACACTGCCTGGCTTCAAAATGGCCGCCAGCCTCATGGCCAGGACCACAACAAGAAGCCTAGGCCACAAAGGAAACACATGCAGGCCTTAGTATATGGCAAAAGCAGCACACTTATAACTCCTACCAGAAATGGCTACCAGCCACATGGACACTCACAAATCACAAGCAACAAGCAGGAGGCCTGGAAAACAATGTACTGAAAACAGGCCTATAATAGCCAGGCAAAGGCTGCATGGTAAACCACACTGCTTTGCCTCTAATGCAATAAAATGCAAAAACGAAAATACACAGGGCTAAACAAGGCCTGCAGCACACCACACACAACTAAGGCATGTATTTAACACACAGCCCAAAAAACTGAAATACACCCAAAAAAACACATTTTGCAATTCAATCCAATGCCATCCATGCCCCTAAATGATGTTTGAAATTAATAAATACATCACACAGCAAAGGAACAGTTGTCTCATCATGTTTCATCATGCACCCACCCATGACTAGCTCTGGGCCTACTGGCTACCCACAACTATTTATTTTTTTAAATGATGAAAAGTACAAAAATTGTAGTTGCAGCAACTGCAATGCCCCAATCAAACAACACCAACTTACTTGTAAAATCTCAAATCCCAAAATCCTCAAATCCAATGATAATGATGCAGCAGACACAAAGAGTGATCCTTCCAGCTCAAATCCAAGTGAAAAATGAACAGGAGATGGACAAAGCACTGGGAGGAGCCTGCTGGACAGGAACAGGAAGTAGGAGACTCTGTGGCACTTCCTCCCTCTCCCCCCCCCAAAAATTTGAGAAAAAAGGACAGCCAAATATCAATATGAGTTTTTTTTTTCATCCAAATTATCAATTTATAGAAGGTTTTATGCTGCTTGCGATGTTATTGTTCTCCAGATTGAAAATTTTGCGTGTTCGGGATCGCGAGCTTGACCAACATTCCGCCGGATGTCCGATGGCGCGCCCGAATGACGTGTTCGCGATCGCAATCTCTCTCGCGGTGCACGATGGCGCGGCGAATGACGTGTTCGCGATCGCACACTCTTGCGTTGTCCGATGGCGCGGCGAATGACGTGTTCGCGATCGCAAACTCCCACGGGATAACGCGGCCGGCTACCGAAATCTCGTGGCACACGCGAACGGATAGGAAAACCCGTCGGCGAACGCAGGAATCCCGGGAAGTCGCTATCGCGCGCGCTAGAACGCATTTTAAAGCGCGAACAAGAAAATAATTCCGCTACGCTGCGGATCGCGGAATTGTTGGCAATTCCGCGTGCTCCGCGGAAAGCGAAATTGCCTAAATTCCGCAAATTCCGCGAGCAGAGCGGAATTGGATGCCCAGGGTTACTTTAAATCTTTTAAACTTTGTTTTATTTTTATCATTATTTCCTGCATATTGGTCACAGTTTTGTTATTTCCCATTATTGCTCATATATTATTTTTGATCATTTCTCTTAACCATTTTCAATTCTCTTCAAAAACTGTTTAACACATCTGAATGGTTCTGATTTGTTGTTTTGTATAGAGAAGTTATGTCACAAAAAGTAATATAAAGTAAAAATCCCTTTGTACGTTGTGTGTGCAAGGCAAAAAAGCAGTTTTTATTAAAAATAAAAATATGAATCAATGTTTCTCAATATTTACTGGAATGTTGTACCAATATTTCTAGAAACTGAAAGCCTGTTTCATTTGTTTGGGCATTTCACAATGGTAAAACTCAGTTTGAGTATCTTAAGTATTTTACAAATATTAAAACTAATTTTATGGATTGAGTTAAGTTGCTTATTAATGTATTCACTTATGCTGTCGAAGAAATTCACAAATACTTTTTAAGTAGTTTCATATTGCTTCTACAATATAAGAAAATACATAGGGCTTGATAACTTTCTAATCCACTTTAGAACAGATCTAAAAGAATTTACAAAAATTGACTCCAAAATATCTTAAGGTATTTTTAGTTTGTTTTAGCATTGTGAAAACAAATTAAATACATATTCTGGCTTTCCGTTTGGTCAAAAATTGGTACAACATTACAGTAAATTGTAAATACAATTATTCGCATATATTTTCAAAAAATGCACATTACAATATGAAAAGATTAAACCTTGATGCATTTCTAAAATGTCCTAATAGTCATTTTTGTGCCTGATATTGCATTTTCCAGATGGGATACTCCAACATATATATGATGGAACATTCCATCTGCAAAAGTCTCTTTAAGTAATCTGGTTTTCTTCATTATTGATTTATCATATCAACATAACAAAGGACATTACAATAATGCTTTGGGTATGTGTTACCCTGCCACCAATGTGTTCACATTTCTGTCTGTTTTGGTAAAAAATGTATGCTTATCAAATTCATTTTTCACAAAACACTGGCTTACATGCATATTTATGAAGGAATATGAAATCATGCAAATCAGTCACTTTTAACAGAAATTAAATTGCATTTTTTATTAAAAGCACATTTGCAATATGTTTTTAATAAAAAATGTAGCCATTTAGTCTTATGTTTCTAGTCATTTTGATGCACATGCTCACAATTGTTTGGTTATGATACTAACAAAAACTGTGTCATTTGGAACATCCACTGTTTCACAAGTCCATTTTATGCCATGTCACCAGTAATAGGTCATTTGAGATGTCATCAGTAATGTCATCAGTGATGTCACTGACCATGTAATGAGTGATGTAATTTGTGAAGTCATAAGCAGTGCATTGCTGGGGCATACGTTATAGTTAGCTCAGGTAACATATAACTGCTGAATTTCACTGGTTTTGTGCGAGTGAAATCTAAGCCTAACTATAACGTCGCAGTAGCCTTTGGTTTTTTCAGTGAATTTCTAAGGTTTTTTTTAAATTCTATTTGCTAACTATAACGACCCTGAAACCTTTAGTTTTCTAAGTGAATTTCTATGTTTTTTTTAATCAGTAATCATGTTTACAGAGTGGAGGATGAAGGGGGTGGGCCTCTGACCAGCTCTCAGGAATCCTGCTGTGTCGGACTTACTGGAGTTAACAGGAGGGCTTCAGGGCCCCCAAGAAGCCTCACCATCCAAGAGGACTTCATTCCCCCAAGCAGCAGTGCACCTTTAGGTGCATTTGCAGAGTGGTGGAGAAGGGGGCAGTAGCGTCCAAACACCTTTCAGCAATCCCACTGGGTGGTACATACTGGAGGCAAAAGGAGGGGTTGTTCACCCCCAAGGACTCTCAGCATTCAAGGTGACTTCATCCCCCCACCAGCAGTGTGCCAAGAGGCCTGTTTGCAGAGTGGTGGAGAAAGGGGGCGTGACTTCCAAACACCTCTCAGCAATCCTGCTGTGTGGGACTTACTGGAGGTAGCAGGGGGGCTTGTAGGCCCCCAAGGACCTTCAGCAGCCAAGGGGACTTCATCCCCCAGCCAGCAGCGCACCAGGAGGTGTAATTTTATTAAGTTATAAGGTAAGGGGGGCCATGTGGCCTCCTTCCCTAGGTAGCTTTTGGCTCCGGGGACCCCATCCCCCGTGGCCAGGTTAATAAAGGAAAGGGAGCCTGCCTTTATTTATTTCCTTTTTTAAATGGGGGGCCATGGGGCCCCCCTCCCAAGCTGATTTTGGCCACATTACTGGGTCCCCTGGTCCCACTGAGGGCACACAGTTTCTCACATTGGGGATCGCGGAGGGAGCTTGAAGGCCCCCATGGTCCCTGCCAGCTCCATGTGTCCTGCGAGAGCCCGCATTGCTTTTGGACAGAGGGAGCTGCTGAACATGCAGCTCCCTCTGTCCAAAAGCAATTCTGTTCTGCTTCGAGTATGCTAGAGCTTTTTACATGCTCTCCCTTACTCAAACTAGAACAGAATTTGCTATGGCTTGGCAAGAGCGATAATGCTCCTGCCAAGCCATAACAAACAGCAATGTCCTATGGGTGGGCACCCCAGGACATTGCTGGAGCCGGCCTTGGGGAGTGGCGGTCCCCACGGCAGTCTATGGCTCCAGGTGGGGGCCTCCCTTCATTTCAAGACACAGCCCCGGGGAGGTGGCTGTCCCTGGGGCTGTGGGGGGCGGAGCCTCCCTCATTAGTATTATATTTAACACCTGGGAGTTGGCAGTCCCTGGGGTTGTGAGGGGGCCACGTGGCCCCCTCTTCATTTATGTCATGTTATGCCGGTGGGAGGTGGTGGTCTCTGGGGCTGGAGGTGGCCACACGGGCCCCCCTACATTTATAAAACATTTGCCCTGGGGAGGTGGTGGTACCCAGGGCATGGGGGTCACCGCGAGGGCAACTAATGCATAAATCATGACAAATACCCAGGGGAAGTGGTGGTCCCGGGGCTTTAGGGATCTTTGGAAGGGAGCCCAGTGCACCCCACTCCTACATATTTGGACATGCCTCCAAGACCTGGACCACCATGGGCGTTTTGAAACAAAGCGCTGGAGACTGCACTTCATTTAAAAAAAAAAACATTTCGATGGGATACATGGATCCAGCATGCCTCCCGCTGTTTTGTTTTTAAAAAAATGCTTTTTTGGCGCTGCGGGGTCCCTGTGGCCTAGGACCCTATGGGGTCAGGGTGTTTCTACCCTGCCCCCTTTTCATTTTTGTTTACGTATTTTTCTATGGCTCAGTTCAACTGAGTCGCAAGATGGCTGCCAACACTTCTTGGTGCGTAGTGTTGGCAGCCAATCAGATCTGGGTGGGGTCGCAGATCCTCCGCGTCCCCAGTTGTATATCTGAAAAACCTTTAAATAACTCCGTAACTACTGAATGGATTTACACCAAATCACAAAAAGGCACTTCGCTGAACCAACAGCTACCTTCCTGCCAAATTTATTAAAATTCCGTCCAGCAGTTCGGGCGGTAGACCTGTCTAAAGTTTCTATGGAAATGAACATGGGGGAAATGCATTTTGGAGCCCCCCTTTTTCTCAGCCCCCTGCTTGAGAGATCACCCCGAAATTTTCAAGACAGCAGTAAGCCTGGGCAGGGTTTGTGGAATTCTGCTACGCAGAACTCAGCGAATTGACAAAAAACTCCACCAAGCTACGCTTTTGTCCCCGCTGTAAAATCAGCACGAACGGCATCTCGCACAGTGCATGAGGGAGCTGCTTCTTTCTTCCGCTCGAGTAGAAGTTCTATTCAAGCATCAGCTTCCTCAACGCGATTGGAAGGTTTCTCACCGTGAGCGGTAGCGGCCATCTGCGACCTCCTGCGTTGAGAAATCTTGCTGGGAAGTGGTCTAGTGTTGGATTTTTCTCGCTCGTGCTCTCCAACTTACCGCTATATGGAGCAAAGGTTTTTGGAACTCCGCGAGCTCTGCGAAGTGCGAAAAACTCTGCAAACTCCATGAACGGAGCAGAGCTCATGATCCAGGCTTAGACAGCAGCTGAAATGAGCGGCAAACTAGTTTTGAGAATTTTGTGAGGAGTCATCAAACGACGCCAAAGTTACTGGCAAAACAAAAGTGATCTTCTTATGGAAACTACATCCTAACTATTACAACCTACTGGCAACCGCCAGTAAGTAATAAATATATATATTTATGTATATCCATATTTGTCCTATAAATATCATATATTTTCAAAATTAACATAATGTTAATCTTGTAGATTGCACATGAAATTAATGCATATACATATATATGTTGATTCCATTTCGACCCACCAGCTGCCGCACCACACACAACGGCTGCTGCTTCCACATGAGTTATCTTACCTATATTTCACCACCACTTTCCAATGATAATTGAACATCGGGAACAATGAAGCGCACTCTCCGGGATCTTTTAATTTATTGCCAAAAACAAAGAAATGACGAGTGTCTGACCGCCATCGTAGCGGAGTGGAACTTCCGGACTGGTAGTCGGAAGTCCCACCCACCAGATAATGATACAATTGCCATGTAGACGGTCAGAAACATCCCTTTCTCTATTGCGGCTTGTACTGCAGCCCGAAAAAGGGCTACAGCACAAACTGCAATAGAAAAAGGGATATTTTTAAACATCCATACACTGCGTGCCAGGCACCATGTGCTGTCTGGCACATGGTGCATGGATGTTTGGGGGCCACATTGGGAAGGGGCACCGCATAGGGGCCTCCAAATTCCCTTTATGACAGCCTTTCCATGGCAGTGGGACTGTCATTGAAAGGCTGTGATAAAAGGATATCGTAATCCCTACAGAGGTGCCTGCGCAGGTACCGCCTTCATTGTCGGGATTACGGTCCGACGGGCTCCTTGAGCCTGTCGGAGGCACTGGTCTATCCCTCCGACCGCTGCGGTCCAACTGACCGTATCGTATTGCGGCGGTCAAACGGCTATCCTGGATGTTGGTGGGACTGCCACTGACGGTGGTCCCACCAGCATCCTAAAGAGGGACAGTATTTCTGGATAATGTAAATATGGTCACCACGTCTTTTCAGCCTTTGCAACAGACTGCCACTGCCATCTTTTATGTTGATTAAGTATGTCTGACCAATGAAATAACTAATAAGGGCCCTATTACAAGATTTTGGCAGAGCTGTGGCATGGCGGTGCTTGTGCTGCCTGCCAGATTATGACTTTTTCGTAGTCTGGCGGGTGGGTGGTGTGGCGGTTCCCTCTGCGGTGCCCTTTAAAATGGAGTGACGCCATTTGAAAAGGCACTGCAAAGGGAATGCTGAACAAGGTTCCTGCATGGCATGGACTCGTAAGTCCATGCCGTGCAGGAACCTATGTGCATGCACACAGGAGGGCACATGCTATGCCCCCCTGTGTGCCTCCACCTATGCATGAGGCACAGGGGGGCTCTGTGGGGCCCCTTTATTTCCTATCCGCCGGGCTTTTCATGGCAGTTGAACCACCATTGAAAGCCTGGCGGAGAGAAAACTTGCAATATGTTTGGCGGGACCGTGGCTCTCCCGCCAAGCATATTGCGGCCTCTGACCGCCACTCCTATGCCAGGAAACAGCTGTTCCCTGGCGGCCCGGCGGTCCTAGTGCAGTCAGACTGCCTGAGTTGTAATCGGGCGGTAGCTGGATCCGCCACCAGTGTGCCGCCATGAGTTTGGCAGTTCGAGGACCGTCAGACTTGTAATCTGGCCCTTATGACGCAGGTAACACTGACATTGAGAAAGGAAGTGTGCCAAAATGTGTCTATCCAGTGTTTTGTTTTTGGCAATAAATGAATGAAAGGATTCCTGAGAGTGCGCTTCATTGTCCCCAATGTTCCATTATCATTGCTTTGGGTAGTTCTCAAGTTTAGATGAAAAGCAGCTCCTGTATATAGCACACTCAACAGCAGTGACACTTTAAACCTGCTCACCTCAAATGTCTGCCTTTCTATCAAAGTCTTTAAGCATAGGACTAGAACAGTGCCATCCATGCCAAGCTGTAAGATGACAAAAGCCATTTGCCACTCCAGGCACCCTATTACAGCATTGATTTGGTAAAATACCAACCAAGCAAACCTGAAATGAACAAAAGCAACCCCTGACACTTGTTTCGCTCTCATCAGACCACTTCAGAGAGGTATAGCCTTGTCCAGACACAAGGGAGCACCAAGTATAAGTCAAAACGATACCCCTTCAGGCATACAGTGAATGTTAAATCATGCAAAAAAGAAGCAGACAAATCTGGGTAGTTCTCAAGTTTAGGTGGAAATCAGCTCCTGTATGGAGCACCCTTAACACCAGCGACACTCTAAATCTGCTCACCTCAAATGTCTGCCTTTCTAGCAAAGTCTTTAAGCATAGCATTAGCACAGTGCCATCCACCCTGAGATAGAATGGGATAAACTATTTTGCCATTTCTACAGCAAAGTTTTTTATGCATAGGACTAGCACAGTGCCATCCATGCCAAGCTGTAAAATGAAAAAAGCCTATTGCCACTCCAGGCACAGTATTACAGCTTTGAATTGGTAAAATACCAACCAAGCCAACCTTAACTGAACAAAAGATACCCATGACACGTGTTTCTCTCCCATTAGAGCTCTTCAGAGAGGTATATCTTTGTCCAGACACAAGGGAGCACCCAATATAAGTCAAAACAATACCCTATCAGGCATAGAGTGATGCATAAATTATGCAAAAAAGAAGCAGAGAACTCAAATTAGTTCTCAAGTTCGGGTGGAAAGCAGCTCCTTTATAGAGCACCCTCAACACCAGCGACACTCTAAATCTACTCACCTCAAATGTCTGCCTCTCTATCAAAGTCTTTAAGCATAGGATTATCACAGTGTCATCCATGCCAAGATAGAAAGGGACAAAGTATTTTGCCATTACTACAGAAAAGTCTTTAAGCAGAGTACTAGCACAGTGGCATCCATGACGAGCTGTAAAATGACAAAAGCCTTTTGCCACTCCAGGCACAGTATTGCAGCTTTGATTTGGTAAAATAACTAACAAGACAATAGGTAGCGTCTACTACATAGGTGACGTCCCTCTGAGCACAGCGTGAGGCCTGCTGGAAGGAGGATCTAAAAATCTTGGTAGGTGCTGCGATGAATGAATAAAATAGACTGGCAGCTTGTTTGAAAGGTTTTATTCTTTCGATATTATAGCTCCATATCGAGAATAATTCATCAGAAGATGTATTAATCCATAATATAGTTCTGACGCATCTCCCGATGCATTTCGGGCAATGTCAGCCCTTCGTCAGGGGAAAATATCTATGAGGTGAAATCAGCAGAGATATTATTAAGGACACCGAACAAACCAATAGTAACCCTTCACCTCCAACCCAGGTGCTCAAAAGGATAAAACTACCATAAGGAAAAAAATCCAGATGTTGATACAGGAGTCGGTGACTCGGCTGTGTAGGTAAAAATTTAATAAATTAAGAAAGGAATGACGTGTGTAGTAGATGACGTGCTGACGCATTGAGTATTGAGTTAGCAGTGCTGTTAATGCAAGAAAACTGAAGTGTCAAACCACGGAGTGGTAATAACTATGCGAAAAAGATGAAACGAACTAGTGAATCAAAAAAGCCATATGATAAGAATTACAAAAGTAATGTGTAGCATATATACGCGTTGTGAAATTGACATGCGGAGCTGTTAGTGCACAACCAAGCTGAAACGTTGAACCGCCGAAGCGGTAATAGCTGTGCGCGATAACGTTGAGCATGCGAAAAAAATTATAAAATCGATGTGTGGTCTGGAGCTTGTTGGAAAACTCCTGTTAAAGAGTTTGCCACGAGCTGCAGAGTATACAGTGACGCGCTAAGCGTTAAAATGCGAAAAGTTAAAAGATGCCAAGCTTGGAAATACACGCATGTGTAATAGATCAAGTTTAAAAGACGTTACTGTAGTTTGAACAAAGATAAATTCACAGAATGCAAGAGAGAAACTTACATGAATGGCGTTAGAAAAGGTCGCGTCTTCAGTGGCGAGTGTTACAAGCGTGCGGAGTGATAAAGATTTAAAGCGTGAGAGTAGGAGAAAGCAAAAAGGGGCCAAAGGTCTTCAATGAGGAATGTCGTGAAAACGGGTGCCATTTTGGACTAGTACAGGGAATCTCTATCAAAACAACAGTTGAGGTACAGGAGCTGTATATAGATACTGGAAAAGATCAAAAGGATAGAGTAGAATATAGATTAACATTGAACAAAAAGAATCAAAAGAAAAAAGTAGTGAAAAAGATGAAGTCATGAAGAATGGTGTGAGAAGTAAGCATGTGTAACCGGCAAGGATGAAAATGAGTGAGATATCATACAGTAGTAGAAATGTGAAAGCTTAGAACAATGATCAAAAAGGATATGTGAAAGTGTACATTAATGACTTACAAGAAAGCAATGAACAGACAATGAGAACAACGTTCTAAAATTGAGTCTGTAAAGGGATTAGAGGTAGCACAGGAATTCCATTCGATCATTTAAACCATGTGGTTTCATGGAGTTCAGGAATTTGATCCAATGGTTTTCTCTCTGTAAAAGGTGGATGTTATTGTCTCTTCCTTCTTGTTTATCCACAACTTCTAAAATAAGAAATTTCAATTGACTGATGTTGTGGTGATTATCAATGAAATTTCCTGCAATAACTGATTTCAGATTTTTGGTCCGGATATTGCTTTTATGTTCATGTATCCTGGTTTTGATTTTTCTTTCCATCTTCCCTACATACACAAGGCCACAAGGGCACTCGAGCATGTAAATTACATTCGTGGTGTCACAATTGGCATTGACCTTGAGTTTGATGTTGGTGCCTTTCATAGGATTACGGCCAGACCAAAAAACATTACACATACCAGTTACAAAGGCAGTATACCATGTTACAATTGCAGTAACTGTAATAACTTGATCAAGGGTTCAACAATCACCTACCAAGATCTTTAGATCCTGCTTCCAGCAGGCCTCACGCTGTGCTCAGGGGGACGTCACCTATGTAGGAGACGCTACCTATTGTCTATTTAGTTACACTCTTTGGTCAGAGAGTGATACTCCTGAGGCACGCCACAATCTCACACCTTCGGATCACTATCGGAGTGCGTGTTCCAACCAATTCATTGAAAATACCTAACAAGCCAACCTGAAATGAAGAAAAACAACCCCTGACATGTGTTTCGCTCTCATTAGAGCTCTTCAGAGAGGTATAGCTTTGTTCAGACACAAGGGAGCACCCAGTATAAGTCAAAACGATACCCCTTCAGGCATAGAGGGGCAGATTTACAAGCCCCTTGCGCCACTTTTGCGTCACTTTTAACATGGGAAAAGTGACACAAAAGTGACGCAAGGGACTTGTAAATCTGCCCCAGAGTGTCTTATAAATTTAGCAAAAAAGAAGCAGAGAACTCTGGTTAGTTTAGGTGGAAAGCAGCTCCTATTGTCAGAACACTTTACTTTGGAAATGCGATCCCCTCAGAGGCAGAAGATCTTGCCCCAGATCCCTCTCACCGAAGTCAGCGACAGGTAACCACTACTGTCTCTAACCTCAGCTCGGGGGAAAGGGGAAGTGGAAGACAAAACAAGAGAGACTGCCTCCAGACACTGGTTCTTCTCCTATGATTCCTCTCCTATACTCCAAGGGAATGAATGGGAAGATACCTGCAAGAGAAGCACAACATTTACCTCTACTAGCCTATTAATGTGCTGACTAAATTATTTCATTTAATGTGTGACCTTTACCTGTGTCTTTTTGAGGAATAGCTCCTCTCTTAAGTGTTTTGCCTGTATTTATTATACCATCTGATTTACCGGAAGAACCCCAGATAATAGCTTGCTGTCAGTTCTTATTTGCACGTGTTGTAAATTACAAGCATTCATTTCTCTCACAAAATTAGAGTCATTCAGTACTTTCGTCGGGTTCTCTCCCAATGGCATTAATCTTTCTCACACTAATGAAGTGTTCGTGTTTAAATCCTGTTGCACAAAGAAAGTCTCTTCAGAAAAATCAACATTTCTTTTCTGTACGGTCTTTCCAAGTAAGTTCACTGTGCCTGGATTGGAAACCTTAAAACCTCATGGGCGCGAGGCAAGGGATGTCTCCAGACTGCCAAAAGACTTGAGGAACTGTTTACATAATTCCTCCTTCAACTCCTGAAAACTTCGTGATAAAGACGCGATGCATTCTTCCCAAAATACGCTTACTTGAAATTCGGAGTGCTTCTCTTCACAGAAGCCACTCCCTTGAAAACGCTGCCTTTCTCGCTCCAGAGTTCTCCTCAACTGCCATCAGTGGAACGGAATTTTTCTGCTAAGAGGAAGTTTTTTCTATGATTAAATACACCTCATGACATTGAACACTACAAAGCCTCATTTACTTTCCTTATTAAATAAGGCCACAAACTCGGAATTGTCTTCCAGGAATATTTTTCTCTCAGGACTAGAAGCACGAAGGGAAAGTCGCTCCTGACAGGAATCTCCTTCAGTTGAAGTGCGCCGCGCGATAGTCGCGCATGCGCATTAAGGACTTAGAAATGTCTTTAGCAGGAACAACTAGACCGCGCACTTCTACAGGAAGTGAGTGCGGTCGAATTTTGGTCACCATTAACGGAACGCTTCACAACCTGCACAATAGCACGAAGAATGCCCCTCCAGCCTGGGTTCAGTCTTCTCCAGCGTGGGTACTTGCCAACAGGCAATCTAACCGAGGTGGGAACATGTTGCCTGTGCCAAATACTAGTGCATATTAAGGGGTTCCTGACAGTACCCACCACCAAAAAACGTTCCCCCAACCTTGGTTTTGTTGGGTTGGTTTTGTGGAATTCTCGGATGAGTCTTGGAGCATGAATGTTAGTGTACGGCTCCCACAATCTTTCCTCTGGACCAAAGTTCTTCCAATCAATCAGATAGTACAATTTACCTCTCCTAAAGGTTGAGTCTAAAATTTTATGTACTGCAAATTCTTCTGTAGCTTCAACTACAACTGGTTCAGGTGGAGCATGAATTCTCAAATTAGGTGGACTTTTCTTAATTAAAGAAACATGGAATGTTGGGTGCACTCTTAGGTAAGGTGGCAAGTGAATTTTGACTGTCACTGGGTTTATCATCTTGTCTACCTGAAAAGGGCCAATGAAACGGGGCTGAAATTTACGACTCTCTTTTAATCTGAGATTTTTGGTAGAGAGCCACACCTTGTCTCCTGGGTAAAAAACTGGGCAGGCCCTTCTCTTTTTATCCGCTTGGTTTTTATAAGAGGCCTTTGCCTTAGTCAAATTCTCTTTTACTTGTATTAAAGACTTCTGTACTTCTTTCACATATTCTTCAACTGCTGGGACAGGACTCTCTTCCTTCTCTAAGATTAAACTTGGGTGCCTACCATAGTTTAAATAGAAGGGGGTATTTCCAGTGGAGCAGTGCTTGGCGTTATTATAGGCGAATTCTGCTGCCCAAACTAACTCTGACCACTCTGCCTTTTGATCCAACAGATAGAGACGGAGATATTGTTCTAGATCTTGGTTGACTCTTTCTGTCTGACCATCAGTCTCAGGATGGAAACTAGTGGAATACCGCGTATCTATTCCTAATTTTTTAGTGAATGCTCTCCAAAAATGCGAAATGAATCGAGAGCCGCGGTCTGAAACCAAAACCTTTGGGATTCCATGTAACCTTACAATGTGCTGAGAAAACAACTGAGTCAATTGAGGTGCGTTGGGAATTCTTTTGAGTGGAACAAAATGTGCCATCTTGGAAAAGGCATCAACCATTACTAAAATGGTATTAAACCCCTGGCTTTGGGGAAGATCGACAATCAGATCCATGGAAACCGTATGCCAAGGATGTGGTGGGGTTGGCATTGGCATTAATAACCCTTGTGGGGCCATTCGATCAGATTTCCCTCTCAAGCATCGCTCGCAAGTGGACACAAACTGTAGTATCTGAGGTCTCATCCCCGGCCACCAAAAGTTTCTTTCCACTAATTCCAAGGTTTTGTGGCCTGCAAGCAAGTCATCATGGCAAGTCTTCAGGGCTTTTTCTTGGAGTGTCTTTGTGGGAAGAAACAAACGATTGCCTTGGTAGGGTAGACCATTCTTGACTTCTCTGTCTTCTTCTTCTTGGGTCCATTGAATCATCTCCTGACTAGTCATTGTCTCTTTTATTTCAGACAAAAGGTCTGAGTTGCTTGTGACTGATATTATTTTTTCGTCTGGAATGATAGGTTGGAGCTCTTTGGTTTTTTCTTGGAAGTTCGAATTGATTCTGGAGAGAGCATCTGCCCTGGCGTTACTTGCTCCTGGCCGAAAAGTGATTACAAAATTAAAGTCGGCAAAAAACAAGGACCATCACAATTGCCTGGCGGTTAACGTGCGAGCGGACTTGAGAAATTGCAAATTTCGATGGTCCGTAAACACAGTGACCTTGTGCTTGGCTCCCAATAAATAATGCCTCCATTCCAAAAATGCACATTTAACCGCTAACAACTCCTTATCTGCTATTGAGTAATTACACTCTGGCGGTGTCAACTTCCTGGAATAATAAGCCACCGGATGCAACTGGCCAGTGTTTGGGTGACGCTGTGATAAAATTCCTCCAATGGCTACATCCGAAGCATCTGCTTCAACATAGAATGGATCTTCAGTTCTTGGGTGTAACAAGACCGGGGCTTGAGTAAAAGATTTCTTTAAAAATTGAAAAGCCTCCTCAGCCTCTGTGTTCCAGAGGAACTTCACCCCTTTTTTCAAAAGTCGAGTGATGGGGGTCACCTTGTTAGAGAAGTCTGGGATGAATCTCCTATAAAAGTTTGAGAACCCTAAAAAACTTTGGATCTCTTTCACATTTTTTGGGGGTGGCCAATCTTGCACTGCCTTGACTTTAGTAGAATCCATGCTGACTCCTTCAGGAGAAAGCACGAATCCCAAAAATTCAACCCTCTCAACATGAAATGCACATTTTTCCAGCTTCACATAGAGGTGATTCTCAAACAGTGTTGTGAGGATGGCTCTCACATGTTGCACATGTTCTTTTACATCGTTTGAAAAAATCAGAATGTCGTCTATGTACACGACCGCCACTCTATCTAAAAATTCTCCCAAGACGTCATTCACAAAATGTTGAAAAGCTGCTGGAGCGTTGCATAACCCGTATGGCATCACTTGATATTCAAATAATCCATAACGGGTTCGAAATGCCGTCTTCCATTCATCGCCTGGAGCCACTCTGATCAAATGATATGCTCCCTGCAAATCCAATTTTGTATACACCTTGGCATCTTTAACTTGGTCTAACAACACAGAGATTAGGGGAAGCAGGTAACGATTTTTAACTGTCACTTGATTTAGGGCTCTGTAGTCAATGCAGGCGCGAAGATCGCCGTCCTTTTTGGGAATAAAAAATAAAGGAGAAGAGACCGGGGACTGAGAGGGGCGGATGAATCCATTAGCTAGATGATGATCTAGGTAGGTCTTTAAAAATCGATTCTCTGTTTCTGTAAGGGCATATATACGACTGCAAGGGAGAACCGCTCCCGGCTCAATCTCAATCTTACAGTCGTAATGTCGATGAGGAGGAAGCTTTTCCGCTTCCTTTTTATCAAATACAGAAGATAAATCCTGATACTCCAACGGAATTTCTTTGGTTTCTACCGTACAAATCTGAGCGGGATGATGATGAACCAAATTCCGAACTGGGGAATCCTGAGTAGATTCTGTCTTTTCTCCGAAACAATTCTCTGCACAAAAGGGGAATCCATGACCACTGTCCTCCTACTCCAATTGATGCGTGGGTTGTGTTCCGTCAACCAGGGAAGACCAAGAATCAACTGGAACTGAGGGGCATCAATTAAATTGAATGTTATCTGTTCGGTGTGACCATTTAACCCTGTGAGCTGTACCAACTCAGTCTCATGCATGATTGGTCCAGAAGACAGATTCGTTCCATCCACTGCTCGAACTGCCTCCAAGAACTGCTTTTTTACAAAGCTTATTCCTATCTGCTTAGCATACTTGATA
This sequence comes from Calotriton arnoldi, assembly GCA_963921515.1. Lineage (NCBI taxonomy): Eukaryota > Metazoa > Chordata > Amphibia > Caudata > Salamandridae > Calotriton > Calotriton arnoldi. Next base: position 3,233,972 of record CAWUFW010000624.1, read on the forward strand.
TCGCAGAAATTACCGGTGGCCCCAGAATCAATCATCACGGAGACCTTCCTTATCTCAATACCACAAAATTTTACTGTGAAAGAAACCACCAAATGGGGAGCAGCAGATTGCAAGGTGTTCACTATCTGTTGCGTCTCTGGAGCTGACTTGACTGTTGCTTCCACCCGTGCAACTCCTTCTACGGGTGAAGCCGACCTTTTCCCTGCTGGGAAGATTTAGGCTTTTTGGGACATTCTCTCACAAAATGCCCTGCTGATCCACAATATAAACATAGCTGAGCATTTCTTCGACGCTCCTTCTCCTCCTTGGTCAATAGACCTCTGACCGACCCAATTTGCATTGGTTCTTCTGTAGAAACACTCTCTGCAACCTTGTGACCTTCTGATTTCACCCGATCGAAACGAGGAGGCGGAGGACGAAAATCTTTTCTCTTCTCGTTGCGACGTTCACTCAATCTGTGATCTATTTGTAACACCAAATCAATAAGCTCCGAGACTTCTGTGGGTCTATGGGGAATTTGGGCCAAAGCATCCTTGAGCTCGTCTTTTAAACCTCTATAAAAAATGGCAGCTCTTTTTTCCTCCGGCCAATTAGTTTCTACAATCAGTTTGTTAAATTGTGCTAAATATCCCACAAGATCTCTGGTTCCTTGCTTGAGCTCTAGTAGCTCATTGTCAGTAGCTTGAGAGGCAGATCTTCGATCGAATATCTTTCAAAATTCCGTCTTAAAGTCTTCAAAGTTGTACAACACTGGATCATTTTTGGTGACCAGAGACATAGACCAGGCTGCTGCATCACCATTCAGATACGACAGAATAAATGCCACTTTAGATTGATCCTCCGCAAAGATCACAGGACGACACAAAAAGAGTGGAGGAACACTGTGTCAAAAAAATCTGCGCCCTGTGAGGGTCTCCGCCAAATCTTTCCGGAGGCGCCAAAGGAATAATTGGCGAAATAGCGTGAATAACTTGAGTGGAAATATCCGCCGAGGATGAATTACTAGGCAAAGGTTGGGGTCCCTTAAACACTGAACCTGACGCTACCAACTCATCCAACTTTTGTCTTGTTTGGATGGACTCTTGACTGGACCTCCTAACTTCCTCCCTCAAGGACTTGTTTTCTAATAGTGCGTTATTTAGTTGTTCTTGCATATTGCTCAAGATAGTAGTTAAAGACGTTAAATCAAAGTCTTCCGTCATTCTGCCCGGGAGGGGATCTGTAATCCTCAATTAAGAGGTAGGCACTTCAATCTGTCAGAACACTTTACTTTGGAAATGCGATCCCCTCAGAAGCAGAAGATCTTGCCCCAGATCCCTCTCACCGAAGTCAGCGACAGGTAACCACTACTGTCTCTAACCTCAGCTCGGGGGAAAGGGGAAGTGGAAGACAAAACAAGAGAGACTGCCTCCAGACACTGGTTCTTCTCCTATGATTCCTCTCCTATACTCCAAGGGAATGAATGGGGAGATACCTGCAAGAGAAGCACAACATTTACCTCTACTAGCCTATTAATGTGCTGACTAAATCATCTCATTTAATGTGTGACCTTTACCTGTGTCTTTTTGAGGAATAGCTCCTCTCTTAAGTGTTTTGCCTGTATTTATTATACCATCTGATTTACCGGAAGAACCCCAGATAATAGCTTGCTGTCAGTTCTTATTTGCACGTGTTGTAAATTACAAGCATTAATTTCTCTCACAAAATTAGAGTCATTCAGTACTTTCGTCGGGTTCTCTCCCAATGGCATTAATCTTTCTCACACTAATGAAATGTTCGTGTTTAAATCCTGTTGCACAAAGAAAGTCTCTTCAGAAAAATCAACATTTCTTTTCTGTACTGTCTTTCCAAGTAAGTTCACTGTGCCTGGATTGGAAACCTTAAAACCTCATGGGCGCGAGGCAAGGGATGTCTCCAGACTGCCAAAAGACTTGAGGAACTGTTTACATAATTCCTCCTTCAACTCCTGAAAACTTCGTGATAAAGACGCGATGCATTCTTCCCAAAATACGCTTACTTGAAATTCGGAGTGCTTCTCTTCACAGAAGCCACTCCCTTGAAAACGCTGCCTTTCTTGCTCCAGAGTTCTCCTCAACTGCCATCAGTGGAACGGAATTTTTCTGCTAAGAGGAAGTTTTTTCTATGATTAAATACACCTCATGACATTGAACACTACAAAGCCTCATTTACTTTCCTTATTAAATAAGGCCACAAACTAAGAATTGCCTTCCAGGAATATTTTTCTCTCAGGACTAGAAGCGCGAAGGGAAAGTCGCTCCTGACAGGAATCTCCTTCAGTTGAAGTGCGCCGCACGATAGTCGCTCATGCGCATTAAGGACTTAGAAATGTCTTTAGCAGGAACAACTAGACCGCGCACTTCTACAGGAAGTGAGTGCGGTCGAATTTTGGTCACCATTAACGGAACGCTTCACAACCTGCACAATAGCACGAAGAATGCCCCTCCAGCCTGGGTTCAGTCTTCTCCAGCGTGGGTACTTGCCAACAGGCAATCTAACCGAGGTGGGAACATGTTGCCTGTGCCAAATACTAGTGCATATTAAGGGGTTCCTGACACCTATACAGAGCACCTTCAACACCGGCGACACTCTAAATCTGCTCACTTCAAATGGCTGACTTTCTATCAAAGTCTTTAAGCATAGGATTAGCACAGTGCCATCCAATTGTATTTCTTCTTCATTTTGTCTTTTTATTATTTATTATCTTGTGGGTTATTACAATCATTTCAGTTTATCATTTCATAATGGCAAGGAGGAGAAATTCACGTTTTACTGAGGGAGAATTGTCAGTCATGGTGGATGAAATTATAAGAGTAGAGTCACAATTGTTTGAAGCCCAAGTCGAAAACACAACTATAGCTCAGAAAAGGCAAATGTGGGCCAGAATAAATGACAGAGCGAATGCAGTAGCAAACAATCTGTGCACACAAGAGGAAATAAGATAGAGGTTGAACGACCTGTGGGGGAGAGTGCGTTCCATGGCCTCCAAGCATCCCCTTACAACTTTTTCCCTGAAAGCAGAAGGTCTTGCATATCCTACATCCTGAACGCTTGACAGGAATCTCTGGTCGAGTGGAGACTGGTAAGTTATACTTCTGAATGTGTCACTAAACCTAAATATCGTTTTTGCTTTTTTATTCAGCTGTTGCTAATGTGTTTTGCACCTTTTTTAAACATATAAACCCATATATATTTTGTTTTGTTTCAATTTGTTTGAGGAATTTTGTAGCAATATTGTTGTTTCTCTCGTTTTACTAATTGTTAATGTGATGTCAATATGTATGTTTAATTTTTTGTTTTTGCCTTGTTTCTCTGTTTGTTAGAATATATTTTGTTGTACTTAAGATTACAGGTTTCAATCTCCAATTAATTTCCCATGAAGTTATGGTGCATGTATGTTTTTTTCACCTAATAACATACTCCATGTATGTAATTCAAATTGTAAATGTCTCTTCATTTTCACTGCATACATTTTACTTGGTATGTTCAACTTACAATTTTGCAAGTGCAGTTAGCGTGTCATTGAAAGAACTACAACTACCATGATGCCTTGTTTTTGTTTTGTGAAAATAATATTGCTATGTTATCATAGTCATTCTCTCTTTTCCTTCAGATTTTCACATATGTTAAAGTGTTGAGTATTTATCAATCTCTATTTTATGCTATGTTTTAAAATGTGATTTTTTTTGTTTAATTTTATATGTTGTCACTTGTTATTTTATTGAATTTATGTTATTTGGTTTACAAATCAAAGTAGGTTATATAAAAATGTGAATGCATTTTATGTTGTATGCTGTATATAAGTTGTTTTGATAATAAATGTACTTCGCAATGTTTATATGATGTCTAATGCTACTTATCCTAGTGAGTTGTTTAATATTCAGATTTTTACCCTGCTAGGCCTTGGAATTGATTAGTTCGCATTTCACCTCCCTACTGTGTTGTGTTGAATGTTTGGAAAACATTTTTTGGACTCCTATTTTTCTCCACTTTAGGACATCATTTTACCTGCATTTTAGAAGTAGTTTTATGGGTAATTTGAACTGTTTTTGTAATATATCACATTACTACTGAAAGGTGTCTTCATTGTAATAATTCACTTTTCCCTTTTAGGTCCCTTCATTTTTTGCTTGTAAATCATTTGATGTATAATCCAAATTTTTAACATATTTGTTATTATTGTTTATAATAGGTCCAACACCCAGAATACATAGACAATTATATGCCACTGCTACTGAGGATACCTCCAATCCAGACCACGAACAAGCCTTCTGTGAGTCTCGGTGATGAGGAGCAGGCTGGTTCATCTGTTCTGCCTGGGTAGACAGATACAGTGAGTCTCACTCTGCCCACACCTACACTTCACACCCCAGCTTCTACCACAACTCAGCCTCTGGATGCCTCCACTTCCTGCGTCCAAAGGAACATCACCCCTATCTTGTTCCCCCCAGTCTTGACTGCTGTTGATCCAACAACACCACCTCCAGTTGAACCAGGAACCAGTGGGATGGACCACACGGGGTCAAAGGCACAGGGTAATTAGGGTAGGGGTCGGTGGAGAGAAGCTGTGGGCCAGCAAAGTGAGGCCACTGGGTTCATTGTCGCCCAGGCCACCACCAACCAAGTCTTGGGATCCCTTAATCAGTCCCAAGACTTGATGGACCAGGTGCTTACAGAATTCTGGGAGATGAAGCAATTGCAGGGGAAGCACAATGTTCATATGGAAAATCTAAACTCAAATTTGGGCTCCCTGACTAGGGTGCTGCAGGATTTTTTTCCCCATATGTGCATGGCTTTTCCAGCAGCCCCTTCCCCTTTCTGTGGTCCAACAACACTTGGGCCTATTACAGCTGCCTCAGCCACAAAAAGGGGGGCCCTGCCACAATATGAAACCCCTGCACCAACCTCAGTCCATGCAACTGTGGATCCAGCAGTCCCCCTCAGGAAGGGATGTTCATCCGTACCACCAGGAGAGTATGACAAGACCTCCACCACCACCAGCGATTGATGCAGAACCTAATTTCCTCCAGTGTATGACTACCATTCACTCTGTGGACTATTTACTGGACACATTTACCTTTTTGATGCCATGTGTAGCCATGCTAGCCTGGCTGATGAAGGGTGATGCCCTGAAACCGGTCCCAGGATGCTTGTTTCAGGTCCAGGGAGGACCTGGCTTAGCAGTTCGGGCTGGACTGTTCCCACAAGGAACAGGGTCAAGACTGATTTGCATATGGCTGGGTCCAAACTGGGGTGGTGTGGTGAGCAAAAGAATGATGGATTTAACCCAGATCCTTGTGACTGGGGGTGAATGTTTGCATTGTCCAGCATTCCGTCCATCAATTGTTTCTTTTGCATTTGTCGCCCTAAGTGGGAAGGGTATGCCCAGACGTGGGTCCCGTGCTCACTACACCACTGGATTCAAGCTAGCCTGGCTGAAGAAGGGTGAAGCCCTGAAACCGGTCCCAGGTGCTTGTTTCCGGTCCAGGGAGGACCTGGCTTAGCAGTTCGGGCTGGACTGTTCCCACAAGGAACAGGGTCAAGACTGATTTGCATATGGCTGGATCCAAACTGGGGTGGTGTGGTGAGCAAAAGAATGATGGATTTAACCCAGATCCTTGTGACTGGGGGTGAATGTTTGCATTGTCCAGCATTCCTTCCATCAATTGTTTCTTTTGTATTTGTCGCCCTAAGTGGGAAGGGTATGCCCAGACGTGGGTCCCGTGCTCACTACACCACTGGATTCAAGCTAGCCTGGCTGAAGAAGGGTGATGCCCTGAAACCGGTCCCAGGATGCTTGTTTCAGGTCCAGGGAGGACCTGGCTTAGCAGTTCGGGCTGGACTGTTCCCACAAGGAACAGGGTCAAGACTGATTTGCATATGGCTGGGTCCAAACTGGGGTGGTGTGGTGAGCAAAAGAATGATGGATTTAACCCAGATCCTTGTGACTGGGGGTGAATGTTTGCATTGTCCAGCATTCCGTCCATCAATTGTTTCTTTTGCATTTGTCGCCCTAAGTGGGAAGGGTATGCCCAGACGTGGGTTCCGTGCTCACTACACCACTGGATTCAAGCTAGCCTGGCTGATGAAGGGTGATGCCCTTAAACCGGTCCCAGGATGCTTGTTTCCGGTCCAGGGAGGACCTGGCTTAGCAGTTCGGGCCGGACTGTTCCCACAAGGAACAGGGGCAAGACTGATTTGCATATGGCTGGGTCCAAACTGGGGTGGTGTGGTGAGCAAAAGAATGATGGATTTAACCCAGATCCTTGTGACTGGGAGTGAATGTTTGCATTGTCCAGCATTCCGTCCATCAATTGTTTCTTTTGCATTTGTCGCCCTAAGTGGGAAGGGTATGCCCAGACGTGGGTCCCGTGCTCACTACACCACTGGATTCAAGCTAGCCTGGCTGATGAAGGGGATGCCCTGAAACCGGTCCCAGGATGCTTGTTTTCGGTCCAGAGAGGACCTGGCTTAGCAGTTCGGGCCGGACTGTTCCCACAAGGAACAGGGTCAAGACTGATTTGCATATGGCTGGGTCCAAACTGGGGTGGTGTGGTGAGCAAAAGAATGATGGATTTAACCCAGATCCTTGTGACTGGGGGTGAATGTTTGCATTGTCCAGCATTCCGTCCATCAATTGTTTCTTTTGCATGTGTATGTTGTGCATTGGCTTTCATACAATATGGGCTCTTCAGTAATAGTTTCAATCATCATGATTGACTTATTATTTTTTAGTTTCATGTTCCCATCCTATTTTAGTTTATTTGTTTTTTGTTGAATAAAATCCCCCAAAAATAATTCAAAGACTGGTGTTGCATTTCTTATCTCTGTTTGTTCACTTTGTTTTGTTCCATCATACATTTTACAAAGTTATAATTAAAAAGATTGTTTATTCATGAATAAATTCTATGTAGGTAAAGTTTTTCACTATTTTAATTAATTTACAAAAAGAAGAAAAAACACAAATCAAAAAGTAGTTTTTGCTTAAATGTGAATAAAGATTTTTTCTTCATATTTTTCTAATACATTAGAACCGATGTAAAATCCAAAAACTTCCTGCAATATTATGTACAGTTTCAGACTTTGACACCATGGACGAATTGGATATGATAAAAAAAAAAAGAATAAATAGCCTTCCTGATTAATATCATCAGCTGGAGCCAGATCTTCTGCCTCACAATAGGAATCCCACATCAATAACACCAATAGTCAAAATAATGGCAGTGCTTTCTTTTGTGACCAATTCAATTGAAATTCGCTCAGACTCCCATTGAACTCCATAGGAGCGTGTATACCGAACGTGTACACAGGTTCCCATAGCAAGAAAGGGTGGGTGGGGAAAAGCGTACACCCTGTGGCAGTCACCCCCTGGTGCCAGCCACACTGTGCATGCATGGAAAGGGGGGACCATGGGTACCCCAACGTGACTGATTCGGAGGGCCCTGGGTGAAGGGGGGCCTTTTACAGCCCCCCGAAGTCCGTTTCCAACAGCTGTTTCATCTCCCTGAGACCAAGTCGATACAGCTGTCCGAATCGTGCATCGTACTTGCTCGTTTGGAAGCCGGATCCATTGCATGGCAAGATTCGGCTGCGAACGAGTCGGACTGACAAGATCGGTTTCGGAAATGATTCGGTCGAGGAGGACAAGATCTTCGCATCATACGGGGGAAGATTCGGTCGGAAACATAGGCTCCGAATCGGATTTGCTCATTCCGGAACCCGTCTGGAGGCCTTCCTAGCAAGATCATAATCGGCCCCTTAGTATTAAAAATGGAAGTCAAAGTCTTTCAGCAGAGCAAGACAGCAGGCTATATCAAAGAAGGGCCTGATGACATCATGTGAGCATTGAGCAAGGTCCCAGTGAAGCTGTTGGCTTAGGTGGCAAAAGCTCTGAGTGAAAACATTCAAAATTCATGCCCAAGGAAGTCCTCTCACAGACAAGATACTTTTAGCACCTTAGCAAGTTTTCCATGTTGAGATGCTTTTTTTGAAGCTTGGATTCCTACACTGGGCCAAGGCACCAGGTTGTAGTCATAGAGGGCTCAACAAGTCCAAATACCTTCTCTGTGAGGTCCTTCTTAAACAGATTTGCTGCTGCAGAAGAGCTCGGAGTGGGAGAAACCTGATTCTTCAGCCCAGTGGCAATGCCCCTTGTTCAGATCAACTTTACAGATTTGTGCTGGTCCTCTGAAGTTCTCTGGAGCCAAAAAGCTTCTATGTCCAGCTAACATAGGATGTCACTTTGACACAGCCCATGGTTGCAGGACCTTAGGAACAGTACTTGCAGGTCAAGGCTCATAACAGCAGAAGCCACCAGCAGGGTCTAGACCAGGTACAGTTGAGCTGGTTAGCTGCTCCGTTTATGAAAAGGCAACTTGCAGCTTGTTGTGGCACTGTAGCTTATCAGGAAGTCATAAAACTGAACCTTGAAGTCCACTTCTTTGCCCTGGGGTAAAGGAGCACTTTAGGTCTCCTTACAGGTCTCAAACAGCAAGTGCAGTCCTTCTTCTGTTCTCCTACAGGTCTAGAGTGTTCCGAAGAAAGTGCCCGGCGATGCCACATTTATGCCTGACACTAGCTTGTGAGTGGAGGTGACTCTTAGACCCTCCCTAACCAATAGAATCAAAGTTCAGAGGGGTAACCTTACCTATTCTTGTAGCAGTTCCTGTGTGCCCTACAGCAAACATAGCCTGTCTACACCTTAATCTGAAATGGTGAAGCACTTCTCCTCTTGTGCAGAGCCTGTGTGCCCAGCCCAAAGGTGTGGCCAGTGAAATTAACAACCCCCTCCTCTGCGGTCACTTTAAACTAGTTCTGGGGTTAGCTCCCACCCCACTGCAATGGAAGCCTGCTTGTCTGGGCATCATTGGAGGGGCCTGTGACAGGTGATGGCCTTTTGAAGTTAACCCAGTTCCTGGGCAGTGCCAAAATGGTCATCGTGGCAAAAGAACAGAAACAGCTTCCCACATCCTGGCCTTTGTCTCTGCTCTGGCATCAGTTTTCACACCTCATTCAGGCTATTGTATGGCTTCCACTATTCAGTAGGAGCTTTTCATTTGTTGGACAAAATAACTATTGGGATGGTGCCAGACTGATTCTGTGCACCTCATCAGGATATGTTGGCCTATAGTCCTGCTAGCTCACAGTGTCACCATAAGTACACCTAAAACCTAGTAAGGTATTGAATGGTTTGGGCAACCTCAGAACATGACAACTCTGACCGGCAAGGAATTATGGTAACAGATCTAGAACCTTTTCGCTCAGTCACTCATGCTCACTCAGTGAGATATACAGAAAATACACAAAGGGGCGTTTTCAACATGTATTGAACCATCACAATTCTTGTATAAATTTATGCGCTGCAATGATTAATAGAAAGAAGCAGACGAAAGAGATTAGCAATATGACAGTGAAAATAATGAGCGATTCTACCATCGTGCTAAAAACGTGTATATATGCTGGCATATAAGTGCTGTGTATAGTGTACTTCTACTATGCGTTCCCTAACCTAGTTGCCTAGGGTGTTCTGCCAAAAATCCCCTACTGGATGATCTAAATCCCCATTACCTGAAGGCAATTTATCTAGGTCCCTGTCTTGGTAACAAGTTGGACATCCCTCCTCACAGAGGGTAAACAGGAATCAGCTGTGCTGAAACGCCGACGATAGCGTTGACCTCGCAATGACAGCAGAGTGCTCCTCTAATTAGAGTACAGAAATGTGCATGTAGCCATAACACCAGCATTCATGCTTCCATATCGAGGCTTCAGCCGAGCTGACATTGTTTATTGTCTCTGTGATAGCGCCATCGCCTAATGGACGAATAATATACGACAACATTTGTACAATGTATGCTCAGGCCTTGTTCCAAATGTTCACGGTGTCATGATAGTGTACTTATGAAGTGGAATTGTAAGCTATGCAGATTCAGATAAACTAATCCTGCACTATATCGTAAGCAAATGTGTGTCAAAAGTCATTGTGTGGAAAAAGAAGGCAACCTTAGAAAGGCATACATGTAAAATGGCAGTGTTTTTCCAGGGCCTAACCTAGCCATGTGACAAGGGCATGAGCATTCAGAGGGCTGCAGTTGGAGGCTAATACTAATTAGCATCCAGGGGCTTTGGTAGGGAAATGGCAACTTCCTAAAAATGCCTTTATCTTAATGTTTATTGCAAATCCGACTTGGCCAGTGAATTGCGGTTTTAATAAATATTACAAAGAGAGCAAGAATGACATTTCTACCTGTTTCATAACCACAGATAGCATTATTTAATTTAATAGTATATCAGAGTGGTTTTCTATGGAACAGTGACCCTTGCTACAGTGAAAATAACTTTTGGTTACTTGTCACTTTTAGCCCATGCTAACGTAAACCAAAAATCTTTCCATGTCCTACTTTTAAGTGCCATGCACACTACCTTGTGGGCTACTAGTCCTACATAGAGGTGATTTATTAATATTTATAAGAAAGGTTTTCTCCTGACAAAAGGATTTATTTTGAAATGCGGATTTAGTTTTAAACTGCAGCTGCCAGACTGCAGTGGAAGGCCAGGCGTTATGTCTGCCTGGCTGCACTAGTGGAAGTGACCAAGATAAAAAAAGCACTTTTCTACAACATTTATGTTTGTGACATTGTGAATATGGACTTTATCCTTCTGTATGTTTGCAGTATTGATACGGTTTCTGATAGAGTTTATTTTTAAGAAATGTTGTGTTATATTTGCTGTCATTGTAGTCCCATATGGTGTTTTGAATGTCATCATGTTTGCTATAGTGAAAATGTGTTTGCAAGATCTGCACTCGGTTGGAGTTTCACATATTTGAGAAGGGAATGGGAGATGCAAAAGGCCTTTCCCAACTTGAAAGTATATCTTTTATTAGTGGTGAGTTCTTGTGAACAAGTGTACTAGTACAGTTTAATATCATGTTATAGAGATGCTAATTATTGTCTAGGTACTTAGTTGACTAGCTAGCCAAATCAATTATAGTGCATATGAAAAGTTCTGAAGAAGATACCTGAAACAGCATTTTCGAATGGTAGAGGAAGTGGGAGTATGCTACAGACTTTTATACCCCAGCACATAGCAAAGCATTTGTACCCATGACTAGTTCTTTTTTATGACCTTACAATTTCGTAGGTATAACAAGTATTCTTAAATGCCCCTCTGCAAGTATATACGGACTGATCGATAGACATATTTTAATCAAGCAGAGACTTTTTAATTTTATTCTGCCTTCTGCGCTAGATCAGCCAGGTCAGCTTCCTCCATGTTCCACTTACATGGTTGTACATCCTCCCAGATCAGACATGAATCACTCTTTTGTGTGCAAAGTACAGCTTTCCTAACATAACTGTATAGGTATTTCTGTAAAGGATACTCCAAAGTCCAAAAGTGAATTCACCATCAAACCAACAACAATATAGGAAGGGTTGAAAGGAACCTTATAGCTTTCTCTGCGACTAAAATATTGTTACTAATGTGATGTACCTGTAAATGCATGTTGAGTGCATCATCAAATTAACCGTAGTTTAGCATATGCACTAATTTCATCTGCTGATTTTGAAAAGGTCAAAGGAGTCTAAATAAATTGGGATTTGGGATTTAGCAATGCTTTAAGTGATTATAGCCTCTGAATGGCCAACACTAAGATGTAACCAGCTTCAATACTCAATTTCCGTAAGTCAGGCAAACATGTAATTGTATTGATCTGGGGAGCTATTTGGGTGTTTTTCAATCTAGCCTTCTATTAGGGCTGTGCCACTCACTGCTGTATCATACTTTGCTGCCATGCAATAATTGACAATACCAAGACATTGCTCAAGAAGGTGTTTCAACATTTACAATGTCGAACTGGATCTCGGTGTTCTCTTGACTTTCATTTGGTTTATAGGCATTCTGTGTTTGTCTTGGTGCCCAGACAAATCATTGCAATGAAAATATTGCTGGCTGAAGTAGGACTAGATCTGGTGCGCATAAATGAGCATGATTGATTGTGAGGTACTTATGAAAAGTAGACCATTAGAATGAGTGCATGCAAAAATAAGTTATGTGGATTTTATCAGCTAGGTCCCAGAATGCAATTGTGTTTCACTTAGATACAACCTAACCACTAGGAATTCTTCTGCTGAACATTACAGGTCATAACAATTAGCTAATATGTGTCATGAGAGTATTAACCTATCCACAAAACTAGTGTATATCACAATTACATGGAACACACATCACACAACTCATACATTTCTGACAGGTAGAAATGCTTGAGTCAACACGGTCTGAACCATTACATAAGGGAACTGGCCATCTGAAAACCAGTCTTTGACTCATGGATTCCCGTACAGAGCGGATCTTGTTATTTTCTGGCAAAGTGAAGATTGATTTACTTGACACTTGCATTCCCCACAAAGCAGTAGTTTTACAGCCTACATTTTGGCCTTATATACCATGCTCAATTCCTTTGCATTTTTTTCCTATGCCTTCTCACAAAATCAAACGTAAATGATGCTACATTGACATTCATTTAGCCAGAGATGTTTTAAGGCACTGGCAAAGTGGGCTATTGCCCAGGGCCCCCACCTTCCAAGGGGATCTTGGGAAAATAAACTTTCTCTCTTTCACCTCCATTTTTATATCTGAGTCTCTCTCCTTTCCTCCTCCTGACTCTACATCCAACTCTCTCTCTTTGCCCAGGTGTCATCCTTACTGACACCTTCTGTGAGGCTCCTAGAAAGACATGTCCCATGTGACCCAGTTTCTGAAAGTTAATTTAGCAGAGCGCATGTGAGTTTGAATTAATAGAAAATGCGTAATATTCAAAGTTGTTCTGAATAGGGGCCTCCAAAATATGCCCTGCTCGGAGCCAGAGAAAACACTAAGATGATAATGCATTTAATCAGTACTAAATACCTACCCATCGTCATTCTTCACTTTAAAAAAATCAAACGATTTGTCATGCTTTTTTCTAATCATTCAAAGTATATCAAACCACGCAATAGACTCCTTTGGGGGAAAACTGAATCTGAGTTTTTGAGCTTTCTGATCATATTGTGAAAGTGCTAAACCATGTGAGTGTAACAACACTTTATTGAGGTTTTAATTTAGCTACAGCTTTAATTCCACAACTGTACAGTTTTTATCAAAATATCCACAGAATTACACAACTTTTTTTTAACTTTAAAACTCAAACTTCTAACCCTTCCCACTTATCTCCACCCCAACAATTCAACGTCAAGCCAAAGCATTCTTAGTTATGATGTAAAGGATTTCCATCTTTATTGTGAGTCTCTAAGCTGAAACTGTAAACATTTCCAAGCGTCACAAAATGTGAAAAGCAGGTGAGATCATACTGTGATACAGTCCTCTTTGTCAATCAGAATTTTAATTAACCATCAGCTACCCACAGGGTAGTAAATCACAGCCCGGCGGTTTCGAGTATCAAGAGTCATTGATAAATCTGCCCCACAGTTCCTGAAACTTTTCTAATTGACCATTCATCTCTTGTAGCCAAGTCTTGGAATCTCTGCTGCAGTTGGTTCTCCATAGTCTAAGTAGTTGCCATTTCTGATGAGAACCATCTCATCCATTGGTGCGTGATTTGTGGGTTTCGGAGTTTCATCATGCAAGAGAATTGTCTGACAGGTTTCCTTCTATAAATAAAGTTTCTCTCATTATCCTCCGTACCTCAATTAAATAATGATTCAAGCCTGTACAGTCCTAGGTCAAGTGTACTATATCGCTGTTCAACTATGCATATCTCCAGCACATTGCACAGGGAGTAATCCTGCATCATTCAGCTTTTTGAGAGACCAGTGCCATCTGTGTAAAGTTTTGTAACACCCCAGTTTCAGGAAAGCCTTCCTGAGCGTTCGGTCATGCCTTTCCATAAGATGGAACCAGTCTTTTTCTTGATCATCTATCTGCAATCGTGATGAACACCATGCTTTCAGCTGTCTGAAAACCGACTTTGAAAAGGCATGATCTGTGATAATCTATAAGAATGGCAACTGCTCTGTGCTAACCATAAGTCATAACAGAGAGAGAGAGGCTGAAAGGGATTATTCATTGCGTTTCTCCCATGTAAGCATTATGGTGTATCCGCATTACTTAGTAGGGTGTTCTCAAGTGGAAACTACATGCGGTATCTTAAGTGTTGTGTGTCTAATGCTGGCTAGAATGCTAACCAATAGGACTCTAGAACAGGTAGACCTAGCCCACCACTTTCCCTTGGTGTGTGTAGTTTGAATATCTTGAAATATTATTCACGCCCTCCCCATATACTTTTTAAATATTTTGGAACTCTCTGCTATGAGCCCAGTTGGGATGTGTAATGGGAGCATTGAGACTGTATAGTTGAGGCGGGGCATCACATTCATTTTATTCACCTGAACCCTACCCCACAATGACAAGTTGATAGAGAACCATCGAGCCATATCAGATTTGATCTTTGTGAGTAAGAGATTCATGCTATCATCAACCATTTAAGTGAACCCTCTGTTCAAGTTAATCTGTAGGTATTTTAATTGGATGCTTTACACTTAAATTGGCAGTCTCCAATCGCCACAACAGTAGAGTGGCTAGTGAGTTGGAGAGCCTCGCATTTCTCCCACTTAATTCTATATCCAGAGAAGGAGGACACCTGCATAAATTAGGGCTTTGTGTTTTCTCGTGGGTGTTATTAACCCTTCAATGGCCGTGACATGGTGGATGGGCGGTGCTAGGATTTCAAGTGCTAATTTAAACAGCAATGGGGAAACAGGCATCCTTGTCTGGTGCCTCTCCAGATATCTAATTCTGGGTATATATGGCCATTGCGGGTTACTGCTGCCCTTGGTACAATACATAGCCATTTTATCTTTGTCTGATATTTCCCCCCAATCCCATCTTTTGCAGTACCTGAAACAGGTACTCCCATTCAACTCTGTGAGAGGATTTCTCTGCGTTCAATGAGACTGCCACTTTTTCATCTGGATTGTCCATTTTATGTTATAGTACATGAGCAAGTGATCTCAAATGGGACACAGAGGCACGATGTGGGACAAAGCCCACCTTATCTCTGTGGACAAAGGATGTTATTACAGGACTCCACCTGTTCACTTGTACTTAAGCAGAGATATTGGACAGGATACCCACACAGGTAATTAGCCGCGCTTTACAAATCCTGATTGATTGATTGATAACTGGGGTAGCTCATAGGGCCTTTGCCAGGTTTACTGAGGGATAGCCTGACATTGTTGGATTCCTTCATGGGAGCAGTGCCCTCTTGAATTTTTCTGAAGACCTCACACAGGAGGGGTGCTAATAAGTCCCTATTGAGTTAATAGAGTTCTGAGGCATAACCATCTACCACCAGTGCTCTGTTATAGTCATCAATTACTTTACCTACTTCCTTCTCCGTGATATAATCGTCCAGGCCATGCACTTGATTAGGCAATAGTTTTGGTATTAGGATAGTGGACATATATTTCCTTGCGTTTGATGCAACATTCTGGCATTCTGAGGAATATAGGCGTTATAGAAGTTGCATAATGTGGTAAGTACGTCCAAAGGGTTTGCGTGTTTAGTTTTGGGCATTTTGAATAGGTGGAATAGATTCGTAAGCTTCTTGTAGTCTCCGCTGCAGAGCCAGAAGTCAGCCCACTTTCTCCCCTTATATAAATGTCCAGTATTTGTAAAGCGCGAACAATTACCCGAGGGTGTCAAGGCGCTGGGGGCCGTCGGGAAGTTTAAGCGAGCTATTGCCCAGAGTCACATGGTGCTGGGCTGATCTGCCGCCGGCACCGGGGATCGAACCGTGAGCCCCCGAGTTCCGGAGTCAGCCGCCCTGGCCGCTGCGCCACACCTCTTCCCTTCCCTTATAATGCCTTTGTCTTAGGTGGAACAGTGTTATTTACACATTCAAGGTGTACATAGTATTAATATCATATTTATCCCTAAGCAATTGACTAAATAGGTCTCAGGAGGCGGTGGAGGAACAGCCTATCACCATCTCATGTATCTTTTGCACAAAGTTATGCTGTGTGGGGATTGCATTCTGTTGGTACCAAGCTGAGTCTTGCATTATTTTTTCTGGATGTATGCCTTACCTCCTACCCAGACAGTTTGTTGAGTTTTTGTTTTCTCCTAAGTACGTATATAGGGGGGCTTTCAAGCATTTTTTGTCATGTGGTAGTTTGTACGTGACATATTAACTTTCCATTGTCCGATAAAGGGTTTCATAATATCTAGGTCTGGTCTGATCTGTATGGTCTGAGACACTGGTTGGTAGTATAGCTGTGCTAGTTACTCTGCTCAAAAGAGGATTTGAAATTAAAAAGCAATCATTAGAAGTGCATGTGCCATACACACAAGAAGTATTTGTATAATCCAGAGTCATTGGCTGCAATAGTCTCCAAGGATCTGTTAGTGGGAAGTCATTTATCAAATCATTTATCGGCCCTTTATCAATGTACTTTTGTGTTAGTGGGTTGTCAGATTTATCCAGGTACAGGTCCAATACCAGATTCCAGTCGCTTCCGTTCAGTACCTTTGTGCTGGCCTGTTCCAACAGCATTCTGGGTACCTCATCAAAGGTTTTGAATTTGTCATGTGTCAGTGCATCCTCTCAGTTATGTTTGGTGTTGTAGCCTGGATTTGATAAATACAAAGTGATTCTGAGGATCATGCTATGTTTTAAGAACCTTGGGCGGCAGTCCACGTTTGATCAAGATGCCAATGATCCCTTCAGAATACAGTCTGGATGCTCCAGATGGGGGGTTGTTCGCTCTCAAGTGACCCTTGCCGACATGATATTACATAGCCACCCATTCCTGTCTGACTTTTTGACTCTCTGAGTCAGATACATGGGTTTCTTATTTGAGGGTGATGTGAGGTCAAAGTGAGTGGTGATAACTATTGATTTTCTTTCTTTTTATGAAATGGGTGACGCCATTTACATTCAAAGTGATTACTAGTAGGTAAATTAAGGTGCTGCTTTATAAGCTTCCTGCTTATATTGTGGCATTATTATCTTGTTAGAATAACACAAAAGGGCGGAGGCCCTTTCCTATGTCTGTGTAGTTTTGGAGGTGTATACAGAGATATAAAGTCTGTGTGGAGTTAATTGAACTTGGAACGGGTGTATTTGAGTGAGGTTCAGTAATGGCTCCGTAAAAGTTGAAATTTTAAATTGAAAATGAATTAACAAATTTGATCATTTGTCTTAGACATTAACGTGAAATCACACTGTAAAATGAAACATAGTCAAAATGTGTAAAACGCTTCAGGCAGCCATATTCATTGGTAGGCCACTGTTATATTTCCCTTTCAACAAATAGAAGCTTTAGAAATTGCTGAACCATGCACAAATGTATTTGATAGCTTGACCTGAATGTGACCTGCTTAGAGTCTTGTCATAACTGCAAAATGTTCAGGTTTTATAAATGTATTATCTTCCTTAAGCTATATGTTCTCATTTGCACCGAGCTTTAACTTACTATCTCATGTTTGTATAATGCTAAATAGAGAATCTCATATTTTAACAATAATTCTCTTTTACATGAAATATGAACAGTATTACCTATCTAGAAATCTGCAAGTAAATGTTTCTGACTTTAGTATAGTTCAGTGTCATGCAGTGAAACATTGAATAAATGATAGAGTAGACTCTGCATGAAGCTTCCCTGGGAACCAAGGTTAACACATTCTTAAACAAATGCTTAGTGTTGGCTGTTACATATTTGATAGTAGACTGTCTACTTCATGTGCATTTTTGTGGGAAAGGAAGAACAAAACCTGCTCACCATTAAAAGATGTCTTTCCAATGGGCAGGAGGGATCAAACCTGCAACAATGTTGTTTACATGTGTTCTTGTCTTTTATATTAGTGCGTGTTTCTAGCTAGACAGCCTGCCACTTTGGAGGAGATGCTCCCAAACTCTGTCTTGGAGACTTCCAACCTTCCTTTTTTCCTATTCTTGACCGCTGTAACTATTGCTGCATCTGTTGTCCCATAGTTCCCTGTTGAGGCTTTATTTGTACAGATTGCTACTGTGTTGGAAAGTGGATTATTAGTACTGATAAGTAGTGACTGACCATGCGTAATAGGGCCACAAACACAATAAAAGGTCCAGTTAGGGTCTCTATAAATTAAACCCTTGCTCAACCCTTGGTAGCTAGCAACGAACAGGCAGGCTTAACGCAGGAGACAGGTGTGTAAAGGATTTAAAAACACCAATAGATTAAATAAGTAAGATACTACACACAATAGAAATCCAACTCCAATTTATAAAAATAGATTACATTTTTATGAACAATTAGATACGCAAAACAACAAAAATCCAATGTAGGGAACCAGAGATATGAATTTTCAAAGCATAAACACTTTCTATTGCTTAAAAACCCTTTGGAACATCTGGTCACGCTTGACCGGGACAAAGTCAAAGTTTGAGGCTGACCGGGATAGAGCCCTGGTCGGATACACTAAGCAGGAGGCCTCGGTCAAAACTTTACCTTCACACTTAGTTGTTTTCTGGAGCTTTTTCAACGTCAAGCAAGGCACTTAGTCAGCCCGGATTCAGGGCTGGTTTGCCGGCTTGAGTTTCTGCGAGACCCTGGTCAAATCCTGGAAGTCTGGAGCTCTGGGGCATTCACCGGGATGAACGTGAATCCAGGCCGGGTCACGGTTGAAGGTAGCTAGCTTGACTCTCAACGTCCGATTGGTCACCTTATGGACCTTTTTCCAAAATTTGCTCCTAACTTGTCCAAACTTCTAGAACTTCATCCTGATATTTTTCTTGAGGGTTCAAAGTGTCCAAAACACAAATCCAAGTGTCTGGAATCTCTTAGATGATTCTTGGGATGTCTGGACTACAATCCTTTCAATGCACCTGGCAAAATCCTTAAAAATCCACTTGACACACTCCAGGCGCCGCATTACACATGCAGTGCACTTTCCTTCACTGCGCCGGGAAGGTGCACCTGGCTCAGTGATGGAAAGTGCACCACATTATGGGAAATAAGTTGCCCCAGGACAGCCGCAAACTCCTGCTGCCCTGGAGGCAGTGCAGTCACATGAAATACAGAGCAGCTTCTTTAAAGCCACTCTGTGTTTAACTGTGCAGGTGGCAACCCACCTGCACTTTTAAAGGGGAATAGAGATCCACGTGCAGGCGGGTGCTGTCAGTGACTGCACCCGCCTGCAAAGGGGTGTCTGGGGGGGGTCCATACGACCCCCATTACCTCCTGCAGAGGGCTGCTCTCAGGAGGCACACTGTCAGTGTGTCTCCTGAGGGCTGCTTTGCCTCTGTGCCCACGTCGGTAATGCAGCGTGGGCTCAGAGGCAAAGAGATACCCTCATTTGCAAGGGGCACACCCACATGCAAATGAGGGAACACCCCCTTGAAGATAGCGCTGGTGCTTTATGTGCACCAGCGCTACTGGTAGTACAGAAGGGGCCCCTTCTGTAATACCAAAGTGTCCTGGGGGCACGCAAAGCGGGCGCAAAGGTCTGTTGAGCCAACAGGGCACCTTATGTATTATGGCCCCAGGATGGGGACTCTTGATGGAGATGATGCAGGTGGGCTCTTTTAACCTGTAGCGTGCAGGGAGTCCACTCCTTAGACCTTCAGAGTCAGGCAAAGTCCTTCGGGTGCTGAGTCCCACAGTGTGCAGCAGGTGCAGTCCTGGTGAGTGCAGTCCTCTTGGTGCAGGCCAAGGAGTCAGCAGGGCAGTCCTTCTTCTTCTTGTCACTTCAGGCAGCCGATCTTAGGAGCTATGCAGCTCTCCTAAATTTATCCTTGGTTTCTGGACATCAAGCAGGGGGGCACCCCCGACCAGTGGGATGCACAGTGCCACACAGGTATATATCCGCTTCATCTAAAGTGTGGTATATTCCTATCCCAGAAAGCATCATTCTTTCAAAATCCAGCATGGAGGAATTCTCTCCAGAGGAGCTGGTGGGGCTAATTTTCCTAAACATTCCCTTTCCAACCCTCTCCCTGATCAAATTACAGCTGCTCCTGTGTGGCTGAAAAAGCAGAATGTGGGGGTGGGCCTGTGCTGTCCTAAAGTGACATTCTCCCTTTGAATACCAGTTTGGATACCCCTCACCCCCTTCCTGCATCTGTTCTGTATCTTGTACTTCTCTATCCACAGAAAACCTATTGTGTCCTCACACCTCATCAGGCAACACTGGTACAGACTGGGAGCAGGCTGACCAATCAGGAGAGAGCAGCTAGAAAGCTGGACTTTGGCTCACAGAAAAGAAAGTTTAATAACTGCTTTTATGTAATATTTATTACAAATCCAACAGTGGCAAGTTGTTGGGTTTATCTCAACTATTAATTTGGTATATTTTTACATGGCTCTTATCGATATTTATAGTTAAATAAAATATTACAATGCTAGCCTATGGAGCCATTCTCTACAACGGGGAAAATTGAATTGGCAGATTTTCCCTCATCAGGGCTTACAAAACATCTTTTATGATGTCCCAGTTTATAGTTACAAGGCACCCTATCTTGGGGCACCAAGGGGAGACCTTATGGGTGACTTATACATACAAATAAGTTAGTTCGAGACTTTGAAAGTACCTTTAAATCTAAAGTCGAATTTGCATATATTTTAATTTTAAAGATTGCCTTTAAAATGACCGCAGGCAAACCAGCAGTGCACACACTAGTGGAGAAAATCTACTGGGCCTCCAAACCTCCTAGCCCTATTATGTACTAGGGACATACATGGTTTGTCAGAGCCAATTGTAATTAGACCATCTACCTTTATAGCAGAGCACTGGCCCTGGGTCTGGTAAGCAGATCCCAGGGCACAGTCATGGTTAGGTACCTCCAGTACCAAGCGAAAAATAGGGGTGATCAGAGCAAAAAGGATGACTTTCTCACATACTGCAACTGTATACTGATGCTCTTTAAATACTGAAATTCGGCTGAGTTTCATGAACTACTCTTTATGGGAAGTATGACTACTTAATTTGATTTTGAACTTTATGCTCCTTTGATCTCACTCTGTTCTCGAACTCTTTTTGGGTTCTATTAGCTTTTAATTCTGGACTTTAAGTTAGAATAGGGATTAATTTCTTTATGGAACACGCTTGATATTTCTTTGCATTAATAATGACTCTAACCATATTTTTGAATATTTCTATAAACTGATTTATCTGACTTAGTAATTGATTAAAAAGAAAAAGAATCTTACTAATCTCTTTATTAGAATAAAGATTTTTAAACCAATCTAAAACTCTCATTATTGACTGAACTCAAGAACTGACTGATATTGATGTTAATTAATATGATTTAATTAAGCTTCCATAAACAAATGGTGGCAAATATCTGTCACCTGGAGAGAAGAATTTGGCACAGAGTTGTAGCCCATTCTAGTCAGTCACATGTTGAACTGGTACTGGAAAGTAAATTTGGACTCTTTCCATGCTATCAGTTATTTGGTAGCAGAGTACAGGTCACACCTTGAATGGCGCTATAAAATAATTTCCCAAACTAGAATAAATTACCCAAATCCCGAAATCCAATGCCCAGAAACTTAAGATCTGACAAGCCGGTATTCGAAGGCTGTTACTATTTTGGAGGTGTGAGTATTAATAGGGTGATGCGTTGTCTATTGTAATTGTATTTATGGTCATTCGTATGGTGATGAATTGTGATCTGGAGCATAATGAACAGAGTGATGGCGATGTTATTTGTTTTAATGTAAAGAGGTTGAAGAGTTTCAGACTCCCTGTAGTCGAAGATCTCAGGATACATTGATGCAAGTGTTGAAGACGCTTGGGAGCCATCATTGTATGGTATTTCTTGTTTCCAGGTTTTGAGGTGTAGAGTGTGAGGTACCATCACCTATACCATTCAGATACTAAAACATTGTTGTGATTGTTTAATATTGATTGATAATAGCAGAACATTATTGCGCAAAAGGGTGACGTGACATTGATTTGAGTAATTTCACTCTGGTCGAGATTTCATTTTTGATTGTGGGTTTCCTTGGATGATTGTAATACTGCTATTTCTTTTAGCAAAGCGAACAAGAATTGATATATGTTTTTTGTGTCATTTGAAAGTTTTGTTGAAGTTTGCGCAAGTACGAAGAAATTGGAAAGGATGGGGAACAGCTGCGAGGAGTGAAGTCACACGGCATAGGGTTCGCACCGGGATTGGTTGGATGGTGTGCTTTTAAGCTGGGATTGGTTGGCGATGTCAAGGTGCTGTGCTGGGATTGGTCAGTGGTTGAGTGAATACAGCATTGAGATTTGTTGAAAAAATTCTGGAAAATAATAACTGTGACAGGATTGGTTCAAGAGATTTCATGTATCCGGAACATAATCAAAATATTGAATTGGAGTTGTTTTTACCCTCCAATTTATTGCAATGAAATGTTTCACAGAAATTAAGAATTTGTTCAAGGGAGATGTTACAATTCCTGTACAGAAAAGTGAAGAGGCACTTCTTGAGGATACCCTTGCATACATTATAACAACAGGATATGGATTACATATATGCTTTTAGCTCTGTCAGTGGTGCAAGATCACAGAAAAAGAGGATCCATTGAGTTTCCCAAAATATAGAACTTTTGAAACTATAATGCTTAAAACTTTTAAGGAAAATTGTAAGAAATGAGACCCCCCCCAGACCTGCTCAATATGAACCTCTGAATTTATGGGAAAAGGTTGCACGAGAAAAAGAAAGCAATGCCCAATTATGCAGAGGCTCAATGGGATGAAGGACAGCATATATGGAGAAAAGCTGTGATTTAGGGAACTAGAATGTATCCAGCTCTTACAATAGAAACACCAGGAAAGGGAACTAAGAGAAAAGCATAAGAGATAAGAGGATGAGGAGACAGACAGTAATTCAATGGATGAGATTTAAGAAGAGATGCTAGCTGCCAGACCTCCCCCTTTTGCAACATTTACTGATCAAAGTGGATCAGGTACTAGTACGAGTAGTACAGTGGCTACTGCCTCTGTGGAACCCAGTGTAGTACAGATAGAAAGACCTTTGCAGATACTTCAAATTGTTCCACCAGCTATAGCTCAACCACAAGTTACAGTTTCTACTGTGACTAGTACACCTGTTGTGCATAGTACAGCACCATCACCACCAGTAAATGTACAGGCCCTACCTAGACTAGTTACAAACACCCTGCAAAATGTTAATCTGATGCCAGAAGCTCAAGGAGCTACCGGAGGTCTACCTGCAACAGGATTTGTTTCAACTCACAAAATTCATAGATTATAATGTGGAGACCCCCACAGACAGTACAGGCACTCATAGATGGAGAAACGCTTGATTTTACAGCAGCTGTGAACCCGGGAGAAATTAATTTGACTGAGGATGGAATTTTTCCACCCTGGTTTGAGGAAGCAGAAGGGATTAAAAAGATGGAAGGTACAGATTTGCAAGTTAATTTGAGTCCTGAAAAAGAAAGGCTATTAAACATTACCAAACTAAAAGTGGAATTAGAGGAAATAATAAGAGGATGTTTGGAATTAGAACATTCAGAACAATATCAAAAGAAAGAATGCATTGACCCGCGCAAGGAAATTACCAGACGAGCAGCTGTCATACATGATAAGTTGTCAGAATTAGCCCAGTAATATAAAATTGATCTTTCCAAAAATTTCCATTTGCAGAAAAGTTATACGGTTCAATTATGATGATGTATCAATTGAAAATATGCGTGCTACAGAAATACATTTACATAGTATGGAGTTGGTAAAATGCATTCGCAAATAAGGTGAAACTGAAAAATTAGAAATTAAGTTGTCAAAGAAACATGAAAAGAAAAGAGGAAAGAAAGATGAGACAAATGAGGGAGAAACCACAGCATATCCTTTAGGAGAAAAAGCAGGAGGGATAAATGCACATGTACCCTGGAGCAGAGGAGATCCTGTAGCATTCATGAATAATTTCTCAAAATTGAGAGACAAACCTGTGCAGTGATACTCACAAGTAAAGTGGTTTATAAAGATTTTGAAGGTGTTGTGGGTTGATTTGGATACGTTCTTTGATACTTTAGTACCTACTGATTTGTGGGCTGAGTGTAAGACTGCTGTACAATAGCGACGCGAGGAATCAGTGAGGAATTCTAGTACTAATGCACAATCTCCTGTATTAATGGAGAAATATGAAGCAAAGATTACTTTCCTGAAAGGCAGAGTGCCACCGTAGGATTTGGATTGGGTTAAAATTAACTGGACAACCCAAGAACCAAAGGAATCAGTTCATGAGTTCCCACAGCCTATGCCACATGTCCCCGGATACCAGCTTGGACTCCAGCAGGGGCTGCCGGGTAACCGAGATTCTGTTGTAGCACACATTCAGAGGAGCTGACAAACACCATCACCTCTGGGCTGTCAACGTCCTGGGGGCAGGTCCTCGGTGTCGGCCTCGTCATGTAGCTCGCAACCGGATGCATAAAGCGGAAGCTGCTGTTGCCATGGACACTTGATGCCAAAAAATGAACATAGGAGGAAGGTGTGTAGCAGGAGTTTGAGGGGCGCAGGGTTGTATCTTATTCACTGAGTTGGACCATGGGACTAGTCTGAACCCCGTCCACCCCGAGTGCTAAGGTGCTAGACGTGTGAGCAGCCCGAGAAGGAGTTTCCCGTTGTTTTGCCTTTCGTTGTACTGTGAGGGAAGGGACTTTTCTGATAGGCTCAAAAAAAGCTGGCTTCCATTGGTTGCAGCTATTTCAGGTTGATACTTTAAGCACATAGGGGGTGATTATGATTGCGGTGAATCCACCACCGGCAGCCTGCCGGTGGCGGATTCACTGCAATTGTGCGGCCAAATCCTGCCTGCCAGATTGCGATGGTGGGCGGTGTGGGTGGCAGATGGAAAGTCTGTCCGCCACGGGTTCCACAAGTCCAACAGCAGCAATCGTAACGATTGCTGCTGTCGGACCGCACGCATCAATAGAATGGTGGCGGTGCCTAGCATGCACCGTACGCCATATTATGATGCGGCCTCCCCGCCAGCCTTTCCATGGCGTTGAAACCTCCATGGAAAGGCTGGTGGGGATGTACTTTGGGGGCCCGTTGCGGGCCCCTCTTGTGCTGGGGGGGCACCTATGGTACCCCCTACATTTCCCTGCACCAGGTGACAGGCACCGCGTGGTGCCTGCCACATGGTGTAGGGAAATGCAAACAGTGCATTTTGGACATTGCGGCGGGTGCTGCAGCCATGTAGCACCTGCCGCAATATTAGAGATAGACGATGCGACCGCCACGGTGGGGGTCACATCCTAATCTCATGTGTGGGACCGTCGCCCTACAGGCGGATGGCCCCACTCCCCACAACAATGGCAGACGGACTGGAGTCCGTCCGCCATCGTAATCACTCCCATAGTGTTTCTGGGGACAATAAACAAAGCAAAACATCAAATCAATAAATGTGAAGAAATAATCTTATCACAGTGATCCTAACTAAATCTGGACAAGCCACTACATTGCATTAGCCTTAATATACATGTTTTAATGAACATATGACTCCATTCGAGCAAGCTAAAAGTACCATTGCTTGTGAGTTGCTAACAAGACACCCTCAAAAGAAAGAGTGCTGTTGACGGCAATGGCTCCCTCAGAGTCGTTCATAGCACTAGGGATGAAATGGGTGAAAACATGCACATCACTGCATTATTATTATGTAGTGAACTTGTGACCGCTTTGTTGTTTATTGCTATTAAAGTGCACTCTTAGAGTGCAAAGTCTCACCCTCTACCAGCGGGCCAATAGTCATCAGGGTTAGAAAGGAAGCGATCCAATACGAGTGAAAAGATCGAATGATGCCCAGGGTTTCATAGAAATGTGTTGTAGCTTGTCTGCTAATGGACCACAGCCAGCAAAGCCTGCGACAGTGCGCTCATAGTGTTTTGGAAAATAAGGTTACATGGGAGGGAATAACTAATAAACTATGCCATATTAAGTTAAACAAATGTCCTAGAAATGCTCCCACATAAACTGTGAAAACTAATGCCAGTCATGACAGTATGATTAGTAAAGAGCATGAGAACATTTGTTGTTGCCTTGTGTGAAAACCTCTGAAGTAGTACCATAGGGACTTGTGGTGGCCATGTTGGTAAAGCAATAAGCCAAAAATACATTGAAGGACATTTAGAACCAGTAGTGTGATTCCTTGATTGAAAAAGTTGGGATAAAATAGGTAAGACATGATTGTAGCATAAAGAGTATATAAAGTTTGGCAACGTTGAGACATAGGCCAACCTTAACTGCAAAGCATATACAGTACCATAGAAATGGTGATAAGAGCTATACAGATGCAAAAAACATGAGATAAAACAGCCTTAGGTGATTTATGTCTTCTCAATGGCCCTCGTTTACTTGAGTTGATTCTGAAGCAAATAGAAGTTTGTAGGTTAAAATATGTACACAAATTACACGCAGGTGTTTTTCCCTGAAGAAAAATCACCAGAAGACCTGTGATCCGTGGTGGAGAAAAGGGCACTACTTCGAGCCTTGCACCTTGAAAGGGAGGAAAACAAGCAGTGTTAACACGCTATCCCCCATGCTGAAGGGCGAAACTGGGAAGAAGAAGACCATTCTCACACGGCCTGCGAACAATGGAAGCATCAGAATGAGGTCCTGTAACTTGTACAGTCAGCGTCCCCTTGAAAGGGTACTCGTCTTGAATAAGGAGCTTAAAGGAATGTCTCTTGAGCAGCAGCACACAACTGTGCTCCTAAAACAACGGACCAGTATTCTGAAAAGGCACCATCCTTTAATACTAAGATTTCCAATGAATCTATACACTGCAAGGTCTGCGAGTGCATTCTGTGTGTAACTGGCTCGTTTGGTTGAGTTTTGAGAAAAACATTGGCTATTTTTCTACATCACAGATATAGTAAAAGAGAAAGCAATTGCGAGCTGTGTAAAGAAAATGAGAGACTGGATTCAGTCTCATTCAACGTCCAAGCCTGTGCAGAAAGCAAGTATTGATTGGATTCTAAGAGCCTTCTGCTCTCGGTTAGTGCTCCCTATTGACATGGACACTAATGAAGACTGACCAATGAATAACATACTTTCCAGGACTGACAGCACTTAATTTAATGATGCTCTCTAGGCCTGGTGCAGAGTTACCATGCTGGGCTCTCTAACACCACAAATTAGCTGATTCACTTCACCTTGTTACTGAAACAGACAGTCTATTGATTCAGTACAGGAGAGGTGGAGAGATAGGGTCACCCTTTAGGCATGCCTCTGCTTCATCGTAGTATATCGCAAAATGCTGACACAGAAAATTAGATCAGGCCATTAAAACTCAGCCTATAAATATGAAAGAGATACACTTGTTCAGTAAAGCTTTAACGCAGCTATTCAAGTAAGTGGACTGATATTATGGAACCTCGGTAAATGGAGATCTGTATGTATGATTTACTGGGGTGGTGTGGACATTTTCTAGGATGCTTTTAGCAAAATGAATGCCAGCAGCAAAAATGAATGTTTTATTTCTCAGAGGACCTGCTGGCATCGTCAGTAACTGCTTCCGATTCATGGATACAAGAGTATCTCAGTTTAAGGATACCTCAGCCCGGCGTATTTCTTAAGTCAGGCAGATCACATGAAAGGTCATGCTATGGAAGATCAGGTGACACGTGGGCTAGGATCCTGCAGTTAGCATCAAGGACACATAGGGGACAATTCACAATGGCATTCTTGAGTACACGGAGTGCTCTTTTATATACTCTTACATGTCTTTCTGAAATGGCCCTTCAGGATCTAAAATTGTTATAAAGTGGGAAAATTCAGGGAACATTTCTATGCAGCTAGTAAAAATAGAAAGCCCTTTTCATAGCCAATTTACACAGGCAGGTCAGAGTATGTAACAGAGTACTCATGTAGCACTACTTCCCTTACTCATAAATGCTTTAGTGAACTGACTGGAATATGCTTGTATAAACAGTTCCTCATAAACATACTATACATTGTGTAAATTTGTGTATCTTTAAATTATATATGTAATTAAAGCTACCCCTTCTGTAATATAGATAGTGCCAGGGCGCATACAGCCAGTGCTATCTTAAGGTGGCATTTCCTCATTTGCATGAGGGCATGGTCGAATGCAACTAAGGGAATCATTTTGCCTCTGCACCCTCTCCATATTATGGACAAGAGAGCAGTGGCAAAGAGTCCATTAGTAGGCGCACTCATGTGCGCTACAAAGAGATGGCGCACAGGCATTGCATACCCTGAGAGCACCCTTTAAAGGTGGGGTGGGGGTATTATAACCCTCCCCAAGACATTCCCCTTCTACTCATGGCACTTGTTGGCAGGGGGATCCCCATCTCCTTTTGTGAAGTAGGTTGGGTGTTGCCCCCTGTATGAAATATGGAGCAGCTGCTTCAAGCAGCCAGTCCTCTTTTCTCTAGTGCACTGCCACTGTGGCAGCACTGAGTTTCCTGATGCATTGGGGCAACATATTGTCTGTAATAGGAGGGTGCACAGTCCCTGTTTTTCCCTGAGAAACTACTTAAAAGTGTGCGACGGTGCAAACAAGTACAGAGCACCCTTCACACAGCGCGGCCCCAGATTGCTAGTGCAGAAAGCACATAACGGCCATTTCAGCACTAGCACTGATGAGAGGCTGAGTACAAGTTGTTCTCATCCTTCCTTTTTAGAGGCACTTACTGACAAGGGCCATCTCAGCTCCAGTGTTTCACACTGTGTAGAGGCAGAATTTGCCTATGTCTTTGTTTTTCTCGAAACTGTGCTATCTATAGGGCATCTTTCAATTGGAAAATCTATGGGTTAATGTATGTACTAAAGACAGCACAGAAGGAAACACATAGACGCAATTCCTGCTAGCTGTTTCTGAGCTTTGCGCTCATGAGATGCCCCTAGGTCCCGCCCCCTGGAATTTACCCATGCAAATGTGCGTGGCAAGGGCAATAATGTGCACACTATGGCTCAAAAACGGGTTAATTTCTTAATTCCCCATTTTTTTGAGCACACGTAATAAAGACTGCAAAAACATCTCCGACACTGGACTCAATTGTTATTTGTACTTTGGCATTTGTGCATACCAATAAAAATGCATTTCCATTTCGTTCAAGGGCAACTAAAACATTTGAAGAGTCTTTGGATCTGAATTAAGGAAGGGTGCTAACTTATAATTCTTGAAAGCAAATAGCCCAGACTGATTAATTTGTCATGCAATGCAGTGCGCAAGGGGGAAATCACCGCTCAGAGCAATATTTACTAAGATTGGCCTGCTGCCGCAACCATCTCCAGTGCTGGCACACAAACAGGCTGCTTTGTGACACACAATCTTGCAACATGGTGCTGACATAAGTGTGTGCTGCCTAGCATAGAATTTGTGCAGGACGCTGACCCTTCAAGTACACATTCCTACACCTAGACAAACTCAAAAGGAGTGCCTCTTTTATTGTTTCTGAAGGATGATTTCTGCCCCCTAGGAAGAGATCTCCACAACTGTAGGTGTAGGATTTAGTAGTAAATGTGGGAGGGACAAGGGGCAATTAGGTAACTTGAAGGAAGGGTTTAGGCAGGACATGCTCTTTCAAAACAAACACCCCCATAAGAGTAAGATCATTTCTTTTCACAAAATGCACATTTAAATGTACTAGAATAGTGCTACTGACAAAAAAAGCTCAATCTATTGGAGCCCGGCCTTCAAATTATGCAAGCACCATACATGGCCAACCACTGGTACTGCAACAAGCTCCCAAAGAAATAAATAGATGTAGCGAATAACTATAACTTATAGGGTAACACATAAAATAAATTAAGTTAAATACCATTTTAAATTAAAGATTATTTAAGTTTTTTAAGTTTGTTTTCAAATATTTGCATAAATAAAAAGATAACAATTTATTTTTAATACAGATATTTTCATAAAATATATTTCATAACTCTTTTTAAAAAAAATGTAAAATGTAAATCACATACTACTAAATAACTTGCATTCACAATTGTGACACATTCAACCCAAATGATACTGTAAGATGTGGGGGAGGGAATATTAATATTTAATCTAATTTATTTAAACATATTTTAATTAAAAGAATGAATTAAAACGTGATAATATGTAAAGTTTTAGTGCAGGTGTGCCTTATTACTGTGGCAGTCCAAGGTGAACAGGAGTTAGAGAAGTGTCTTGTGATATTTCTTTAATTAAAAATAAATAATATATTTTTTTTTCAAATTACATTTTTACATTTCCAAATTAATTACTGTGGGAAGATCTCTGCATCGTTTACACTGATCAACACAAACAATCAAAAAGTTACTAATAGAATCCTTTCTGTCATAGATTCAGCCATAGAAGTCTCCACCCCCTCTGTTGAAGAGGTGGAGACTCACAAGTCTACATCTAGCAGTAGACCTACACACACAAATGGTGAGTTCCATCCATGAGGCGATTTACATGTAGGTGTAGGTCTACACATGAGGAGATCTACACTTTGGTAATAGGGACCAGGGTCTATCTAGCGAGGTAAACCTACAAAAAGTAAAAACTAAAACATTAACTAATTACATTCAAAATAAAACAATTAACAAATAGAAAACACTGTATTAATTAATTTATGAATAAGAACAGAACAGAAACTGTTGCACCGTTGGATCTAGAAAGAAAAGGGGATCACTCTTGCCAATTATACCACCAAAAACCTTGCTAAAATGTAAGAGCATTATATTTTAAACAAATGTAAAATGTATTTTTAAATAACTAAACTAAATACATGCATTAAATGCAATAAGACACATATAAATCTTTAGTTAAATCCACTTATTATATTCCCAATACAGATGAAACCTAGAAGTGATGTAAGAATTTTTTCGAAACATGTCTAACTTTTACGTGCATTCTTATACATTCTTGCTAAAAACATGTTTTCTGTATAAATGTTTCAAAAGTATCATCTTTTATTTTATTTAATTGTATTGTAAAGATGTAAAAAACGTAACATTACATAAAAACAAGTCAAATATTTGTAAATACATGTTACTTAAAATTAATCAAATAAAACAATAATTAAAAAAGATAATTGTATACAATAACTTAAACTTCAGTATTATTTACAAAAATAAAAAATGCTAATGTTATCCTCAAAGTTCTGCTCCATGATATTTTTTCAGTAGCGATATTTTGACTGTGATATTTTGGAGTCTATATTTAAGTACCACACCCAGTACAGAAGCATAAACCTTTCCTGGTTTTCAATGATATCTTTGCAAAGCTACTCTTAAAGATCTGTGTTTTCATATTGCAAATTTGGGCTTTTACCATGATCTTTTAAAAGGATGTTCTACCACATTATTGAGTTTTTAATAAAGTTGTGACAAAATATTGTATTTAAAATATTGACTACCACTTTATTGTGAAGTTACTGTTCTTAATGCTACTTCTGCGTCCTTTGAGTGTATATATATAATTGTGATACCTATATGTGGAGCTATGTAGGCTAAGCCTATATATCCTTACCTTGTTAATATTTTGACTGTCAATATTTTTGCTATGACACTTTTTATAGTATGATAATTTAAGCTCAACATTTCTGTATCATATCAACATTTCTGTAACCTTTCATGGCGCAAAGTTCTGTCTTGTACTGTCTGCTAAGTGGCTACTCCAGCTTGCTAAGTATGATTGGGAAAGTATTTGTTTATATCTTGGCAATGTGGTAATAATTGGTTGTAATGCATAAGGGCTGGGTGGGTATTTCAGTAGTGTTTCTGAGGACTTCGAGCTGTGTTACACCTGCCAAGATTTCAGAGGCTATATTCACCAGGCCTGGTTCTAAGGATGGGTTTGATGTAGGAGGTTTGAGGTCAATGTGGTAGTGGCCAGTGATGAGAGAGGCATGGACTCTGACAAGGCGCACTGCTGATTCATAGAAGATCTCTCTAAAGGTCTGAGGTGAGATAGAATACACCAGGGAGCAAGCAGTCCCACTAGCTTTTATGAGCTCTGTGTGATCACTGGTGGTTAACTAACTGACAGAGAGAAATCTAGGGAGGGAGCTGGATTGTGAAGACTTGGGGGCCGATGCCGATTCCGATTCGGGCCGGAAATCTCTCCGACCGAGCCGGACCCGGAGAGATTTCCGACCGAATCGGACCCGCGCAGCCCGACCGAACAAGTACGATGCGCACGTATGCCATCGGACTCGATTCGGTCGGACTCCCATTGAAGTCAATGGGAGCCGGTCGTACAACGCGTACGCGGGCTCCCATTGACTCAATGGGTGCGAGTCGGACAAGGGCGCCCCCTACAGCGTGTACATGGCGAAGCGACTTGCGCCGTTCACGCACAGGTAGGGGGGACCCATGGGTCCCCCCTGTGTGCGACTCGCGCGGCTACGCGTACAGGTGGGTCCGACACGGACCCCCAAAGTACGGCTCCGACTGCTCTTTCGAGCCGGAGTGCGCGGCTCGGTCGGACTGCTCGCGGCGCGCATCGTACTTACCCGGCCGGGGAACGTCTCCATTGCGCGGTGCGAGTCTGGTCCGTGTGAGTCGGTCGGAGCGTGTTGAAGCCGCGTACGAGTCGGTCGGCGATTTCGCGGGCGCTTGCATCGTACTCGCTCGGCCGGACCCGCGTACGAATCGGTCGGGAAACAGGGCTCCGAATCGGATCCGGTAAAGCCGAATCCGATTCGGAGCCCTACCGGCCGAGATCGGAATCGGCCCCTTAGATGGGGATTGGTGGTATGTGAATATCAAGAGCATTGCATGGTGGAAAATGGCCAAGACTAGAGATAGATATATAGTTAGATTCCGATATGTCACAGAGGAATTGTGAATGGAGGGCTCCATGAGATCTGCATTCTGTTCTCTGTATTTTGTAGAGCTCCTAGATGTGCTTTGGTAATGAGAATCACATAGTGATACTTGTTTATTTTATTGTTCGTGGACTTATATAGTTTGCAGTCACATTTAAAGTAAATCATGGCATTCTTCCAAAGTATTTCAAGGTCTCAGCTTTCATCATTTATTTCGAAAATATAGGTCTTGAGAGTTTTCAAAGTGTTAAAGATTGAGGATATCTAGTGGTTGAACTGCTCTATTTATGTCATAGTATTCTTGATATGGAATTGATGAGTATATTTGAAATGCAATGATTCTGCATTTCTTCCAAGTTCTTACAGGAGGTTTGATGTAGCAGGTACATGCTGTTGTCATTCTCATGTAATGCATTGTTGAGGGAAAATGTAATGATTCTCATACCACCTCAGGAGTAATTTTCTGTGACGGTGTTGGATCCTATGGAAGGGGAAATTGAGCCCAGGATATGTCCAGCTGAGGGAGTGGGGGCAGAGTCCATTTGGTGTATGTTCAATGCTTCTAGGTTTGATAGGAGCGTTCTATGTCATTTCATTTCAATGCATTTTTTGGGGGCTTTTCTATCTCCAATCTTCCTCACTTTAGTTTTCAAATCACTGATAACCAAGTCCTACTATGAACAGAAAGTTTCAAAAGTCTTCTATAAATCATTCAAGCAGAATCAGGGCAGTAATAATTGTGTCATCTTCATCTACAAGAGTAGGCAACAGAAGAAAATTGACTTAGGTAACATTATCCTCAATTCTCGTCACTGCCACCATAATATAATCAATGAATATCATAAAAACAGTGGGTCGCAGTCCACAGCCCAGGCGCACATTTCTTTTCAAAGATTAGTTCATTTTTCACCTGGCTCATACCTGTAATAGGCTGTTTTGTTAGTATATAACAAATCTTCCACATCAAGTCTAAGGGTTTATTCACAAATACCGCTTAATAGCCCATTGTTCTCATCTGTTTATTAGGATGAAAGCTGTTTTTGGATAATTAAAAGCTAAATGCAAGATTCTACAGTTTATTTTCAATTACCTAAAAAACATCTTTGTATTAGTGGAAGTATTGGTCTTCTGTAACCTGCCATGATTTGAAGTGTAGACTATAGCAGTACCTGTAAGTCACTCTTTACTTATTTGCAGTACCAAACTACTGTCCATGATTCCAAGAATAAGAGGGGATAAAGCCCATTCATGGGATTCGGACTTGCAAGAATATAGTATTGACTACCCTTCATTCTACAGAACTGTTCATTGGTAGTATAAGCCCCCAATAATGTGTCTGTTTCTGTCTGGCTCGGTGGCATCCTGACTCTGCCTACCAGAATGATCTGCCTGCTTGACTCTGCCTGTGTGCCTGAGTCACCTGGTTCTGCCTGCCACACATCACATGTTCAGCTATCTGACTCTGACTCCACTTGCCTGGCCCTATCTACATACCTGACTCTGCTTGTCTCTCCCTGCTTGACTCTGCTTGTCTCAGCATTGCCTGAAGATACTTGCTTACACTGCTCACCTGACTCAGCCTGCATGCCGACTCTGCTTTCCAGACTCCAGTAAACTTCATTTATTTTAATAGCATTATTGTTATGCTCTGTACTCCAAGAAAGCAAGTGAAAAAGCCACACAGTCACTGGAAACCAACCAGTGAAAATATGCTTGTAAATTACCCTGCGCACTATACCAGTATTTACTGAGTACAAGGGGATCTTAACTATGTGCCACCGTCTCTCTCAGTGTGTGACTGTCTGTCTTGCAATATCTTCCCTGTCTTCATGCCCAAATCTGAGTGCCTGTCTTCAGTTGTGTGTCTGGCTCTGCCTGTCTGACTCAAACTGTCTAAAACAGACTGCCTGGTTCTCTCTCTGACCACCCTACTCTTGCTTTAGATTTTGTATAATACTGTTGTTATATTCCTTATTTCCACAGACAATAGATCTTGCCATCATGAAGGCATCCAAGAACCATAAATGGCATAGAGTACTTACACTTTGCACCTTTGAGATTGTTCAGGAGGCCTCTAAGTTATTCACTGGATCCTTTTCTGCTCCTCTAAACCTATTATTTGTTTTTTTGCTCAAGGGACAGTCCAGAAATATCCAGCTTGCTGTTTATTCATCAGTGCTCCACACATTCTTTGACCTTTGCAAATTAACATGACATTTTTTCAACACATGGACAGCAGTAAAAATTTAGCATTTAAGCTTTGAAGTTTCACAGTATTCATTACAGAACTACTATGATTGCCAAATATTGTACCAATTGAGTTCCTTGCCCTACAAACCACACTGGCTGCTCACTTATTTCATTTTTAACTATGCCTGTTAGCAGGGCTTTAAGCGGGAAAAAAAACCTGGGGGTGCTCTAAAAGGGGCGTGGCAAATCTCTTCAAGGGGTGTGGCCTATCCGAGTAGGGGCGTGGTCTAAATCAAGATAACTAGCATTGTGTGCTTAAGAAAATCATGAAGTCGCTTCCTTTCCATGAGTCAAAACGTCCACTAGACAAAACACCATCTCTCTCTACTAAGAACATTAATCCCTGGAGTTATCATGACATTTTTATTGTTGCCGAAAATTGTTGGAGGCCAGGAAGGAGACAGCAAGTGCTTTTAAAACCATATTATACTTGCAAACACGACGCCCCCACCTGAAGTCAGTGCCACCCGCGGTCCGTGCAGGTAACAGCGGTGGGGCCGGGTAAGGGGGTTTCGAGGGATGATGCTGAAGGAAAATTAATTATTTAATTTTCCCTTGGCATCGTCCCTTGAAATCCCCCCTTACCCGTCCCCTCTGCCCCACTGCTGTTAGCTGCACGGATCGCGGGTGGTCAGCGCCTGGTGCGGTCGCACTGCCCTAGAACCACCCTGCTCAAGGGTCCTTTGACCTCAGTGACAGAGTCACTGTCACTCTATGGTGTGCTGCTTCATAGGCCTGCCTGCAAGACTGGAGGTGAACTTCAGAATAAATTGTGGCGGACAGGCCTTCAAGGTTAACCCACACATGCCACTGCTAGGGTCCACCTGCTGGTGCTAAGACACCAGGGCTTTTAACCCTTTCGTTGCGGCCGTCGGCCAACGGCCGTCGCGAGCACTACCTCCATAGTGATGCGCACGTCCGTTGGCCGACGCGGCCCCGCCCACTCATCAGAACGCCCACACCGTGGCGGAATTGCCGCTGCGGTTAAGGTGTTAAGATCTTGCGGGGCCTTCTAAGGTCTAGCATGGGAATGTGCTCCCTCAGCGGGAGTGGTCTGGTGGACTGGTCATGAAGGCTGAACCTGGTTCCCCAGTTCCTAATTCAGCAGCTCTGACCATAGTGCCACATCCTCTCCCCCACTGAACACCATACTGCCCCACTGAGAGAAACTTGCACTGCACTGACCCGCTATAAACACCTGGATGTGACTCAATTCAAATTACGGACTAGACAAGAGCAATATGCTGCCTAAAAAAAATTAACAACATCCTAGAAAAAGCAAACACTCATAGAGAATGCAAGATTAAGTAAAGCACATGAAATGTAAGCAGGAACAACATGGTTACCTTTTTCTTTTTACACTCATTATTCAGAAATTAGTGAGTGCTTTTGCCTGAAAAGTTAAGGCCATGACTACAGGGCCCAGAAGGGACCCGTTTCAATGCCCATTGCTTATATATCCTTATAAAACGTAAGCAGTATGGTTTAAAAAGACCACATTCGTGAACACACAGCCGCTGTACACATTTTGTTTTCCAATTCACCCATCAAGTAGGTATTTCAGTACCTCCAGGAATAGTGCACTTTCCCACCAAGGGAAAACAATGTTGTTCAAAGAGAGACGAGAAAACAAAAGTAGCGCTTCACTGGCAAACACTGTAAAGTGGCGCTAATGTGTTTAGGTGTGAATAAATCAATCTGGCCACCTTGCAACAACTCTGTCTTGCTTTAGCTAGTTACTTTTCATATTTTTAATGTTTTAGTTCTCTCCACCCCGAGGCTGCACTTAGAAATTGAAAAAAGTCAGAAAAAGAGGACGTTTCCAGCAAAAGTGTTTTTCTTTTTTGGATCCATTTCACAGGGGAGCAAATAAACGAAAGGAGGAAAGAGAAGGTAATACCTGTTTCTAAAAGTCTCGGTTTTCATCATCCCACGCTGGCACCACGACGACGTTGCTCCTGCGCTGGAAAAAGAGAAGGTCCCACGCTGGCACCACCACGACGTTGCTCCTGCGCTGGAAAAAGAGAAGGTGACGAAGGTCCCACGCTGGCACCACCACGACGTTGCTCCTGCGCTGAAAAAAAGAGAAGGGAAATCCTGAGAGAAAATGGCTCTCTTAAAGGGTTTCCCTTCCTCCAACAACGCTCACCTGGCATGACGTCATGCCGTCGTGCCGTGGACGTCATGCCGTGACCTCCACTACTCAGTGAGGAAACTGAGCTCTCACTGCAGTCCAGAAAAAAAATGTAAAAAAGAAAGGACTACCTTTGCCAGCCGCGAAAATAGAGCCCGATAGAGACCCGTTTTGAGGGCCCCAAAAAAAACTGCTGGTGCTCAGACCCGGACAGACCCGGCCCACTTAAAGCCCTGCCTGTTAGTTTCAATTGGTAAGCAAATGTATTTGTAATCACGGCTGAATGAAAACAGCTTTGAGAACTATTGGTACAAATTGTGCTTCCCTTTAATGGCTATTTCCATGTGTGATACATCGTTTGTGTTTTCTGATCCTTGAACATGCAGGGACAACTACTCTGTATAAAAGGTGGGAAGGCTGGTATCCCTAATGAGAACCTTTGGTACCCAGTTGGTCATTGAAGGTTGGCCTGCTGACCCTTCTTGACTCTTCTGGTAGACATGAAATCGTAAGTCAAAATAGGTGGTGCCAGGATGAGACTAGGTAAAGTACAGTGCGATAATAAAGTTGCTGCCAGGATCCAAGACTACTAATCTGTTCCAGAGCTTGCTTTGCAGAGGCTATGTGGATTTGCTTCTTCTACCATAATGCTCTCTCCTATTACACATACTAAACGTTTTTGGGAGCAGCAAGGTGGGGAATGGGAACTCTTCAGGTGCTTCTATGTCAGGAGGGTAGGATCATTGATGGTTGGATACTGGGTGTCAGTATTTTGATGCACTAGTGGATCCCTGATATACACAAAAGACAAGAGCAATACAACAAGTTAACCTAAACCCCTAACAAAAACCTTGCTGCTAGGTGAAGTGGAAAAGTAGTACAGAGCAACAGAAAACAGTATATGCCAACTTTCATTTCTTATACTTGTTGCTTCAGTTGTTGTTTATTCACATCCTCAATGCTCTTTACAGATGTTTTCCCAGCCTTAGAGCGTGATCTTTATTGTGGTCTGTACCTTCACAGACCAATGTTTTTGTCCTGAGATATGGTGCGTCACAGTGTCTCATATACGGAGATCAATGTTTTACGTTGGTACTCCTCATTTGGGTTTTTAGCTCTTGGTACAAGCACAACTGTTGCCAGAGTACATAGTGTGATTATTGCCTGAGTTTGAGTTAAGGGCTTGCTGATTAGAAGAAATTCCACTATTAGTTCTGATACTGTGTGTGCACTATTATTAAGTGGAAAAAACTAATCTTGTGATGTTGTGTCATTTCTTGAAGGATGCAGATTCCGTGGTTGGACATAGCGGCCCAATTATGTGGCAGGAGTTCATCACCATGGCCAGAATGCAGCAGAAGTCCAGTAGGGTGGTGAGACTGGCAGTTGGGCAAGCAGTCCCCTGCCAATCAGAAACATTCCACTGGTACCCAGGAAACAAGCATACTAATGCTATCTTGGCAATGAAAAAATACAAGAACTGCAAAGTGTCATGGCAAAAGGGAGGTCAAGAAGATGACATTGTTGAGGTGCTTTCTAAAGAGCAGATAATTGTCCAGACATCTAAGATGAAAAGTTATTGCTATACTAACAAGTCGTTGCTACCCAACCAAATAAACAGATTTCTCTGAGCCATGAGAAGATGTAGTGGAAGGTCTTGAGGATCAACTAAGGGCAAAATGTCCACACACCTCCAAATAAAGATAGGACCATCAATTTGAAAAGGCTTGTGGCAGAGAGCCTTAACAATCACCTACAGGGCCACCAATATCCATTTTTGAAAGATAAGATGGTTGGAAATATAGAAGTGTCAGCTCCACTCCAACATACGTTGGGAGGCAGAATTATGTATCAATTGTAATTGCAGCAACAGATATTGAGGCTGTCCAAGAAGCAAAGAGTTACAGCAGTCTAACTTGTGCTATGCTGTTGTCATAGGTTTCTGCGAATAAACAGGACTGTGTATCTGGCTAACAAAATAGCCATCAGAATATGGGGACAGAGTCCACATATATTATCAGAGTGTGTTTTCCCAATTCCTAGCTTGCTTACAAAGCCCCATCTTAACCCCTAACCTTACCAGCGTACCAGATAGTATGTTCAACCTGAGGAACATGACCACTCTAATTCCCCAAGGAAATCGTGAAAATGGTTCTACCCTTTCGTTTTTACTCAGGCATGCCCAAGAGAGACACAAGAAAGATACAAATTGGCCTTACAAACATTTATTGAAACAATTGTATTCTTGTGTAAAGAGCAAGAACTGCAATTATTAGTAGGATGGAATAAAGAATTGTAACCAGCATTACAAGAATGGTGAAAAAGATAAACCGTTCAACCATTATAACATTGTTGTGTGATTATATAATTATATTTATACTTATACTCTTATCTACGATAGGGACAGCATAGTGGGAGTACCCGCTGCCAGATCTCTTGGGACAACCTAACCCCCATACCTGTGTATGATGTATCAGGAAGCCAATCTTGTGTAGAGCAGGCTATCGTCCTTTGCAGGATGAAGGTTAGAGTCAGCAGGGCTGCATCTCAGTCACAGTGCAGTATTCACAGATAATCCGCAGAAGCTTTCCTCCACAGAATTTAGCTCAGGAGTAATTTACTTAATAAAAGCACTGTTCCAATCTTACTGTGTCAAAGATGCAACTCTGATGTCATTGTTTGTTTTGAGACTCAGAGCTGTCTCCAATCAGACAACCAAATGCAAGAGCATCACGTTCACTGTCCTAGCCTTGGACAGAGTGTATGGGCTACATGATAAAATGCTTACTAAAAAATGTGCCGCAAGCAGAATCATTTCTAAGTTATTATTATGTAAGTTCAAGGCATGTAAAAAGTCACTGTTACAAAAAGATGTCAAGTTTAAATGTGTAACTAAAATGTAGACTTGTACGCTGGCCCTGTTGAACCTTACAACACTGTGGATGAAAGCCAGTAAGTGCTAGCCTGCTTGGTCAAAAATATAATGCTTTTTTATGAAAGAGGAAAGTTGAGTATTCACTATACTTTCAACAATTTTAACAAGGAACAGAAGGAGTGAGATCCAACTGAAGTTATCCGACACAGGATGGAATACCCTTGGTTGTTTTTCAGGGGCATGGAACTGCACTCCCCTGATGGGATTAGTGCCTAGTTTTATGAGGCAAGGAGTAATGTTGTTGCTGGGCTATTTGCCCTCATCATGGGGCAGATGCACCATCCTGGGACACTTGGCATGTGGAGGGCCAGACTTAATGGTGAAGATGCTAGATTTAATGTTTTCTTCAGTGACTGGCTGGATGGATATCAGAAGTATTAGAGCAAAGGAATCGCAGAGAGATCCGACCACTGGAAAATTGGAATGGGGGAGGGTTGAAGAAACGCAGTAAATGTTTTGAGAATGTTATTCAATCAGGTAGATTTGAATCTGCATTGGGTGAAATGGTGTTCAAGTGTGCAAGAGGACTAGACAGAGTGTCAACAATGCACAAAGGTTCTTTGGTTTGATTAGAGGCTTGAAGAATTGGAGTTGTGATGGAATCTGGCCATAGTTAGTACCCATAAGCTTTTTTACAGGTACATAATTTGTCCGGTAAAAAAGCTTTTTGAGGGGGATCATAACAGAGGTAACAACACTGTTTTAGAGTTGCAGACAAGAACCAAGCTGTTGAGCTGATGAATCAACGGTAGACAGACTGTCAAATAGGGAGAATAGTGTCCCAGATGTTCTTGAGCCAATCTGAAAAGATTGCCTTCTGCTTTCAATACTAGTCAGGAACAATATCCTCAAAAAATGATGGAGGGACTGGAATAAATCCAGAAGCTTGAGTAATATTAAAGTGATATGCCAATGGCAACAATATAAGGGCCTTTGATGTAATCATACTTAAACAGGAAACAGTATGGCTGTGAGTGTAACCTGCGCATGAAGCCCTGCTGCAACTTGGGAAATTAAATTATCATGGAGGCTCATGAGTCCAAAAGATAAATATTTCTGGGTGCAAAGGTTTATCAGCTCAAGACATTGAAGTGGCCTAAGACGAAGAAGTTCTTAAAGAACATGCAAAATAATGCTGCAAAAAGGTGTTATAATTTCAGCAGAAGTGTACATAAAGAAAACAATAGGTCAGGGACAGTGATTCACCAGCAGCCATTTT
The DNA here is from genome assembly GCA_963921515.1 of Calotriton arnoldi. NCBI lineage: Eukaryota > Metazoa > Chordata > Amphibia > Caudata > Salamandridae > Calotriton > Calotriton arnoldi. Next base: position 3,275,290 of record CAWUFW010000624.1, read on the forward strand.
GAGGGAACGACTGCAGAAAGATCTATATTCACATGAAGATGCTCCAGTATAGGGTTGGTAGAAGGTGGAGTATAATGATCTGCTCTGTTAATTACCACAATGCCATCGCCAGAGCACAGGCAGTGATTGAGGCAAGTTTTTTTTTATTGAATGGTACAGCCATGACAATATCAGGCCCTGAGCTGCTCCTAACCTATGTTTCACAAATTGTGGTTGTGATTCACCCGTATTGTCAGCTTGTATTCCATAGTGTCATTTATAGGGTAATAGCGCAATTAAATACTTTTAATAGTTGTATATCTACTTGTAGCCAGAAAATAGCTTATCACCGCCTAAGTCTGAGTACAGCTGAATCCAAGTAGAATTAGGAACTTCCATCAGTTGTCCACAAATGGAACTCTTCTGTTTTGGACTGGACAAACAGATTTCTTGAGAAATGGTACCTCACAATTGAATAACTTCAGGAAACTATCTGACCTGTAACATTCATTCTTCCCCATCGTTTCTTATGAGCACCTCTCACTTTGCTTACTCTGAGACGAGTCATGTTTTTTATACAGACTGTTGAAGTAGTTGTGATTTTTGAGTATTGCAATTAACGTATTTTCATTTCCCCACTTTTGTAAATCTGTCTTCAGCTACATATATTTCAACATGGTATTTTAAGGTGTTGCTTATATCTTGTAGTCCCTATTTTTCACAGGCGTAAGCCTTCAGTGCTGGACTGCAACAATAACAGTGCAAATGTTTTTAATTGTGCTCATGTAATAGGGCAAAAGTGAGAAACTGTAGCCCTGATGAAGGCCAGCAAACTTACTTTAAGTTGCTTAATTTGCCAGGCCAGCTGCCTGATAATGTCATTCTTCTGGATGTCCTTTGGATGCACCAATGTGTAAATAGCTTAGAGCAGGAGAAATGTTGTCACTATATTACAGATAATTTTCCGCTCCTAGATCATTATGACAATATCTAATGTGAGCCCAAAGTCGATTTTACAGACACCGAGCATACTTGAAACGGATCCAATTACCACTTTGACCCACTCGGATGAATGGGGCAAATTAACGAACCTTAAAAGACAACACGCATGCACCATGATGCATGCAACCATACTCACTGAATATTTGTGAGGTAACTTGGCACCCCAGGGACTCATTGTGACAAATGCACCCAGATTATTCCTAGAAAATAAAGTTTTTAAAAAGAACTGGTCGTGGGTCTCGTGGAAGTGTACCAGAGATTGGCTGGTTCTTGTCATTAAAACGGCAAAGGAAACAGCAGAACTCATCTTTATTAAAATCCAAAAATTGGAGTCTCAAATCAAATGCTCTATCCAACTAAGTACCTACAAGATGAAATTAGAAGAAGTAAACAAGACACAGGGGCATATTCTCAAGGACTTATCGCCGATTTATCGGCACTTTAGCACCGCAAAAGTGGCAATAGATTTATCGCCCTATTCTCAAGCTGGTGCAAACTGCCGATATCGCCAGTTCCCCAGCGATATCTTCCGCAAAAAACATCACCACGGATGAGAGCGACAACTAAGGCTAATGATATGCAGAGTAGGCGTTCCCGTGCAAAAGCACACGAAAACACCACTTCGCGATATTCTCAACGACCAGCCCGATCCACGATGCGACCCAAAAACAGGTGATAAGGCGCGTTAGCAGCAGGGATTTAACACCTGCCTCTTACTGGTGTAAAGCAGGACGACAACTTGCAGCATGAAAGGGAGCCCAGGCCAGAGCCACATCTGAAGACCAACACATGTCATGGAGCTACTGACCATGCAGCTCGGAGACCCAAGAGGGCCACAACAGCCACCGCCACCACCCCAGGCCCCCCCCCCTGGACTACCACTGAGGCAGCGCAGAACAAGACAGCTGACCTTCCCAAAACATCATGGCCCCTCAGCCACACACATGCAGAATGTGGGGAGAGGTGGGAACCAAGAATGTGTGAAGTAGGCAAGTCACCCATGAAAAAGAATGTACACAATGCCAAGTGTGGCGGTGATGTGCTGGACAGACTTCAGTATGCAGAGCACAGACATGTCCATGTGGACATATACTGCTGGTGTTTGTAGTGTAGTGGACAGTGGACGCAAACAGGTTACCTCAGGCAGTGTGGAAGACCTTGGACACGTAGCTATGTTGCCCCCCCCTGTAAGCGTAAGCAGAGTGGGCTGGGCCGGCGTACGCCAGGCCAGCGTAAGGGTGTGAAGGATTTGCCCGGGGCTCTGGGCGTGGTTCAGTTCTGGCCTGGACAAGGAAGTAACTAATGAGTGTGTTACTGTTGTAGTGTCGGCGCCACCCAGCCCGCAATCGACAATGTTACAATGTAGCATGCACCCGGAGGGCGGGCTCGCACGAACGGAGAAATGAAGGAGCGCAAGACTGCTGGGGGTCTTGGCTCATACATGCCAAGTGTTGTGTGTATCTGTATTGCCGCAGCATGAGCCAAATGCCTAGCCTTAAGCAGCGCGAGTTCAGCCAGGCATGAAGTCTACATCTGTGTCCGCCCTATCCTTCCCACAGCCCTACACTCACGTGGCCGCCCACCTTCAACGGCCAACATCACAGTGTCGTTGTCAGGCTTGTGGACATGCGCAGACAGGCATGACAATGGTGTGCCATAGGAGTGCAAGTGATGCAACCATGCAGCGCACACAAGTAAATAGGCTCGGGGGGAGGGAGGAGCAGCTGTGAGGCAACGTAACACACAGTGATGCCGCTCATTTGCCACATGCAAGACATGTCAAACATGAATCCCAAAGTCGCACACATCCCACCCCACCCCAACAAGCCATATCACATTTCCTGAATGCAAGCAGATGACAAACTAACATTAGGGTTGAAAGCTCCTTTGAACTATCAGGCGGAAGCACATCTGCACCTCCGACCTCGGAATTGCATGTGCCCGGCTCCCCCTGACAGATACTAGAGCAGCTGAAGTCGACTCCCACACTATGCACAGCCCGACGAAAGACCAACGTATACACACCCCACACACAGAAGTCCTTGCTCGAAGTTATCTTGCATGGAATGGCCTTCACACTTACTCCCACACCATCCCAGGCGTACAACCGTTGCACACTAAAACAACTCATTGATCTGAGCTGTGGCATTTCATCCACAGAACTGGCGCAGGTCAGAACAGTGCCGCTTCAACCAGAGCCACTAACGCAATGGCAGAACATCCCGGACACATGCACAACCCCTGTCAGCTGGAACTGTAGCGTGCACGTATGCTGCGTTTACTGGGGGCACTGCCATTGGCAGTGCTGTGGATCAGTTACCGGCTAAGCTTCCGCCTTGCCAACATCACCTGCATTCAGCCTGTGTTGCATTGTCGATCGTGCATATTTGAGTGGTCCATGGATGTCTGCCTATCCAACAGGACGGTAGCTGAACTGGATTTTGACATGTGTGTGCGCCCCCTGTTGGCCCACGACCAGGAGTGTCACCGTGATACCTGTTTATGGGATGCCTTGATACTTGGCATACATGCTGGCAGCTGGACCTGGGAGATTGCACAACTCCTCATGTGCAGTGACCACATTGAACCGCTCCCCTATTGGGCTGTAGTGCTAATTGGTGAAAGGGGGTGGACGCAGCACATCTGTCCGGACCTGCTAATGGATGGCCTCGCCGTCCTGTTTGATGAAGTCGACAACGAGCTCATTTTGGAAATGATAGCCTACGAAGCTGTAATCGCTTTTATGGACGAGTAACTACGTACCTGCAGCCACAACAGATTGGAACCCATTGCACAAGTCCCAACACCTTGTTGCATCTTGGAGATCTGGTCACATATCCCACGACAACAGTGGACATGGCTGTATTCGCCTGGACTCCGAATACATGAGCGGACAACAATGCCAAACAACACACACCTGTGAAAGGTGAGGCACTCCCCCGGAGTGGTCAGCGGCGCTTGGCAACGTTCCTCATTCTGACATACTGCTGCATTGGTCTGCATGTTGTGGCACTGATCTTGCCTGTACTGACACGCATATGCTCATAAAGTCTACGCCTTCACTTGTATTCAACTGTGTTGAGTGTTGGTTTTAAATGACAATGTGTGTCTCACTGCCTATCTGGGTCACGGCCATACATGCGCACTGATAGCATTACCCAGGGAGTACCTTTTTGTGGAATCACTGTCCCTACATTCATCCATACTTTCATACTTGAATGAGCATAGCCATGACACATCTGTGTGAATTAGAATGTCTTCTTCACATTCAGTGGAGTGTTGAAGCTGGACCAGTACAAGGCCATGCAAACCCCACTTTGCAATGTTGCCCCATGGAGGGCCAGCCGGAGTCCTTTAGGGATTGACAAGTTCATCGGGAGTGGAAGACTTCAGTCCGCAGTGTGCTTGCTGTGTCATTGGTAACCAAAACAAATATGGCGGTACATGTCGAGGTCCAAGGTGAGTGTCGCTGAGTGTATCGGGGGACAGTGGAAGGTGTTATTCCAGGGTATGATGCAGAGGGCAGAACCAAGCTGAAACAGGCCATATGGCGGAGATGAATGCTACCACTTCATTCTTACCACAAAGCCAGATTCATCATCATCTTCGTCCTCTGATATGTCAGGTGCCTCACATGCGGGTGGTGATGTTTTGTCTGCATCACTGTGTGGCACTGACACATCAGGGGCCGGAGGTGGAATGTCTGCCGCACTGTGTGGCACTGACACTTCAGGGGGCGGAGATGTGGATGGAATAGTAGCAGCAGCATTCATCCGCATCAGGCCTTGTGGTGGCAATGCCATTACGACGATCTGCAGGGCATGGAGGATCACAGCTACATCTGACTGGTGTGCAGCCGTGGCAAACATTCTTTCCGCCTGCATCCGCTCCAAGCTCTCCATCATTCTCCTTATGTGTCCCAACTCCCGGCTGACATCGCTGGAGCCACTCTGACTAGACAGTTGTTCTTGGCTCAGAGTCATGACTCCAGCGATGTCAGCCATGGATTGTTGGAGAGCATGGAGCGGACAGTGGGTGTCCGTTAGGGACTGTAAGTCGTCCCTGATGGGACTTAGACACCCACGTATGGCATCTAGTTTGGCTGACATGAGTTCGGACCCCACCCTCCAGCTGGTCAGCCATCTTCTCCTGGCACCCAAACACACGGCGTTGGTATGCCATGTGTTGGTCGTGGGGGTCCTGGGAGACAGCCGTGGTGGTGGGTGCTTCCTGCTGTGTGGTCTGTGCAGGGGGTGGTGTCTCATCGATGCAGCTGGGCTGCCCTGCTGCTGGAGGTGGGGTGCCGGAGCTGTCCATGAGCTGTTGGAGGGCCTCGGTGTAGATGTTGGTGTGGTCCTCTTCATCATCAGTGCTGTGTTGTTGGGTCTGCTCTGCAGGAGGTGTTGATTCTCCCTCTGCAATGTGAGGGGAGATGCAGATTGACATTGTGTTCACATGTATGTTCACGCATTGTACAAGTTTACATACAGACTGCATGACAATGTACATTGTGACTATTTGTGAGGAGATGCCAATTTGATGCGGGAAAGTTGACATTTCTGCACCATCAGGGATGTGAGGGTGTACTTGTACATTATCATCTCACAGTTTCCTACTGTGCCAAATGCGAATGGCCATTTTCTACACACAAGCGGCAGCAGTTGTGTCCTCTGTTCTGTTGTGTGAATGTTGCAGTTTGTACCACATTGTTGTCAATGTTGAGGTGCTCTGATTCTTATGTGTGTGTGCTGCATTGTGGGTGAGTTGCCCCTTCAGCTCTGATTTGGCTGGCCCTTATCCCTTTCAGGCAGGGTGCCTTTCACTTCTGTGCTTATACAGTGCTGAGATGCTGCGGACTTGGGTAAATTGGTCTCTTGTTCGGAGTTGTGACTCTTGGGCATGGTTTGTCCGCAGACGTGCTATACTTAATTGTGCATGTGTGCCACTGTGCCCATCTCCCCCCGTCCACCTAGTCCCTGGTCGTTACTCACCCTGTTGCTGTTGGGTCAGGTCATGTTGTGCAGTGTCCGGTCCCCCAAATCCTGCCACCGTCTCCCCAATGATGGTCCCAGGCTGGTCCTCCGTGGGGCTTGTGGGGTTCTGGTTGTCCTCTGTACTTGCTCCGGCTACCTCCATGGTGCTTCGCGGTTGTCTGTGTCTTGGTTGTGTTTTTGTTTGCCGCTTTTATAGTGGTTTTTCCCACCTGACTTGTGTGACTTGCAGGCCTGGAGCTGCTTATCGCAGCATTTTTTATCGCAGTTGGGCACATCGCAACTTTCTTCACGTTCGGGTTTAGTTTCTTATCGCCGTCCAGGTAATTTTATCGTGGGAGACTATCGCATGTTGCCGCCGTGTTGGGAATACACGTTGACACGGAGTTATTTTCCCGCGATAGACGGCGATGTGTAAAATTGCGTTAACATATTTTGGCGGAGATTATCGCACGTTCTTGAGAATATCCCCCACTGAGCGAAACAAAAGAAGGCCTCTTAAAATATAAAATAAACAAATTGAGAAAAGACATTGAGAGATTCAGCCATGAGAAGGTGTATCCATACCTGGCGGACGATTACCATATACAGACCACTAAGAAAAATTTGAAGAAGGGCACTAGAGGATGGCGACAGGACACTGATGAATGGACCTCCAACTCAGACGAATGGAGCAAGAGTGAGGACTCGGACTCCAGTGTGTCGTCCGTTCCTTTACCACCTAGACAACGACAAGGATGGAACAGAAGCTATGCCTCAGGTAGCTACCAGGCCCAGTTTGTACTCCCACCTCAACCATGGTGGCCGCCACAGCCATGGGGTTACCCACCACAACCTTTTCAACCGCCTTTTTTGGGAAAACAACCATTCAAACTGTCTTTTTTTGGGCAGGGCCGAGGCGGTCGCACAAGGAGAAGAAGAAACAACTGTACTTTTCAAGAAGGACAACAGGACCCCCAGAGACAACACATTCGCTGGGATCCAGCAATAGAACAACGGGTCATGAGGAGCATGGCCAAGGACCCAGCGGCATCAACGAGCAATGTTCCGACTTGATTGTGAACCTGAGCAGCAGACGACTTACTGATTTGGAAACACAAGTGTTGAACAAAGGACTTGGCTTTGTACCCACCCATTTTGGAGATGACTTCACGACCTATACAGAACTGTCTCAGTTCTTTTGGAAGATCAGACTGAACTTCTTCTTCAATCAGGCTGAGAATGACGTATTGGACAGAGATAAGAACACAGGGTTACGGAACAGATCCACCTTTAAGCCGCCCTTACACCTGGTCCCCACCGAAGTGGCAACATTTGAGAAAGCAGTCACTAAGGACTTTGAAAACAAAAAAAACAGAACCAAAATCCCATTCATCAATATCTCGAAGGAAGAAACCAAATGCCTACAGAATCTAGGAAGGGATGAGGGAATTATTGTCAAACCAGCTGACAAAGGTGGAGCGATGGTCATAATGGATCGCACACAATACCATGACGAATGCATCCGTCAACTCTCAGATGTCAAACACTACACCAAACTCCGAACTGACCCGACACCCAGGCTACAGAAAACCAGTAAACAACTAGCTGAGAAGGACAGAGAGGAAGGGTGGATAACTAAAAGGGAATGTGATTTTCTACAAATGAGCAAACTACGGACACCATATTTTTATGTTCTTTCCAGGATCCACAAACCTGCTAGACCTCCACCAGGGAGGCCCATAGTGTCAGGCATTGGCTCTGTACTAGATCCCCTCTCACAATTCGTGGACTGGTTCTTACCTCCCTTTGTAGCCAAGATGCCATCATATCTACAAGACACTAAACAGGTATTGAATGTCATCACTGAGATTCCTTTCGACCCAAATATCCACTATCTAGCTTTCTTTGATGTGGAGTCTTTATATACGAATATCCCTCAGGAGGACACCTTATTGACCATCAAAACACTCCTGGATGAAAGGTCAGAAGGAGACATGACACCAACCTCCTTCATATTGGATTTAGCCACCCTGGCAAGGAAGGAGAATTTCTTTCAATACGAAGAATCCCTCTTTTGGCAGACATCTGGGACTTCCATGGGGAGCACATTTGCGCCATGATGGCGAATCTGTACATGCATCAATTCGAAACCACCCATATCTACCCTCCTGATAATCCATATAAACAGAATATATCCACATGGAAGAGGTACAGTGACGATAATCTGGTCATCTGGGAAGGTGACCAAGAATCCCTCCTGAGTTTCTCAGACTGGCACTACGTGAGGAATAGGAACCTAAAGTTTACCTGTGAGTACAGCAAAACGACGTTACCCTTCCTAGACCTGCTACTATACCCGAAAGATCGAGCCTTATGTTCCGAATAGTACAGGAAACCCATGTCAAGGAACTTGTTATTGTGCTACGACAGCTATCACCATCTTGCCCTGAGAAACAACTTACCTGTAGAACAATTCCTTAGGTTAAGAAGAAATTGTACTGAATTGTAGAAATTCAAGGTTTTTGCAACAAAACTCAGCAACAGCCTGCTACAAAGATCGTATCCCCCATTCTGATTAGGAGAGTGGCAAAAAGAGCTTGAAACAACAACAGAGCAGCCATGCTCGAAACATACATTAAACCACCATCAGATAGACTAGTTTGTGTGACCACTTACAGTCACCTGTCAGACACGATCAAGAAGGTGATCGAGAAAAATTGGCAGATCCTGAATGTAGGGAATAGGACACTGCCCAAACCCCTCTTTGCATTCAAAAGAAGCAAAAACATTAGAGACATAGTGGTACAAACGAGACCACGGACACCGACTAAGAATCCCACATTAAAACTCCAGTGGTCCCTACCCTCAGTAACAGGACACTTTCCTTGTGGATCATGTGCAATTTGTCCATACACAAGACCTACACAGGAGATAGATGTAGGGTTGCAAACTCCCTGGACACTGAACAGACACACAAACTGCAACACGGAGGGAGTCATCTTTCTCTTGAAGTGTCCTTGCAACCTAATGTATGTAGGCATGACAACACGAAAAATAAAAACAAGGATTACTGAGCACCGCAGCTTATCAGATGTAAGAAGACAAACACAAAGCTGACGAGACACTTTCTGGACAAGGGTCACACAGCCAATGACATCTTCTGGCTTGTATTAGACAAACCCAACCACAACAGGAATAAGGGCAAACTAGAAAGAGTACTCTTTCACAGAGAACAGCGATGGGTGTTTAGATTGATATGTGACAGCAGTGGTCTTAACAACGAAATTCCCTGGACAAGTCTATCCAGCTAAACAGACATTCTCTGACTCTAGTTAACAGGCAGGATGACAGGATGGGCGCTTGAGGTGTGCAGTAGCCACAGACGGGAGCCAGGCATGCATGCATCCTCTTCCACCTTGGCAGCACATTTGATCTCTTGGGGCAACGTGGGTCTCCACCCTGACTCCACCTTGCAGCTCACACCAGGACAATGCACCCTCTTCATCTAACCTCTCTGACCGGAATTTACCAGTGGGTGCATTCAGCGTACTGTCTGTCTGACCCCCAGCCGCTCTGTGAGCCTCTTTGAGCCTCTGAGCTCCTGAGCTGATCTCATTTTAGAAGCGGCCCTAGGTTCTGGAGTCCATGCCTCCCGCCCTACATCATGTCTCATATCTATGCCTTGTTGCATTGGATTGCACCCTCTAGACACGGGGACACCATCCTGAGCATAGATGCACCTGAATGGCTGCCCCCACGGGTGGACAGCAACACCTGTTGTGGACCTGTAGTTTTTTAAACTTACCAACAGGCGCGATGTACATCTCCCTCTCGCCCCTGGGTGTTGGATCACACATTGCCACAACCACTAGGCAACTAGGTCATGAGGCCCAAAGACGATGCCTTGCAGGCCCCATCATCCATGGTAGGACCACAGGTCCCATAATTCCTGCAGCGACGCTGCCGGCACGTACGTCCTCGGACGTGCTGGCCACCACAACATATTAATAACGATGCAGGCTGTGGCGCCTCCACTCTCGCCTGACGTCTCTGAGGGTTGTTTGCACCAGGAATACGAGGTAAGCCACGATTCTCTACACCCAGTATATCACTAGGAGCTTTGGCCCCCGTAGATCAGCCGTGGACTAACAACGCCCCGTCTAAGGCTCCGCGCTTATCAGGCGATGAGTTTTGATAACGGTACACGTTACCCTGATTGCTTGACCTTCCTTTTTCCCGCCACACATGCCCGGTGCAATAGCTTGACGTGCACACAGTGGACCACTGTTTTGGCTCCACGCGTTCCCCAGGTTGTCCTCCCCACGCCACATTGGTGCTCTAGGACGAGGAGCAGTATCCACCCATGTTAACCTCTACCTCTTGGCCTCCACTTCACCCGCCATACATGCATGGTGAGACGACAAGGTGTCTTATAGTCAGGCCAGCTGCACTTTACGACTAAAAGCACACTGCAGTCACATGCAGCAGGGCCCGTTCTGTACTTTGCTTCACCTGCTGTGTTCCTCGGGACAGATTTGGCACCGAGTACTTTGCACATTGATAGCTCCCATTAGGGACTGGGACAGGCATGCATCATGAACTGGGTCTGACTGGGAGATGGTGCATGAGAAAGCGCTACCGTCAGGTGTTCTTGGGAGTGACAAGAACTGCTAGGAATGCACGTAGCCCAAGAGGTGGGGACTGAATGCACACTAGCTATAGAAAGAGAAATGCATGACACAGAAGCCACAGCACATTACAAAGTCTCAAGAGACTCAATACTGATTCATGTCCCCTACAAGGGAGGAAACAGCAATGCTCATTTTTCAGTACAACATGTATGTACTAAGTCTGCATATTACTAGACACTATGCTCTATGCTCCTTTCAGCTGGGCACCATGAGATGGTACAAGACCACGGAGAGTGAGCTTGAAATATCGCACCATAGGTAAGCATGATTATACACAGTATAATAGAGTACACGATGTGTAATGTTTCACAACAATTGAACAGGGTTACACTGTAGTAACACTATCATTTTTTCACAGTAAACGAATCCCTCTGAAGGGAAGAGGGTTGTTGAACAACTGACCACCCAGTTTCAGTGGTGGCCAGCATATTTTCTTTCTTTTTATATCACATTTGCAGAGTGACTATTTAGTTTAGGTCCTGACGAATGCCTCCGGATCCCTTTAGGGGACCAACAAATGGCAGAAACATGTTGACCTTGAACTAGGGTTATATCTGTTGAATCCCTAGCCCTCTTGGTTTTTAGTCATGTCCTGTGACCACCAAATAAAAATTCAGTGGATCCAGAGAGACATTTTTAAATCACTCACTCACTTTCTCTGCACTGTGCCCCTCATTCATCTGTATTCTCTTGCGCTCATCTTTTGAGAAAACACCTCAGCTCCTCCCCTCGTGGAGTTGTAGCACACACCACAGTGTGAGGAGGGAACCCATATGATGAAGCAGGTCACCTAACGGTGAGTGAGGGTTCTTGTCCTGAAGGGAATTTCTCCCTCTTTTTCCCTATACACTACATAGACTCTATTCTTCTCCCTTGATTTATTGTTCTTCTTCTCTTGTTTACGTACAGCCAGACAGACTTTTGTGTGTTTATGAGCCCACGGTCTTTACCTTGTCTCTCAGCACAACAAGGAAATGGTCACTCACAAGTCTTCAATAATGATATCCTGAAAACCTGACTGCAATTTTCTGTTTGGTGTGTTGACAATCAGACCTAGCGCCATTGTGCTGAAGTCCACCAGAGTGCAATCCCTTTAGAGATATTTAAATGTAGATCCTGAGGCATGCAAGCGGCTGAAAATCTCAATAAGCGGGTTGAGTCTCAGACAAACAACCAATCATAACACAAATATTTAAGGCACAAGAGTAACAGATGAAAGAGGCACACAACCTTATATGGTTGAGTGTTGGTTTCTTTGAATGCCTACTGCAGCACAGCCAAGTTGCAACCATTGACTCATTTTTAGGTCTGGCCTTTGATTAGGAGTGGGCGATAAATTCCGCTCCGCAGGCAAAGTTCACAGAAGTTTTCCCACTACGTGTCACGCTTGCAATGCAGAGTTCTGGCAAAACCCCACCAACTGCCATGTTGCAGAGTTTTTTTCAGGCGGGGCTCGAACTGCCATCTTCTAGCACCATTTCCTGGCACTAGAACAGCACCCCACAAGATATTCTCAACCATTGAATGTGAGAATTCTGCCGCTCCAGTAGAAAATCTACTCGAGCAGCATCAAAGAAGCAACGCCCTCTGGAACGCCACTTAGTGCAGTTTGCACCGATTTTTCAGCACAGAACAAGCTCCTGGCTCTAAAAATCAGCATGACGTGCCAATTCCACCCACTTGTGGAACTCCACGGAATCTTGCAGAGTTTTTCTGTAACTTCATGGAATTCCACAGAGTGAAAATCCACGAGTTCCGCCCATCCCTACCTTTGACACATTGGCTCCCCTCACTTGAGTGTTTGTACAAAGCCTGTACAGATTGTTAACATCCACCTAAAAGTAGTTCCTTTCTCTAAAGCTGGTTCAAAGTGTGCTTCTTAATCTTATTTATGTTTTGCATTAACTTTAAATACTGGCAATTTATTTTGCCTGCACTCCTTTTTTAAGGTTATATTATAAAGTGTTTAAATGACATTGTAAAAAGGACTTGTAACACTGAAGCTGCCGATGATTTGAGTGGTTGGCTACTTGGGGATTTATTCTTGTGTCCTGCTAAGATGATATCCATAGTAATAATAATAACATTAATAATACCTCTTGGGTTAAGGAGCAGTAGCTTCAGAAAATTAGCTTCTTTTAACCTTTGCCTGTCCATCTCCTTGTTCCATCCTTGTGACATGTAGTAGTGGGGCTCTGCCTGCTGTTGTGTGGTCTTCAACTGAGTTTGCAATAGATTAAGGAAAGAGTATGAATGTGTTTCATTTGTTAAATTTCAGCACTGTTACAAACAAGAGCTGCCCCGAATGATATGGATCAGAGCGGAGACATTTGTTCTTCTCTATATTCATCTGAGCTTGAATGGTGAAGATGAGAATGGATTTTCTTCAACCCAGTTCTTTGTAAATTCTTTCGTATTTGATATTCCACATTGTATTGAGTGTCAATCGAGCTGGTGGGCAGTCTTGTGGATTTAAAACTGGGTGTTTCTGGCATGAATTACAACGGATGTTATATCACTCAGATTTTCAAGTTACATTTTTGATTTTATGCCTGAACCTAGTTGACGTCATAAGGTTAGTTCTGGCATGTTCCATCTCCCCAAGAGCTCCAAAAAAGCTGTTTTAAGAAGACTAGTATTGTATCTTTCTATTATAAGTGCATGTCAATGTCATTTCAATGTTTTTACTTCATTGAAACCCATACAGAAATGGCTGCCTACACGTATTTATGCGTAAGCATGGGCAAACATCTTTGATCACGTTATACAACGAACAAAATACATTTAAAAACAGCCACGCATGCATACAGATGCGCTCACATAGGTGTTCATCTTTGAATGATTGTACATTTCTCACAAAATCTATTTTCAAGATGACCAGCCATGTGTGTACATGGACAGACATATTTTTGTAGTGGTCTTTGTAATAAAGTTTTACAAAAAACTTTGCAAAACAAACCAGGCATTGGCGAAGCCTACGTTTTGGCAGCCAACGCCGATCTATTGCTTTGCCATTGTTTATTGTCTTTCTCGAAGGAAGAGTCTAAAACATCATTAATATCTGTTGTCGAGATTACATAGTACAAGGGGAAACCCGTCATCACTGTTAACAATCAATTTGTTCGACCCATTGATAAGCCTTCAAAATGAAAAAGACACCAAATCTCGTGACGAAAAAATATCAAACTGCCAATCACACTACGATGCCAAAAACAAATCAATGAAAACAGTTAACAATGTTTTTTATAGAAATTCTTAACTATGGGGAAACATCAGGAGGAGCATTGAGGAAAGAGCAATGTAGTAATGTGCTTTCTTTTTTTGATGAAAGTGTCATTTTTAAATTACATTATGAGCAACATAGAATTTAAGAAATGAAATATCCGTGTTCCTGAAACAAGCTTCAGCTTTCCCCTCCAATAAATCCACAAATTTAATTTATTAAATTGTAGCCTTTGAACAGTGATAGAAAATGCATGCAATTGAAAAAGTGTCTGTCAATAGAGTCTTATTGTCAAAAGCGAAAATATATCATTCACTGAAATTTTTCCAACTTGAAGACAAGATGTGATTGAATAACAGGGCTGCATGTGCTGAGCAATCAGATTTTTTTTATTTATGCGAGTAACTACACTTTCTATATTGCTGCTATAATTTAACAGTACACTGTGCTCACTGCATCCAGCTGTATGTTAAAAATGATACAAAGGATTTGTTAGCCATGCCACACAAGCGTCATTGTTATAATCCTACAAACCCATGCAACTAAACAGTATATTTAAGCTAACCATGTCACCATGAAAGCCCTGAATCATGTTCTGTGTTAAACGTGGTATGTTCCACTGTTTGCAACTGTTTCACAAGCATTCAGTTTCATCTTGTTAGACAATAAAATGTCACCCCTGAACGATAAATGAGCTACCACCTGACCCATACCTTAAATAGTGACATTTGACAGGTTTTATAACAGTGGCTCTGGGATGTTTTGCTTTTGCTTTTCAGAACTCTCAGGCTGGTTTTACCTCTCGATTCTGGGGTGTGCAGGTTGGAACCATTCCCATTTGCAAATGGGTTACCGCCTTCTTTGAAGAGTCAGTAACTTTTCAATGGTTTGCAACTGAAAAATATGGCTGCAAACCATTAATGCATTGCATACCGAATCACAAGTTGGAAGCCGCAAATCCATATCCATTTCTAAACCCATTTTCTGATTCCTTAACTCTATACTGAATCACAAAATGGGTTTAGTATATACCACATAGCCATTTTGTGGTCTCAAAACCTGTGATTTTGTGAACTGCAGTGTTTTCAGCAACCAAATGGCTAATTATATATGATCATTGGTGGTTTACCCTTAGCAAGCTTTACAGCGATCCGGTTGAACTGCTTAGAGTTGTGACAGTATCGTTGCTGCTGTGACAACCAATCTGAGACTGTGGCCTACCCATTTTTTGTTGTTCTGCCCTCGTTTATATACAATCAGTATGAAGTGATAAACAAATGGTTCCTTTATTTGGTTTAAAAAAAACGTTAAAAGACAAACATACAACGTACAATCGATAAAACATTTCAAGTACCCAATGAGCAGACATGACCTTTAACTATTCCTACATCTCGTTTAAAACTTCAAAAAACAAATGTTAAAAGGGTGCTTCCTTGGCTCCAATAGTATACTCTCTCTCTTCTAAGTGAAAACTGTAGGACTATATATTAGATACCGAGTGTAACCAATGACATGCAACATTGGCAGCACTGAAGTGCTTTGTGTGTCAGCTTCCTCTGCGCCACTAGTCGCAATTTATTATACTTAGGGGCAGATTTACAAGGCCCTTGCGCCACTTTTGCGTCACTTTTAACATGTTAAAAGTGACGCAAAAGTGGCGCAAGGGCCTTGTAAATCTGCCCCTTAATACCAGACCTAAGGAGTGTCATATTAGAGGAGTGCGTCCTAACCGATACTAAACTACTTTTTCCTTTAATCTTCGTACAACTTGAGCGCTGGTGAAGTGCATGTTATCTTGGACCTCAAAAAGTCGGGGATCTCAATTTCCTATGCTTTGCTGACAATTAGAATGTGACCAACGAATATACTTTATTTAAATGCAGCATGTACGAAGATAAAGTGCTGTGTGCATTAGGCTACTAACTGCTTAAACAGACTGAAATGTTTGGTTTCCTAAATGTACTGAAGACGCTAACCTCTGATTTCTCCGTCTGGTTACTAAGCTTTAGTGCGGGTTATGTATTTAACCTTTTGCTTTTTAGGTCGAGCCTAGAGTAGCGCGCAAGCGCTGCTTCTGGCGAAGACTTTATGTAGTGGGGTTTTCAAAGCTGACCACACGCTCGTGCACAATGGCCTTTTCTGTGCGGTTACCCGCACACAAAAGGCCATGGTGCACGAGCGTGTGGTCACGCCTGCTGCTCGCAAGCGCACAAGCGCGCGCGACGTGCACAGCTGCCATCTGGCTTTCTACAGCGCGTGAATACCCTCCCCTACCCCCTCCTCCCACTCCCTCCTCGTCAGCTTCATTTTCCTTTCACTTTCGCGCCGCGCGGCCGTGTCACTTTCACGGGCGCGCGGCTATCAGCTTCATTTTTTAAATTTTTTTTAATTAACTTTCAGCGCGAGGCGCGCGCACCACTCGCGTCGCCCCCCCCTCCTCCCCGCGCGTGCCTTCAAATGCTTGTTTGTCATGGCAGCTGTTTCTGGTACTGTGCAATTTACATCAAAGTGAAACCAAGAGCACAAAAAAGAAACAAAACATGATATACAATGGTTATTTCATAGGGGGCCACCGGCATAAGACAACGCCGTGTGAAAAGTACATGCCCCCGGTGACCCTAAGAAAACTTTGGAATTCACCAATTAATTCCAGGGAAGCCTTCAGCCGAGTTACGCAACGGGGCTCTACCTTTACTGCAGGGGAAACTGCGGCGCCTTCAGAGCTGAGCTGGTTTTGTATCTGAAAGGTTATACTTAGAACGAAGAAGACAGGCCAGATTCATATTATTTTACAGTGCTGTATATGATTTAGACTGGAGAACACATTTCTCAATGATCGATCGATCGATAAGTTTTACAATTTTTTCTTTCTAGAAACATAACCACCCTCCCCTCCCTATATTTTACATTCGTGAACTTGCATTCACAGTGTACGTCTTAAGGACATCAAGTCCCCAGCCCACTCGGCCCCATGGTGAAGTTTCCAGTGATGGTGTACCGGGTTTCAAAATATGGAATTAAATATTACACAAAACGCAACAGATCTGAACCTCAGCGTAATAAAGTGCTTTAAACTTGCAGGGCGCTATGTTTGTAAATTAAGAGATGACTGTACCTAGCAGACTACCTAGTGCATCAGTCAATGGCAAAGCCGTTGGACATAAACGTGCTTAAATGTGGCACTTACCATCCCTGAACAGAGGCTGATGACGGCAGTGTGCTCAGCCCTGGCATTGACGTGCCCAGTGTAGAAGCAGTGCCTCATGTCCCCGTCCTCGTCTCCGTATAAGTCGGTACCGTTATCCCTGGCCTCGCCCAAGAGCGTGTCATTGAAAAGTGGGGCAATAAATCCAGAATTGGCCGTCAAGTTGAGGAGGAACTGCTGCCCGAAGGCCGAGAGCCGGTAGTGGGTTTTAGGGGAGAGGGCCAAGGGGTCAGAAGGGACACTTCTCTTCTTCCTTTTGAAGTGCAGATTGGTGGGGAACGCTTGTCCAAACTCATCCACCCGTGTGGGGGTCACTATCTCGTACTCGCCAAGTTTATCCAACAGTTTCGCTGCAAAAAGAAGAAACTCCAAACTTGACCTTCAAATCCATACTTAACAATGGAAGCTACTTTTCAACTCTCATATTGTACTCACATTTTGCATGGCACATGAAACTGCACGATCTCTGTCTCCGCTGTTAAATTGTACTCAAGCGAATTATTTACTTTTTTACACAATATTTAGTCTGCATTTAAAAACCATGGGTTCCACCCTTCTGTTCTACAACGCAGTTTGATACAATATAAATCTAAAATATTCTGATTTTGGCCGCTGCATCCGTGCTATGCGATCTCTACGTGCAACATACTCATTCATTTCTCCTCGGGAGTGCGAGCGGATGAATGAAAAGTTTACCTTGTCTTGAGCGCTACGTCTCCTGTCTTCTGTCTGTCGCTGCAATTGCAATCAGGTCCTGCAGTACTGTAATTAATGCCTGCGCCCAGAACACAAGATGCATGGGTGTCAGCTCAGGCCAGGGAAGCGATCTTCACGCTTTATCTCCTCTGCTTTGCCCAGAAAGCACCAAGTGCCCTTGCAACCCCGCTTACAAGTGTTCAACCTGTGAGTGCTGACTCTCCCGCGCCTCTCCTGCAGCTCTGACATGGGCCAGTGGACGGGGGCTTGTGAGGGACTGGTGCGCCAGCATAGTGTAATGGGACTAGGGGACGCACTCACTCTGCTTAGCCCGGTGGGCTACTATTTTTAGGTCTCGCCTAGGCAGCGCATGCGCTGTCTCAAAGAGACCTGTAGTATCTAGGGTATGGGCTACAAAAAAGCTCATGTTTTTCATTGGTTCCTCTGACTGTCCTTTAGAAATGCTGGCTTGTCATAGGTTAATACACTTAGAAGTCCCTCCTTTTGTTCCGCCCTGGAGACTGACCCTGCTACACAAATCCTTTTCACTATGGGCCATATGTTTTCCTTCAGAGCACTACTTTGTCTTTTGCTCTGTCCTCGCAGATGCTTCCAGTTCACTTAATTTCCTGTGCCCCCAGAACAACACCTCCTGCCCCTTGCAGCTTGTTTGTATTCAGCTGTTCTTCGCTCCCTCTCAAACATCCTTCCTTTAAGATCCACCTCAGTCTGACTTCAGAATCTGGCATCTGTTGATTCTCCCCTAGTCTCCGTCTACTGCTAGTGTTGTAATTCAGGTACTATTTCACAACTTCCACCCTCCCGTTGTTTATGCCCCCCCCATAAAAAAACTTTTAAAAAAACTATAACAAACCAACATTAGAACAGGCAGGAAGAAGTTAGCAGCATTGCAGGGACAAGAAAACAAGAAGATATTTTTTATGTTAATTATTTTTTTAATAGGGTCGTTCAGTTGTACATAATGTCTTCTTGGTTATATATAAGGTAACAAAAATGCTTGTAATACTTTTTTATTATAACTTTTCAACATGCTGCACAGCAGCTACACTGCTCTACAACATAGCTTAAAGACTTTGGCAAAGCCAATAGCTCTGGCTAAACACTTATAAAATCCCAAAGGCGAGACCTATTGGCTATGCCAATGCTTGTTTAGTGGTGTTACGGTGCTTAATGCCTTAAGCTCTTCAGAATCCCTGGTCTCTGTTTGCTATGTCTATTTACTTACATAGGTACAAATTAGCGCACGACCTAAGGAAATTCCCTGTTTAGAATACAGCGTGGGATGTGCAGAAATGCCATGTGCATTAAAGGTTCGTAGAAACACTGAACACAATTTACTAATCTAACATGCAGATTACCATAAGACCTAAAAGTATCACGTGTTTAAAATACAATGTATTATTTCAGTTTCCTCTTATATTTTAGGTTTTTAGATGGATTTTTTGTCCAATTAAAATACTTAGGGGCTTATTTACAAGCCCCTTGCGCCACTTGTGCGTCATTTTTAACATGGGAAAAGTGACTTAAGGGTGGCGCAAGGGGCTTGTAAATAAGCCCCTTTGGACTCAACTAGAAAACGAAGGGGCAGATTTACCATTGTTTCACGTAGCGCACTGCGGCAGCCACAAATGCTGTGCTGCGCTACTTGAAAAGGAGAGAGGACTAAAATAGGCACTCTCCTCCCCTCTCACTAGCGCTAGTGCTGAAATCAGCTTCCGTGTGCCACTGAGACACATTTGCTCCATGGTGCAAGGGTGTCTCCGTGAGTCTAGCATAGGTTTTGTACTGGAAGGAACCCTTCTAGTACAAAATACTATGCACAGATGACCCTCTGGAAATAAGTGCTTCCACATTATAATGCCCGCCTCCTTTAAGGGTCTAGCCAATAAGTCTCTAGTCCAAGCCGGAGAACCTGGTGCGTCCCAAATAGGAGCCAGCTGACTAAAAAACTGAATTTTTAAGGACATTCTGACTCTATACCAAGTTTCCGCCATGGCCACTAATACTTTTAACCTAACTTTCTTAAAGTATTTCGAATCGGCATACTTAAACATAAAACCACTTTCTGCTCCTTTTTCTATCCTCAACATCTCCTTAAACATCTTACCTATCGCTGTGTTCGTAGGGGTACCCAATAGCATCCTTCCATTTTTCAAAAGAAATGCCCATGCATAAAATAACAAATCTGGAAGAGCTAAGCTCCCCTTCCCTAACCTCCTTCTAAGTTTTTTCCAGGCTAGTCGGGGACCTTTTGACGCCCAAATAAAAGAACTAATTTCACCTTGCAGTTTTAACAGCCATTCTTTCCTAAAGGTTAAAGGGATTGTTTCAAATAAAAAAGTTAACTTTGGAAGAACCACCATCTTCACCAAATTTACTCGCCCATACAGTGTAAGTGGGAGTTGCATCCGACCTCGTAGACTGGCACTAATTTCCTTTTTAACCCTATCAAAATTTGTCTTAGCGAGTTCTACGATGTTCTGAGTTATCCTAACTCCTAAATATCTCATTTCTTTCTTGCATTCAATGCCCTCTGTCTCCATATTCCATGCCATGATTTCCGTTTTCTGCCTATTAATATCATAGCCTGATATTTTGCCAAACTCATTCGTTATTTTCAGAATGCAGCTCATAGTTTGTTGTAAATTGGTTGTATAAATTACAATATCATCAGCATAGAGCCCAATTTTCTTGCTCCAATCATAAAATTTAAAAGGCAGTATACCCTCACAGCTCCTTATTTTCCTCGCCAGTGGCTCAATATAGAGATCAACAAAAGTGGGGACAGGGGGCACCCTTGCCTTGTACCCCTCATAATCTGCACCTGCTGTGTCAGTACCCCGTTAACCAGTACTCTAGCTACCGGAGCGTTATATATACCTTTTAACATTCTGCAAATGTTTTCCCCAAATCAAGATGTTTGAGCAGGGTCTGCATATATACCCAGTTAACACGATCGAATGCTTTGGCAGCATCTAGTGCTATTACTGCCAACGGAAGATCGTAAGCCGTAGCCATGTCTATGGAACCAATAAGAGAAAACGTCAACTCCTTCAAAGCTCTTCCTTTAATAAAACCCTTTTGACCTTCATGCACCAAACTCAACATAATCCCATTTAACCTCCCTGCTATAAGCTTTGTGAACAGCTTGTAATCAGCATTTAAAAGAGAAATAGGCCTGTATGAGTCAGGATTTTTTAATGACTTTCCAGGCTTAGGGATCAAAGCTATATTTGCCTCTTTCCAGGAATCCGGCATAGCAGAACCTGAAAGGAAGATGGCATTAAAGATCTGCCTCATAACAGGTATTATGGCACTGGCCAGGGATCTATAAACCTCTACTGGAAGGCCGTCCGGCCCTGGAGCTTTTCCCTTTTTGCCCCCTTTAATAACCTCCTGCAACTCTTCAACAGAGATCTCCCTGTTCAAAACCTCCATCACCTCCTCTGATAATGGCTCCATATGGTCCAACCAAATCATTACGTCTTCCTCCGTAACCATCAGATCTTCCTTATATACCCTCCCAAAATGTCTAGAGAATGCTGAAGCAATTTCTTTACTATCACTAAGTAGCACACTTGAATCTTCACATCTGATTTCTTTAATCAAGCTTCTGACCCGGTCGCTCTTTGCCTTCCAAGCCAGAAGCTTGCTACAACCCTCGCCATATTCAAAATGTGCTAGCTGGCTGGACTCCCATTTCTCCTTGACTCTCTCTCTCAGAACGCCTGATAGATTCACTTTTAGATTTAATAACTCATCCATCTCCTTTTCATGGCTTCCTGCAGTAATCACAAACGCTTCCAGCCTCCGAATCTGTTCTTCTAACTCCAACACCTTTTGATGATAAACTCGCCTTTTCGCTGCTGCCAAAGCACCTTGTCTGCCCCTTAAGTAGGCCTTATAGGCATCCCATACTATTCCAATCTTAGCTGAGCCTTGATTCCTTTCAAAAAATTCCTGGGTTTCCACTTTCAAAATTTCCATCGTCTCATCTTTAGACAGAATTGTGCGATCCAACCTCCATATTGAACTGGTAGTCCCCTCCCCTATCCTCATCCGAAGAAGGAGAGCTGAATGATCTGATAGGTGAACCCCAATATCTAATTTCGTGGAGTTGGTGCGAGCAGGAACTGGGCCCGAGGTTCTCGAGGTTTAAATACCTCCAGATCCAGAGTTGGCATTTGGCTTCAGGGGAAACGATAGGAGGACCAAATGAATTAGAGGAAAAACTTGTGTCCAGTGTCATGTTTAAGAAAGAAATTGCGCTATGGTACTGGTTGGTGTTAGAGTTGGAGGATGGTGCTTTCACTTTACCGGAAGATCTGTGGGGAAGATGCTTGCCAGAGACCGAGATGGAAGACCAATGGCAAGTATCAATGTCTATGCTTTATAAAACAGTTAAATCCGTATATCTGAGGAGGAACCATTTTTTTACATTGCACAGGGCATATTGGACTCCACGGAGGCTATCGAAATTTGGCTCAGGTGGAGTTGTGGCATGTCCTAAATGTGGCAGTCCAAACGAAGATGATCTACATATGTTCCTGCGTTGCCCGAAGATACAGTCTTTCTGGGAGGCCGTAATTGCCTGTCGAGTGTTTTAAGCCTGCAGATCAAGGTAAGTGCTGAGCTGGTCATTTTTGGAAAGCTTGATCTGCAAGGAAAAATTACGAAAGATGTGGCAAAGTTGGTATTTTATGCTGTGTTGTTGGCCCGCAGAGAGTTATGTAAATTATGGGTCTCTCCAGCCTCCCCAACGGAGGGTAGTTGGATACAATCGATGAAATTTATTGCAAAGTTGGATATTTCGGATCGTATGAAAAAGAGATATACATTTTGGACTCCTTTCTTGTCCTGGTGTGGTTAAAGTTGGGTTACTCAGAATAAAGTCAGTCCAATGATTAAGCCTTCATCTGCCTCGGCTGGTGACATCTTTTTCTTCCTGTGTATGCAGGAGGATAAGAGAGTGGTTTCGGTTGTTGGTGGAGGAGGGTCGCCCAGTAAGATCCAATGGCGCCTAGTTTTTTTCTGGGGGCTTTGCTCCGCGCACTTGGTTAAGCCTCTCTTTCCAGCAAATGAGGTTTGAAAACCCAGGGCGGTATCGTTAGAAGGGTGGAAACAAGGCAAATGAGGATAAAAAAAAATAAAAATACTATGCACAGACTCACTTGAAGCCTTTTCCAACTTTGGGGCCGATTCCGATTCAGGCCGGAAATCTCCCCGACCGAGCCGGACCCGGGGAGATTTCCGACCGAATCGGACTCTAGCAGTCCGACCGAACGAGTACGATGCGCACGTATGCTATCGGACTCGATTCGGTCGGACTCCCATTGAAATCAGTGGGGGCCAGTCGTACGACGCGTACACGGGCTCCCATTGACTCAATGGGCACGACGCGAACAAGGGCGCCCCCTACAGCGTGTTCGCGTCGATGCGGGTCGCGCCGTACATGCATGTGTAGGGGGGACCCATGGGTCCCCCCTGTGTGCGACTCGCGCGCCTACGCTTCCAGGGGGGTCCGACACGGACCCCCAAAGTGCGGCTCCGACAGCTCCTTGGAGCTGGACTGCGCGAGTCGGACGGAGCGGTCGAGGTGCGCATCGTACTTACCCGGCCGGGGAACGTCTCCATTGCACGGTGCGCGTCGTCCCCGTGCGAGTCGGTCGGAGGAGCGGTCGGGTCCTGCGAACGAGTCGGTTGGCGATTTCGCGAGCGCACGCATCGTACTCGCTCGCCCGGACGCACGTACGAATCGGTCGGGAAATAGGGCTCCGAATCGGATCCGGTTAAGCCGAATCCGATTCGGTGCCCTACCGGCCGAGATCGGAATCGACCCCTTTGTATGTGTGCTGTACAGTGCAGCACACATGCAAAATCGGAAAAGGAAGGAGAAATGAAAGTATTTCTCCATCCTTGTGCCTATTTGCAAAGGGCGCAGTTTTCTCACGCTAAACCCAAACTACTTTAGTTAGTAAATTGGGTTTAGCATGAGAAACTTTGGCTGGTTGCATGGGAACGCCCATGTACCACCCTTAGTACACCTCCATGGCGCAAAGTAATGCAAAACAGCGCTATGCAAGTTTAGCGCTGGAAAGTAAATTGGGAATAAAAGATTTTGTGATGTTGTGATGCAACCGCGGCGCAAAATCTTAGTAAATTTACCCCCGAAGTGTGTAGGTGGGATTATTCGTAATTGCAAAACAAGAGGTAGTGGTCTTAAAATCGATCCCTTACATTCCCATTTGACTAATTAGAAAGGAGCTCATGGAAGCTTGCTCGATTTTTCCAACTCCTTAGCTGCGAGATTAAAAAAACATGCGGCCTTGCATTCTGGTTGACACAATCTTATTAGCAGCAGTCTTAATGATGGACGTAGGAGTTTCTTCCTAGGTGATAGCAAGGCCGCACAAATGCTTAACAAATGAAGCAATGTTTATCTGCTGTATCCACAAAGTCGATACTCCGTGGTAGACCAAGACTGTTTCCATGCAGGGGTTAAGTCCTTTGATGGCAAAATGCCCAGCCTAATTAGCATCTATTTATGCTTCTTTTTAACTCGGAAAAATGTGCGGACAGATATCGCTGAGGGCCCCAGACTGTATATGAGTGCAAAACCGCCCATGCATGCCATTTGCTCACCAAAGTAGCCTTGTGTGTGATAAATGACTGGAGATTGGCTGCTTTATTTAGTTATTCTTTTGAAAACAGAGTATTCTATTGAAGTGCGCCAAACCTTTTCTAATTGCATTTCTGCTATTGACTGTTATTGTATAGAGAACACAGATTTCTTGGCATGAGCATGCTTTTCTACTTCAAGCCAGCACTGGTGGGCCAAAGAGTTTTCATCTGCTACCCTCATCCTCCAGTAGAATTTAATTAGGGCACCTTGTCTGATTGGGCCCTGGTGTTGCAGATCGAACTCAAGCCTTATTTGAGCTTGCAAAGCATATTGTTGAATTGCAAACAATTTTTTTAAAAGGTTTGATTGTGAGGTGTTTAAACTTGCTGCATCTTTGCCTTTAAGTAATTCCAAGTCAGACGCTATGGAGGGGATGAATTTCGCTCCCACGACCTGCAAAAAGGGAATTGTGGAACAATTTCTTATCTTTTTTTGCAGGGTTTTGAATGCAAACATAAATTCATAAGCTGTAACTCACCTAGATAGCAGGTGCTGTTTGTAGTTCAAGTGAAAGTCTAAATCAACTCCAAGATATTTGTAGGCTGTGACCAGTTCTAGGACATTGCCATTTACCCACCAAGTAAATCTGGTCAGTTGCTGTGTAGGCTCGTAAAACATAGGACCTTGGCTTTATTATAATTGATTCCCAGACATAGATTTGTGGTATAGCCCAGTAATTGGTCAATCAGCTGTTGCAGCCCTATTGGAGTTTTACTAAGAAGAACAATAGCATGGGCATATTGCAGGCTTCTGATCTGCTCTTTGCACTGCCTTGAGGGATCTCCCTGCACTTGGGATAGATGGTTGTCAAGATCGACTGTGTAGATGTTAAAAAGACACGGTGCAAGAACGCACCACTGTTTTTAAGCCAATGTTGGTGAAAATTTTGTTGGTGATACTTCGGCCATCTCCTAATTTTATTTGTACCCATGTATTTGAGTAAAGATTGATGATTGCCTCCAACAGTTTCATCGGCACTCCCCATTGTGCCATCTTTTTCCACAACATGGCCCATGGGACTTTATTGAAGGCAGCTTTTAGGTCGATAAAGCAAGCATAAAGTTTGCTGGTTTTAATAATTGCGGGCTCAGGGAAAAGAGTGACTGCTGATAGATTAGTTAAGGTGCTCATTCCTGCTCTGAAGCCTGTCTGGGTCTTGGGGACTATGTTTGTACAGGTGACCCAGTCCTCTAATTCGAGCAGCAGATTTGAGGCATAGATCTTAGCTTCAACATCCATTAAAGCGATTAATCTGTAATAGTTAGGGTTTGGATGCTCCCCTGATTTATATATTGGTTGGAATATACTGCCTCACCAGGATTCCGGAATGATACTTATTTCAAGAGCATAGCTGAACAGGGGGTTAGATGCGATGACCAGAAGCTAGGATCCTTTTTGAATAGCGCATTTGGGAGGCCATTTAGCTCTGATACCCCCTCAGACCTGAGCCTTTTGATTGTTTGAACAACCTGCTTTTGGTCGATCTGCAATGGTCCGCCTCAGATGTTTTCGAAGTTGGTTGTACCCCACAAGGATCTGCGAATGTTCTGCTTGGTTGTTGACGTTGGCAATGTGGATTATCTATACAGCTTCGGTAATGTCAGTGTTATAATGCCAGTTGCTGCCATTGGCCAGTTTATTTATTTAATTCCAAAAGTCTTTATGATTCCTTTGTTGACTTGCATGCCCTCACTATGCTTAGATTTTGCCACCCTGATCGCTTTTTTATAGGCATGTTTCATTCTGGCAATATTGGCAATTGAGTATTGACTCTGTTGATTTCCATGCAAGCGTGCACTTCTGAGCTCCTTATTAGGGTTTTTTTCATGGACCTTGAATCTTGAGTAAACCATTCTGCCCTGTTCTGGCCTATAGCTGGTTTGGTTGGGGGCTTGATCGAAAATGTCGTAATAAACCTGTACCGGGGTTGTCCTATCTTCTGGGATTGTTGAATCCTAATTGAGTCAGATGGTAAAAAGTCCATGATTGTCTCTATCATCTCTCTCTTCCATTGGAGGCACCTTAGATTGAACGGCTGTGAGACTGAGAGCACACCTCGCGCTTCTGGAGCCTGAGTAGGAATTAGTTCCAAGGTGAAGGTGTGGGCAAAGTGGTCGCTGTATGATCTTCCTTTTATGTTGAAATTGGTAATCCCCCCTGAACAGGTCAGGGTCTATCAGACACTCTTGTAAAGGCAGCCAAATGGTCCGTTGGACAACGTCCATTAAGTGTATAAAGGCCAAAGGCTTCAAGAGCAGAAATTCTTTTTTTCCGGACGGATCACGTCTTGTTTCATTATCAAGTGTTTCCTGAGTTTGGACTGGAAGTTTGACTTCATAGCCATGTAGTAAATTCATATTGAAGTCGCCCAACAATATTGTATTAGCTTGTGAATATGTTGACTTCAAGGCTTTAAGTGTCCCTATCAAGGACTGGATTTTTGCCGCTTTTGCTTCTGGGCTGGATGTATATATAGGTTCAGGATTATCAGTGTGAAATTGAGGGCCGCTTCAAGCTTAGCACAGTAAATAAATGACGTGTCCAGTTCCACCTCCTCACAGGCCCATAATATATCAGTTGAGATGTAGATCGACAGGCCGCCTTTTTGCTCTGCTGGTCCTTTCTTCTTTGGTTGCTGTATTATGATATTTCTTAATCCCCACCATAGGTGTTTGTGACACCTGCCAGGTTTCTTGCAAAACAGACCCTCATGTTCTTGGAAATTTTTTATAAAATCATCCTCGCCCACCTTGCTGCTTAAGCCTTTCATGTTCCAAGAGCATATTTTACAAGGGTAAGCCTGTAGGGGGGATCCAGAAGGCCTCCCTCATGCCTCTCTATTGCGTCTGCTATTGGGGGTCCCGTCTTGCTGGTACTCGTCTGAGATGGCTGACTGCTCTGTTGCTCTTACGGCAGATATGTGCCTAATTATTTGCAGTCCTTCCTTGACTACTGTAGGGTAATCCCAGCCAATCACCCCCTTCAGCATGCCTGCCATTGGCTTTGGCTGTAGCAGCGGGCTTGGTTTGCGTATTGGCTCAACCTTCTTCATTTCGATGCCCATACTGTGAAGGTTTCCCTATACTGCCATACTTGGGCTGCAGTCGTTTCATCCGACAAGGTAGTGATAGTAATATCATTCCCTGGTTGCTTGGGATTTGGCCTGGACTCAATTGTTTCTATGTTACTGGAACTGATGTGATTTAGGCCCGGCAGTGCTTTGAACAATCTTAGTACTGCGTTTCGGTTTAGAATGTCATGAGCACACCTTGATTTGTAATGTGGAATCAACTCGATCTTTGAACACTCCTGAATTGTGAAGCTCCGCACCTGTTGCCAGTCCCCCTTTGTGGGGGTTACTGCTGATGCCTCTATCAGCCATGCATAGATTTTTGGGGCATGTGTGGAGAATGGAAAGTTCTTTGTGGGTCTATGTAGGGGGCTTCCCCAATCTCTTTCTGGGTGATTTTCTTCCCACTAACAGTGGGGTGTGTCCTTTCCATAATTCAGTCCTCTCTATAGGGAAAGGCCTTTAGTGGTGATCCTCAATGCGTGGTTCTCTGATTTGCAAAGATCTGACCAGGGAGGCTTCACTACTCGGATTCACTGCTGATTTCTTGACTGTGTTAACAGAGATCTCCTGAAGGGGTAGTTCAGGTACATGCAAACTATGGGCAAAATAGTTCGGATAAACTCTTGTCACGATAACCTCGGCTGGTTCTGGGTGCCGAAATATTGGATATGGAGTAATGGCAGGGGTTATATTTGAAACCGGTTCTATGGCCGATTCTGTGGCGAGCTTCTTGTCGCTATTAATGCTAGTGGCTTGCATTTGTACAGGTGTGATGTATTCAACCGGTTCTATAGCAGACCTCTTATCGCTATTATTGCTAGAAGCTTGCATTTGTGCGGCTATGATATGGGTGCTCTGGTTTTTTCCTTTGCTTTGCTTCTCCTGGCTTTCCTCAAGCGTTTGCGTTCCCGCTTCATGAGGGAAACTTGTGAATTTGTGTTTAGTGAGACTTCTGCTGGTTTTTCTGTTGGAGCTGACTGTGTTGGTGAGATGTTTGCTAGTCCATTCTTTTGTATTGTCTCAATATGTAAAGCTAGATCCTTTTCAGGCTTCATCTGCATGGAAGTGGGAGTATGAGCTCCTGTTGGCTGACTCTTGCAATGGCACTGTGTGTTGTCGAGCCACTGGTTGCCAGGGGGGGTCTATTTAGAGACTCTATCACTTCTCCCAATAGTTCTGTCAATATGGTGGGAAGGTGGTGGCTGGATCCTGTTGAACTTTTATTATCATAGTGTTCAATGCCTGAGGTTTGTGTTCAATTCCCTAAGCAAGTAGTGCAAGTGCATTTGATAGGTCCAATTGCATGTCCATCTTATCTGCATGGTATGCTAATGATGTTACGTTTACCTGAACGGTGCTTAACAACTGATGCCAGATAGATAAATCTGGCAGTTGGTTTATATGGCCTGCGAAGGGCCTTTCCGTCTGGGCCTCTTGCCTTTTAGTTGGACCTCTTGTGCCCCACTTACGCATGTTGTAAGTGGCTCCTTGGTATCAATCTTAGAGTGACTACTTTCTTCATGGACAATGTAACCCCCTGAGGTGGTTTATTGGGGAGAGCAAAGTGTTGTAATTGTGTTTGCAAGCCAAAGAGGAAGAGGGGCAGGGCTGATCAAGAGGTAATGCCTGTGGATGTTCGAACAGACTTAAGAGGATCTCCCGCCAAACCGTTGAGAACATCTGGGTTCTCCTCTAACGCAGAGTTGTTTAACTGGTTTGGTGACTGAATAGATGTATGATTTGTTGACGGTGTCAATGGCAAGTACTGTGGATTATGCTGCACAAAATACCCTTGCTCATGTACCGGAGCCTCCACCAGAAGTAACAGTCAGACCTGAATTTCCACCTGTGATGTTATGGGAGGCGGGGCAATGCAGGACAGTGATTGGAACTCCAAAATCTTGTCCGACATGCTTGGGCTCCTCATCAGATTACACACTGACAGTGTAGGCTGTGGTAGCTGTTTATGCTTGGCTATGTTTAAAAGGGTCCCCTTCTGGGGGGATAGCTCCACTATCACCACCTAGCCCATGGGCTACTTGAGTTATGGAGACGTACTCCCTACAGTACATGGTTAAAAAATCTGCTATCTTGACCTTTTTTTTCTTTTTTTCGGGCCATGGTCTTGGGACATGAAGCAATTGGAGGGTGATGACTGGTCTTTATCAGAGGTTGGGTCCCGGGCTTTTTAGTTAATCGTAGGCTTCTCCTTCTTAACTCTCCCTTTTTTTTGCTGATTAGGAGGCCCCTCGTACTTTTCCCGACCTCATGGTGGGCTATTAGACCACTTACAAATGGTTGATATGAAATATTTCTTGATGAAATGCACTGATGGACTCAGGAGCTTGTGGTGGGGAGCTTCTCGGGAGGTATAAGCTACACCCGAGCCTAGCCAGGCCACTTCCGCACCTATCCCAGCTCAACCCTTGACAACAGCCCCTACTGCTGTGTCGCGCCCTCTAAGCCAAACTCCGAGCT
The DNA here is from genome assembly GCA_963921515.1 of Calotriton arnoldi. Lineage (NCBI taxonomy): Eukaryota > Metazoa > Chordata > Amphibia > Caudata > Salamandridae > Calotriton > Calotriton arnoldi. The sequence continues at coordinate 3,305,313 of CAWUFW010000624.1, forward strand.
CCGGGTTCCAGGTTCCTCCAAATGCTGCAATCTGCGCGGCCTCACCTTCCGCTGTTGCTAGATCACTGCTGGTTCTGCAGGGAAGGGGCACTAGCACGCTCCTGGTTCTGAAGAAGACAAGATCCAAGTGTTGTGGCGTCTGATTAGCTTTTGGTTTCAAGGGACGCAGGGATAAATCTGCGCTCTAAAATCAAGCAATAATTTTCAGTGTTTGTACATGATAAATTAACTTGTTGCAGCTGTGCCTGTGTTAGTGCACACCTACCTCGTGGTTTGTGTGGTTGTGTGCTCTCCTGCCCCCTGGCTCTCATGAACATTCATTTACTTTTTTTGGTACTCACCAGACACTCCACCCTCCAGAGTGCCAGTCCGGGTCTCCTCTCCTGCTTCGTTGCTCCGGATTTGGTCCTAAGGCCACTTCTCTGTCATCAAGGTACTGGGAGTCCAAATATCACTGAAAAAAAAATACAGGCAATGACCTCATTGGCCAGCGATGACCGGCGTGCAGCAGAGAGTGACCAGCAGCCGACGATGAGGCCAATAAAAAAGCTGGAGTCGGACCGTGCTGCTGTGGCGCTATAGCACTATGGTGGAGGCTGCAGCAAGGTCAAAAAGCCAAGCTGTGGCCACTATGACCAGCCACGATGATCAGCAGGCCAAGCTGCCAACTGCTGAGGCCGCAAACCCTCTGGTACGGTGGTCTGGAGGAGCAGCCTCAATACAATCTCGCAGGAAATAGAGTGTGACATCAAATGCTCTGGAAACACAAGGGAAGTATGAAGTGGATTATTCCCATCTTTTCATAAATGGCATTCAAAGCGATCTGGCTGTTTTAAGAATATTATGCTTTAATACTCTGTCTGCATTGCTCTTTGGTTTGTCTTGATTTTTTAGCAGTGGAATTGCAAATTATAGCAAACTATCTAGACATCGTAAAATAGTCATTTTCTGAGCAGCTCACGATATTGCACAATCTGATACATTTCAACATCCTCTGCATGCTTCGAAAGACTTTCAGATGGATCCCAACCGAATCAAGAAAAACTGTCACACACGCACTCATCAGCAGCAGACTGGACTACGGCAATGCTCTCTACACCGGAATCAACAAGAAACTCTTTCGCAAACTCCAGACTGTCCAGAACGCCGCTGCCAGACTAATCCTCGACATCCCCTGTCACAGTCACATCACCCAACACCTCCGCGATCTCCACTGGCTTCCAGTCAAACTCCTCACCTGCGCATACAAGGTCCTTCACAACACCAGACCCGCATACCTGAACAGCCGCCTCTCCTTCCACGCATCAAAAAAACAACCCTGATCAGCCCAACTCACTCTGGGCAACATCCCACGTATCAACAAGACCAGAACGTGAGCAAAGTCCTTCTCCTTCCTCAAAGCCAAAACCTGAAACACCCTCCCCCTCCGCAATCTCTCACATTGCCCCAGTTCGGGAAGGACCTCAAGAACTGGCTCTTCAAATTACCCCAGCACTCAACTGAGCCACCCCTTCACCCCAGCAGCTTGAGACCCCCACGGGTGAGTAGTTGCGCTTTACCAACCCTGATTGATTGATTGATTAGCTTATTTTGCACAATGAATTATTGATTTTGGCAGATATTTTTTTTACCTCTTTAGATAGGTTCTATATAGTAATAGGCGTGCTCCTAGTCTTCTCTCTTTTTCTTTTGTGGTGATGTGCAGAAACACAGTTTACTTCAAATAAGCAATTCTGATTGCTGATGATTAATAGCATATTGAGACAAAAGATTTTCTATCAAAACTAAAGAACCACTGGGGCTGATTTACAAGAACTGACGCATCTCTGCATTTTAGTAGAGATGCATCAGGTCAATTGCCTCACACAAAAAGCCTGTGCGCCACCATGGATGCATCCCATTTACAATGCGGCGCACCGTGGCGCAAGCATTGACATATGCATCACTCATCTGTTGGTGTAAAGGTAACGCATTGCTGGAGTCGTGTCGCAAGTGCGACGCAACTCCAGCAATGCTCAGGAATGCTTATACCTATTGTGCAAAAAGAACAATTGATGGACAGAATGCAGAACAATGTCATAAATTCACCCCAGTACAGAGATCTGGGCCTAAATCCATCGTATTTTTGCTCACCATGCCATTCCAGTTTGGACCCAGCCATATGCAAATCAGTCTTGACCCTGCGCCCAATGGGAACAGTCCTGTCCGAACTGCCAGGCCAGGTCCTCCCTGGACTGGACACAAGCATTCTAGGACCAGTTTCGGGGTTTCACCCCTCATCAGCCAGGATAGCTTGACTCCAGTGGCATGGAGAGCACTGGACCCACGTCTGGGCATTCCCGTCCCACTCGGGGTGACAAATGCAAAATGAACAATTGATGGACAGAATGCAGAACAATGTCACACATTCACCCCGGTACAGAGATCTGGGCCTACATCCATAATTATTTGCTCACCATGCCTTTCCAGTTTGGACCCAGTCGTATGCAAATCAGTCTTGACTCTGAGCACCAATGGGAACAGTCCAGCCCAAACTGCCAGGCCAGGTCCTCCCTGGACTGGAAACAAGCATCCTAGGACTAGTTTCGGGGTTTCACTCCTCATCAGCCAGGATAGCTTGACTCCAGTGGCATGGAGAGTACAGGACCCACGTCTGGGCATACCCATCCTACTCGGGTTGACAAATGCAAAAAGAACAATAGATGGACAGAATACAGAACAATGTCATACATTCACCCCAGTACAGAGATCTAGGCCTAAATCCATCGTTTTTTTGCTCACCATGCCATTCCAGTTTGGACCCAGCCATATGCAAATCAGTCTTGACCCTGCGCTCAATGGGAACAGTCCAGCCCGAACTGCCAGGCCCTCCCTGGACTGGAAACAAGCATCCTAGGACCAGTTTCACCCCTCATCAGCCAGGATAGTTTGACTCCAGTGGCATGGAGAGCACAGGATCCACGTCTGGGCATACCCATCCCACTCGGGTTGACAAATGCAAAAAGAACAATAGATAGACAGAACACAGAACAATGTCATACATTCACCCCAGTACAGAGATCTGGGCCTAAATCCATTGATTTTTTGCTCACCATTCCATTCCAGTTTGGACCCAGCCATACGCAAGTCAGTCTTGACCCTGCGCCCAATGGGAACAGTCCAGTCCGGGCAGCCAGGCCAGGTCCTCCCTGGAATGGAAACAAGCATCCTAGGACCAGTTTCGGTGTTTCACCCCTCATCAGCCAGGATAGCTTGACTTCAGTGGCATGGAGAGCATGGGACCCACGTCTGGGCATACCCGTCCCACTCGGGGTGAGAAATGCAAAAAAAAACAATTGATGGACAGAATGCAGAACAATGTCATACATTCACCCCAGTACAGAGATCTGGGCCTAAATCCATTGTTTTTTTTTTCTCACAATGCCATTCCAGTTTGGACCCAGCCATATGCAAATCAGTCTTGCCCCTGCGCCCAATGGGAACAGTCCAGCCCGAACTGCCAGGCCAGGTCCTCCCTGGACTGGAAACAAGCATTCTTGGACCAGTTTCTGGGTTTCACCCCTCATCAGCCAGGATAGCTTGACTCCAGTGGCATGGAGAGCACGGGACCCATGTCTGGGCATACCCGTCCCACTCGGGGTGACAAATGCAAAAAGAACAATTGATGTACAGAATGCAGAACAATGTCATACATTCACCCCAGTACAGAGATCTGGGGCTAAATCCATCGTTTTTTGCTCACAATGCCATTCCAGTTTGGACCCAGCCATATGCAAATCAGTCTTGACCCTGCCCCCAATGGGAACAGTCCAGCCCGAACTGGCAGGACAGGTCCTCCCTGGACTGGAAACAAGAATCCTAGGACCAGTTTCGGGGTTTCAACTCTCATCAGCCAGGATAGCTTGACTCCAGTGGCATGGAGGGGACGGGACCCACGTCTGGGCATACCCTTCCTACTCGGGGTGACAAATGCAAAAAGAACAATTGATGGACAGAATGCAGAACAATGTCATACATTCACCCCAGTACAGAGATCTGGGGCTAAATCCATCGTTTTTTTGCTCACCATGCCATTCCAGTTTGTACCCAGCCACATGCAAATCAGTCTTGACCCTGCGCCCAATGGGAACAGTCCAGCCCGGGCAGCCAGGCCAGGTCCTCCCTGGACTGGAAACAAGCATCCTAGTACAAGTTTTGGGGTTTCACCCCTCATCAGCCAGTATAGCTTGACTCCAGTGGCATGGAGAGCGTGGGACCCACGTCTGGGCATACCCATCCCACTTGGGGTGACAAATGCAAAAAGAACATTTGATGGGCAGAATGCAGAACAATGTCATACATTCACCCCAGTACAGAGATCTGGGCCTAAATCCATCGTTGTTTTGCTCACCATGCCATTCCAGTTTGGACCCAGCCATATGGAAATCAGTCTTAACCCTGCACCCAATGGGAGCAGTGTTGCTTTGTTCACCCTAAGTTGGCAGGGTATGCCCAGACGTGGGTCCCTTGCTCACTTTGCCACTGGATTCAAGCTAGTCTGGTTGATGAGGGCTGTTAGCCCGAAACCGGTCCCAGGATGCTTGTTTCAGGTCCAGGGAAGACATGACTTGGCAGTTCGCGCTGGACTGTTCCCATGAGGCACAGGGTCAAGACTGATTTGCATTTAGCTGTGTCTGAACTGGGGTGGCGAAGTGAGCTAAAGAACGATGATGGATTCAACCCAGATCTGTGACTGGGGGTGAGTGTCTGAAAAGTTTCAGCGCTCCGTCCATCATCTCCTTGTGTTTGCTTTGTTCGCCCTAAGTTGGCAGGGTATGCCCAGACGTGGGTCCCTTGCTCACTTTGCCACTGGATTCAAGCTAGCCTGGCTGATGAGGGTTGTTAGCCTGATACTGGTCCCAGGATGCTTGCTTCCGGTCCAGGGAAGACATAGCTTGGCAGTTCGAACTGGACTGTTCCCATGAGGCACATGGTCTAGACTGATTTGCATATAGCTATGTCTGAACTGGGGTGGCAAAGTGAACCAAAGAACGATGATGGATTCAACCCAGATCTGTGACTGGGGGTGAGTGTCTGAAAAGTTTCAGCACTCCGCCTATCATCTCCTTGTGTTTGCTTTGTTCGCCCTAAGTTGGCAGGGTATGCCCAGACGTGTGTCCCTTGCTCACTTTGCCACTGGATTCAGGCTAGCCTGGCTGATGAGGGCTGTTAGCCCGAAACCGGTCCCAGGATGCTTGTTTCCAGTCCAGGGAAGACATGGCTTGGCAGTTTGGGCTGGACTGTTCCCATGAGGCACTGGGTCAAGACTGATTTGCATATAGCTGTGTCTGAACTAGGGTGGCAAAGTGAGCTAAAGAACGATGATGTTTTCAACCCAGATCTGTGACTGGGGGTGAGTGTCTGAAAAGTTTCAGCGCTCCGTCCATCATCTCCTTGTGTTTGCTATACCTATGGTGCTGCATCACTCCTTACGCCTGCTTCAAGCAGGCCTAAGGTTTTGATGCAGTGGCGTCGTAGAAGTGACGCAGTGAAATCTTGTAGATTTCAGTGTGTCACTTTTATGAGGCTTTCTTGCGTCGGAACACACACCCTGCATACATAATACCTGACGCAGGTATAATGTGGTGCAGGGCTTTACAACGTGACGCATCTCCCTAGATGAGTCACATTGTAAATGTGTTGAACGTGGCGCATTGATTTTGACGTCGCTGTGTCACAAAAGTGACGCAACGGCAGCGTAAAAGTGTCGCAAGGGGCTTGTAAATCTGCCCCACTGTTTATAGGCCAAGTTGAAAAGTGTTCATTTGAGGTTTCAAGATCACTTTTCTGAGGTTACAGATTTCAGGAGAATTGATCAGTATAGATCTTACTAAAGCAAAGGCTGTTCATGAGTGGTTCCAAACTACAATAGCAAAAGAGATACTAATTTAATAGATTCTCCAATTCTTTTTTTTTTTTTTTTTTGTCCTCATCAAGCAAAGTTTTAGGAGTTGGAGGAGTTGGGGGCCCCTTAACCCATCTGTTCCCATTAAGGCGGATCCCTGCATTTATGCATGGAGGCTGTCCCTTGCCCTATCCGTCGAGGCCCCTTTTTGTCCGCTTCCAGGCACAAGACTGGTGGTTTGGGGGAGCTAGTCATTATGACTACTCAATTCAAGATCCAGCTTGAAATCTTTATTGCCATTGCCTTAATCATTGGACATTATGTTGTTCATTTGATTGTAACGTTCCCAAATATTCCAGAATCTAGACCTTTTGCTCTTTTTCCCTTTTTGGTCCAACTTGTACACCCTTTGTATGGAAGTCAACCATTCACTATTTGTTGGTGGTACGTCTTTCACCCATTTGATACATATCTCTCTTCTGGCTAGCAATATTAATATGAAGAGCATATTTTCCTGGTCTTTACTCATTTTAGGGTAATTAGGGTTGTGTTGATTAATACCAAAAATAACTGTTTCCAAGCTTACCTCCACGGGCTGTTCCAACAGCTTGGATAGAGTCTTACCCGTCTGTCTCCAGAATTCCTCCAACTGTGCACAATACCGGAACATGTGCAGGTCGTCTGCTCTTTCCTCCCCACATTTAGGGCAACATTTTACCTTATTACTGTTGATCTTAGTCAGCCTTTTCGGTGTCCAGTATGATCTATGCGCAGTAAACAAGTGGTTTTTCCTCAAAGGTGCGGATTCTACTACGCGCCAACAAGTTGCCATTGATGGAGGATTTCTAGCTCTGGCAAGGCTTTTCCCCAAATCTCACTCGGAGCTTTGTATTCGCTTTTGCCAGCTTGTATAAGGGCCCAGTACCAGAATGATATTTCCTTTTTAAAGGTCTTTATGTTTAGTAGCTTTTGCTCAATGTTATCATCCCCATCTAGATCTTCCTTTTTGTGCCCTAACCAACTAGTGAGTTGGTAGTATTTGAATTTTGCTAGTGCACCCTGGGTCTTTTCGTTAAGGGTCTCCCAGTCTATGATCCTGTTGTTTTCTATTAGCTGTCCCCAGTTATTGATGTTTCCTTCTCTCAAGGGGATCGCTAATTTGTCCTTTAGACATTCGGGTGTTCCTGGGGAGTCCCAGATTGGCGCAAACTTGCTGTAATATGGGATTTTTAAGATTGTTCTTATTCCATACCAGGTTTTTGCGGCCGTCCTTAGAGTCTTTAATTTAATTTTCTTGAAATATTTGGGATGACCAAATTTATAAAGAAAGTGATTTCCTGCTGAATCGACTAAGGCTTTCATATATACTGGCCATGACTCCCAACTAACTTCCTAATATTTTAAATTGGAAGGCTCTGCAATATTCAAGGATGTCAGGACTTGCAATTCCTCCCTGTGCCTTTTTCCTTCTTAGTTTCTTCCAGCCAATTGAGCTAAACAAATACGTGAACTTCGGTAATATATTCATTTTAATTATGCTCGATCTCCCCATAAAAGACAGCTGTAGACCTCCCCAAGCTTTAAGAAGCTTCCTTGCCTCTTTATGAACTTTGTCAAAATTCATGCTGGCTATTCCTTCTATATCCTTTATAAGGTCTATACCCAGATATTTTATTTTTTCTTTCACCAATGGGTTTCCAGAGTTAATATTCCACTCAAGGATTTCAGATTTAGATTGATTCACCAGATATCCTGAAACTTTCCCGAACTGGTCTATAATATCTTCTATTTTGGGGAGAGAGACAGTTAAATCACTAGTAAATACCATTAAATCATCTGCATATAATGCTACTTTTTTTCCCCAGCTTTGGTGTTGAAATGGTGGTATCAGCTAACCCTGTCGAACGCTTTTGCGGCGTCAAACGTTATAATTGCTAAAGGTGCGGGCAGGTGAATGGCAACGTCTATAGCACTTATGAGTTCATGCGTTAATTCATAAATTTGTCTACCTTTAATGAACCCTTTTTGGTTTGGATGAATCAAGGACCCTGCCACTCCTCCTAATTTTTTGACCAATGTTTGTGTATATATTTTATAGTCCGTATTTAAAAGTGAGATAGGTCTGTAAGACTCACACTTGACTGGATCCTTCCCTGGTTTTAATAAAATGCTAACTATTGTGTCGTTCCAGGAGTCTGGGAGGTCCTTTTTCCCCAAGAAGATATCATTCAGGAGTTCCGTCAATGGGGTGGCCAGTACTTCTCTTAGGGTTACATAGAGTTCGTTTGGGAGAGCATCCGGACCCGCCGCCTTTCCTTTTTTTAGGCTTTTTATGACTTCTATGACTTCTTCTCTTGAAATCTCCTGATTGAGGACTGTTCTTTGTTCAAGAGATGTGGCGGGGGTTGTTACTTTATCCAGGAAACTTTGTATTTGTTCTGTTGTTATAGAGGTCTCTTCCTTATAGAGGTTATCAAAGAATTCTTGCCTGATCTCAGTATCCTCTAAACAACAGACAAGCTGCCCTTCCTTTTGTATTTTTGTGACCCTGTTACGTGTTGATTCTGTTTTTGTCTTCCAGGCCAAAGATTTCCCACATTCTTCCCCATATTCATAGTGCGATAGTTTGCTAGCCTCCCATCTGTCCCTAACTATTGCTTCAAGAAAGTCCGCCAGGTCTTCCCTTTTTGTTTTCCTCTTTTCCTCTATTTCCAGTTTTTCCTGCGTAGTTTTTGCATTCGTGGACTCAACTTCCAGAGCTGCAAGATCTTTTTCTATTTGTTTAATATAGGTCCTTTTCTCCTTATTTTTGTACCCTGCGATATTAGTTATTTTCCCCCTGATAAAGGCCTTGTATGCATCCCAGGCTATTTGTTTCGTTGTTCCATCTTTGTTTAACTGAAAGAAAAGTTCTGTGTCCTCCGCTAGTTTTTCTATATGAGTTGTATCTGCGAAAATGACTCTGTCTACTGTCCACCTCTGGCTGGAGGGAGAGGTTTTTAAAGTGAGACTTAGGTGCACTGCTGAATGATCAGAGATATGCGCTGGTATATGTTCGACCTTCCGTGTACAATCAACCAGGCTTCTATCTATCAGGAAGAAATCAATCCTGGAAGAATGTCCCAGCCTTTTATTTTGAAGGGTGAATCTGTGATTTTTGTTTTCTTTTTCTTTCCATACATCCACGATCCCCAGGTCTTTAATGCACCTACCAACCCACTCCCTCATTTTCGGCAGGTTGGGGCAGTTCTTGGTAGGGTATCTATCCTCTTTGGGATTTAGCATTCTGTTAAAATCCCCCCCCATTACTATGGGGGCATGGGCTGTTAGAAGATGAGAATAGATTTTCTGGAGGGGCTCAGGGTCATCCACGTTAGGGCCATAATATCCCACTATCGTGTACAGATTATTATAGATCCTTGCCTTTGCTATTGCCCATCTTCCTTTCCTATCCACCTCTGATGTTTCGATGCTTGCTTTCAAAGATTTTTTAACTAAAATTGCCACGCCCTTTACGCCGCATTCTTGGTTTGTGCATATACAATGGTCCACCCATTTCTGATTTTTAAGAATTGTAGCCCATTCTTCTTTTAGTAAATGTGTTTCCTGTAATATTATTATTTCACAATCAATATTTTTCAAATATTCCAGGATCTTTTGTCTACGTTTTTTTATCCTAAGCACGTTTGTGTTCCATGATAAAATATTAACAGCCATCTTTTTGGGGTTTTTAGCGGTGTTTAGCATATTCTTTAATCACCTTTGTAACTTTCAAGGGGTCCTTCCACCTCTTAATTTTGCTTTTTGGACTTTTTTGTTTTTCATTTTCTCCCCATTTTGCTCCCCACCCTGTGCTTTGTTTTTATTTTTTCCGACGTTTTCTAGTGTGGTTTCCTTACAATATTCCCCCCCTCCCTTCTTATCAGCATGTAATAGAACATGTTTTTCTGGCTCTGAAACACTCTTGCACTTTGGCTTCTATTTGAGGGCATCCTGACGTGAGTTTACCTTGAACTGACATCTCTTGTGGACGAGGAGCCAGTGGAGAACTTTCAGGTTCTGGGTGATGTGGGTTCTCTTGGACAGGTTGAGGATCAGTCTGGCAGCTGCATTTTGGATCATCTGGAGTCTTTGCATGAGTTCGGTGGTGGTGCCTGCACAAATTGCATTGCCGTAGTCCAGTTGGCTGGTGATGAGGGCATGTGTACTGTCTTACTGGTGCTGGTGGGGAGCCACTTGAACATTTTGTGGAGCGTGTGGAAGCACGCTGAAGATATGGTGTTGACCTGACATTTCATGGGGAGTTCATTGTCTTGGATGATGCCAAGGTTGTGGGTGTGGACTTTCGGCGTGGGAGTGGGTCTGAGTTCTGCCGGCCACCATGAGTCGTTGCAGAGGGTGTTGTGTTTACCGAAGATGAGGACTTCCGTCTTGCCCTTGTTGATCTTTGGGCAGTTGTCATTCATCAAAGCTGAGGCATTCTTCATGCAGTTTGTGGATGTATGTCTTTGCTGAGATGGGGTTGGCGGACAGCGATAGGGCGAGCTGTGTGTCATCGTGTAGGAGATGATGTTGATGTTGCACGTTCTGGCGATGTCTGCGAGTGGAGTCATGTAGATGTTGAAGAGTGTTGGGCTGAGGGATGAGCCTTGGGGAACGCCGCAGATGTTGTTCTTGGCTTGCAATGTTAAGGGAGTGAGGCAGACTCTCTGGGAGCATCCTGTGAGAAAGGATGCCATCAATCTGGGCGTGTTGTCTGTGATACCGATCTGGCGTAGGCAATTGATGAGTGTGTGGTGGGAGACCATGTCGAAGGGGGCAGAGCGGTCAAGCAGGATCAGGGCAGTTGATTCTCCTCTGTCGAGTAGGGTGCGGATGTCGTCTGGTGTGGCAATCAGAGATGTTTCTGTGCTGTGGTTTGTTCTGAATCCTGATAGGGAGGGGTCCAGCAGGTCGTTTCTCTCCAGGTGTTCAGTGAGTTGGAGGTTGATGGCCTTCTCCAGGACTTTCTGAAGGGAATGGGAGGAATTTGATGGGACGGTAGTTCTGGAGTTCTTTAGGGTCTGCTGAGGGTTTCTTGAGATGGGGTCTGACCTCGGCGTGTTTCCAGGCATCGGGAAAGGTGCCCTTGGATAGCGAGGCATTGATGATGGTGGTGAGTTAGTGGCCGATCTTGTCTCTTCCAAGGTTGAATAGTCGGTGGGGGCTCCCGAGTTGATGGAGTTCATAAGGTTGGTTGTGTTCGGTGCGCTGAGTTGTTTCCATGCTTTGAGCAGGTGGTTGGCGGTGGTGATCGATCAGAGGCTGTGGAGGTTGGTGGGTTGGGGATTGAAGTTCTTATAGATGGTTGCTATCTTGTTGTGGAAATGGTCGGCAAGGGCATCGCAGAGTTCCTGTGATGAGGGGATCGAGTTTTCGGTGGCTGACGGGCAGGTGAGCTCTCTCTGTCAATGGTGAAGAGCTCCTTGATTTTGTTGGCGCTGGTGTTGATGCGGTGGGTCAGGTCCTCTTTCTTTGCCGTTTTTATCTGTCAATGATAGTCGTTGAGGGCTGATTTGAAGGTACCTCTGTCGGTGTGTTTCTTGCTAATGCACCATCTTCTTTCAAGTTGTTTGCTCTTGGGTTTTGATGTGCTGAGTTCTGGTTTGTACTAGCTGGCTTGTTTGGTGGGTCTGTGTGTTTTGGCTAGTTTGGAAAGGAGGCGACTTGGTTGGCGGCGCTTGTGATCCAGTCGTTAAAGTTCTGAACTGCGTGGTCCAAGTTGGTGGGGTCTTTGGGCTGTGTGGTGGTGAAAGAGTCTGTCCATTGTTGCTGAGTGACCTTGGACCAGCTGCGGAGGGGGGCATTGTGTTGGTTGGGAATGGTGCAGGCATGTCCGGGTAATGGAGAAGTGTCCGATGGAGCAGTCTGACCAGGTGAGTTTCGAGGTGTGGTTGTATCGAATTCTGTTGCTGGACGTGAAGATGGGGTCTAGCGTGTGTCCTGCTAAGTGCATGGGGTCAGTGACTAACTGCTTGAGGCTGATATTGTCTGGTCTCTCCAGGAGGTCAGGGGATTTGGAGTCGGCGGGGTGGTTTTGGTGGTAGTTGAAATCTCCCAGGAAGATGTAGTGTTCGGATACTATGGCAAGCGGGGTGATGAATTCTGCAATGGCATTGCTGAGCCCGGTCCATGGTCCTGATCGTCTGTATGCGAGGGTGCCTTTGATGGTGGCGTTGTCGTCGGTGCGGATCTGGAAGTTCATGTGTTCAATGATTGGCGTGGTTTGGTCATCGGTGATGGCGCAGGTGATTGACTGCTTGTGTATGATGGCGGTGCCGCCTCTGTGTCTGTTGGTGCAGTCGCGGGGTTTGATGTTGTAGCTGATGGGTGTTGCCATGGCGATGTCCGGACTTGATTATGGGGTGAGCCACATCTCTATGATGAAGGTTGCGTAGGGGGTGATGGTGTCCCAGATTTTAGTGGCGTGTTTGCAGAGTGATCTGGTGTTGAGCAGGAGGCATCTGAGTTGGTTTGGTGGGGCTTTGGCAAGCATGGACGGTGTTGTGCGGGATCCTGCGGCAGTGTTTGGTCCTGGAGTGGAGGTGAAGTGGCAGTATAGGCAGGTGAATAGTCCTGTGGTGAAGCTGGGAGATGTGAGGCAGCAGTTGTTGTTGCAACCATAGTCTAGGGCACAAAGATCGGCAGCAGTGTACCTGTGGGAGTCCGGAGGGCCAGGGTTCCTGGTGCTGGACGTGGTCCAGGTGCGGATGGGAGCACTAGATATGCTTGCTGGATATTAATATTTTCACATTTGCATTACTTGCCTGCATACTGATAGGGGAATAGACATGGTAAAGCTGATGCCTCCTACCTAAAGGAGGAAAAATTGAAGAAACAACACCTTCACCGTGCATCCTTTCTATCACCATGAAAAAAGCTCCTCCAGCCAATGTCTTTAAAGAAGTAGTTATGAGTTCAAAAAGCTGTGGATGGAAGGAGTGGTTGACTAAAGATTTCTACAGATAAGAACGGAAACACTAATTGTCATTGTAAAATAACATTCTCTTAATTCCTCAGGTAAGTTTGCAGAAAATGGTTTTGTAGTAGTGTCATGAGTCTCGAGTAGCCGGTCACACAGGCCATATAAAAGCAAAGAAGTGGTAGAATGACATTTCAGGTGTCCTCAGTTGGCAAGGGGCCTGATTTTGATCTTGGTGGATGGGCTACTCCATCACAAAAGTTTCGGATATCCCGTCCACCGAAATATAAATCTCATCGGTTATAGTGGATATAATAGGATAAAATAGGAAATAATGGGATTCATATTTCAGCGGATAGGAGTAACCCGTCTGTCAAGATTTAAATCAGGCCCATAGTCTGTTCAGACTCAGCATATGAAACCAGCTGGTTTCCTACATTCCCTTCCTTCCCACTCCCAATAAACCATAGACAGTGATTTCAATTAATATTGTTGCAGAACGTCTTCCTTCAAATTATTACAAAACCTTATTAGAAGTAGTGGAATATTTCAGCAAGTTGGGCCATTTCATTCCCAAGGAATGACTAAGCACAGATGTGACATTAGCAGATATCTTTTTGCAGCAAATATTCTGAGTACATTGCACCGCTGAGATTTTTTTTTTTTATAAGTTTAAAGTTTGCTGCATGGGTTTGGTCTCAATTATGAAATGCATTGCTTTGATACACTTTGAGCCCACCAGCTATCAGCATAGGACAGATGGTCAAAAAGAATGGTTAAATCAGTCCATTGAACAATATTTATACAACTTTCTTATGAATGATCAGATGGAATGGAGCAGCTGGATTGCCCTGGCAAAATTTGTGTCTGTAATAACTGATGACATCACCAAGTAGGCATCGCTTCAGTCTACTGTGCCTTTGTAATAGATCTTGAAATATAACAAGGTCAGAATCCCCTGTGCCTCCCGGGTGACCAATTCAAGTAAAGTCAAGTCAAATCAAAATACTTTATTTCCAAGAAATAAATTATTATACAAATATACACACATTTCGCAATTCATAAGAATTTCGGGGCATATTATCAACGGCCAGCGATAATTATCGCTGGCCGTGCTTAGCGATAGATATCTTATCGCTGGCTATCTCCGGAAATTATCGCCCTGGTAGCGCGTTATTAACAACACGCTTCTCCAGGGCGATAAAAATTCCAGAGATAGCGAGGTTATCGCCGTTTTGCAGGGAACATCGCTGGTTTTCCAGCGATGTTCCCTGCAAACGGCGATAACCTTGCTGATACGACCCTGTGGTCGTATCAGCACAATCCACCCCTATGTTAGGGATGGCTAAGTCGGGATAATAGCAGACGTTAGATTTTGGCGAAAACGGCCGCTTTCGCCAAAATCTAACGTCTGCTATCATCCTGTGGGCTGCCTTGTAAATATCGCGATGTGCCCATCGGCGATATTTACAACGTAGCCCATCTGGGGTACGCCCAGTAACGCCCACCTTGCATCTCATTAGAGATGCAGGATGGGCGTTATGGGAAAGGGCGATAGGGCAAGGATTCACGCGTGACCTTGCTAATACAGCGATAAAATTATCGCCGCTTTTCGTCTGAAAACAGACGCTAAAGCGGCGATAATTTTTTATCGCCGGCTTGTTAATATGCCCCATAATTTTTTTTTATAAATAGCCTAAAACAACAATTCATGTTTATATCTTTCAATCACACATACTTACAAATTATATAATTACAAGCATATATACATTAAAGTTTTGCCATACGATTAAAGTTTCTCCATGCCATTAATTTTCTCCATACTCATTAAAGTGTCTCCATACTCTTTCGATAATTCATAGACTGATTGTCTGTGCTTGTGCTACTGGTATCCCTGACACTGCCATGTAAAATGTGCTCATACACAGGGCCTGTGGATGCTATTCTAAGTGAAGTTTTGGTGTCTTCCCTAGGCTAATTCACCCAGGGGGCAGCTTCTCCATTCTGGTGGCATCTGTGGTTTTCTCTGCTCTTGTCACATCTGTCTATCGCTTCTGTACTGTATGCTTCTTTGAAAAGCATTTTCTGATCTGCATTTGGCATCTACCATGCACTTCGTTGTTGGTCTATAGATCTGTCCTTCCCTGCTTGTCTCCCTTGTCTCTCGGACTCTGTGTCAACCTGTGCTCATGTATTCTTGTGGCTTGCCTCTGTTTCTGTTTGCTCATGTTTCAATCAGTCAATCAGGGTTTGTAAAGCGTGGCTACTCACCCATGAGGGTCTGAAGGTGCTGTGTGGGGGGGGGGCACAGTGAATCAGACTGAGTGCTGAGTTCATCCGAAGAGCCAGGTCTTGAGGCCCTTCCTGAATTGTGTCAGCGAGGGTGATTTCCTGAGGTGGATGGGCAGGTTGTTCCATGTCTTGGAGGCGAGGTATGAGAAGGACATTCCTCCGGGTCTGTTCTTGCATTTTCATGGGACGGTAGCCGGGGAAAGCTGGGCGGAGCATAGGTGTCTGTTGGGTACGTAGAATGTGCGGCGGGGATTCAGGTATGCTGGTTTGTTTATCTGTCTGTGTGCCTTTTTGAATTCTTTGCAGTCTGTTTACAGAGAAAGAACAATTCGATCTTAAGACAAGACACGGAAGTGGCAGTATATGCAGAACACTCATTTGGTACAGTTTTAGTACAGCAATAAAGTTAATTATAACATTATGCTATATGATTCTACAGCTCCATGACAACAGCCTCTTTATTGCTGCTGATGGTCGTGAGTATGCAGATAAAGAGGCTTTCCTTATCTTGGTTTTCTCTTACGTGGGTGCTATTCATATACATCATATTTTGTTGTTTTTCACTTGAAGTTATCATTGTCATGTAGTACCTTTTCTTATTAACCCTAATTTAAATGGTTTTATTGTCTCTTGTTTCCCTTCCTGCCATTTGTAGCCTCATAAAGTTCCCTCCCTTAACTGCATTATTTATAATACAGTGCCTTTTTTTTCTTCTTTGTTTCCTTCTTTCAGGGCACAAGTATACCTGCCTTTGCTTGACATCAGTTGTATGGGAATCAGACTCACATTACTATTTCTGCCATAGGGATTTCCGTCTCTCATTTATGACTTTGTGCATGTTACCTCCGACTGTTAGCTGACTGCCTTACAGGCTCTGGGTTTCAAATCTCTGTGTTTCTCCTGTGTGATGCTTACCCACCAGTCACTATTTCTGTAGCCTCCCCAACTGCAGTGCTTTTTCCTCACCATTCAAGCCAGCCACTGAAGCTGGGCTTCATTACATCATAACGCGCTGCACACATTGGGTGCTAGCTTTCCATTTAGCTTACCAACTAGCCCATTTTATTTTAAGCTGTCATTCACATGGAAACACAACTGCAACTTTCCCTTCTAGCCAGACATCAGCCCCAGTGCAGAGCTGCCCTTAATACATAAACCTGCCTTCTCCTTGTCATTTCAGTCTGCTTTGATGATTCTCAGCAGCAACCTGTCAGCCTGAGCTCAAGTATAAAGGCTTTGAAAGTGAGGAAATAATATAAGCCATTTAACTCTTTTATGTTACCAGCTTTCATCGAATAAACACTGCCTCTATCAGCTAAACATTTAGCAAAACATCATTCATAACCAGAATATTTAGATAAAAGAAATCTTCTTCATCTACTTTTTAATATTGTTATTTTAAGCTTTAAAATTATTGGAAAGTAGGTTTATGTTTGAGAGGGGTGGAAGTCCCACTCAGGCAACAACCACAATCTTGCCAGGGTGAACCACAAAATTCAATAATTTAACCTGTCCTTAACCTTGTGGTAGCTTGACACAAAAGCAGTTAAGGTTACCTTAGATGCAATGTGTAAAGTATTTATGCAGAACATGAACATCAATAAAGTGAAAGCACAACTCCAGAAAAATCCCAAATCAATTTAGAAAAATAGACTCATTTTCAATAAATAAAATTATACCAATGCACCATTTCTGGTGAAGCTGCCGATCAGGAGATGCATGACGCTGCTCTGCAAGGTCCTATGTCTGTCTGAATCATGCTGCGTCAGTTCCTAGGAAGCCTTTAGTTGCACCTGGAGGAGTACAAAAGTGACTACAGTAAAGGGTCCAGGACCTAGGGGGGCATCTTTTGGGGATCAGGACTCGCTCCATCAGATGCCAGCAGAAGGGCTAAAGCAGGTCCAGTTGCAGGTCCAGGCAGGTCCAGTTGGAGCAGGTCAGCTGGGCAGATGCAGGGAGGCTTCTGAAGCTTGTTGTGTCATTGTATCGCACACAGGAGGCAAGCCAACTTACATTTGGAGGCACTCTGGGTGGCCTGGGATGAAGTCAAGCAGGTCCAATCTTCTTTCCCAGACATCAATGGATGCCTTCAAGCAGCAGGGCAGTCCTCTTACGTCAGGGAAGTCCTCCTTCTGTAATTTACATAGGTCCAGGACTGTTCAGATGAGTGACTCCGGAGGTCCAATATTTATACCTTGTGCCAGCCTTTGTGTAGGGGGACTCCCTGTTTTACCCCGACAACTGGTTCTGAATATGTCTTCCCCTGGTCAAGGCTCCAAACTTTCACGGTTAGCAAAAGGCAGAGCAGGCCAACTCCAAATTATTGACACAGAGGGGAAATTTGGTGGATTAAAAAATTTAATACAATGATACCCTTTGGTCTTAATGACAAAATTGATATGATCTGTTTTCTATAACTGTAGTAATCGGCAAAAGTGGTTCTACTCATGATACAGTATCATGTAATAGAGACACGTTATGACGTTAAGTTGGGTTAAACTGTGACGTTGTTGCATCATTTTAGTAATGAAGTTATCTGCGGCACGCAGGAAGATCATGTTTATCCTGGATTATCATGTTTGTCATTGTTTGTCATAAAACAATCATGATTGTTTCCATTCGCACATTTATTACAAATGTAATACTATTGATAGACAAGAAACCACATTGGTACATTACCATCAGTAATTCTTTATTTTCACATTGAATTTCTATGAGTGTATTTTATTGCTCAGCATCATTTATTTACCCAGCTTTCAATTTTTTCTTCCACCGTTTAAGCATTTTAACTACACTTATAAGTGGTGCATTAATTGGTTTTACTGTTTGGGAAGGAGGGCTTTATTTACTTTGCTGACTTTGAATAAACTATACTTTATTCATTCTTACCTCTACAGTAGTTGCTAGTCAGGACATCACCGTTTAGGGTTCCTGTTTATTATAGTTAAATTCACCTTTGGGACCTCCCCAGTACGGGGTTAAAGCATCGATAGAAACCTCAGATGCAACTAGCGTTCTTATATTTAATAATTTGGTACTTTCCTATGCTCATAATTTTGGGGTACTTTAGAGTAAGTCCTTAGGATCATGTTAAATCCTCACAATAAATACGTCAGGAGTTTGGCGTTTGTCTATCTTAACAAACTCACACATTTGAAAATTCTTCATGTTCATGCTCACGGGGTACTTCAAAGATGGCGTCAGCATTCCGTGCGGTACGCATCACTGCACTTGATTAGTCCTGTTTTTATTTTTCTTCTTGCAAACGCTATTTTTTCTGCGGTTCCACGCAGTTTATCGTAACTTGCGTCTCTCTGTATGCAGACACTTACAGCGTTTAACAAAGGTAAGAACTTTCGTGATATCTTTTAAGATTTGTAGCCATGCCATGAGTTTAACCCCACATATTCCAGCTTATTTGCTTCATCATTTTGCAGGGACTTCATTCAGAATATTCGGTACTTTTCTACAAAGATTACACAGTATTCTTTAGTGCATTAATCGCAAGGTAACAAAACATTTAAATCCATTCACTTTCAACAACCCGCAACACCGCAGAGCTCGTTCATTGTTAGTAAACCTTTTTATATTGGTCACTTCACAGGCCACGTTCCTTAACCACACATTAACGGAGATTTGAACTTAGTATTATGACTTCGAGTAAGTTGGCAATTTATAGCATTTTTCATCTTGCCTCGGGGACATACTCAATCTATTATCGTATCAGTATGCTGGAAAGCCACATTATTTGTCTTGTTCTCTTTTCACTTCCTTTTTTTCTGTGTTCAATGGAATTTCACATCTCTACAATTTGGTTGGTGGAGGCACCTCACGCTGAATCTTTCTTTTAATAGCCCAACATTTGCTATACTTAAGATTTTATGAATGTTGGATAATTGTTGGTTTAACGTGATAGTATCACTTCCTATTGCATCACGGTGGTTGAAATCCTGGGTCTAGACATGTGTTTCAGCATGGTTTGAGCAATATGTTGAGATTCATTTTGTGACATATTCATTATCAGTGTATATGTAAAAGCACTCCCTTTATGTATATTGTAGGACATTTAAATGAGTATATTCGTCGATTAATTCTTACAGTGGCCCCTAAAGAAGGGAACCCTGTCCCGAAATGCATTGGGCACGCATAACATCTTCTCTAGAGAAGCATTGTTTTCTTTGTTAAATATGAATAAAAAATTGTATTGTCATTCTTTAAAATGTTCATTACATTGACATGAACATCAGCATATGAACTCTTTTCTATTCTTGTTTTGATGATAAAGAATTTTGAAACAGTGGGAAATTATCCATCATAATAAAACACAATTGTAAAAGTTTTGTTACAACTTGATTGTGAGATATTGATGTTAAGTGTTTGTTTAAGGTAGTTAAATTGATTTTTCTCTGTGCGGCCAGGTTACAAGTGACAGTGTACACTTGCCATATGCTGAGCAGGCCTAGTGCCAGGTTTCCTTTGTGTGGGTGTAGGCAAAGCCCCTTGAAGTTCAAGTGTGGCTGGGTGCAGCTCCTCCACAGCCATCTTGTCAGGATGGGCCATCCTCTCCACACATAAGCCCCTTTTGAGTCACACTCTGGGAAGAGTACACAGACCCCAGCAGCATAGACATTCACAGTCATATGACACAGGACACTGCCAGAAAGGTACAATTGGTTGGAACAAGAAAATGCCAAGTGGCATTTTCAGAATTGCAGCTTAAAATCTGACATTATCAATAAAGAAGATTATTACAAATAAAAATTAATTTGAGTGTAAACAGCATACCTCTACCTGCTCCCATTCTAATGTTAGCACTTATTAAATGTAATAAGGTAATCCAGTGTTACTCAATAGGAGAGATAGACCTTACAACAGGGAAAAACAAATTTAGGAGTTTTTTTACTGTCAGGACATGTACAACTTTAGTGCAAATGTCCTACTTTTTAAATACAATGCATCTTGCCCTAGGAACTGTTAGGGCCTACCTTAGGGGTGGCTTATGAGTATTAAAAAGAAAGGTTTATGACTATCAAAAAGTTTAATTTATCTGGTTGAAACAGCAGTTTAAAACTACACTAGAGGTTGCAGTGGCAGGTCTGAGACATGTTTTAAAGGTGGCATTAGTGGATGTCAAAATGAGTGCTGCAGGCCCACTAGCAACATTTAAGTTATAGGACCCTAGCACACGTAGTACTATTTATTGGTGACTTACAAGTAAATTAAATGTACCAATCAGGTAGATGCCAATTGTATCATGTTTAAACATGTACAGTTCTAATGCCAACAAAAAAGGGGTTCAACATAAGAAGGTAAAAATCTGGGGTGGACACTGCACAAAGTGCAAGGTCCACAAATAATCATTATCATTATTATTACTATTTTACACATCTTAACTTATTTCTGGTGATCATGTCTGAGTCTAAGGCAGGAGGAGACTATGGGGTCACTGACACACCTTTCTACATTTTTTCTTAAGCTAACTGCATGAGGTGAGTCAATCTTTGTTGGGGCTGCTGCTGCCTTGCTGCCTGTATCACCTTGGTCCCAGGGTGCACCAAGCCCAGTTTTCAGCCGCAGCTGCTTGGGGGGAGGCGTGGTCATCTCACACTTGTAGTGCTGCCTCGACCCCCACAGCGCGGGATGTGGGTAGGCCAAGGGCAGGCCCGTCCGCGCTAGTCATAGCCGGAATAGGCTGGGCTGGGCCACCCCCCTAAGGTCGTCAGACTGCCAAGCTACTGTGTGTTCCCTGCCGGCTGAAACTCCCTAGGAACTTGTTTGTCGGAAGACTGGGAGAGACATGGGTAAAAGGAAAGTGGCGGATGGGGAGTCGGGGGCAGTACAGAAGAAAAACAAAAAAGTTTAAAAAGCTCTGAGTAATGCACGGAGGAACTGTGTACTTGACCGCCTTGTTGGGCTGCTGGTAGAATATGAAGGGATCCTAATTCCGACAACACCCGACCCAGTCCACAATCCAAAGGCCTCTTTTAATCCTGCAAGTCCTGTTGGGTTGAGACGTATCCCGCACATGTTTAATAAACCTAATTTATGCAGGCAAGAAGCTGTTACACCCCTCCCAGCCTGTGCCGAACCACCAGTTGCTTGCGCTGGATTGATCACTGACCCGGTTAACCCAGATTTTACGTGCAGGAACAGATTTTCTCCTCTCCAACTACTACTAGAAGATTATTCAAATTTAGAGAAGCAGGAGGGTGAGGGGGCACCTACACAGACACATAACGAGATAACCCTGCACATCCCGGGCACCCTTGAGCTCATTCACAACCTAAGAACAGAGATAATCGCTCTTAGGTCTACAATAGAAGTCCTCACTGGTCAGGTGAACCAACTGATAATGATAGGCAGGGTGGCTAATGCTCCAGTAAAACCCCTGTCTTGCTCCTCTTGGAAGAAGCAAACTTGTGTCCCTAGAGACCCCTACAACCATCTAGCTAGAGCAGGCAGGGAAGGTGCTGAGTGTTACAGGGTTGAGGCAGCCTCATATAGGATCCCACCGACAAAGGCAGTTACACATTCAAATACAAGAAGCATGGTTTTACAGGAAGACCTCCAGCATTATGAAAATATGCCTAGGCACTCCCAAAAGCAGCTCCTATTAGGTGTGGCCCCTGCAGCAATAGTCAGCCCTGCAGTATTTATATGATTATTGTGCCCAAACATAGTTTACATGAGAGACACGAAGATGAGAACTCTTTGAAGAACAAATCAATCCACTGGATCTGCCACATGAGAGGGTGTAGGTCAGTGATTAGGGAGGACATTCTGCACGCTAGAAGACACCTCCTCCCCAATAGCCCGACAGACACAATTGAATTTTTTCTGGCAGATGGGAGGTTAGTACACAATCTAATAGCCTTGGACACCAGATCATGCCCTCCCCTTCATCCAACATACAATTCAAGTACCAGATGGCCGACAGACCATCTTCACCTATGCTCACTTTTCCTCCCACACAAACAGGTCAATCTTCTCATTGGCTGTAGACATGAATGGACCAATATATGGCAGCAGAACGGGTAACCTATAAGAGTAGAGGATGCCCCGGAACCTTTTGCAGGGTATGGAGCAGCTGGGTGCAATACTATAGGTTGGATTCACTAGACACATACACACAGGTCACAAATGGAGAAGAATAATAGATATATTTTATGAATGGGAGGGAGGAAGGGTTAATCGAAATAAGTGATAGAAATGTAGGGACGTGCTCTAATGTGATAATTAGCGTGCATATGTGTACAGCAAATAGCTCGAGATAGCTGCAATACGACTGTCTATCATTAGGGCAATGTTGTTTTCTAAATGAAACAAAAACCAATAAAAATATATATTTTTTAAATTGGCTGAGATAGACTGACTCCTGACAGAAGTAGCAAATCCAGATATAGAGTCCCCAGCCCCCTTATCTATATCAAACCACGTAATTCTAAAAGTGGGTGGCCCCCAAGTACCAGATTTTACTGCAACAGGGACCTTACAAAGAAATCCTTTTAACAGGGGTCTTAGGCTCCCCAGCAGAGCTCCCCTTTGGAGAACCTCCCATTAGCTCTCATTACATAGATATGCTAGCTGAAGAGCCAATGGTAGATTCTAACTTTTTATTTCTTTCATCGTGCGAAGGCAGCCCCAAGCACAATTTGATCTCGTGGAATGTGGCAGGGGTTAGGATGAAAATGTCCCTCCCTCATTGGCTCAAGTTTATTGACTCCTACGATATTTGTATTCTTCAAGAAACCTGGAGTGTAGCACCAGTTCATATGCTGGGCTTTGTGTCATATCATCGACCAGCAATTGGGTCTATACTAGGGAGCCCCTCAGGAGGTTTATGATATGGGTAAAAACAGCGTTCTGCTGCAATATCATGAACTACCTGCAGAGAGCCCAGACATTCTTGCAATCCGATGTACGGTCCCTCAGGTTTCACTCTAGACATATATAACGTTTATGCTAGAGGCACTAGAGGGGGTGAGAAATCAGCCACTCTGCAGGTCCTTGAAGAGCTCCTTCACAATCTGGTTTCTTTACAGCCCTTGGTTATAGCAGGAGATTTTACTGTGAACTTTGAACCTTGGACATAAAGGATATCTGTGAGGTCAGAGAAGAGGATGAATTTTGGTCAGTCCCCCCCCCGGAATTACCCCCAATTAAGTAATGGTCTCAAGTGGCCTTGCAACTATATGCTATCACTTTGGATAATACCTTTATTTGCCCAACCGGCTCAAGTCATATTGATTATTTTCTGCTTGATCTACAGCTCTGGCCATCCTTACAGGACATGGCAGTGGGTACAACCACTGAGTGTGATCATAATCCCTTAACATTAGTTTGGTGTCCCCTTGGGGCGACACACCTGCTACTCCCAGAGCCCACCTCCTAACAAAGGAGTTGACGCCCTCGAGTGACAAGCGCTGCCTCAACTGGCACAGACTCCAATGGGTCGAAAGCAAATTACAGTCAATCAAGCAGGACCTAATAGCATGTAGAGAAGAGTTTAATATTCAACTGAAGACACCGGGGGGATGGACAAGGTTAGTGACATTCACAGTCATTATTTCGAGCAGCTGGCCCTGCGATTTGATGTCCACTCACAAAGTCAAAAGAGTAGCTAGTCCTGGTTCCCGATGGAGTGCAGACACCTAACGCCCCAACTCTATATGGCAATTAAATCCAAGAACACACCCCTCATGAGAGTTTTAAGAAGGTCTTATAAGTTAGCTATAGCAAGAGCCAAAGGGGAATGGGCTGAGACCAAGTGGAGACTTATTGGGGAAGCATGTGCCCCGAAAGACTCTAAACAATTCTGGTCTCTAGTCACTCGGGGGGACCCTGACAGCCATCCACCACTAGCTAACAACATCTCAGTTCTTGCCTGGAAAGACTACTTTAGCTCCTTATACTCATGTCCAGACACTCCCTGCTCCCTGGCAACCCCTTTCGAACTTCCCGTAGTCTACACCAATGACCTCTTTACTTTGAGCGACATTCTGGTTTCGATCAAGTCAATCATACCATCAAAAGCCCCAGGTCCAGGTGGAATCCCAGGTGACCTCTTCCTATATGATAAAGTCAACTGGTCGGCATACATCTTGACACTTTGTAATGCTGTAGCAGGGGGCGCGCCAATACCAGACTCATGGAGGGGGTACTGAGGTAATCCCTATTTTTAAGAAAGGTGACAGGAGCCTTCCATGTAATTACAGGCCTATTAGCCTTATTGATTCCTTCCTAAAGGTACTCTGTCACTCTCTTATGTCTAAAATCTAGGATTGGATCATTGACAATAACATTCTCTCTTGATACCAGGCGGGCTTCCGTCGGAAGACGGGCACAATTGACCAGGTGTTCCGTTTTCTCCTCATATATTGGAAAATGGTGGTTATTGGCAAAGGGAGTCTTTATGTTGCTTTTATCGATCTGAAGACTGCCTTTGACCTCGTGCCCCACTCCACACTATGGCAAGTAGTATTAGGAATTGGTATGCCTATGAAAATTGTATCCCTAATTATTCACTCCAAGAGGCAAACTACGCCACTATGCGTTGGGGCAATCAAGGGCAGCTTACTGACCCCATCCAAGTCAACAGGGGCGTTCATCAAGAATGTGTTTTGGTGCCAAACCTCTTTTCCTCTATATCAACCAAGTAGTTGAGTTTCTATCACAGATTCCATCAGACGCACCAACGCTGGGAAGGAAACAATTGTGACCCTTTTATTAGCGGAAGACACCTCACTAGTGTCCAAAACTCCTGGAGGTCTACAATTGCTTTTAAATCAGTTTAAACTGTTTTGCAACATGCCTGGCCTTGAAATCAACACAATTAAAACAAAGTGCATGATGATAAATCCCCATAAAACTTACAAGGGGCATCTGTCCTTAAACGGTGTCCCGCTAGAAAGGGCTAGTCATTTTGATTATCAAGGCATTAAACTATCGGACGATATGTCATGGAATCCACAGATAGCTCATACAACCCTGAGGTATAAGCAAATAACAGGGGCCCTGAAGAAGGAATACTGTACCTCTCTCAGCAAACCATCTGCAGCGGCTCTCCAAATTTATGATTCTAAAGCCGTGCCTTATATGGAGCCGAGCCGTGGGGTTTTGAAAGGCTGCCTGACCTCACTCTAGTAGAAAACAAGTTCCTTAGGAATTTGATGTCATTACCACAGAGTACCCCAATAATCCCATTAAAACTGGACATGGGCCGCAAATCCATTTCTGACATTGCAAAACTTTGCCCGCTGCTTTTTGGAATAGGATCA
Organism: Calotriton arnoldi; assembly: GCA_963921515.1. Classification (NCBI taxonomy): domain Eukaryota; kingdom Metazoa; phylum Chordata; class Amphibia; order Caudata; family Salamandridae; genus Calotriton; species Calotriton arnoldi. The sequence goes on from CAWUFW010000624.1 coordinate 3,330,727, forward strand.
GATATACCCCTGAACTGTATTCCTATGCCATTGCACTGGAGAAAGTTAGTACTCTTGATGTTTTCAACAAGATAAGTTGGCTAAAAAATATGAAATGTTTATTGAAATCTTTTGGGGTAAAGGACCTATGGGACAATACTAACTCCTGCCACCTCTCAGTAAAAATGACCTGAAAGCTAAGTACTGGGACTGGGTACATTTGTCTGAACTCAATAATTCATCGAGGGGTTAGTTAACAGCGGAATTTGTTGACTTCAAATTAACCAGATCACTGGAAGGTTATCTGGACATTATCCAGTCACCCATAGACAGGAAACTTTACATGCAGTTCAGGTTCGGAACACTTCCCTTAAACTCCTTTACGAGCTCATGGTCTTACAATCAAACACATTCCCAGTAATGTCCCTGCTGTTTTGCACCTATTGAATCAATTGCACATGCCTTATTTGCCTGCCCGGCCTATACAACCCCAAAAGCAAGGTGGTTCACGCCTTTGTGCAATCAATTGAGTACCCGAGAGCATGGTGAAGCTTTGCGTATCCTTAGATCGGATGCCAGACCATTGCTTGCTTGCTCACTCACTATTCATTCAATCATAATCTTTATTCGATTTAAAAAAAAAAATCATACAAGTCAAATCTTTAAAAATAGTAGATAGGTTATCTTTGCCATACTCATACTTCTTTTAAAACCCCCATTAGAAAATGTACAAGAGAAAAACCTACAGTAAAATAATTTAACATCTGTAAGTATAGCAGGGTAGGCCTAACTTGTGTAAAATACAATGGTTTTAAAATTGGACGTAAAAACGTATGTCGTAAATTATTATATTTTGGGCAAAGCATAACAACATGCAGTGTGTCATTAATTGATGTGCTATCGCAATTGCAAAGGGGCGGAACCGAATTCGTAAAACAACCATGATTAAAAGGAACTAGACGGGGAAATAGATTCAACCTAAAATATGTCAGCAGATGACGTTGATGACGTGTCATATTCCACTCACTAAATTCCTGGTCCGCATGTGGGGTATTAGAAGGAATTTACAAGCCCCATTTTCCATTGTGATAAATTATTTTACTAATTCCAGTGTGCTAACTTGTTGTAATAATGTTATTTTTAATGTAAGAATATCTTTCGCTGCGTATTTGCCACACACAGGAGCTTTTAGACAGCATAGCGGGCCCTATCGCCCTTCGTAGCCTTTAGAGGCTTTTGCTGATTTTACTTGATCCTGTGTAATTGCAAAGTTTAGTCTCTATTTAATAAGCAAATTTTGGTAATGCATTGTATACCTTTTGGTTGATTTTAATTATTCCTGTCAAAATGTTTTTATAATTTATTATGCACATTTGCACTTTTATGGTCTCACGACCTAAATAAAGTTATTATGTTGCTGAGTCACTTAAGCGTCTAATGATCAACTCCAAGCCTCTCAGTCATTTTGAATATTATAGCTGTTTTGCACTTCAATTTGTTGGACACCTCCCACTACCATCAAATGCATATTGAATGTCATTCCTGTAGGCAGTTTGGAAAATATGTCAAGATTGTCCTCAAACAGAAGCCTCTGTATAAGTCTTCTACTGGTAAAACGGGGCACCAGATGCTGGCAAACTCCATTTAAAGGGATATTTTACCAGCCCATCAAAATATAGGACATCCATCGTCTGGCACATTTACTGATTCCAAGTGGATAGTCATATCAAACGGATGTTTTTTTTTCAGTCCTGAGTGGTCACCAGCGTTTTCTAAATTCCAACAGCAGGGACACATGTGGCAGTTTTGGTGCCATCCCTAGGTGTCCGCTTTGCTAGTTGTTGTTTCAAGCGGGGCTGTTCACTTATCTTACTATTTTGCCCTAGAAAACGCTTTCTTCATGTCAAATTTTAAAAATCCTCTTATACTCAAGTACTTGTATACAAATTTTCTCAATTGCACAGTGTTCTCAAATTCTTCCTCTCAAGAATGTGATTCTCACAAAGAGGTCATTCAAGTCATGCCTGCTTTCACTCTCTCTGGTATCCCATGGGTCCCTTAATTGTTTCCTTTCAAGCCATGTTTCTAGTTCTGCTCCATTAACAAGCAATCCACCACTGCAAATCCAGTCATGTTTGTTAACTTTGTTTTCTTCTATTTGACCTGTCATCAGCGTGCGGGTACACCTGTGGCTGATGGGACAAATTCAAAATTTTGAATGTGAACCCAGTGCATGGTGATACGGTTTCTCCCTAAGTTAACTGGGTTCAAAATGAATAAATACAATTTTTGCTATCGTGCTAAATACGGTGTATGTACAGGTACTTTATAGCCAAATTAGGTATGATGTTTTTCTGATTGACACATGGTACACAAACCGGAGTGAGTCATGTATGTGTTTGAATAGGTCTGAAATTGAGATTTAAGGTTTCTTTTTCAGGTGGCTGTCCAACCTGAAGCCTTCTTTGTCACTATTCCAGACTATATCATTGAGTCGGACACCAACTACAGACTTTATGTAACTACAAAGATTGACTTGTCTAGCAGAGGCTCATGACCCTCAATAAAAAAGCCTCCACATGATTTGGATACAGCAGCTTGTCTCCACCTTGACCATTGAGTCCCTAGCCAGACACAAAACTCATTGCTGTGTCTTTCTCAGCATGGACGACTAGGTGACATTGGAATCTGTCAACAAACTTGGAGGTGTACAATTGAAAGCAACCGTGGGCCTCTCGAAGGACCGCTGGGCGCACTGTCTTTGAAATAGCCTAATGGTCATCAAATAGTACCTTCTCCAGCTATCCAATTTAACAGCATATTGGTAATCCAGACATCTCCAGGATGCTCATGATTAGAAACTATGTTGCCAAGTCTTTGAGTCTGAGGTGTCCTGGATGTGGACTGTTTTGCATATTGACTCTGCTTCCAACTCCTATCATGCTGGCACCCTCCTGAAGAAGGAGAGATTACTGTTTGCAAAGAAATTCAGTTACAATTGACTGGTCATTCTAGATCCCTCTCTTGTCCTTAGTCCCACAATGTCCCCTCTCACTGATGGGAGCATCTAAATCTTGACATGTGCAATCAAGCCAAAGATTAGGGTAAAGTGGTAAGGGAGGGAGAGAAATCCATACTGTCCTTTGTGTTGTCACTGCTGTGATACTCTTTCCTTGACATTGCTGTTGCCAAATCGATTCATACACCCTTCTTTGGACCAGCTACAAGTATGAGCATAGGTTACCACACTATGTTGTACTACCATCCATTGACAAGCCTATAGAAAAACACGTTGAATGCAGTTTGAATAAGCACCACACAAGTTACCCAATGTAATGGACTGCAGCAGCTTTCTCCACTTTACCCTTTAATCCTAGCTATCCATTTTTGGACTTGGCATGCTTTATGTTGAGTTTTCAAGAAGGGGGAGAATAAAAGTCAATATGTCTTTAGTTACACCACCAATAAAGGCACAAGGAACTTTCTTATGGACAAGTCAATCCTTGCGGTGAGGAATATTAACAAAGGAATAAGTCAAAATCTAATAACTATACCTTAGGGCATTTTTTGTATTCTGCCTCAATGAACCCAGTGCCAATATTCCAAGAGGTTTTTATTTTGGAACAATTAGGGTGTATTTGTAGCTACAGTTTTATTGTTTTTGGGATGCTAAGGTATTTTTATAAATTTCACAGCAGTGGCGTAGCAAGGGGGGATGGACCGACCCGGGCGTCATGAGTTTTGGGGGTGGTGGCCTCCCCCCATCCCCACTCGTACCTGCGGCTATCGCAGGGCAGCAAATGCGCAAGGATTGCCAGCCCCCACCAGTCGCCGTCACGGGCAGCAAACATCGGGGCCACCGCAGGCGGCCAAAGTTCTAGCTACACCACTGTTTCACAGGTTGTTTGATGTGCGTGTAATTAGTTGTATTTACTGTCATAGTCAGTGTATGTATCACTCAATGTGCTACATGCTCTCTACCTAACTTGAAGGTGGGTGTTTTTCAGAATGGTAGAAGCTATTGTGCTACTGGGCCTAGGTCGCAAGGCATGCCTGACTAAATACTTGCGGGTCGAGGTAGTTATGGAGTTCGGGATGGGTGATTCTATTAATAAGGATGATAGTTCATTTTTATCGATAAGCGCATCAATATCCATATCAACAACACTATCACTAGCAAGATTTTTGAGATACCTAATAATCTTTTTGTTACTAGTCTCTTCAAGTGCATCAATGAAATCATCAAATGTCTTTATCCAAGCAGTCCATCTATTGCCAATATGTTGCTTTTTGGCTGTATCAAATGCTGGTTATAGTGTTGTTAATATGGATATCAAAGCGTTTATCGATAAAAATGAACTATCATCCTTATTAATTGAATCACCCATCCCGAATCCATAATCCCTGAGGAGCAATACAATGAATTATCTCCATTGCCCCGACTTACGCCATTGAAAACCAAAGTGTACCCATGGGCTGCATCGAGGCCCATAAAAAGTCAAAGTTCATTTGTAGCAACAATGAAACACAAGAAAACAGAGGTGCAAGCACCCCTCCTTATGTCTCAAGGTACAGCGTCAAGTGCCTGTCTGCTCAGTTTCAGTACCACTACTGATATGGGATTGATTTCTGAGAATTACAACATGAATGCTCGCCACAAAATAGTTAGTCAATTCCCTTTGTTGTTTCATGGTTTAGGAAAGCTTACAACTATGAAAGTATAGTTGCATATTAATGAAGCTGTCCATCCTGTTGCTCAGAGACATATACAAATTGTGGGACAGATTTACAAGAAAGTGACGCATCTGTAGAGATGCGTCACTTTCCCTGCGCCACTCTGAGAAACCCTTGCGCCACCATGGATGCGCCATATTTACAATACAATACAATGAACAATTACCTCTTGGACCATCAATATCATATTATTTTAACTAAGCAGGTCCTCTATTAATACCTGCAAGTGTGTTTATGTTAATAAACTTTGTTTACTTTTTCATTTTGTGTACAAAGATGAGAGCTAACATGCAAACATTATTCTCTGAAAACAAGACATATCATTCATTTTATCAAGAAATGTATTTTTTGCTTTTTCTATTTGTTTGTTTTCTTTCTCTTGTGACAAAAACAATAGTACAAGCACAATTGCAGCTTTCTTCAGCAAATTTTGTACATAAAACACTCTATATACAGTGACATACATTACATAGATTACAAAGATCTTCATCTTATTGTTTTAAATTGTCCTACTATATTTGTAATGTATCGGGCCTTATTTATTTATACGTCCTCGATACTGTAATCATTCATGGGTCCAAAGTGGTGAGGTCAGAGAAAGCCTGTCAAAGTCCGTAGCTAAGCTGTCTAAGTCCGGCTTAGGCTTGATGTCTTTCAAGGGCTGAGTAGTTCAGAACAGGGAAACTCTTGGCCTCAGTGGGGGGGGGAGGCCGACGCGTTTCGACCTTCGTGTGGGGACTGTGAGGATTTTCAGAAGGTCTTCCTCAGGGCTGGGAGATTCTGTGTAGGACATTCATGGATGCCATCGTGTGTCTTATTCTGGTGTATTAATCCAGGAGGCGTGGCCCTTCGTGTAGTTCTTACTTCTTCTCTACGACTTTTTGAATGGCTCTTCGCTGCGGTCTTCCTTGGTTCTGATGCCTTCAGTCGTCGCTCTTCGGTTCTCTGTTTTTCCGACGGCGTTTGGAATGAGAAGCAAAAACAGAGAACCGAAGAGCGACGACTGAAGGCATCAGAACCAAGGAAGACCGCAGCGAAGAGCCCTTCAAAAAGTCGTAGAGAAGAAGTAAGAACTACATGAAGGGCCACGCCTCCTGGATTAATACACCAGAATAAGACACACAATGGCATCCAGGAATGTCCTACACAGAATCTTCCAGCCCTGAGGAAGACCTTCTGAAAATCCTCACCGTCCCCACACGAAGGTCGAAACGCGTCGGCACCCCCCCCCCACTGAGGCCAAGAGTTTCCCTGTTCTGAACTACTCAGCCCTTGAAAGACATCAAGCCTAAGCTGGACTTAGACAGCTTAGCTACGGACTTTGACAGGCTTTCTCTGACCTCACCACTTTGGACCCATGAATGATTATAGTATCGAGGACGTATAAATAAATAAGGCCCGATACATTACAAATATAGTAGGACTATTTAAAACAATAAGATGAAGATCTTTGTAATCTATGTAATGTAATGTATGTCATGGTTTGATGTGTCACTGTATATAGAGTGTTTTATGTACAAAATTTGCAGAAGAAAGCTGCAATTGTGCTTGTACTATTGTTTTTGTCACAAGAGAAAGAAAACAAAGAAAACCTAGATGCGTCACGTTGTAAATAGGCTGCCTTTTTTGTGCCGCCGTTGCATCAAAAAAAGTGACGCAATGGCGGCGCAAGTAGGCGCAAGGGGCTTGTAAATCTGCCCCTCAGTTTCATTGACAAGAAACTGTTGAAAAAGAACTTGTATCATTACCTAAGCATGATATTATTGAGTGTTCAACTGGTCCAACACCATGGGTTTCTCCCATAGTGGTAATGCCCAAAAAGGATAGTGATGGAGCTGTTCTTATATGCATTGACATGCGTCAAGCAAACAAGGCAATTGAAGGAGAACAACTTCCAGGTCCACACATTGTTGACATGCTAACACAATTAAATGGTGCAGAGGTTTTCTCTCACCTTGATTCAAGTAAAGGTTATCATCAGTTGGGTGTTCGCAACACCCCAGATTTACAACAAAGTGTGAATCTGGGGTAGTGCAAAAAATATATGCCTACACAGAGCAGGCTGAACGAGGAGAAATGTTTACATTTCTCCTCATTTTTTCCTCTTTCCACATGTGCTGCATTCTGCAGCACACATAGATTGAGGAAAATGCCTCTCGTGATTGTTTTTGTGCAGGAAGGTGCCACTTCCTGCAGAAAAACAATCAAGTCAACAACACAGACACCCTTGCACCATGGTGCAAAGGTGCATGCATCGATGCATGGCTGCAATTTTCACACCGGTGCTGGCCGGAAGGACCAGAATGCACCGTATCTTGTAAATGCAGTGCATTTCTGCACTTTCGAATTGGCGTAGTGAAGCGCAGCAATATGACTTGTGGAGCTGCCTTACGCCAATTCTTTGTAAATATGCCCCTCAGTTTTGGTATGTCATCGGCTGCAAACTCTTCCAAGACCTCATTTGACATGTCATAGAGCCTGTTGTGAATGCATTTAATTATAGCGATGACATATTGATTTTAGCAGCTACACAGAAGAAGCATGATAAGGCTTTCACACAAATATATTGTTTACTTACTGATGCAGGTTTGACTTTGAATGCAGACAAGTGTGAGTTCTACAAGAAAAAGTTAAAGTTCTTTGGCCATATCTTTTCAGATGGGGTTATGTCACCTGATCATGCAAAAGTACAAGCCCTGTCAAATGCTGATTCCCCACAAGATGCTTCTCAGATACATTCCTTTCTTGGTATGGCCAGCTAATGTTCAAGATACATACAAGACTTTGCTACTATAAGTGCTCCCTTACGAGACTTAACAAAGCAAAATGTTTCCTTCAAGTGGTCACAAGAATGCGAGAGAAGTTTCAAGAAAATCAAACAAACCATTGAAACTGCTGCTGAAATGGCCTACTTCAATCCAAAGTTTCATACAAAAGTTGCTGTTGGTGATAGCCCAGTCGGGTTAGGCGCTATTCTTGCACAGCACAGCAGACACCCAAATACTCAATGGCATATTGTGGCACATGCCAGTAAAAGTTTGTCCCAGAAAGAATGTGCTTACTCACAACCTGAGAAAGAAAGTTTAGCCATGATATGGGCTTGTGAACATTTCCATGTGTTTATATAAGGAAAGCCTTTTATGCTGCTAACAGATCATCAAGCTCTACTGACTGTATTTTGCAATCCAAAAGCCAAGATGCCACCTCACATTGAATGGTGGGGACTATGATTACAAGAGTACAATTATGCCATTGTGCATCATCCTGAGTAGGATCAAAACCCTGCTGACTACTTTTCCAGGGTGCCGATACAAGACCAGGGTACTCCATCCAAGACAGCTGAAGCCTACATTAATTTAATTGTAAAATCAAATATGCTGGTAACAGATCATTAAGCTCTACTGACTATCTTTTGCAATCCAAAAGCCAATATGCCTCCTCGCATTGAACAGTGGGGACTATGATTACAAGAGTACAATTTTATCATTGTGCATCAACCAGCGAAGGATCAAAACCCTGCTAATACAAGGCCAAGGTACTCCATCCAAGACGGCTGAAGCCTACATTAATTTCACTGTGAAATCAAATGTGCCAGCTGCTGTATCGTTAACCCAGATCATCACTGTCACGAGCTATGAGAGTGACATGCTGAAGTTAAAAGATATAATTACACATTAGTCATGGAACCTACACACTCAACCTCTCACCAGTGATGGTGAATAGCAAAAATAGAAAAACGTTAAAGATGAACTGTCCATAACTCAGGAAGGAGTTATACTGCGAGGGACGAGAATCCTAATTCCGAAGATACTGCAACTGAAAATAATTGAAATGGCTCATGAAGGACATTGGTATATTGTTGCCACCAAGTTACCTCAATGGACCAACAAAAGAGAAGGACATGAGAATGCAACTTGTATGAAGAACTTGGTTAACAAGCAGACAATGAAAGCCTATGCAAACAAGAGGCTACATGCAAAAAACATTGAGTTTAAGAGAGGAGACCGAGTGATTGCCCTACAGCTGCTAAAGAGGAAATCTGATGCTTCATGTGATGCTGAACCTTTCTATGTAGCGTCCGCCAAAGGACGCATGGGGACTGCTCTGTATCCTGAAAAGTCTGTTACCATAGACCCTACTCACTTTCAGCATTTGATTCATTGGTCTTCTGATCAAGATTGGGAAGGAAAGACTGCACCTGACACCTTCTTCGAAAATCTTTGACACTGAAGATGACAGCTCCCAGCATCCAGTAAACAGATCAGGTCAAATAATTAAAGCGCCAAGAAGGTTGATTGAAGAGATGTAATTTACATATATATATATTGCAATTATTTATTTAAAAGAGGGGGAGATGTAGTGTCTTGCAATGTTTTATGACGGAACCCTTTTGTCTCCTAACGGACTCCACAGAGCTGTGACATAGGTGTCAGAGCGCAATGCCATGAAAGCTTGTTTTAGAATGTTGGGTTCGAAGTTACACGCAGAAAAATAAAGACGTGTAGCATCAGAATATAGACATGTAATACTAAGCTCTGTGTGTGGCGGAGTCGTTGGCGGGTACCCAGGCTGGGAATGACGCTACATGTACCAGTGATACTTAACACAAATTCAGATTTTTAGTGCCATTGTTACCAAGGGGAAATTGTGGCCGCAGACTTTGGTGTGACTCCCACAGTTTATCCTTGCGCATCAATTGATCCACTTGAGTGATTCACCTCGCTGTTTGTTAAACCACAGATTGCTGTTCAAATTAGATTTCCACAAGTACTCCATCTTGGAAAATCTACACGCTGCATACCCAGTACATGCCTGCTCCTGGAAGATTCATTCATTCCACCCCATCATTGCTGTGTTCATCTTCACCTCCTTTTGTCCTGGTGATGAGAATTATGATTGGATCAATACAATGTTGACCCATGCTGGGTGTTAGAACAGGGGGTCTCTAGTTGGCAGATGTAGGTACCTTTGTCCAAATAGAGACCCTTGCTTCTAGTCAGGGTAAAGGGATACACTACTAAAATAACCCCTGCTCACCCCCTTGGCAGCTTGACACGAGCAGGCAGGCTTATCTCAGAGGCAGTGTGTAAAGCATTTGTGAACATATACAATAACACAGTGACAACACTACAGATGGACACCACACAGATTGTATTATAAAAATAAGTATTTTTATATAGACTTAACACTAGACCCAAAACGACAAAAATCCACAATACACTATGAAAAATATGACTGTCAATGGTAGAAAATAGTTCAGTTCAATAAAGATGGTAAATGCGACACTCAATGTTCAATGTACCTTTGGATGCGTAACGCGATACAAACAAAAGAGTTGCAGGGAAGGTGATGCGTCGGTTCCTTACACACAAGAACGGTGTTGCGTCGGTTCCTTGCTCCGGGGGAGGTGATGCGTCGGTTCCCTACTGCTCGGTAGGGGATGGTGATGCGTCGGTTCCTTACCGGAGAGGAGGTGATGCGTCGGTTCTTCACTGCATGGGGCGGTGATGCGTCAGTTTCTTACTGCGCTTCTGTGGCAATGCGACCCGCAGCGCCGCGATGCGATGACGACCCGGTGCAATGAAACAAAATGGCGTCTTCCTCTTGATGCGACAACGAAGGGGTGATGTGTGCACGCCCGACGGCCGTGCGGTGACTCGGTGAATCTTCTGAGCCGCGACAGGCCCTGCGACACGCTTCTCCGGTGATGCGACGGCGTCTGCTGCGACAGCGACACTCTTCTCCGGTGATGCGAGGCGCTTCGGTGATGCAATGGCGACAGCGGCAGCGGCGGCACACTTTCTCGGCGATGCAACGACAACTGCTGCGGCGGCGACATGCTTCTTCTTCGTGAGTCGCGCTTCCAGCTCCCAGCGACACGCAGTCTCTCAGAAGGCCCAACACAACAGCAGGCACTTCAAATTCCCAGCAAGGGAATTCAGGGGAGCTTGTTGGTGAAGTCTTGTGTCCCTGAGACTTCAGCAGGAGGCAAGCTCAATCTTCAAGCCCTTGGAGATGTTCTGCAAGATGATGAAAGTAGCACAAAGTTCCTTTCTCCTTTCTTTGGCAATCAGGCAACCACTGCAGGCCAATCCCTCAAACAGCACACAGCATAGGGATAGTCTTCTCCTTCAGCTTCTCTGGTTCCTCTCCTCAGCAAAGGTTTGTCTTGTTTGTTCCAGAAGTGATCTCAAGTCTTGGGGTCAGGGCCCCAGTATTTATACCCATAAATCCTTTGTCCTCTGAAGGCAGAGGGTCCTGTACCTAGTCCAAACGAGTTCTGGGTGCATTCTGCCAGTGCACACCTTCTCTCTTTGTCAGTGTGGGCCAGGGACATCAGACGCACCACAGGAGGTGGAGCCAGCATTGTGGAAGGCAGGCACAGCCCTATTCAGACCCAGGTGCCACTCCTCCCACCACTCTACATGCAGATAGGTCTATTCAGCCATGTGCTGACTCGCCCTGTCTCCTGAAGTCCCCCAGCCCCTGTCACTCACAAACCCAGACACACAATACACAAGCTAGCAGAGGCAGGCAGGATGGTTTAGGCAAGAACATACCTACTTTCTAAAAGTGGTATTTTCAAACACAGAATGTTAAAACCAACTTCACTAAAAGATGTATTTTATCATTCTGTTCAGGCATACTAAATTCATTTTTCTACCATGTTCCCTGGGTCAGTTGGGTTTATAAGATGTTATAATCAAACTGCCCATTCTGGCCTATGGGGACAGGTAGCCTTGCAATAGTGAAAAACGAAATTGGCTGTAATTCACTATCAGGACATGCCACACACACCAGGGCATGTCCTACCTCTTACATACAATGTACCCTGCCTGCAGGCCTACCTTAGGGGTGACTAACATGTAGAAAAGGGAAGGTTTGGGGACTGGTAAGTGGGTGCACTTACCAAGTTGACATGGCAGTACCAGACTGCACACAGGCTCTGCAATGGCAGGCCTGAGACACACTTTACAAGCTGCTCCTGTGGGTGGCACAACCAGTGCTGCAAGCCCACCAGCAGCATTTGAGTCACAAGCCCTGGGCACAACCAGTGCACTGTACTAGGGTCTGACAGTGAATCAAAAAGGCCAAACATGGAGTCACTAATCCATACATCAATTTATCATAGGGAGCACTTGCACTTTGGCACTGATTAGCAGTGGCAAAGTGCCCAAAGCATCTATACCAGCAAAAACAGGTCAACATCAGTGGAGGCATAGCGCAAAAATGGAAGGGAGACCCACGCCAAGGATGCCAGGTCTAACACGTGTCCCCTCCAGCTGAAATGTGGGGAGTACTACCCATCCCCTTGGGAGTTCTCATCGCTAAGGCAGAAAAATCTGGACAGACCATCAGCATTGGCGTGTTCTGTACCAGGGCGGTGTTCCACCGTGAAATCCATCCCCTGTAGGAAAATGGACCACCTCAACAGCTTTGGATTCTCACCCCTCATCTGCATCAACCATCTGAGGGGCATGTGGTCTGTCTGAACCCGGAAGTGAGTCCCAAACAGGTATGGTCTCAACTTCTTCAGCGCCCAGACCACAGCAAATGCCTCACGCTCAATAGCACTCCACCTCTGTTCCCGTGGAAGTAACCTCCTACTGATGAAGGCTACAGGTTGGTCTAGGCCCTCCTCACTTAACTGTGCCAGAACAGCCCCTACACCATGCTCTGAAGCGTCTGTTTGAACAACAAATTATTTTGAGAAGTTGGGTGCCTGAAGCACGGGGCTGTGCACATGGCATTCTTCAAGGCGTCAAAAGCTCTCTGACAGCTGTCAGTCCAAATCACTCTCTTGGGCTGCTTCCTGGAAGTCAGCTCTGTCAAGGGTGCAACGATGCTGCCATACCCCTTGACAAATCTCCTGTAATACCCGGTGAGTCCTAAAAAGGCTCTCACCTCTGTCTGGGTCTTGGGGGGCTCCGAAGCCAGAATGGTATCAATCTTGAGCTGTAGGGGCGCCACCTGGCCGCTCCCAACCTGGTGTCCCAAGTACACCACGGAACCCTGTCCGATCTGGCACTTACTCGCCTTGATCGTGAGGCCTGCCCTCCGCAGCGCCATCAACATTTCCCAGAGGTGGCGCAGATGTTCTTCCCAACTGGCGCTGAACACTGCGATGTCATCCAGGTAGGCGGCACTGAAATCTTCCAGTCCAACCAACACCTGGTTGACCAACCACTGAAAGGTGGCAGGGGCATTCTTCATCCCAAAGGGCATAACCCGGAATTGGTAGTGCCCATCTGGTGTGGAGAATGCTGACCTCTCTTTGGCCCCATCAGTCAAGGCAATCTGCCAGTACCTAGACGTTAAGTCAAACGTGCAGAGGTACCGGGCAGCCCCTAACCGATCAATGAGCTCATCAGCTCTGGGGATGGGGTGCGCGTCAGTCCTGGTGACTGAATTGAGTCCTCGGTAGTCCACACAGAACCGGAGTTCGGGCGGTTCACCAGGCGCGGCAGCCTTTGGGACCAAGACCACTGGGCTGGCCCAAGGGCTGTGAGAGGACTCAATCACCCCCAATGCAAACATCTTGGAGACCTCCTCCTTGATGCAAGCTCTCACCCTGTCAGTCACTCTGTAAGCCTTGTGCTTGACAGGAGGACTGTCCCCAGTGTCCACATCATGGACGCACCAATCAGTGACACTAGGAATCAGGGAAAACAGGTCAGGAAACAGTCCCAACAGTTGGCAACAGTCTTCCTGCTGCTCAGGTGTCAGGGAGTTAGAGAGGTTCACACCCTCCACTGACCCATCTTGCTCTGTTGCAGACAGGAGGTCAGGAAGAGGTTCTGTCTCCTCTTCCATTCCATCATCTGTTGCTAGGAGCATGCCCACTTCGGACCTCTCAAAATGGGGCTTCAGGCGGTTGACATGTAGGACCCACAAAGGGTTCCTGGGGGATCGCAAGTCCACCAGGTAGGTGACATTACTCTTGCGCTCCACCACCTCAAATGGTCCGGTCCACTTATCCTGGAGCGCGCAAGGCTCCACGGGGGCCATGACCCACACTTTCTGTCCAGGCTGAAACTCGATCAGAGTGGCATTCTGATCATACCACCGTTTCATCTCCTCCTGGCTGGCTTCCAGATTCACCTCAGCGAGTTGTCTGAATCGCCTAGTTTGGTTTCTAAAGGCCAGCATGTAGCTAAATACATCCTGGGGCGGTTTACTGGGAGCTTTCTCCCAGCCTTCTTTCACCAAACTCAGATGTCCTCTTACCGGGTGACCATAGAGCAGTTCAAAGGGACTGAACCCTAAGGACTTCTGTGGCACCTCACGGTAAGCAAAGAGAAGGCATGGCAAGAGGACGTCCCACTTACGCCTCATGGGTTCTTCCAGACCCATAATCATGCCCTTCAGGGTCCGGTTGAATCTCTCAACCAGCCCATTTCCTTGGGGGTGGTAAGGAGTGGTGAACTTATAGGTAACACCGCATTCCTGCAACAGGGATTTCATATACTTGGAAATTAAGTTTGTCCTACGGTCACTCACCACCTCCTTGGGGAACCCCACACGGGAGAAAATCCCCATTAGTGCACTTCCCACCACGGGGGCCGTCACTGTCTGAAGAGGGATGGCTTCCGGGTACTGGGTGGCATGGTCCACCAAGACCAGGATGAACCTGTTGCCCATGGCTGTCTTGGGGTCCAGTGGCCCCACAATGTCAATACCCACCCGTTCAAAGGGGGTGCTGACCACAGGGAATGGCTGGAGGGGAGCCTTGTGCTTCCTCCCACTTTTTCCACTTGCCTGGCAAGTCTGACATGTCCTGCAGTGAGTGTCTGAACTCCTGCGCATCTGGGGGCAATAAAAATGGGTGACAAGCCTTTCAAAGGTCTTGCTCTGCCCCAGATGTCCTGCTAAAGGCACATCATGAGCCAAACCCAGTAGGAAGGCTCTGAAGCGCTGGGGTACCACCAGCACACGGGCTGACCCAGGCTCAGCAACCTTAGGCTCGCTATACAGGAGACCATTCTCTCAGTAGATCCAATGTGATCCAGACTGATCACCTGCTGCCTGGTTTGTGGCCTGTTGCCGCACACCCACAAGAGAAGGGCACTTGTTCTGCTCCTCACAGAACTCCTCCCTGGAGGGTCCTCCTTCTTGCTGCCTATGGGTCAGCTCAGGTAGGTCCCCCAGTTCAGCCACTTGCTTCCCTGTAGGTTCCAGAGCATCCCACTCAGGTTCTGCTTCCTCCTGGACCGTGGGAACTAAGGGGGCCGGTTTCCCACGCCCCCTGCCTCTTCTCTTCAAGGCAGGCACCTGGGCCACCCTCTCAGGCTCCAGGTCCTCTTGAACACCTCTACTGGCTGCCATAGACCGAGTGGTCGCGCACGCCCACTCAGGCAGACCCAACATCTCTAAATGAGACCTTCTCTCTACCTCTCTCCAAGGTGAACTTTCTAAATCGTTGCCCAACAGACAGTCTACAGGCATGGCTGGCCTCACAGCTACTTGAAAGGTACCTGAGACCCCCCACTCAAAGGGAACCTGAGCCACTCTGCAGTGGCTCTCTGAGTTGTCCGCGGCAACTACTGGGCAGAATGCATTGGGGATCACCTGCTCTTCAGACACCAGCCGACAACTGACAGCTGTCACACTGGCTCCGGTGTCTCTCAGAGCCTCCACCCTTTGGCCATTGATGGTCACCCACTGCCTGTATTTTTTAGTGTTATCAGGCAGTTGGGTCCTGGGGACCATCTCACTGTCTCCTAAAGAGACCAAGGACATTGCTACGGGACCCCACCCACCTTGGGCACCCATCTCCTCCCCCAGGGCTACACTAGCTACCTGCTGGGTGGTGCACCAGTGGGTGCTGTCTTTCCATACAAGGGACATCTAGAATCATAGGAGCAGTGGCCCACTTGACCACACTTAAAGCAAGTCCTGGGCCCCCTGTGAACAGGCTTATCTGTTGGGGCCCCTGGCTTCTTCTCAGGGGGAGGCTGGGAACCTTTCCCTTGGTTCCCTTGGGTATTACTTTGGGGCCCTTTATGGAACTCCTTCTGTTTACCCTTGTCCCCCCCACTCCTCTGCTGGGGACCCTGCCCACCTTTGGCGGAGTCTCCCACGTGACCCTTGTGGACCCGGGTGCTCACCCAGCGGTCCGCCTCCTCAGCAAGCTTTCTAGGGTTAGTCAGCCTACTATCAATCAGGTGCTGGCGTAGCTCTGGAAAACAATTTCCTGACAAGTGCTCCCATGCAATCAAATCAAAGAGCGCTTCAAAATCATTCACTTTGCTACCCTTCACCCAACCATCCAATGCTCTGCAAAAAAAGTCACATATTATACCCAGGTACTGCCCTCCAACTTTTTGCAACTCCTGAACCTCTGCCTATACAGTTCAGGAGTCAACCCATACCTGGACATCAATGCATCTTTCATATGACCATAAGAATTGGGGACATCAGAGGGCAAGTCTAATAAGATATCCGGCCCCTCACTAAGGAACCGCCCCCACAACCCCGCTCCCCAATCCTTCTCAGGGACCCGGTGTGAGGTCATAGCTACCTCATAGGCTTTAAACCATTGCCCAATATCATCATTCTTATAAAACTCTTTCACCACATCTTTAGGTATATACACTCTTGCTTCAACAGGCATGGACGGTGTGCTGCCACCAGAGGGAGTAATCTCTAAGCTCCTAGCTTTCAACTCCAACTCCCTCAAACTTCTCTCATGCTCCATTTGCATCCTCTTTTCCTCTAGGGCCAATTTCTTAATTTCCAATTCTAACTGCCCACCCATCTTAAGCTTGGTCAGCTCCATCTCATGCATCCTGCTTCTTTCCCTGTCCTCCAGCTCTCCTGGGGACAGGCCCTTGGAAGAAACACTGCTACCTGCTGTGGAAGGTGCTTTCCTCCCCCCTGGACCCAGTGGCCCATCTAGCTGCCCTTCTGCATTCTCAGCCCCCTCCTCCTGCTCTTCCACATGCTCAGGGGTGCTCCTAACTTCCACCCAGGCCCTCAGCGCCTTTTGGAACTCATCCTTCTTGGAGAGGCCGGTCATAGCAACTTTACATTTCCTGCAGAAGTACTTCAGCTGTTTCACAGTGTAGGTTTCTAGTTTCTTTTCCTCAAAATTAAAATCAACAGATGCGATGGACGCTGTTTTGCTCATGGTGAAACTTGGCAGTTCTTGGCAACAATAGAATTCCCAGGAAAAAACAATCTGCCAAAATGTAAGTGGTTGCGTTTGGTCTGCACTCACTAGTAGTGTACACCAATCACTGTATATGAATCACAAATGCAAGTCCAGAATCCTCACTGCTGACCACCAATGTTAGAACTGGGGGTCTCTAGTTGGCACAGGTAGGTACCTTTGTCCAAATAGGGACCCTTGCTTCTAGTCAGGGTAAGGGGGATACACTACTAAAATAACCCCTGCTCACCCCCTTGGTAGCTTGGCACGAGCAGGCAGGCTTATCTCAGAGGCAGTGTGTAAAGCATTTGTGAACACATACAGTAACACAGTGACAACACTACAGATGGACACCACACAGGTTGTATTATAAAAATAAGTATTTTTATATAGACTTAACACAAGACCCAAAACGACTAAAAATCCACAATACACTATGAAAAATATGACTGTCAATGGTAGAAAATAGTTCAGTTCAATAAAGATGGTAAATGCGACACTCAATGTTCAATGTACCTTTGGATGCGTAACGCGATACAAACAAAAGAGTTGCAGGGAAGGTGATGCGTCGGTTCCTTACACGCAAGAATGGTGATGCGTCGGTTCCTTGCTCCGGGGGAGGTGATGCGTCGGTTCCCTACTGCTGCGTAGGGGACGGTGATGCGTCGGTTCCTTACCGGAGAGGAGGTGATGCATCGGTTCTTCACCGCGTGGGGAGCTAATGCGTCTGTTTCTTACTGCGCTTCTGTGGCGAAGTGACCCGCAGCGCCGCGATGCGATGACGACCCAGTGCAATGAAACAAAAGGGCGTCTTCCTCTCGATGCGACAACGAAGGGGCGATGCGTGCACGCCCAACGGCCGTGCGGCGACTCGGTGAATCTTCTGAGCAGCGACAGGCCCTGCAACACGCTTCTCCGGTGATGCGACGGCGTCTGCTGCAACGGCGACACTCTTCTCAGGTGATGCGAGGCGCTTCGGTGATGCGATGGCGACAGCGGCAGTGGCGGCACGCTTTCTCGGCGATGCGACGACAACTGCTGCGGCCGCGACACGCTTCTTCTTCGTGAGTCGCGCTTCCAGCTCCCAGCGACACGCAGTCTCTCAGAAGGCCCAACACAACAGCAGGCACTTCAAATTCCCAGCAAGGGTATTCAGGGGAGCTGGTTGGTGAAGTCTTGTGTCCCTGAGACTTCAGCAGGAGGCAAGCTCAATCTTCAAGCCCTTGGAGATGTTCTGCAAGATGATGAAAGTAGCACAAAGTTCCTTTCTCCTTTCTTTGGCAATCAGGCAACCACTGCAGGCCAATCCCTCAAAGAGCACAACGCATAGGGATAGTCTCTTCCTTCAGCTTCTCTGGTTCCTCTCCTCAGCAAAGGTTCATCTTGTTTGTTCCAGAAGTGATCTCAAGTCTTGGGGTCAGGGCCCCAGTATTTATACCCATAAATCCTTTGTCCTCTGAAGGCAGAGGGTCCTGTACCTAGTCCAAACGAGTTCTGGGTGCATTCTGCCAGTGCACACCTTCTCTCTTTGTCAGTGTGGGCCAGGTACATCAGACGCACCACAGGAGGTGGAGCCAGCATTGTGGAAGGCAGGCGCAGCCCTATTCAGACCCAGGTGCCACTCCTCCCACCACTCTACATGCAGATAGGTCTATTCAGCCCTGTGCTGACTCACCCTGTCTCCTGGAGTCCCCCAGCCTCTGTCACTCACAAACCCAGACACACAATACACAAGCTAGCAGAGGCAGGCTGGATGGTTTAGGCAAGAAAATACCTACTTTCTAAAAGTGGTATTTTCAAACACAGAATGTTAAAACCAACTTCACTAAAAGATGTATTTTATCATTCTGAGTTCAGGCATACTAAATTCGTTTTTCTACGATGTTCCCTGGGTCAGTTAGGATTATAAGATGTTATAATCAAACTGCCCATTCTGGGCTATGGGGACAGGTAGCCTTGCAATAGTGAAAAACGAAATTGGCTGTAATTCACTATCAGGACATGCCACACACACCAGGGCATGTCCTACCTCTTACATACAATGCACCCTGCCCGCAGGCCTACCTTAGGGGTGACTAACATGTAGAAAAGGGAAGGTTTGGGGACTGGTAAGTGGGTGCACTTACCAAGTCGACATGGCAGTACTAGACTGCACACAGGCTCTGCAATGGCAGGCCTGAGACACACTTTACAAGCTGCTCCTGTGGTTTGCACAACCAGTGCTGCAAGCCCACCAGCAGCATTTGAGTCACAAGCCCTGGGCACAAGCAGTGCACTGTACTAGGGCCTGACAGTGAATCAAATAGGCCAAACATGGAGTCACTAATCCAAACATCAATTTATCATAGGGAGCACTTGCACTTTGGCACTGATTAGCAGTGGCAAAGTGCCCAAAGTGTCTATATCAGCAAAAACAGGTCAACAACAGAGGAGGCATAGCGAAAAAATGGAAGGGAGACCCACGCCAAGGATGCCAGGTCTAACACTGGGTATCATAAAAATAATTTTGCAGCCTCCATATACAAGATGGAAGATGTCACTGTTTTTGTGACTTCTATAAACTGACAGCAGCCTTTGCAACATATGTTTTCACTTTGTGCATATGCACGGTGTGATCACCCTATGCAGCGAGCACTTTGTAAGCATCTTGTATTGATGGCTGATATGTAATTGTGTTGGATTGATAATACCGATGTAGTTACACCAAGCCATTTGTTATTTCAACGTTTTTTTTGCTTTACATTCATTGATTTCCCAAGGCAATTTGTATCAACGTATTGGATAGTTTTTTTTCCAACTTTATTTTGATTTTTAAACAACCATGCTAAGGACAAGGGCATGTGATTCACAGGCATGGCACAGACCGAACATGCACAGACAGTACAGTGATTGAGTAACAAAGCTTATAGTTAACGGCATTTATCGCATAAACCATACCGGTAGAGATGAGCTAGTGTATAATACACCCTGTTGAGGTATTTGAAATGTAACAACTGGTGCCAGCTGTTCAGAGAAACGGACTTCACAAATGAGCAACACTAGGTCAACTGCTTGTTACTGATGGTAATGCTCAGGTCCCTCTGCCAGTCCAACCTCACCTTCGTAATTACCAGCCACCACGCCTCTTGTGCAAGCATATAAAGTTTTGCAATAATGTGGTGTGGCGTAGCCATTTGTAACAGGTATGGTAGTGCTGCTAGTTCCAACAAATCCTCCACCAGAAGGGCACGAGTCGCATTGCATGCCCTATAATAAAGAAACTGATCTATGACAGTAGGCATATCACTTTGTGCGCTAATTTGCTCCCAAATTCACATCACCCCATCCTGGAAGCAGTCTCCCATAGTCTTCAATCCCAACTCCTGCAGCGCTCTCACCTCCTCCCCACTCCTGTCCTAGGGGATACCACCTACACTAGTCCAGCTGCAAATGCGACAAGTAAAGCCATCATCCGGCTTGCTGCTCAGGAAGCAGCTGCCAGGAATAGGCCGTTGTGTTCAGCAAATCAAAAACATCGTTGTGCTGCATTGGTTTAGCAAACAGCATCTGAGGTAGCGACAGTGGAAAGGTGGTGTTGCATTTGAGCCACATGTGCAGCAGTCCCTCGGAGATTGCAGCCAATAGTGGGCAAACATATATTGCGCGGCCCTTTAGTAGGCTTCGAGATCTGGAGCATTCAACCCCCCCCATGTCGTAGGGAGGAGTCAGTGTGCCCCAGCTCAGGCTACTTGGACCAAAAGGGCCCGTAAGTAGTCAAACACTGCACAGGGCAATAGGATTGGGATATTTGCAAATAAAAATAGAAAGCGGGCATCACCACCATCTTCATGATGGCTATATGTCCACCGAGCGATGGCTGTAGCCTTATCCAACGATCGACTCTAGCTTGACCTGTATCTCAACCATTAAACTCTGCTCAGCTGTCTCCCTTTGCCCTCGCTCTAAGTCTGCAATCTCCGCCTGCAGCCACGACAGCCGAACATGCAGCAACCGAAGTACTCTTGCATGTTTCGATATAGGTACCCCCCCCAGATTTAAACTTTAAAGGCTTCCCAGACCATTGAGAATTTCACAACAGAACCAATATTAGAGCAGAAATATTAATCTATGGCCTGCGTCTACTCTTCCCTAAACACTACATCTTGAAGAGAGTATGATGGGAACTGCCACAAAAACGTGGGCTGTGCAGCTCCAGCTCCACCAACACCAGCTAATTGTCCAAATAAGTGCGTGGTAGGTATTCACATTGCTGTACTCACTGCACCAGGCTGTGAGACATTAACCAGAAATCTATGCACATGTGGCTGCCGTGCACTGTGGAGTAGCAGCACTGCTCCTCAATCTCATTAAGGGCATGAGCCGCAGCCGAGGGCCACCGAGGTGGTCCCCTGGAGCAATCAAGGTCTGGGCACAAGACACAATTGAAGTCTCTGCCCCATGTCTGAGGCAAATTCACTCGCTGAGCGACCCGGGTGTGCAGCGTGTGATAAAACAGTTGGTCATCAAAATTAGGACCATACAACCCTGCCAACAGCACTGCCAAATCATCCTTATAACAGTGCACCACCACATATCTTCCACCTGGGTCCATGCACACCCCCTGTATTTCAACACCAGAGCCCCTCTAAACCCAGATCAGCATGCCCCTGGCATATGTGGTAAAGCCATGCAGCAGACTCCCTTCATGCGAAGCTCTATTAGTAAGCCGCTTCCAGGTGCCAGGTGTTTTTCCTGCAGTATGGCTACATCTATGGAATGCCACTGTAAGTATGCTACCACTTTGCGCACCTTCTGAAAATCATTCAGTCCCCTGACATTCCATGTGAGGAACTTCAGTAGCGAAGGGCACCCAGCGTCCATCACGTCAACTTGTGTACCATCCTCCATCATCGTACAACACATATCGCCAGGTCAAACCATCTAATAATGCACTCTCGGCCTAAAACCAACGCCAATGTGTATTGAACAGTTGTACTATATAACCCTACCCAACTATGAACCCCATCAACTTGCACAGCATACATTTCCCTCCCCAATCACACCCATTACCCAATCAACAAAACCCAGAACAAAACCAGGTGATGCACACATGGGGAAAAATATTACCCAGCAAATCTCCCCCGCCATGTTTAGTTGCAGGGGGCTGTTCATCAAACATAGTATGTGCTTCAATAAGTAAATAACAGCTGTATATGACTGAGGGCTCCAGCCGCATTCCCCGCCTCTCTCACACAACCTCCATCGAATGCTAGCACCTCACATGTCACAAATTAGGAGCATAGCCACCACATGCCGGCTGCTCGAGCCACATAACAGTTCCAGTGCTTGCTTACCCCCCAGAAACAGTCCACTCCCAGCTCGTGGAGGCTTCGCCCCCGATATTGTAAGCAACTGCATTGTCCAATAGTAGTGACCAAGTAACCCCTACTGCAGTCAAATCATACTGAGATGTCATCCAGCCAGGACGTGCAGAGACTCGAAGCCAGGGTAGAGTGCCTCCACACTAGGGAGTGTTAGCTCCATTCCTCCAAGCCCTCGGACACTCAACTTCCCCATCTTACGATCTTGGT
Source organism: Calotriton arnoldi (assembly GCA_963921515.1). Lineage (NCBI taxonomy): Eukaryota > Metazoa > Chordata > Amphibia > Caudata > Salamandridae > Calotriton > Calotriton arnoldi. The sequence continues at coordinate 3,353,161 of CAWUFW010000624.1, forward strand.
GAGCGCTGCCATGCCCCCACTGTCGCACGCCACTTGAGGAATTGTTGGAGATGTTTGGGTTAACTGAAGATTGTCACCTTCCCATCCACCATTACCCACAGACGTGCTGGGTAGAGCATGCTGTACTCCAATTGCAGCTCCTGTAGTTTGCCCTTGACTGGGATAAACTGCCTCCTGGCCTCCTGGACCTGTTGTGTGAAGTTCGGGTAGAGCGACACTTCAGCGGCCTCATAGTGAAGCACTTTAAGTTCCCTAGCTTTGCGGTGTGCTGCATCCCAGCCCCCGTAATTCAAAAGCCTCACAATGATCGGATGGGGTTTAGCCCCAGGCATGGGCCACGGTGCAAGGGATCAATGGGCATGCTCAACCACAAGAATGTCCAAGAAAGTTTCATGCCCCAGTAAATCAGTGAGGAGTTGCTACACGAATATTTCCGCATTGTCAATATAAGTGGACTCTGCCAGCCCCACAATTCTGAGGTTGTTGTGCCGCGACCTGCACTTAAGATTCTCTGCCTTAGCCTGCAACATGACGAGTAATGTATCGATCCTCTTCTGAGTCTCCGAGGCTGTGACCTGCTCATCCTCCACTTATGAGAAAGGCCTCTTGGCCATGTCAGTATGTTTATCAAGACTCTCCGACATGCAATCCATATGGAATCACAGTGCGTCGATCTTGCCTTCGACTTTTGTGAGACTGTGCTGCATAGCAGCCTGGATCTGATGCAGTTCACTGCCCATCTCTGGGTCGCTTCTTCTCATCCATTCTCCGACGTGGCCATGCCATCGTCGCAGGCTTGGATGTCTCCCGCAGGTCATATTGCAATTTAGGTTGTGACTTGTCAGTTTTACCCATGGTCCAGGGTCACCCCGCCGGGCCTCTCTCTCCGTTCACCCAAATCTTTCAAATCACACATGCAGTTGTCTGGATGGCAGTCTGCACAATGGCACAGCCACTCTTGCCTCAAGGTTCAACTGCCCACCGCTGTTGTCGGTCCGTTTGTGTCAAGGAGTGAAACAAGGTCAGTGCCCAGCAAAACACCTCATATGTGGTTGTGCTGTTGTACAATGTCCCTTAAGGGCCCCAATGTCTTCCGTGACTCCCTGTGCAAGCTCCCAAACCACTTGTGCAGGACTCCACAGTCAGAGCAGTAATCCTCCTTGTGACACCCCTGTCACTGTCATGCCACCTCCTGAGCCAGCGAGGCCCGAAGTACATACAACATAGACCCACACTTCACGCCGCCCAAGACTTGTCCCTGAGTGTTTCACACATACTAGTTCGTCTAGACTAGGGGCCTGCTTGCGATGAGTTAATTCTCACCCTTGATAAAAATCCTTCAATGAGATGTTCAGAAGAATTTGTTTGATGCAATAATTATCTTCTCTACTAATGTTTTGGGAACTAACAGGCAGATTCTAGTGATTACTGCACTAAAATGTACATGTCCTGATAAATACTAGGCTTTCTGTCCTTTTTTAAATTCCAGCTGGTTTGACCAGCCAAAATTTAATAAAGGGTGTGAACTTTATTAAACCTCTTAGTATCCTGGTGAGACAAACTTCATCTCACCTATAATTTCAATCTCTATGTAAACAGGTCTTTTTGAAAGGTCAGGGCTGGACAGGCCTTTCATTCCACCAGGCATTCGCCAAGTGGGCTAAATCCCTTAGAGGCCAGTTTTGACAGCTCTGGCTGTTTCTGGTGCCTACGTCACTTTTCCCAGCTCCATAAGGTTAATTTCATCAAGCACCAGGAGGCTTCAAGAGAAAGAGAGAGAAAGAGAGGAAGGGATGGGGAAGGTAGAGAGAAAGCAATCAGAGAGGGAGAAGAGAAAGAAAAAAGGAAAGAGAATGTAAAAGAGAGAGACTGTGAGAGGAGTCGAAGGGAGCAGGCTGATTTCAGAATTTTTGCCACAGCTGCTTTTGGTTCCACAGTCTGAACCTGTAAAACGTTTTAACAATTTAACAGGCCATCCATAATGAGGCCCTAAGTCAGAAACTAAAGCTCTTGATATGTGTAACTATGTTTACCCAACTTCCACTCGCTGCATTCAGCCTGAAATTATTTTGTATGGGACATATTAGGTAAATACGAGAACAACATTGGAATTTTGAGAGCTACATTAAAAAACTTAGAAAGGCAATTATAACTTCTGCTTCAACATTGCAACATTAGATTTTCTGTTTCTCGCTGCTCAATTTATAATGTTCTCCTAGCAGTAGATGGAAAGTTTTAATCACTTTATAGATCTTATGTCGTTAATTTATCTCTCGCTCATTTAGACACTTGACTTCATCTCGAGTTTATAACTCCAGAGAGGCCAATGAACGAATGGTAGATCCCTCGTCATCAGGCTGTAATGCCTTACTGCGTAGTTGTTGCACAATATTGTTCAGACAGTAGTTTGCTCAAAGGGCTTTAAGGCTTTAGGATAATTATTGGGAAGAGTGAGACAGCCTGTTTCGAAAAATACAGTTGTTTTGAATTATGCATGGTGTGGTAAAACCATACATTGATTATTAAGGAAGTTCTCTGTAAGATATTCGTGAGGCAACGAATAGAACATTAATGACAATGAAGAGGGTATGCAGTTCCTGAAGTGGAAGACAAAAAACGAGAAAGGTATCAGTATCTGGCTACCAAAAGGAAGGATGGGGAATCCTTCCTTTCGGAATTAGAGCCCTCACACACCCAGCCCGCTGGGTGTCATGCTTCATCATCGGGCATGCTCCTCGTCGGGTCGGCGCTGCAATACCCGACGGGCACCCTCAGTGGGGGCTCTTTGGCGGAGATATTTTATTCCTTCCGTTTGGTGAGGTGCGTGTGAGGGGCCCTATAGTGTAGAAGTGCAGTGTTGTGTACGCAGTGTTGCCCTGGTAGTCCCTAATGGATCAAGCAGCAATTCATCAGGACCTAATTTATGAGTTGGAAATCTACACTGAACCACTGGTAATGGGGTATGTTAACCTGGATATTACCAGTCTAGTCACATCGGTGGCGTGCAGTGTCCGTAGGTGCTGTAGCCAGTCGAAAATCAACTAAAGGCCGGCCCCATCAGATAACGGCAAGGAATGGACAAGTTCATTCAACAGGTTAGGTCCTCCGCCGAGTGGGCGCGAGCTGCTGACACATGTTGAATGACCGTGTCCATTCCTTGCCGTTATCTGATGGGGCCGGCCTTTAGTTGATGAATTGCCGCTTGATCCATTAGGGACTACCAGGGCAAGAAACATGTTGACCGTATGATTTAAAGAGCAACTGCCTTTCACATCACTTTAGACAGTTGCCATTTTTCTATTTTTAACCAGGTGGGGAGACAGGAATATTAAATTGGTTGCCCTGATTCTCCCAGCGACCTGTTTTAATTCACTTTGTCTCTATTTGAGAACCGTACACAACACTGCACTTCTACACTATAGGGCCCCTCACACGCACCTCACCAAACGGCAGGAATAAAAGATCTCCGCCAAAGAGCCCCCACTGAGGGTGCCCGTCGGGTATTGCAGCGCCAACCCGACGAGGAGCATGCCCGATGATGAAGCATGACACCCAGCGGGCTGGGTGTGTGAGGGCCCTAATTCCGAAAGGAAGGATTCCCCATCCTTCCTTTTGGTAGCCAGATACTGATACCTTTCTCGTTTTTTGTCTTCCACTTCAGGAACTGCATACCCTCTTCATTGTCATTAATATTAGGGCCTGTATGCTGGACCTTTATAGCCCCTTCTTTTGTCTCTCCTTGTTGTTCACAACGAATAGAACATCTAATATATAATTGCTTTTATAATTATTTCGGTGACTTTGCTGAAAAGCATTGCTGTCAAAAGCATGAACGAGTACAGTTTCTGGAACAAGTTCAACAAATTACCCACATTCAAAGAAAGGTCGAACATAATCTAATTCATTTATGAAACATAACATACTGTGTGGTGAGATGAATGTGTCTATGCTTTTATTAATTTGATTAAATGAAACCTGCCAACCTCGTGTAACCTTATCCCTAGCATTTCATGTTACGGAAAATGTTCGAAAAAGTAGCATTTATACCAAGTTCAAAGCGATGCATGGCTGGATCAAGATTATTTCTCTCCTAATAAATTCATAAGCACAATATAGCTAGCTCATTTGAAACCTAGAATGTTTTCAATCTATGTACTTAAATTGAAAATCTTCAAACCAATTTACCTAAGTATATGTTTTGCATTTTCAAGACGGTTTGGAAATCAACAAAAGTTAATGGAGGAATTAAACATGACCAAAAACAAGCGCTCTAAACAAACTTTAAAAGCCTTTACATATTGGGGGCCAGATTTATCAAAGGATTGTGTTGCCCTTGCGTCACGTGCAGGGTGACGAAAGGGCAACACAATCCTTAAGTCAGATTCACCTTGTGTGGCCTTGTATTGCTTGGTAAAACTGGATTAACACATTGTGGCAGAAGTCGCTGCCTTGCATTTAGTCTGCGCTGGGACAGTGTTACATGGTTGGAGAGGGGGTGTCTAAACACAATTCCTATATTTGGCAAGACAGGTAAACCTGGAAATTTGTCAAAATGCTATGCCTTCCCGATAAATATCTTTATTTCTCCCTGTTTTTCCTCGTTCTAAGTGTGCTGCAGTCAGCATTACACTTAGAAAGGGGAAAACACCTCCTCTAAGGATTGTATTTGTGCAGGTAGTAGTCCCGTCCTGCACAAAAACAATCCTGCCTGCAGCACAGAGACCCTTGCACCACGATGCAAGAGTGCTTGCATTAGCGCTAGGCTGCACTCAGTGAGCCAGCACAAGGAGAGAGCAGGAATGACTCTCTGACTCTGCTGAAGGAGAGCTGGACTCTGCCTTCTTCCAAGTGATATCCAAGGGCTTGTTGACTTGCCTCCTGTTGCTTGAGACTCATGGATATCAAAGTCTTTACCCCTGATCCTGTGCCTGGCTCACTGGAAGTGGCCCAGATACTTGCAGCACGAATTTCGCCAATTCTCCTGTCTGCGTATAGCAGAACCAGCGCATCGACCCAGTTGCGAGAGTAAAATCAGCGCACCACTTCAGAACTAGCGCTTTGCCTGCAGTGATTGACGCATCCGACTGTGTATCACCAACGCTGCAGCTTGGTGAGATTGACACCTCTCCTCAACTGCGTGGCAGAAACCTGTGCATCACTCAATGACTCTCAACTCTGGCACCCGTCTACGGAACTGATGCATCTCACTGCTTGTGACCAGGAAATGTACTTTCTTCACTGGGGCCTGTTTGGGTCCTGTAGCCGGCCTGCTCTCCATCACGGTAGGCCTGAACTTTGACTTTACCCTGGTCCAGCGCTACCTAATATAACCGTTTTAGCACTACTTGCTTCTCAGCGCTTTAATGCATCTATTTCTTTAAAATTCAATATCTCAATTCTACACATTGGATTTTTGTTGTCTTGGTCGTATTTTACTCAGAATTTGTTTTCTATTTTTCTAAACTGTTGTGGAGTCTTTTTGTGGTATTTTCACTGTGTTACTGTATGAGTTATTGCACAAATACTTTACACATTGACTTCTAAGTTAAACCTGCCTGAACTTTGACTTTGCCCTGGTCCAGCGCTACCTAATATAACCGTTTTAGCAGCTTCTCAGCGCTTTACTGAATCTGTTTCTTTAAAATTTAATTTCTCAACTTCTAAACTTTGGATTTTAGTTATTTTGGTCCTATTTTATGGAGAAAAATATTCTCTATTTTTCTAAAATGGTGTGTAGTCTTTTTGTGGTGTTTTCACTGTGTTACTGTATGAGTTATTGCACAAATACTTTACACATTGACTTCCAAGTTAAACCTGCCTGTTCTGTAACAATCGACCGGAGGGTGAGCACAGGATACTTTAGATTGTATTGTGACTTACCCTGACTAGGAGTGTGGTCCCTACTTGAATAGGGTGCATACTTCTGCCCACTAGAGATACAATTTCTAACATTGGTCTTTAGCGGACTTGTGTTTGTGTAGTGCCATGCAATTGCTACATGTACACTGCCCATCCATGCCTAAGACCAATTCAACATTTTCTTCATTTTTCCCTGCTTTGCATTTTCTCGACGCCTCTCTACTCTGGCACCGGTCTTTCGAACTGACCCTTTGCCCTCACTGCGTGGAGAAGAACAACGCATCTTGTTGCTTGCAACCAGGAAAGGTATTTGGTTGACCAGAGCCTGCATGGGTCCTGTAGCCGGCTGGCACTCCATCGCAGTTAGCCTGAACTTTGACTTTGCCTGGGTCCAGTGCAACCTAATGTAACCTTTTAGCAATACTTGCTTCTAAGCGCTTTACTAAATCTATGTCTTTAAAATTGAATTTCTCAACTTCTAAACTTTGAATTTTAGTTATTTTGGTCCTATTTCATGGAAAAAAATATTCTCTGTTTTTCTAAAATGGTGTGTAGTCTTTTTGTGGTGTTTTCACTGTGTTACTGTATGAGTTATTGCACAAATACTTTACACATTGACTTCTAAGTTAAGCCTGGCTGCTCTGTGCCAAGTTGCCAGAGTGTGAGCGCAGGATAATTTAGGATGTATTGTGAATTACCCTGACTAGGATTGTGGTCCTTAGCTGGACATGGTGCATACCTATGCAAACTAGAGTCCCAATTTCTAACATGTGAGCATTACAGTATTGCATATTATGGTAATTCCACTTTGATTAATGTGGATAAATTATCAAGGTCAAATCTGGAGGGCTTTGTCCCAGAAAAAGGCAAGATTTATGAGTTCACATTTGGAAATCAGTGTGGTAGCACCACATTTTACATGCTATGGACCATTCCATAGGGTCTATAGTGGATCCACTGAGTAATACTAAAACCAGATATTCACGGTACCACATATATCAGCACTACTAGTGTGGTATTACCACATACAGTAATTCTGATATTTTTTAGCCTGATGGTCTTAGAGGGTTAAAGCTGTAGTTTTGCAGTAAGTGAGATGGCTTTACTATTAAAGCTCAAATTAACTGGTACTGGATTGGAGGAGCTAACTCATGTGGGTCCATGAAATGCATGAAAATAAAATGTTTCTTCCTGCCCTACATCCTTGTATGCACTAACTTTGATACTGGGTGGATCATCATGACTGGCTGAGCATTACAGTTTACTCACCACATGGTTAGTTATCTAAGACTGATAAGTTAAGTTGTGGTTTTAAAGTTATTCTTGCAAGAACATTGTTCAGCAGACTATGTGCTCAAAGATGAAACTGCGATCTGAGAAGTAACTTTTAACAAGTACAAAATCAGAGGTATCCTCTTGCTGCAGCAATGGTAGTGAAGAGAACCATTGTAAAGAAGTCTTTCTAATAGTTTAAGAAAATAGGTTACTTAATAGTTGGGGAGGATACCAGTCCTACCCAAGTAACAAGACCCAAATTCCTGAAAGTTAAATTCATAGTTGCAACAATAAACCAGAGCACAACCTCTTGTAGCTATGACACAGAACAGACAGACTTAACTTAGGAAAATGTGTTAAACATTTTTCAGCTCTAAAACAATTAAAACATCAAAGTACAGCACAATAAAAATTCCACGACCAATTACTAAGAATCAAGAAAAATGTAATAAGAAAAACTGACACAACAATGATTGAAATACAACAAGGGGAACTGGATATTTAACTTTTAAAAAAAAGGTTTTTGGTCAAAAAGTGCCAAAAATGTGTCAATCAGAAGTCACTGTTTGTTTTTGATGAGGTCTTGCTGAAGCCCTTGGTTTTGCCAGAAAAACCTCAATGCGGGAAAGTTCAAATTTTGTGTCTTCTGAAGTCATCTCAGGTGGATACTTTTGCACCATCGCCCAGTCAAAATTTCTACATTAAAGCTTATGGTCTGATTTAGATCTTGGCGGATGGGTTACTCCGTCACAACGGTGACGGATATCCCGTCCGCCAAAATATAAATCCCATAGGATATAATGAGATTTATATTTCAGCGGAAGGGATATCCGTCACGGTTGTGACAGAGTAACCTATCAACCAAGATCTAAATCAGTCACTAACTCTCTTTTTTGGAGTTTTAAAAAACCCAGTGAGGCAAGACTGGAAGCTGTAGTAGGGGGGGGGGGATCACAAAAGCCAGAATTCTTAGTTATGAAGGTCCGCTGAATTTTTCTTTTGGATAGCAAAAGCTCTGTTTTGGACCAACCTATTTTTTTGCCCAGCAAGGCTGCACCTAGGGTGGATAGCCTTGGGTGGTTAGTCCTGGTACTCTAGAGGTTGAAAATATTCCAACCTTTTCATCTTTTTGGAGCATTTCCTCTTGGTCTCTTCTAAGGCTCAGAGGACCTCAAGGACAGCACTTAGGAGCCAGGCTTCACTCCAGCAGTACCCACCGGCTGGGTCCAGTCGTAGTCTAGATATGCCTTGTCAGAAGGTCACTGCAGAGAAAGGCCACTTGCAGCTTCAGCTGACCCTATAGCCACACAGACCGTAAGCCAACTGACCCTTGGAGTCCACTTCTCAGTCCTGGGTACAAGTGGGAGCCCTTCAGGTCTTCACACACATCACAGAAAGCAGGTCCAGTCTCTTATCCACAGATCCAAATGTGTTCTGAGGAGCTTGGATGAGGTGCCACTTTTGTACAATTCACTAGCTATTGGGGAGGTTACTCCAGGTCACATCCTATCCAAAAGGCAGAAAGTTCCCAAGGGCAAACCTTCCCCCTTTTGCACCATATCCCTTTTGCCTTAAGCCAAACTATCCCTCAGTGCACCATTCCCAGGAAAAATCAAGATAGTAGAAACTTTCTGCCCCTGGAGGAGGCTGATGGCCCACCAAGGACTGTGCCTTGGGAAATGAGCAGAACCCTTCTCTGAAAAACACACCAAAGTGGTTCTCAGACTAGTCCCCTCCCCAATTGAATGGTGGCAGGGAGACATGTTGTCCTCAGCTGAGTAGTTGGCACAATATGTGCTTCAGTCTACAGGCTCTAGGATCAAATAACCCATCTTCCCCAGGTCTCACTTTACACTTAACTGTGAATAGGGAGTCTTCATTCTGGCCACTTTCAAGTTAAAGCAGATCCTGAACCCTCATCAATTGCTTTTCCTGAGGGAGGATGAGCCACATACTTCACACCCAGGCCTTTCTATCAAAAGGCCAAAGCCAATGTTTCTGCTCTGGGAGAGGTTTTCATTATTCATCATGGGGAAAGCACAAGCAAGGAGGGCAGCTGCATGCAGGCTAATGCTAATTAGCCTACTGGACCTTCAGGCAGGCAAAGTCTAACATTTTAAAAATTACTTTTCCTATATATTTATAAAAAATCCAACTGCATCATTGAATTGGGATGAATATTAACCACACTGGCTGAAGGGACTCTGTAGTTTATTCCACATCAAAGTTGCCAAAATAGTATTTTAATCATACTTTAGTTTGTCTTCATATAAACAGCTACAGCCCTATACTGTGAGAATAGCTTTTGGGAGTTAGTTACTGTAGGAACTTGCTGCCAACCTTAAATTCTTGAATGTTCAAGTTTTAAATACTATGCAGTCTACCTTGTGGGATACAAGGTCTACTTAGGGGTGGCTTACTTGATATTTAAAAGGAGGGTCCTGTTCTGTCACAAGGGTTGTTGTGACATTCACCTGCAGGTTTAAAAGCTGCATGCTACACATCTAAGCCTGAAACCATGTTTTCCTTGTCGGTTGAGTAGATGGCAAAATATGTGCTTTAGTTCACAGGTGACGTTGCTACCTCCGTGCCATTGGTGTATTTCCTGCATCATACACTATGGCCTTACTGAAAATTTAAATATGACAATTGGGGGTTATCCTATTTTACCATGTTTAGGGGTCAGAGCAAATAGAGTAGGCATTTGTCAGCAGTGCTCCAATGTGCAGATAAAAAAAAAAATGAAAACAGCAATACAAGTAAGCAAACAATGGAGGTAACGGGTTTTCTCAAAGACGGGATCATCAGTTGTCTGTGGAGTTGCAATACATCAGATATAATGTTCAGTGTCCTTACAGTGTTGTCATAGGCTGAACCTGCTAAAGTATACTGGCCTAAGTTCCTCCAAAACACATAGCATTTTTGCTAGCTTACGCAAAACTTGGAAGACAAAAATATTCTTACATGATTGGTAAAAGACAGATTAAAGTACCATAAGAAAACCCTACTCCATAAAAACATCCATTAAATGGTACTGTAAGAACTAATATTGGAGTTAATTAAATAGCAACACAAATTAAATCTGCTGCAAATTTCGGAACTTTGAATGGAAAGAGAAAACAAAAAATGCAGATGTTCCTAGCTAATAATAAAGGAAAGTTATGATTTAATTCAAGACAATAAAGTAAGTAGCATGTTTATTGACTTGATGTTTACTAAATGGCAGCCAGTTTTAAGAGTAAAAGACTACAGTCCTCTAGTCTGAGATATTATCTGGTACTCCAGATCACTTTCACAGCATGAACTGAGGGAATTGTTGCTAAAATATTCTAAAACATGATGTAAAAATTAAGCAATTGGTGGGAATTAAGGCTCTTATTAGAGCTCGGTAGGCGAGACAGTCCATCACAAACTTGGCGGATGTCCTGCTCTCCATATTACAAGTGCATTATAGACTAGAACACTTGCAATACTACGGATCAGATATCCGTCATGTTTTGAAAATCTGCCAAATTATAAATAAGGCACTTAGGCCCACATGCATCAAAGAAATAAATTGCGACTCCAAAATAGCGAAAATTAAGGATTCGCTATTTCACATTCGCTAAACGGAATGCACCAAATAATTCGGTAAATATTTGCGATTCCTTAAAAATCGCTAAAATATTTACCGATTACTTATTTACCGAATCGGTATCTGCGAATTCGCAAATACCGAATCGGTATCTGCGAATTCGCAAATACCGAATCGGTTTTTGCGAAAGCGCCGATCGTCTCATGGAGATGACATCATACCAGGAAGTGAATCCCAGATACCACACACCTGTGCAGAGTTAGAGACTGAGGAGGAGGAAGACTGTTGGTGCACAGCCTGGAAAACACATTTTCTAGCAGAATCTGAGACCAACAATTACAATGGACCCAGGAAACAAAAAGCAGAAAGGAGAAGGCAGGAAGAGGAAAATAAAATTCAGTGAGAGGGAACTGGAAATACTCACTGAGGAAGTCGTCCAAAAAATGACCAGCTGTTTGGTAAACAATCCCTGCATGTTGCTGAGTCAGTCAAGCGGAAGATCTGGCTTGGGATACAAGCCCGGGTCAATTCTGTGGGGGTCACACACCGTGACATCAGCAACTTACAGAAGCGATGGTATGACCTTCGCAGCCGGGCAAAAGAGAGAGTGGCTGAAAGGCTGGCATCTGCAAGAAAAATAGGAGGGGGAACATCCACTCAGCCTGCAAACACCCCAATGGACGACTTGGTGGAATCCACTCTGCAGCCTGAGGCAGTTGTCGGGGTCACGCAGATTGACACCTCAGGACATGCGGGGACCTCCCAAGGTAAGAGCACATCCAAACATATTGCAAAATAATTGTAAGCCAAAGTGCAACAAATGCATACCCTGCGTAGTGTAGCAGGCATGAGTCCAGTCCACCTCTTACTTGCAACCCCTAATGCATTGTGGGAGTTGTATGCAAACATATGTAATGGCAAAGCATGGGGGAGTAGCACAGTTCAAATGCAACAGCGTACAGCAAGGCAGTGACAACAGTAGACTTCCTACATCACAGAAGTTAATTTATTACACCTCTGTGAGCGCAATGTCACAAACGTGCAAAAAATAGATATTTTACATTTTACAAAACAAAATGATCTTGCACTGTTTTCCTCACAGATGCATCACAGGAGAGTGACGTGGCAGACATCCACGATTCACAGGGACATACAGACCAGCAAGATGAGGGACAAGAGATGCCGGCATCCTCGCCCCTACCTGTTACCACTCAACGCAGGAGAAGAGTACTGCCACTGCCCGATTTGGATAGTGAGGAGGACACACAAACAGGAGCAGACCCACAGGGCACTGCCCATACACCCCCACCCCCACCACCAGAGGTAACAATACCACCACGTCACAGTCCGTTCCGCAAGGGAAGGCCAAGTCCATTTCTGAGGTCTGCTGTGGACGATGGTGAAGCTGCCTGCAGTGTGCTTGAGACCAAGATGTTGAGGGTCCAGCGCCTGCAACAGAAGAACATGCGACTCATGCAGGAGCAATTGGGAACAATGGCCACACACATGGGTGGGATTCGTGACTGCATGACGGAGCAGACGACTGCACTCGTTGAGGGGTTCAGGGCACACGGTGACAAACTTGACCGTGTTGCAACAGCCATTGAACAGATGTGCAGTGTCATGCAGGCTGAGCATATCTCCAATACCAGGAGGCAACAACATGCTATGGAGCGCATGCGCGGATACACCAGGGCCATCAACAGGCTGAGTACTACGACAGCTCAGCTATACAGGCGTGCAGTCGCCATGCAGGTCGAGATGACCCACTGCTGTGGGGATGTGGCCAGGGGCCTAATCCAGGTCACCACTGCTGTGGAAGGGCTGCAGACAGCAGCAGCCAGTGGGAACCTCATGCATGGAGGGGAGAGTGAGGAGGCCTCCAGCCTTAGCAGCCTACTGGTGCCTGTGGCACATAGCAGGAGGCGCAGTAGCAGGAGTCAGGCAGTCACAGAAGACACCATGTCAGATGCAGCTGGGCCTACTACAAGGGCCACAGGGGGCGTCACAGGAAGCGTTAGGCATTTGGACATACAAACAATCTGGTGATGTAACCAGATATGTGTTACCTATACGCACTGCTGTTGCAGTCCCAAGGCAATGAAATGTAATTGCCTGTACATGGTATGTGTGCATTAACACATACACACAACTGTCACATTAAACCTTTAACCAAATTCTGTGTTGTCATGTGCTTACTCACCTTAGAAGTAATGTTGCGTGATTTCTGCTCTTCTACGTCTGCCCTCTGCTGCATGTGGTCCGCCTGCTGCATGGGGTGGTTGTATCGGCTGTATGTCCTGTTCTGGCTCGCTGTCAGAGTCCACCAAGGGGATGCCTCTATTGGTGGCTATGTTGTGCAACATAGCGCACGTTGCCACAATCTTACAGCATTTCTCAGGACTGTACTGTAATGCCCCACCGCTCTTGTGTATGATGCGAAATCGTGATTTGAGTACCCCAAATGTCCTTTCAATAACATTGCGCGTCGCAATGTGCGCACGATTGTAACGTCGCTCCCTTTGAGTGGCAGGATTCAGGTATGGGGTGAGGATGTAAGACCTCACAGGGTATGCGCTATCACCTACAGGATGTGAGACACCAACATACATTAGTCACTGCAATGTGTCACCATGGTGTACATTTTTAAATTACAGTATTACATTGATTTACCCAGTAGATATCCTTCTCCGAACTCCCCCGCAAGTAGACGTCTGTGTATTCCACTGTGCCGGAAGATGTTTGCGCCATGGGCACTGCCAGGGTAACTTGCCACAATGTCAGTGATTAGTGTTTTTGAGTTGCATGTTACCTGTATGTTCAGTGAGTGGTAAGATTTCCGGTTGCGGTAGACATACTCATTCACTGCAGGGGGACATATGGGTACATGCGTCCCATCGATACAACCAATCACATGCGGGAACTGTGCAACCTGATAGAAATCTAATTTGGTTTGCATCAACTCCTGTGGTGTGGTGGGGAACCTGATGTGGTTGTGTATCCTCTGCAACATGGCATTTAGGAAACTGTTAAAAAACGGGATATGGTACTTTGGGAGACCCCGCCAGCTGCTGCAATTACTCCCTGGAAGGACCCTGAAGCTAGGAGATGCAGGGAACACAGGACCTGCACATGGGTGGGTATGGCATGTGTCCTGCGGGTCTGCCGCTGCAGTATAGGGTCTAACTCAGCAATTAGAGCCAAGATAGCTGCAGCATTCAGCCTATATTTATCATAGATCTCCTCCTCCGTCTGCCCTAGCAATGTGACGCGCACTCTAAAGATTCTCTCCTGGATCCTCCTTCTCCTCTGTGCTGCTGCTCTCAGCCTCATCCTCCTCGCCACAACGTAGAGCGCTGCCATGGTGGGTCTGTGGGATGCATTCTGGGACTGTTTAAGTAGTTTGCTGATGATTTACACCTGTTTTTGATTATGTGTGATTTTTACCACCTGATGTGATGTCTTCTAGTTTAAGGAATGCAAATTGCGAATTTAGGCTGGTTCTGTATTAGCGAAAACTTGATGCATCGCATTTTGCGATTTCTTAATTGCGCTTCCTAAAATACAGGTTCGGTATTACCGATTCTGTATTTTATGAAGCGCTAAAATTGCGAGTACTACTATTTCTTGCGGTTTCGCTTCATGCATCTGAACTAGCTAATTTGCGATCGGTAAAGGCTTTTTTTACCGATTCGCAATTTTTCCGGGTGCAAATTAGCTTGATGCATGTGGGCCTAAATCTTTTCACAATCAATCTCAAGAGACAGAGTGGAATAGCACTTCACATCATTAAAAAACAAGGGCTTTACTATCTGATAGGAAAGTCTTAATTTTATGGCAGAGCTTGAGACTCCAGTTGTGTTAGCTCAAAGCATACTGACCGCCATCTTAAACACATGCCACACCTGTTTAGAATAAAGGCCTTGATTGCGAGTTTACGTAAGAAAACCGAACAGTGGTATGCTATTTAGGTTCACTGGCGCCACTAAGGAGAATAGCACATGTCACTATCTTGGAATTTCTTATCTTAGTGACGGTGCTGCAAGGTGAGGAGAACCACCAACCTCCCCAAAATCCCCAAAATCGAGGCCTGGGCCAATTTGTTGGTCTTCAGACAGCCGACACGTGTTTCGTCGCTAACAATGGGAAATAGTCCCACGACTTTTTCAAGGCTATGTCTTCTATGTAGAAACCTTTTATTTGTGGTGATAATTCCAACCCACAAAGGGTTTCAGTATCTCGCGACGTCCAAAACAACCGTTTCTATATATCCAGGGATCCTGATATGTCCCAATATCACGAGCGTGAATCTGACTTCTTTCCACAGGACGTCGCTATCCGTGTATCGCCGAGTACCAACAAAATAAAAGGAAAAAGAAGAAGAGAAAAAGAATCTCGATATTTTTGAATAAATTGTGCTGATATTGTGCACTGTGAAATAATTTTTACACACCTTCGACGTGTGCTGGGGATTGTCATTTGATTGCGAGTTTAGGCTTTATTTATTGACCCTCATTAATAACGATACCACAGGGTATGTTAGATATCGGGTGTGATAAATAACACATATTACGAGTTATTGGGGACCAATATGCAGATTTTGGTGTTTATTGACCAAAATCTGCATGGTACGATAAATAACATACATTGTTTCTTCTGTTAAAATTCAGCAGGTTTGACCTGCCAGAATTTAACGAAGATTGAGATATTTAACACATCCGATAATTATCGGATGCGTAAAATAGCTATTAACTCATATTTCTGACCAATGCATAAATAGAGGTTTACGAAAGGGCTGGAATATAATGAGGCACTCATAATCAGGCCCATTGTGTCCTTTAAAGTAAAGGTGCTTAATCAATAAAATGTTCTGAAATTGACCTCCAAATGACCTCTGTACCAAAGAATGCCTAGAAGGGATTGCTTCTCTGGAGAAATGGGCTCATAAATCCCTAATAGCTATTCTTGCACTTTGTAGTATCTGTAGGACCTGGCTATATAAATTGGGTAATGAGGCAATTATCCAGGTATTAGAGTTGCACTCATTTAATCATCATAACAGTATCTATGCATGTATTGAATTATTGAAGCATTACTCATGCACTTGTCTTATCATTCAGGCTCTACTCATGCACTCATCCAAACACCCAGATACTAGTGGTATACTCATGCAAACACGCAGGCAGTAACTATGCAGATATGGAATGACCCATGGAGTTATGACATAGTCAGGGAATTATCTATGCACTACTTGTATCCTCAGGGAAAGACCTAGGCATTACCTATGCACTTATTGAATCATCCAGGGAGTATTGATATATTCAACCACAAACCCATGTATTTACAAGTTTTTCTGAGGAGTATCTAGTCTTTTAGAACCATGTGGGGATTTATATATGCAATCTGTCACACACTCTTTGCAAGAATTAGTAAAATATATGGTTGAGTATAGATTAATGTGCAGATTTTTATATGCAGCTTTCCCAAAATTTAAATCTGATACATTTAAGTAGGAAAGTAATGGGATACTAAATACACTGGTGTCACAGTGGTAGAGAGGCATGCAAATAGCTCTTATGGTGTGTTTATGGATTTACAGTGTTGAGACACTGTATGTACCTCTGCACTTGCGTAATGCGGCGCAGAGCCGCAAGCCTTTTAGCTGCGCCGTGCTGCATTACTTTCAAAGCACAGGGATGCATCATGTTTACAACAATATGATGAATCCGTGTGCTCTCCCCTGCGCTGGCGCACAACTGGCTGTCATGCTCCAATGCAAGCACCCTCACACCATGGTGCAAGGGTGCCTGTGTTGCTGGGATGATTGTTTTTGTGCAGGAAGTCACACCTTCCTGCACAAAAACAATAAAGAGAGGTGTTTTCCTCTTTCTATGTGTGCTGCAGAATGCAGCACTCATAGAAAGAGGAAAAAAAAGGAGAAATACAAGTATTTCTCCTTGTTGTGCCTCCCTACACCTACCCTGGGGAGGCATAGAATTCTTATGTATTCCCTGGTGTACGGATCATTGTAGATCTGGGAATGTGGCAAAATGCATGGGTGTTGCATTAGAAAACCCACAGCAACCACCCATGGCATGCTCCTTTCACGCAAAGTGCTGAGTGAAAAGGGCCCATATTTACAAGGCCACGGAAAGCCATGCAGAGTGGATTTACATGCCCCTGTAAATATGGAGAATCACTCTATGACAATGGTGTGTCAAAAAAAGTGACGCTTTTGCGCATGGGGCTTGTAAATACGCTCCTTTGGCTTGACGTTCATTATAAAATTTACTACTGAAGGACTAAACTGGTCTTTCGCCATGTATAAGTTAGAAGTGAGATATGTTGCAGCTGTGTTGTAGGACAGGGTGCTAAAATTTTAAAAGGTAACTAATAAATAAAGTTTTGTGTTTTGCTTTGGGTTTGCTATATTGAAGTAAATGCATGTAGTAATATAGCTAGGTTCATCTATAGATTTAAAACTGCAACATACCATAAAAACTGTTTTTGTATTATATGTAAGTCAGTACTAAAGTAGTTTCTATGTTGGCTAGGGTAAAAATTAAAATATACTTGTTTTTTTTTAGCAGAACAAGATATACATAACTACACACAGTTAGAATGCCTACAAAAGCTCATATGAAAAACAACAGAAGCAACTACAGTTTTGCTGCAGAAATGAGTTACAAAACGGGCAAAATGCAGAAAAAGTGCTGAAAGAAAAAAGAGCTACTGGTAAGAGGATAAAGTCATTTCTTAAAATTATATGTGGATATTTGCAAAGATTACAAAATAAAGAAAATACAATTATGACTATGAGAAACAACAAGAGTGGACAAAGTGTACATTGGAAGAAGAGAAAAGATTGTAACAAACATGGATACAACATAAACAGGAGATAGTAGCAGTTTAAGGAAATCAGAGCCAGGATATTCCATAGTAGAGTGGTTGTAAATTTAATGATACATTTAAAAAAGTGTAGAAGAAGGAGGGATGCAGTGAAACAGAAAGAACAAATTTAGAGAGTAGTTGATAAGGCCTTTGCTTTGAAGAGGAAGATTTTCATTTTGATTCTAAATAGAATGAAGACTCAACAAAATAGTGTTGTGCCTGAGGAAAAAAAACAGAAGAAACAATTAGTGAATAGACGTAACTTTTGTACAGTTTTTAGTGGAGAATGGATACATACTTCTTGTACTGAGCCTTTCTTTAATGAAGAAAGCCATCTCCAGGATAACAGATTAGTCCATGCTATTGATGAAAGAGGATGATGTTATGAAATGAAGAACGGTAGTCCTATAGTAAAAGAGGTGATGGTACCTAGAAATGTACAAGAATTTATTGCAGAAGACGTACAAGGAAGGCGTAGTCAGGGTCCTGGATATAAATGGAATTAGAATAGTGTTTGTAGTATTAGATAGCAATCCATTGATCTATTAAGAACATTTCTACATATCTTTGCAAGGTGAAGTTTAAAACACAAAGGGGCATATTATCAAGAACGGCGTTAAAATTATCGCCGGTTTAGTGGCAGAAAACTGCCGCTAAAGCGGCGATAATGGGCTTGATAATATGCCCTGGAGAATTCCAATAGAAGCCCATGTTCACACCAGAACATGGACTTCTATTGGAATTCTCAAGGGCATATTATCAAGCCCATTATCGCCGCTTTAGCGGCCGTTTTCTGCCGCTAAACCGGCGATAATTTTTAACGCCGTTCTTGATAATATGCCCCAAAATAAGTTAAACAACTCTACAATGCGAACTTTAGTTAGGAGGCTGTACTATGTGAAAACTCCTGCTTTATGTTTAGGAGAAATGAATAGAGACTTTTGCGTGGTAGATTGGCAGATGTAGAAAAGGTTTGTGGTGATGAACAATTTTGTTTCTTTGGTCCTGAGCAGGATTCTAGGGAAAATGAAGAGTTGTTAAGAGGAGGAGTTGCAGAACAGGACATACATTACAGTTGGTAGTTTTAAAGAAGAGATTACAAAATTTAACAGTGTTGTCTAAGAAACCAGAGTATGTTTGTATATGTTGTCGATGCACTTACTGGAAGATTTAAACACAGACTGTTGACTTATATTTAAAAAGTGAAAAAGTAAATAATGATAACTGGAAAAAGTTACCTGTGTATTTATTTGTAGAGGGGCAGTTTGACTTGTCTATACAGCAAGTTATATGTAAGTAGTGTTACAATAAATTAGAAGATAATAGAATGAACACCTAGATATTAGATACCCGTTTGCAAGATAATATAATGATGTTAATATAGAAAAACTATGAAGGGCCAAAAATAAAAAATAAAACATCAACATTTATTATACTTTGCAGAATTGCAAAGGGCTGTTATTGACTGCTCTCCAGCACTCACTACAACTCAACAATCCATGCAGTATGATGCCATCGGGGAAAACTGTGGTGCCAAATCTTGAAGTTGAGATTGGACTTTTGAATGGACTCTCTGCTTCGGTGTTATTGTGGATGCTATTGAAGTCAAGGGTCCTTCAGCTTTGCGTTGCCTTCTTGCTGCTCACTATGATCTCCTCTTATGAAATGTGCAAAATATATAAAAGGGGAAAAAAATTAGCATGTATGATATTTGGCAGCATTGCGAATAGCTATAACACACTGCTCACCAGCTTTTATAACAACACTACAGTCCATGCAATACGTGGCCATTCTTGAAAACTCTGGAGTCATATCTGTTGTAGTAGTCTGTACCTCTGAAGGGAGTTTATGGCTGGGAATTGTTGCTGCTGCCACTGATGTAGATGGTCCTCCAGCTTCCCTCTGCTTGATCAGCAGTTTGAGACGTTTTCTATAAGTTTTAAGATGATATAACATTAACGTCGTCCCACATAAGTCCAAAAAAGTCTCAAGCCAAAATCTACCACCTGCTCACAATAAAGTTCTGGAAAAGAAGATTCAAGTAGGAGGAGTGGGAGTATACTTCGTATTCATTTTACTGAAAAGTATATTATCCAATGATATTGATTACTTTCCCCATCATGTGATGTTCATAGATTGTGCATTGCACTCGTTTAGCAGCAGTTTTTAATTCCCCATGAGTTTGGGTAACAATGGGTAGTTTGATGGGTGTATGGTAGTTATGTTCTATTCATGAGTTCAGATGTTGAGTTCTTTTTTTAAACCGTTGTTTTTTATAAATGTGCTGTTATAACCAATACGTTACTAAACAGCTAGACTCAAACTTTGTGTAAAATATGTCTATATATCTGTTTTATACTTTGTCATTTGTATTCGTGGCTACTGACATCATTGCGACCTCCGGTGTTGCTGTGAAGAAGGAAAATGCATTTTTGATTTAGTTATTTCGAAAAATGAATACAAAGGGGAAAGTTAAATTAGTATCTTACTAAATAGTTACACCTAAATATGTCTATATATCTGTTTTACACTTTGTTAAAAACACCCGGTATTAGCAGTGTGTCCTTGGCAATGGCACTTATAGAATCATACAGGCACTACCTGGGCAATCATCAAGGACGTCCTTTCTCCACCACTCTGCAAACGCGCCTCCTTACACACTACGGGTTGGGGAATAAAGTTCTCTTGGATACTAAAGGACCATGGGGACAAAGAAGGGCTCCTCGTACTTTCTGTAAGTCCTACACAGTGGAATTCCTGAGAGCTGATCAGAGGCCCCTCCCCCTTTCCACACCATTCTGCAAAAACCATTGCTACATAAAAAAACATGGAAATTCACTGAAAAAACTAAAGGTTACAGGTAAGTTATAGTTAGGAATTGGCATTTAAAAACCTTAGAAATTCATGGAAAAAAGGTTACAGGGCTTTTATAGTTAGAAAATATAATTTAAAACCTTAGATATTCACTAAAAAAACAAAGGTTACAGGGACGTTATAGTTAGGCTCAGATTTCACATGCACAAAACCAGAGAAATTCAGCAGCTATAGTTAGCTGAGCTAACTATAACCCATGCCCCTGCAATGCACTGCTTATGACCTCACATATTATATCACTCATGACATGGTCAGTGACATCACTGATGACATCTAAAATGACATCTAAAATGACATCACTGTTGACATCACTGACATCATCCAGTGACTGGAGTGTTTCTAAAAAGTTTATGTTTATGAGTGTTAAATATATTCACTGAAAAAAACAAAGGATACATGTTCGTTATAGTTAGGAAATATATTCACTGAAAAAAACAAAGATTACTGGGATGTTATATTTAGACTCACATTTCACTCGTACAAAACCATTGAAATTCCGCAGGTTTAGTTACCTGGTCTAACTATAACTTACATCAAGTAAAGGTCACCTTTGAATATACATCTGTTTCTATATATCGAGAAGTAGAAACAACGTGACCATACCACGTCAATAAAAAGATACACGACTGATTGTGGCGGTATCTGGATATTAAATTACCATTTAAAAGAATTTTGTGGCAATTGCTGAGGAAGGCGTTTTTTACGCCGAAACACGCGTCGAAGATTTAAATAGAAGATTTATTTACTGCCACAATTACGGTGTTTTTAAGCATATTTTTAAGTATTTTTATGAAGTGATATAATGTTTTGATTATTTTTGATATTATCAATAAATATTTTTTAATAATAAATGATTATTATGAATTTGTATATGTGAAGATTAAACACCTTTGAGATAACATTGCACATGTTTTGGTTTGTTACACTGAGCTTTCAACTATAGAGTGATAATTATTTGTTCAGTTGCCTAGGTATTTATTTTCTACTATCTAACTATAACTTACGCCACCACAATGCACTGCTTATGACCTCACATATTACATCACTCATGACATGGTTAGTGACATCACTGATGACATATCAAATGACATCACTGATGACATCATCTAGTGACTGTGAGTGTTTTTAAAACGTTTATGAGTTTTAAATATATATACCAAGGTGTATTGGTGAATCAGTGGGTGTATGAGTGTCTGTATGAGTGATTCAGTCGGTTCATGACTCACTGTATAAGTGAGTGATTAGGTGTCTCAGTGAATGTATGAGTAAGTGACTAGGTTGTGTGAATATCTGTATCAGTCTGTCAGTTGGTGTCTAAGTGGATGTATGGGTTGGTGAGTGGGTATGTGAGTGGCTGTATGGGTGATTGATTGGTTGTCTGAGTACCTGTATGGGTATATGAATGTCTGTGTGGGTGGGTGAGGGGGTGTGCGTCTGCCTGCATGGATGAGTGAGTCAGTGGCTGTGTGGGTTAGTGAGTGTGTTGTGAGGGGCTGTATGGGTGTCTAGGTGCGTTTATGGCTATGTCGGTGAGTGATTGGATGTGACAGTGATATATCATTCAATCACAGGTTTGTTAAGCGCAACTAATCACCCAAAAGGGTCTCAAGGCACTGAGGGGGGGCGCAGCTCCTGGGTGTTTTGCAGCGATTCGTCGAAGAGCCAGGTCTTGAGGTCCTTCATGAACTTGGAGAGTGTAGGAGTCTGTCAGAGGTGGCGAGGGAGGGTGTTCCATGCCTTGGCTGAGAGGAAGGAGAAGGAACGACCTGCTGTTCTGGTCTTCTTGATGCGTGGCACCTTAGCCAGGGAGAGCTGGGCTGAGCGGATGGATCTTTGGGGTGCGTGGAAGGAGATAAAGTGGTTCAGGTGGGCAGGTCCGGTGTTGTGGAGGGCTTTGTGGGCGTGGGTGAGAAGTTTGAAGATGATTTTTTTTTCAACGGGGAGCCAATGTTGTGTCTGCAGGTGTTGGGTGATGTGGCAGTGGGGCGGTAGGTTGAGGACTAGTCTGACGGAGGTGTTCTGGAAGTTCTGGAGTTTGCAGGTGAGGTTCTTGTTGATCCCGGCATGGAGTGCGTTGCCGTAGTGCAGTCTGCTGCTGATGAGGGCATGGGTGACAGTTTTCCTGTGTTCGAATGGAACCCAGTTGAAGGTCTTTCGTAGGGGATGGAGGGTGTGGTAGCAGGAGGAAGAGACAGCGCTGATTTGGCGTTCGGAGTCCAGGATAATTCCGAGGTTGCGTGCGTGGTTGGTGGGGGAGGGTGGGTTCCCCAGGGCAGGCGGCCACCAGGTGTCGTTCCAGGCATTGTGGCGTGGGCCCATGATGAGTACTTCAGTTTTGTCAGTGTTTAGTTGTAGGCAGCTGTTCTCCATCCACCCGGTGACTGCTTCTATTCCTTCCTGAAAGTTGTGTTTGGAGATATTGGGTTCATTGGATAAGGAGAGGATGAGTTGGGTGTCGTCTGCGTATAATACAATGTTGAGTCTGTGGACCTGACAATGGATGCAAGTGGGGCCATGTAGACGTTGAACAGGGTGGGGCTGATGGAGGATGGAGGATCCGCAGGTTGTTGGTGTGGAGTCCGAGAGGAAGGGTGGGAGTCTGACCTGCTGTGTTCTGCCAGATAGGAATGAGCGGATCCAGTCGAGGGCCTTGTTCCGGATTCCTGCGTCGTGAAGTTTGCAGGCTAGGGTGTGGTGAGAGACTGTGTCGAAGGCTGCAGAGAGGTCTAGGAGGACAAGGGCCACAGTCTCTCCTCTGTTGAGGTCGGAGCGGATGTCGTCTGTCATGGCGAGAAGGGCGGTTTCAGTGCTGTGGTTTTTCCTGAAGCCGAATTGGGAGGAGTCGAGGATGTTGTTTTCTTCTATGAAGGAGGCGAGCTAGCTGTTGACGGCTTTTTCTATGACTTTTGCCGGGTACGGTAGTAAGGAGATTAGTCTGAAGATCTTGAGGTCGGTGGGGTCCGCTAAGGGTTTTTTCAGGAGAGGATTGATCTTGGCGTGTTTCCAGTTGTCGGGGAAGGAGGCGTTCTCGAACAGAGCGGTTGATGATTCGTCGAAGCTCGGGGGCGATGATATCAGCGGCTCTGTGGTAGATGTGGTGGGTCAGGGGTCTGTGGGGGCCCCGCAGTGGGTTGACTTCATAGTCTTCAGGGTGTCTTCGATGGTGAGGATGGTCCAGCTGTCAAGTGTGGGCTGCGTGGTGTAGGGGATGGTGAGTGTAGGTTCCGTGTGTAGGTTGTGGTCATCGAAGTTGTCGAAGATTGTCTTGATTTTGTGATGGAAGAAGGAGCTGAGTTTGTTGCAGAGGTCCTGGGAGGGCGGGATGTTGGTTGTCTCACTGTTGGGTTGGGCGAACTCCTTGATGATGCCGAAGAGTTCCTTGCTGGTGTGTGTGTGGGCTGAAATTCTGCCCTGGAGTGCCTTCTTCCTTGTGTATGTGATGAGCTTGTGGTGGGCGGCGGTTGCTGCTTTGAGGTTGTCAAGGTCTGCTGTGGTTTTGGAGTTCCTCCATATCTTTTCGAGGCGTCTGCAGGTTCGCCTAGTTTCTCGGAGTTCGGTGGAGAACCAGCTGGCTCTCTTGGCGTGTGGATTGGTAGTTTTCTTGAGGGGGGGCGATGGTGTTGGCTGAGTCGGTGATCCAATTGTGCAGGGTTCGGTCAGCAGTGGAAGGGTTGTGGTCTGTGGTGGTGGGGGCGGGGCTGCCGAGGTAGGCGGTGTGCTGGTCGTTGGAGATTTTGTTCCAATTCCTGTGCTGGAGCTGGAGTGGACGTTTGCCGGTGATGTTTGTTTTGAAGGTGAAGTGGACGCATCAATGGTCCATCCATGGGAGTTCGGAGGTGTGGCTGAAGGTGATGGAGTTTCCTGCTGTGAAGATGGGGTCGAGGAAGTGTCCTGCTGAGTGCGTGGGTTCTGGTACGATCTGTTTGAGTCCAATGTTGAGGAGGTTATCCAGGAGGGAGGTGGAGTTGGGGTCTTGGAGGTTGTGGAGGTGGAAGTTGAGGTCTCCCAGCAAGGTGTAGTCGGAGGAGGTGATGGCTTGTGGGGTGATGATGGAGTCGGAGAAAGGTGTGCGGGATCCAGGGGGTGTGTAGATGAGG
Organism: Calotriton arnoldi; assembly: GCA_963921515.1. Lineage (NCBI taxonomy): Eukaryota > Metazoa > Chordata > Amphibia > Caudata > Salamandridae > Calotriton > Calotriton arnoldi. Next base: position 3,377,731 of record CAWUFW010000624.1, read on the forward strand.
GTGCCTCGGAGGGTTGTGGTCGGGTTGGTCTGTATCTTGAAATGAAGGTGTTCCATCAGGTCTGTGGGCCCGTCTGTGTGGGTGCTCAGTCGGAGGTTGGATTTGTGAGCAATGACAATGCCTCCTCCAGGGCAGTTGGTGTGGTCCTTCCAGGCGATCTTGTAGTCTTCGGGGATGGCGATCGCGATGTCGGGTCCCGAGGCGGCGTTCGTCCAGGTTTCGGTGAAGAAGGCGACATCTGGGTGGTGCTGTCAAGTAGGTTCCAGATTTCCACGGCATGTCTGTGGAGGAAGCAGACGTTGAGGAGGATACATTGCAGGGTTTTGGGTGCAGTGCAGTTGTAGCGGGTGGGTTGAGGTGGATCCTGGGTTTCGGTAAAGGTAACGGAATGGCAGCGGTGGCGGCAGGTGATGGGTTGTGGGTGTCGATAGGAGAGGAATGCTTGCAGTTGTTGTCCTGGCCAGTGTTGAGTGGGTATAGTGCCAAGGAGCTGTAGCGCTGGCAGGTTAGAGGACGAGGGTCCCTGGCGCTGGTCGCGGTCAGGTTGCGGATGGGCACAGACGGGCTTGCCTTTGGCGCACCAGCGACAGAGCCACACAGCGGCCCGCATTAAGTAGGGGTTGGGAGGAGGGCGGGACAGCTGGAAGCGGAAGCACGTGGTGGGCAGGGGCCATGGGGGCAGCAGTGGTGGGAAAAACGGCTAAGAAAATGAAGAAAGGAAAAGGCTAAAAGAAAAGGAAAAGTGCAAAACAGAAGATGAAGGCAAACAAGGAAAAAAGGCAAAAAAAGGAAAGCGGCAGAAATGCTAGGAGAGGCAGAGAAAGCAGAGGCAAAAGGCTAAGTCAGGAGCGGAGCGAGGCCCAGAGGCTTTGAACACTGGTCAGTGGCAGCGCTGGGGGCAGAGGCACTCACGTCAGAGCTGCGCGAGGGGAGAGCAGTTTCCTGACCAGGAGGTCAGGGACCTTGCTCACCCTATCAAGCAACAGCCGGCATTAAGTAGGGGTCGGGGGAGAGCGGGACAGCTGGGAGGCGGGAGCACACTGGGGAGGAGCCGCAGGGGCAGCAGCGGTGAGAAAAACAGCTAAGAAAAGGAAAAAAAGGCAAAGGCTAAAATAAAAGGAAAAGGGCAAAACAGAAGATGAAGGCAAACAAGGAAAAAAGGCAAAAAAAAGAATGCAGCAGAAATTCTAGTAGAGGCAGAGAAGGCAGAGGCAAAAGGCTAGGTCAGGAACGGAGGGAGGCACAGGGGCCTCGAACACCGGTCAGTGGCAGCGTGGGGGGCAGAGGCACTCACGTCGGAGCTGTGCAAGGGGAGAACAGTTTCCTGACCAGGAGGTCAGGGGTCTTGCACATATGGGTGAGTAATTGCATATGTGAAAGGCAGTATACGTGAGTGTTGGAATTTCTAAGCTTTTTTTTTTTTTTGGATTGTAACATTTTATTTATTTTCATAAAGAAGAGGGAAAGGGAACAACAGCAGTCACCTACATCCATCGGCCGGCGAGGAATATACATTTAAAGAAGTGACAGGAAATAGAAAATAAAATGAGGAGGCCAATAACAGAGTATAATAGAATATGCACGTACATAATGCTTCGGTTCTTGTTTATACCCATTTATGACCACAACTAATCATCAGTGGATGCTGTTGATGTAAGACGGAGAATTTGTAAATATACTGGGCAGGTAAGTTCACGGTAGGTGTCGGAGAGGTGTTTAATACATGAGCCCCACATTTTCTCAAAAGTGGGTAGAGTGTGGGATATTCCATACTTAATAAGTCCCAAAGTTTATGCAGCCAGTCTGTGTATGTTGGTACAGTGTCTGTACCCCATCTAGACAATAAAACTTGCTTCACTGCAAAGAGTGCTATAGTAATGGCTTTCCCCCTGTTAGAGTGTAGTGGATATGTCTGAATATTGGGAAGGCCTAGCAAAACATAACTAGGGAAGCGTGGTATCTCAGTAGGAAACATTTGATCAATATCCTTTAAAACATCTGCCCAATAACGATGAAGTTTGGGGCACTGCCATAGTAGGTGGACAAGTGTGCCAGACTGATTGCAGTGACGCCAACTTTGTCCGTTTTTCCCTTTCTGCCATTGGGCCAGGCGGGCCGGAGTATAATACCAATAGTGGACTAGTTTTAGTAATGTTTCTTTGCTGGGAGCACTGGTGGCTGACGTGCGTGCGCGGTGTAAGATGTCCACCCACTCTTTGTCCATGAAGGTACGTTCACACTGTCTCCCACCTTTGTCTAGCTGGCATGTGTGATAGATTGGTGGTAGTGTTGAGGAATGCATATATGTCTGATAGTAATCGATGGTCGTCTTTTCTGGAGAGTAACCAGCGCCTCAAATAAGGTAAGTTTCCTGCAAGCATGTGGTCTGACAGACTGCGACGTGACCCAGTGCCGCACTGCAATATAACACCAGCGCTCCGAATTCGGGAGTCCAAAACACCTTTGCATTTCGTCAAAGTCTAATAGGCCGTGTACATCGAACAGGTCACCAATCCGTTTACAATTGGCTTCCTGCCATTGGGCGTATGCTCTTTCATTTAAACCTTGCGGGAAGTCTGGATTTCCCAGGATCGGGGTCAGTGGTGAGACCGGAGTAGAAAGCTGCTTAGAAGCACAAGTTTTATCCCAGGTTGCCACTGTAGCACGAGCAACTGGGGAGATGTACACCCCCACAGGACGCGATTGGCGTGGGAGCCATGGGAGCCATGGGATTTTCCATATATGCATCCCTGCCACCGCTTGATCCAAGAAGCACCAATGCTTCTCTGTGAGTGGGTGCTGCCACTCCACCATAAAGCGTAACTGCGCTGCTTGATAGTAACGCCATAGGTGTGGTATGCCAAGCCCTCCTTTGGTAAGCAGGAGATAGGTTCTTTCTCTAGCCATTCTTGCCCGCTTGCCCCGCAAATGAAAGTTTCAATATATCGATTGTAACTTTTTTTATCACAGTTATGGGTGGTTATAGTGGCAATACCTGCATCAGATATAAAATCTTGGGCAAAAGCGACATTTTTACAGCAGCTATACGCCCCAACCAAGAGATAGGCCTCCATGCCAAGATTGTATAAGCGTGCACACTGTTCCCAGGAGCTCGGAATAGTTATGGGATATGGATTTATCTATTGTTGACATTATGATTATACCCAGATAGGGAATCCCTCCAGTGGCCCATGCGAAAGGGAACTCCAGTGCGAGTCGTGCCTATTCGTCAAGGGGGAAAGTGACATTTAAAGCTTGAGATTTAGTATTGTTAACTTTAAATCCAGATACTGCTCCAAAAGAGGCGAGCTCCTCTAGGAGCAGGGGTAGTGACTGCCTGGGTTTGGTAACAGTTAATAAAATGTTGTCTGCGTATAGCGATATTTTGTGTGACTGTCCTCCCATCCGCACTCCCTTAATAAGGGGATGTCTACGGATATGTTCTGCAAATGGCTCCATATATAACGCGAATAGGAGAGGCGAAAGGGGGCATCCCTGCCGCGTGCCCCTGGAAACCGAAAAGGGGGGGATAGTGAATTATTGACCCGCACCAATGCCGTCAGCTTTTCGTAGCTAGCCCATATCCAGCTCCGAAAACGGAGCCCCAGGCCGTATGCCTCCCGTACCGTCTTAAGAAAAGACCAGTGTACTCGATCAAATGCCTTTTCGGCATCTATCGACAGGGGGAGAGTGGGGGTGCTGGCTCTCTGCGATTTATCTAAGAGATGGAAGCGGTGCTTCGTGCTGTCCCCACATGTACGACCCAGCACAAATCCCGATTGGTCTGGGTCCACAAGGCCCGGAAGATATTGCCCCAGTCTGCGTGCCAAAATCCCGGTAAAGATTTTTGTATCCACATTAAGCAGTGAAATAGGACGGTATGACGCACAGGACTGAGGATCCTTCCCTGGCTTAGGTATAACCGTAATAATTGCGGTACGCATAGACTCCGTGAGGGCTCTGATTGTGCTAAAACAATTATATAAACGGGTCAGTATGGGAGACAATATGGACGCATATTGCTTATAGAATGCCGCTATATATCCATCTTGTCCTGGAGCTTTCTCTCATTCCAACCTCCCAATAGCATCGAGAACCTTCCGTTCCGATATATCTGTTTCTGCTGGGGCTGCTATATTATCTACTAAGGTGGTTAGTGAGCTTTGCGTCACATATGTGGCACCATCGTTGACGAGTGATTCATCCCTCCCATATAAATGGTCGTAGAATTGGACAAACTCTGCCGCTATGTCCTCATCCCGGGTTATCGGTGCCTGATTGTGTCCCTTCAAACTATGGATGTGACAGGCTCGAGTTTGGGCACGCAACCTGTGAGCCAACAGTTTCCCCGCTTTGTTCCCCCCTGCATAGTACTTCTGCCGCGTACGAAGCAGAGCGTGCTCGGCAACCTCCATATCCATAGCTTTAAGTTGTTTGCGGGCCATAGTAAACTGCTATCTAATGTGGTGCGAACCTATCATCCTATGTTTCACCTCCAAGTCTCCCACTTCCCCCTCCAAATCTGCTCGCTTCGCCCTGCATTCCCTATTGAGTTGTGCAGCTATGGCAATATATGTCCCCTTCACCACTGCCTTAAGCGCATCCCATAACATCTCTATCTTTACTTGCACGTCGTTGTTTGTCATTAAATAGTCTGTAATTGGTTTCTCTACCTCCTTGACTGCCGACTCATAAGATAGCAGTTTAGGGTTAAGGCGCCAGCTTCTGCTTCGTGGGTCTCGTAAGGGCAAACTAAGTGTGAGATGAATGGGCGCATGATCTGAAATAGAAGCCACATCGATATCGGATAGTGTCACCATTGGAAGCAATGCGGCTGACACCAAAAAATAATCAATTCTAGCATATGATTGGTGGACAGTCAAAAAGAAAGAGTATGACTGTGTGGTGGGATGCAATGTCCTCCAAGCATCTACCAGCCCCGCATCTGCTAACCATCTAATACCCTGCGGGGAAAAGGCTCCAGTAGATCCTGTCCTCTGTGTCAATCTATCTAATGAGGTATCAGAAACGAGATTGAAGTCACCTCCTATCACTATCTTAGCGCCGGGTGTCATCTATATGGTGCCAAGTGCTTGTTTCAAGAAGTGTTCCTGATGGTCATTGGGGGCATAGAGGCATGCTAGTCTGAGCGTCTGTTATTGGAGGGAAAGGTGTAGTGAGAGCATAGGACCTGTGATCTCGGATTTAATGTGCAGGACCTGACCCTGAAAGTGCGTAGCAAGTAGTATAGCCACTCCCGCTTTTTTCCCTGAACCGGCCGACCAATATTGTGGATCAAACCCCTTAGATCTCATTCTGCCCCAATCCTTTTTAAGAAGGTCAGTTTCTTGCAGAAGGCATGCATCGCAGCGCGACGATCTCAACTGGGACAGCAATGCTATTCTTTTAGTAGGAGAATTTAAACCCCTCACATTTAAACTAAATATTCGTACCATATCCCATCAGTGGTAGAAGTCACTATTGGAGTCTCTGACTTGGTGGGTTGTGATTATGTACCAGAATAGTGTGGCAAAGCATAACAGCCAATAAATTACAGTGCAATAAACATAAAAAAAGATAAACAGTGAAACAAAACAAACAACAGCAGCGAGTGGTGCACAACTTGCAATTTTGTGATAGGGGTCCACGGCCACGTGAGCCAGTGCCTGACTAGTACTGAAGGTGCGGAAGCCTCTGCCGCTGCCAGTTCCTCAGTTATGTACAGGATGACCCAGGGAGATGTCCATTACCGCATCAACCCAGTGTCCCCATCAGTTAACACCCTTTCAGTTCACAAAGTTCCAGGTCCATATAGGCCCTTATGTTGTAGCTAGTGGTTTTCACAGCAGTCCGATATCCACGATATTCATTCATCCGTGTGGTCCGGGGACTGTTTCCTCACCGTAAGGTGCTGCAGGAGTGCCAAGCGTTCCTTGAAGCTTTTGTTCCTGGTAGGCTTGCTTATGTGTTGCAGTGATTTGCTTCCTGGGCCACGCCACCTGCTCGACCCCCTCACGACCGCCCGGGAGTCAGCCTGCTGTGACGAAGTCCCCTGCTCCAGTTCAATTTCCAAGATCTCTGCCCCTTCGGGGGGTGTGGGTGCTGTGTATGTCTGCCCATTCCAGGGGAAGACCAGTCGAAAGGGGTATCCCCATTTGTATTGCACTCCCTTTCCCCCCAGAAGATCTGGGATGGGTTTCATGGTAACTGTAGAGTTATTATGGAGAGATCTTGAAAGAGCCAAATTTTATTTCCTTCAAAGGATACATGAGGATGATCAAGTGTTGCAGACATAATGATCTCCTTTTGTTTGTAATTATGTAGACATGTGAGGATATCTTGCGGGGTGCCAGGTATCGAGGTGGGTCTACCAGCTCTGTGAGTGCGGTCCAGCGGTATCTCTTTATCTTTTAGCCCTGGGGCAACATGGTGAAACAGGCGCAGCATGTATTCTTCCAGGTTGCCAGCATCTGCCTGCAGTGGAACACCCTTGATGCGTATATTGGATCTGCAGGATCTATTTTCTAAATCCTCTAGATGGTAATTGAGGCCTGCATTGCAGTCTTTGAGTTCCAAAATTTCTCAGCGGTATTCTCCGAGTTCTTCTTCTCGAGAATCTCTCGACTTGCGACCGAGCCCACTCTTTGCTCCAGTTCGTTCATGTATTGGCGCAGGTCCTTTACTTCTTTGGAGACTTCTGTATGCAAGGCTGCTCTATCGTCTCGTAGGGAGCCAAAGAGGGTCTCCATGAATCCCCGGGTGACGGGGGCCTCATCGGGTTCGTCAGGTCTCTCCGTTTGGCTGGCAAAGCTAGGTCATGAAGCATCAGTGTTTACCCCTGTTTTCTTAGTAGGGGGTTTAGTAAAAATGTCTTTAATCATGGCCTCCTTTTGGGCCTGGTGGACGTCATCGTCTATCCCGCCTACAGACCAGCTCTGGATAGGGCAGGGCACCTGCGGATCTGCCGTGGGAAGTGAGGCAGTTCAAAGCAGTAAGCTCACAGTTAGTAAAGTGCCCACTATCCTCAGTGCAATCTCTCCAGCCGTAGCACTGCCGAGCTTGCACCTGTCCAGTCACAGCACAGCCTGCCTATTAAAGGTACTGTTCGAGTCTGCCGTCGACCGCCTCTTTAATGTGGGGATGTCTGCACTGTAGGGGCTCTGTAGTAGCTGTATCATCGCAAATGCTCCTTTGCCTATTCAGCTGGTTTTATCAGCCCTCTGTTGAGCTTATATGGCAGTTGAAAGCATTAGGTGAGGGGGGAGGTGGTGGGAGGTCCGTCTGCTCACCCCAATCTTCCTCCACGAGCACCCCAGCGCTGGTAGCGTAGTCTCTCAGGGTGTAGCTTTTAGTGGGAATATAGAAAGTGAAGAGGTGGGCAGGAGCACTGGGCCAGCCACTGTTTGGGAGATAGCCAGGGCCCCCGCAACTGCAATTGGTGTCGTGCACTCAACATGTAGCAATCAGCTAATGTCAGCATCCCAGAAACGACAGCTCAGGGCTCCCACACCTCTGAGGGCTGTAGAACGGCACAAGCGCCCGATCACCTCTCCAGAGGACCCGGCAGCAGCTAGGCCGGGTGTTGCACCACAGCAAACGATTCCACATACAGCTGCTCCTACCCCTGCCACAGAGCCTCGTACCACACCCGGCCATCAGGGATGCATCCTCAATTGGTTTTTGACACATTGAAGGCGCAGAAGGCAGAGAATAGCCTGGTCCTCCCAGCGGCACCTCTTTACAGCCTCAGTCTGGGATTGCTGCATGGCAGATAATGTTGCTTCGGTCCTCCAATCCTGGAGATGCCGCTCGCCACCATCTTGGTATCAGGCAGAGGGCTCACAGTCCGTCCCCAAGTCACCCCAAGGCCATTATTACTGCCGCCAACGGGACCGCCGGGCCCCGGGATCCTTCCAACAGCTAAATCCGGCATCTCAGAGCGGCCAGGTCCCCTGGGTCTGCTAGTTCAGGATCGGCGTGGCGGAGCTTCAAAGATAAGCAACTACCCGGGTGCCATCTTGGACACGCCCTCCCCCCCAAACAAATAGTTTTAAGGGTTGGCTCTATTTTTTACTCTGTACGTTACCAGATTGACAAAGCGACTGGTAGTGGAGAACTGAGTGATTGTGCACTCATCTCCAGTCTAGGCCGTGACGACAATCCTCGCCAGAAACTGTACCTCCCTCCACCTCCTCCCCGGCCACTGAAAACAAGATGGAGAAGAGACTGAGCTTCTGAAGCGCTGCAATATCTTCACCCCTCTCTAAGCTTTTTTTAATCAATTTCCTAATTATAACATCCCTGTAACCTTTGTTTTTTTCAGTTAATTTCAAAGGTTTTTAAATGCTAATTCCTAACTATAACCAGCTGCGGTCCATGCAGATAACAGCGGTAGGGAGGTGGGGCCGAGTAAGGGGGAATTTCGAGGGACGATGCAGAGGGAAAATTAAATAAATAATTAATTTTCCCTCGGCATCGTCCCTCGAAAACCCCCCTTACTCAGCCCCCACCGCTGTTACCTGCACAGACCGCGGCTGACTATAACGTCCCTGTAACCTTTGTTTTTTCAGTGAATTTCTATGGTTTTTTAACTCATAGTCGTGTTTGGAGAGTTGTGGAGAAAGGGGGCTGGGCCTCTGACCAGCTCTCAGGAATCCCGCAGTGTAGGACTTACAGAATGTGCCAGGAGGGCTTCTTGGCCCCAAGGTCCCTCAAGAGTAAAGTGGACTTCATCCCCTAACTAGTAGTGCACCATGAGCTGCTTATGTCGAGTGGTGGAGAGGGGAGGTGTGGCCTCTCAAGACCTCTTAGCAATTCCACTGTGTTGGACTTATTTGAGATAACAGGAGAGGTAGTTGGCCCCCAAGGATGTCTTTGGGGGCCAACTACCCCTTCTGTTACCTCCAGTAAGTCCCACACAGCAGGATTGCTGAGACCTGGTAGGAAGCCACACACCCTTTTTCCACCACTCTGCAATTGCACCTTCTGAAGCACTACTATTAGGGGGATGAAAGGCCAGATGTACGACCCTTGGCTTTTGCGACTCGCAAATTGAGAAAAATTGCGAGTCGCAAAAGCCAATGCACAACAGCTTGCTTGACAGCAGGCAAGGAAACAGACATGCCCTGCTTTCAGAAAACGAGAGCATCTTCTGCTCTCGTGTTCTGAAAGCAGAGTGTTTACTACAGCTTGGTGGGAGCGGTGCTCCCACCAAGCCAAAGCAAACTGTAATGTCCTGTGGTGGGCACCCCGGGACATTGCTGGAGCCGGCCCTTGAGAGTGGTGGTCCCAGGGCCATGTATGGCTCCAGGAGAGGGGCTACGTGGCCCCCTCCTTTCTTTTTTTAGGGCCTGCCCCGGGTAGGTGGCAGTCTCCGGGGCCAAGAACAGTGCCATTTTAGAATATGGTACCAGGGAATTGATGGTCCCTGAGGCCCGAGGAGATCTGTGAGGTCCCCAACCCAAATATAGGAAGCCCCTGGGAGGTGGTGGTCCCCGGGGCAGTGGGGTCCAACAGGCCCCCCGATATTATTGGAATTAGCTCTGGGGAGGTGGCGGTCCTCGGGGGAGAGAGTCCGCAAGGCTCCCCCACAATATTGGAATTAGTTCCAGGGAGGTGGCAGTCCCTGGGGCCACAGGCGGGCCCAGTGGGCCCGACCGCAAACATAATTAAAAGTGCCCCAGGCAGATGGCGGTCCCCTGTGCTTTGATAAGCCATAGGAGGGGGGCCCGTGCAGCCCCCTCCTATATTTATCATATACCCCCTGGACCTGGCCCACCCGGGAGTTATTAAAAAGCAAGTGTGGGAGCCTGCGCTTGCTTTTTAAAAATGTTGCTGTGGATTCATGGATCCACGCGGGAGTCACTGCAAAACATTTTTTAAATGATTTTTACCCTTGGCGGGGTCCCAGAGGGACCCCCCCATCATATCTGTGGGGTCAGGCTATTTCCTACCCTGCCCCCTTTTCTTTATTTGTTACTTTTTTTCTGGGACTCAGCTTCAAGCTGAGTCCCAAGATGGCTGCCAACACTTCCTGGTTGAAGTTTTGGCATCAAATCATATTTTAGTAGATCCGCGAGTCCACTGCAAGGACTCGCGTCCCCAGATATTATATTTTTTGTAATTTGATATTGTTGGACTTGGCCCTTTTTGCAGGGTCATCCCTGAACTTTTTGCCTTCCTCCTGGTATTTTTTCTGACCTGTCGTTGGTGGTTTTAGGACTCTGGGAACTTTATCACTGCGGTTCAGTGTTAAAGTGCATGTGCTCTCTATGGTAAACGTGGTAAGATTGGTCTACACCTGTTTGGCGTATTTAATTTACAAATCAGTCCCTTGTAAAGTGGTATCTCATATACCCAGGGCCAGTAAATTAAATGTTAGTAGTGGGCTTGTAGCGCTGCTTGCGCCACCCACCAAAGTAGCCTTTCAAACCTGTCTCAGGCCTCTGCCATTGCAGGGCCTGCGAGCGCAGTTTACTGCTGCTGTGACGTGGCACATAAAGTGGGTGCCACGTCTGTGACTCCCCTTTCACTATATATCAGTCACCTCTAAGGTAGGCCCTAGCTAGCCCTATGGACAGGGTGCGCTGTAGGTAAAAGGTAGGACATGTGCCTTAACTGTGTAGCATGTCCTGGTAGTGACAAACAGCCAATTTGGTTTCTCACTACTGTGAGGCTGTCCTCTCATAGGAATGCATTGGGGATTCCATGATATGTGTTTCAGTGGTAATTCCTGACATGAGAGGAGTAGCGTGATCAAGTTTGGTATGTTTGGAATAGTGGTAATAAATGCTGCGTAATGGTGTTCGCAGATTTATTATCACTATTTAAGAAGTGCCCCTTTTAGAAGTGGGCATTTCTGTGTGCTATGTGTCTTTGTTCCTGCCTGTTGTGTATTGCATGTCTGGCGCTGGACGACAGGGGCTGGGGAGGTGCAGTGGCTCCAGAGGGGCTGGGTGAGTCAGCGCTAGGCTGAATAGGCCGATCTGCATTTGGACTAGTGGGAGGAGTAGCACCTGGACCTGAATAGGACTGTGCCTGCCGTACACAATGCTGGCTCCACCCCCCCTGTGGTGTGTCTAGGGCCAGAGCCTACACTAACAAGGAGGGTTGTTGTGCACCTGAAAAGAGAGGTGTAAGTGCCCCCCAGAACTGGTTTGGACTGGGCACAGTGCCCTGTGCCAGGGGGGAGAACAAAGACACGTGTAGTGTAAATGTTGGGGCTGTGACCCCATGTTTTTGGTACCTGCTTGGAGCTGTGAAGAGAGGACTGCTGGGTTCCAGGAGGAACTGCCACGGAGGACTTCCCTCCTGCTGGAGGGCCCTGTGAGCTGGCCTAGCTGGGCCCAGCCCTGCCCTTTGCCAGTTTCCCGAGAGGGGCACTGTTGCCCCTGGTTGTATCTCATCGTGGGAAACACCTAGCATGAAGAGCCTCCCCTGTTGACCTAGAAAGCGCTGGGTGAGCGCTCTACCTTTCATTGTGCCGGGTCCCCGGTGCAGCGTGTGGTGGTGCAGCGTGTGCTAGGCTGCACTACCAGGGCCAAGACGTGGCAGAGACTTCACTCCGTAGTTTGGTAGCGGGAGCGGCTGAGCCACAATCCCAAAAGCAGCCCTCAAAAACCGGAAGACAGGCAAAGGATCCTGACCGTGGGCAGAGAGTGGAAGCCTGGCGGAGGGTGTGGCTCTCGCAAAGAGGAGAGATGCCACAGAACCTACATCCAGGCAGGAGCCTACCCCGCGTTGCCGTGTCCGGAGGAGACTTCGCTCTGTGATCACTGAGGCCGGAAGTCAAGCAGAAAAAGCCTGACTGTGGGCGGGTCTCCCGTGGTGACGAGGAGAGCCCCGTGTGTTGCCGGGTCTGTTGTGGACGGGGCCCGCTGCCAGGAATGGGCCAACAGGGACAAGAAACGCCGACGGAGACTTCGCTCCATGGAAAGAGGCCAGCCCCTACCTTGCAGGCGGAAACAAGTTGGGGACTTGGCGACCAGTGCCTTGCTCAGCTGGGCACATGACTGCTGCAACCTGAACTGCTCTGCCCCCTGTGTTTGGTGAGTGGATGGAGCTAGAGTATTGCGGCTGCACCGAGTGCTAGCGGGCAGCTGCACTTGTGGAACTCCCGAGGAGGGGTGGTTGCCCGACATGAGGCCCAACTACTCGGGCAGTCTTGAGCTTGCTTCAGGTTGGAGAGCTAGTATCGTGTTCACAGCAACACCATTGAATTACGGGCCGCTGCAGAGGGGACACACAATTGACAGAGCCCTGGCTTTTGGAATAGGGGCATTGCGGGGTGAGCCCAGGACAGGGCCCCCGCTTAAGAGTGTACTGACTCGGGGGCAACGACACCGAATGGTAATTTGCCTATTGGTGGGCTGAGGTTCCCAATAGGTGCACAGTAATGAGGGGCCCCTGATGTAAGCATAATATGTGGTACATGAGCCATACTGTGAGGTTTTATACCTAATGTGTTGTGCTAAGTGTACTCTGGCCAGTAAATACTGGTTGATTTGCTAACTGTGCATTGTGATGTTATGACAGTGGCCCGATTGGCCCTGTAAGTGTATATAATCCCTGTGAAATAATACCTAGTGCCTGGTGGCACAGTGTATATATGTGATTACGCTCTAATGTGTTTTATGAGTAATACAAAGGCTAGTTTTGATATTACCTTGTGTGGAGTTTCTTTTGTGGTGTGCCTAGTGTGTCACTGCTGTGTGTGTGTTTATTGCACAAACGCTTTACACATTGCCTCTGGGATGAGTCTGATTGCTTGTGCCAAGCTACCAAGGGGGTGAGCAGGGGTTATCTTCAGCGCATAACTCCCTTGCCCTGACTAGAGTGGTGGTTTCTGCCTGGCTTAGGCGCAAGCCCTAGCCAACCAGAATTCCCATTTCTAACAGATATCTCAAAAAAATCTGAACAGATTTACACCAAATCACAAAATGCATGCTTTCTGGACCAACATCTAGCTTTCTGCCAAATTTGGTGTCATTCTGTTAAGCGGTTCGGGCTGTAGTCGTGTTCAAAAAATGAAAAATCCCCTAGACATAAAAGGAGGAAAACGTGTTTGGGACTCCCCTTTTTTCTCAGCCCCCACTTGAAGGATTACCCCAAAACGTTCAACACTGCAGCTGAACCACAAAGGGGAGATTTTGTCAAAATTTTGTGAAGATTCGTCAAGCAGCGCCAAAGTTATTGGCAAAGCAAAAAATGTTTTTTCCATGGAAACTTTGGTCCTAACTATAACTGCCAGTAGATATATATAGTCCACCAATGCGCCACAACTCTGCCGGACAAACTTGCGGGTCCTTCTTTCGTGACTGTGGCTGTCACGCATTACATATTCCCCAAAATCTCCCAAGGCGAGATCACAGAGCACTCACGGCTTCCACGATCTTCAATTTATTAAAGTCAGACGCGTTTCGGCATTAAAGCCTTTTTCAATAGGCACTGAAAAAGGCATAATACTGAAACGCACCTGCCTTTAATAAATTGAAGTATGTGGAAGCCGTGAGTGCTCCGTGATCTCTCCTTGGGGGATTTTGGTGAATATGTGTATATATATATATATATACAGAGGGAGAAAAGAATAAATATCTTACCTGCCACCATTATCTGGGTCTGTGTCTCTCTGTTCGCCGGTGCGGAGGTTCGGAGAGAGTTCTGGAGGGAAAAAAAATAAAATATATATATATATATATATATATATATATATATATATATATATATAGAGATATATAGAGATATATATATATCCACGCTCCGGCTTGTTCCTGTTGTGAGAGGCACTCGGACACCAACACGAGCTGCAAGCTTCAACTCCTTTATTAGGTACGGAAGACGCCAGCCCCCTGATTTCTTTTACAGCCATGTCACCATTATTGCCGACGCGTTTCGAAGTCCATCTTCTTTCTCAAGGCTGGTGGTGAGGTGGAAACACAGTCCGGTCACAGCCCTTAAATTTTCAAAATTGCGCGCCCCCTAATGGGCGGTTCTGCATGATTCAGCGCAAAGTATTATGGGAGCTGAGGTCCCGGAGGGAAATGCGTTCCCTTGCAAGTGTAAATATGTCCTGCTGAAAAATTCAAAGCCCACTGATGGGCCTCAGCGGGCAGCCTCCTCCTCAATCCTATGTTGATGCCCCACGCATCGAAGCCGGTAAATACCAACCCCAGTGGTCCCCTATCATAACGGGGTGGTGCACCCTCGGTGGTAAGGACACCGCCTAATTTCCATGCTCCGGCTTGTTCCTGTTGTGAGAGGCACTCGGACACCAACACGAGCTGCAAGCTTCAACTCCTTTATTAGGTACGGAAGACGCCAGCCCCCTGATTTCTTTTACAGCCATGTCACCATTATTGCTGACGCGTTTCGAAGTCCATCTTCTTTCTCAAGGCTGGTGGTGAGATGGAAACACAGTCCGGTCACAGCCCTTAAATTTACAAAATTGCGCGCCCCCTAATGGGCGGTTCTGCATGATTCAGCACAAAGTGGTATTTACCTGCTTCGATGTCGATTAGTCGGCAACGCCTTTGAAGCTTCCTTCTCTGGCAAGCCATTCTGGCCTGGAGGAGGTGTGAAGCACCTCTGCTCAGATCAGGCTTAGTTCCTGGCCTCTGAGAGCACTGGCTCTCATCCCATGAGGTCAGAAACATGTCTGGTGGTGGCAGGCTGGCACAAACTAGTCAGAGACCACACCAGTGCTTGGTAGGTTTTCAGGGGACCCTGTAAAGTGTCCCCTGTGTACATTTATTAATAAATCCAACACTGGCATCAGTGAGGATTTTTTAAGATAAGATGTTTGGTACCAAACATCTTAACGTACAGTGAAGCCATCATGGAGCTAGGAAACTCATGATGACAAGTATCCAGCCCATGTACTATCTATGACTTCCCTGTGCACTTACAATATCTCAGAATGGCTTGGATATTGCAGGGTCAAATCTGCTCATGCAGATATGTCCACACATGGCATTTAGGGAATCCTGCCTTAGGGCTATAAGGCCTGCAGTAGGGGTGATTTACCTATACCTCATGCATTGTACATGGGCATGGCATACAGGGCTGTGTGTCATGTCGACTCTTTGGTTTTCTCTGACAGTGTTCATGGTCTTGGTGAGGGGACTCTGGGGTGGCACACTTTGTGCTTCAGTTCCAGAGGACCCTCTTCAGTTCCCATGCCCTAGGTAGCAGGGGTACCATGCACTAGGGACTTACAGTGGTGGCTGAAGTGATTCCAGTCATGGTACAGTTTTAGGAAAGAGATCTGTCACTGGTAACCTGGTTATCAGGGACCCAGTGCACTTACAGTTTGAAATTATATCATGCATCAGGCAAACAGTGGGAGCTAACCATGTCAAAAGAGGTACTTTCCTACAACCACTCTTTCTAGCATCACGCTCTCTGGCCCAAAACACAAACCTATGGCCCACAATCCACACTCTAACCATTTTCAAGGCAAGGAGGAGTAGCACACAGGAGAAGGCTAGAGTTGGATGAGACAGTCTTCAAAATGAAAGGCAGTTAAAATGGAAGACAGGACCTGGTTTAAAAAGAAACATATTTGATTGGATGGGGTAAATATGGTGGCAGCTAAAACTCTGTAAAGTATTTTCTCACATAAAGTGCACTTTACTTTTTGTGCCACTGCCTTTTTTTCTCCACTTAGAACTGTGGATCTGCAGAAGAAGCCAATTTTAAAAGCAAACAAAAAAATCCCCAAAACACCAACTTTCAAACAAAATTTTAGAAAAAGATGCTCAGGTGTGAATTCTGCCAGCCACACCTAGCGGGCCAAAAGACCAGGAGGGGACTTCCTGTATAAATGATTGAAAGCTGTTTTAACCAGTAAAATCCATTTGTTCCTGTGTTAGATGGGATTCGCAATGACTACACGATGACATTGCAACGTCTTCCCAAAGCACGGAAACATATTTAAATCAGGTTTTAAACTTTTTTCTTTATTACTGCATGAGTTTACTTATTATTTTAGTTGATCACCTACCTCAAACATTAACTTTGCACTGTCTATATCTGTTTTCAAGTGCTGTCAAAAAACAGACTGGTTTCACAAAGGTCCTGCTAAACTGGAAAATACGCATCGGGACAGGTCGAGACGGATTCACAAACCTAAAAAAATGTTTTAAAAAATTCTAGAATTATGAAGCAACATCAGCAATAAAATTGTATATGTGGCAAATAGTGCAGCAGGTGCACTGACACCAGAGTGACAGAAGAGTCCAAGTAGCCCACTACAGAGATATTACAATTGTTTAAAGATAGAGGTGAATGTATCATTGCTCTATCAGAGCACAATCTGTAGTGACTGTGATTAGTGGGTTTATTCTTGCCCTCTTGTAATGAGACCAAAGTCCATTGTTATTCCTTTAAATGACCACAAGTATGCAAATGTGGGAAATCATCTGGGAGATCTGCTTGTTTTGCCTGACCCCGTCCACGTTAGTTAGTAGTATGCAAAAGTCTTCCTGCGTTTTGCCAGGATGATGAACAGCTTACCAAAAGGCACCCCAGCACATTTCCAGCAGAACTTAATTATGCATTCTTGATTGCAAAGAATATCAGCAGATCTCCACCAAACAAATAAGCACTTATTTTATATACATGAGAGGAAGTACCATTGTTTGTTGGATATTCACCTCTTTGTAGTATCATTGTGTTCTCTTTACCAGGATTCATGTTATCACAGATTCGTGCATGAAGACATGTAGACACTGTACGGAAGTAGGATCTTTCTGTTATGGTTACCCCCACTTTTTGCCTGGTGTTAGTGTGTTTTGACTGTAGTTTTTCTGGGATCCTGCTAATCAGGAGCCTAGCATCTGTGCTCTCTCTCCCAATATGCTTGTGTTAAGTACTTTGGTGCCTCCACAATTGGCTACTGGTGTAACCTTACAAGTCCCTATTATATGGTACAAAGGTACTCAGGGCATAGGTACACCAGGGGTCTTCCAGGGGCTGCAGCATGTATTGTGTCACCTATGGGAGTCCACTTAAACTCTGACTACAGGCCTGCCCTTGCAGCCTGTGTGAGATGGTGCTTGCACCTCTCATGAGAGATATATGTTTTCTTATATTTGAGGTCAGTGCAGTTAAAACCTATGTCACCCCTATGGTACGCCCTTCAGTCCTGAGGGTAGGGTGCTTGGTTATAAGTGTGAGGGTGCCCCTGCATAAGCAGGACATCCCTAAAAACCCCAGAGTCAATTCTCCAGGCTTTGTAAGTGTGGTCAGCCATTTTAAGACATTTAGTGGACTTCAGTCATTACGAGATGTCTTACTATTTATTGGCTGTGCAGAACCTGATCATGCTTGGTATCAAACATGTTGGCATCATACCCTGACACCAATTCTGGTGTTGGAGGTATGATCCCACATACTGGGGAGCTCCTTAGAGGAGCCCCCTGTACTCCCCGTTACAGCCTTTCAGGGTCTGTCAGCAGGCTAGTGCTGCAGCCACCCATAGACACTGTTCTGAGCTGAGCTCGAGCAGGGGAAGGTAAAACAATAGCATTACTGTCACAGGGAGTTGTGACCACCTCCCAGACTGGACTTAGTATATCGGGCTGGGGTGGGGGCACTTCCAGTGCCACCAGACTGCATTGAAGGGCACATTTGGTGCCCTCCTTGCATACACCAGTTTTAGCCAATTCAGGAACCCTTGGTTCCTGTTCTGGCATGAAACTGGACAGAGGACAGTGGAGTATCCTCCCCTCTGTCTAGACGCTCCTTTGGGAAGGATCCCTGAGTGGTTCCAACCTTTTCTTTGGATATTTAAGGACTCCCCCGTGGGTGGGTCCTCGGTATCATCACAGAACAAGACTCACCTCTAAAACCAAGACACTCTTCGACCGTACGGACATTTGGACTCCGCTGGACTTCACCTGGAACCGAGACTGCATCAAGGAAGACTCCTACTGCTCCTGGTCTAGCTGTTCTGCAAGTATTCTGCCTTGTCTGTGTCTGTGCTTCTCTCAGGCTCTCCAGGGACCTGAGGGCATCAAGTACATCTGAAGTAATTTTCCTTGGAGTGAAGGAGTCACTCCTGTACATCTGCAGGCACGGCATTGAGGTGACCGATCTGCTGCTCCTGTCGTCATACGGACTTCCCGAGGCTCAGCAACACAGGTGGTGGACCTGTGGCTCCTCAGAGGCCTGACTTGTCTTCCCTGCTATTCGGAGGACAGTACCCCTCGTTGGAGCCACTGGGTCCAACCCATGTGCACCCTGTTGACTTGCCATTGCAAAGGCTTGTTGGCTCTGCACTCCAGAGAACTTCAGGCTACAAGAAGCTCCAGTCTCCAGCATCTGATCCTTTGAAGTTCAGCATCCTCCCTGCATCTCCTGCATCATGGGCCTCCATCTTTGGTGAGCTGCTTGAGGTCCTCTTGAGACCACTGTGCCTTTGGCCTATGGGTCTTCTCAAGGGTCTTCTTCTACATTGGTGCACTCCCCTGCTTGCTCAGGGTCTGCTCTAACTCTCCTGCACGTGGTGAGTACTTTGGACCTTGCTGGTACCAACAATTGCGTCTTTTTGCCTTCCATGCCAGTTGCGGCAACAAAGGCTTGTTGGTGCTCCCGCCTGGACACTGACATCTGACATGGGACAGCTTGTGTATGGCTCCTGTTCCTTCACAGCAATGCCAGGTACCCACAACTGCAGCGACAAGGTCCTTGTGAACTCTTCTGAACTTCCTGCCAATGGTGGGCATTGTGATTCTTTGCCTTCCGGTCCGTTCTGAGTTGCATAGACTCTGTCCCCTCTGCTTGCAGGTTCTCCTCTTCAAGAATCCACCTTTGGATTCAACCGGACTTTTTCACAGACTTCTCCAGAGGCATTTCTTCCCAAGTCGCCCATTGTCATCTACGAGAGGTTCCGATGTCACTTCATCCCTATGTACCTGGCTTCCCTGGTGCAGCCATCGTGTTTCAACCAAACATGGGCTTCTTCAGGACAGTATTGTTCTTATAGTAGTAGTAATACATTTGGTAAGTGTCACAGTCCTACAGGAGTCCTATGTCATTTGTTCCACTCTCATTAAATACTCATAGAGTTTTGAGAGTTCAGCAAAGTTCTTTGGTCATGCAAATCCCGGTTCACATAGGGTAGTCCTTAATTCAGGAATGGTAATTCCAAGGAACAAAATACGATGTTCGACAAAGCCATCCAGTGTCCCACATCTGTGTTCACGCATAGCAAAAGCTATTGTGCCACTTACCAATTGTATTACTACTGCTATAAGAATAATACCGCCCTGAAGAAACGCGTTGGCTACGTTTGGTTGCTCTGTCCTTAAGCCGAAAGAAAAGAAATAAAAGAACATACAAGCACCATCAGACTCATTGCAGATTTCAGAAAGAACTTTGGATTCAACCTCATGTTTCTTGTTTTGCCTCTCATCTCTGCATAAGTTATAGTTAGCTCATGCAACTATAACTTCTGAATTTCTATGGTTTTTATGAGTGGAATCTGAGCCTAACTATAATGTCCCTGTACCCTTTTATTTTTCTGGGAATTAGTAAGGTCTTTTTTTAATTCTATTTTTTAACTATAACGTCCCTGAAACCTTTAATTTTTTCAGTGAATTTCTATGTTTTTTTTAAACTCTATTTCCTAACTATAACGTCCCTGTAACCTTTGTTTTTTTCAGTGACTTTCAACTTTTAATTTTTTTATTTCCTATCTGTAACTAGTAAGAGTGGGTGTGTGAGTGGCTGTATAGATAGGTGGGTGGGTGTGTGAGTGGCTGTATGGGTTTCTGAGTGGGTGTGTGAGTAGATTTGTGGGTTTGTGAGTGGCTGTATGGACCTGTGAGTGGGTGACTGTATGGGTGTGTACATGACTGTGAGTGGTTGTGCAAGGGCCTGTGTGGATCTAAGACTGGGTGTGTGAGTGTCTGAGTGGGTCTGTGAGTCAGTGCATGAGTCTATGAGTGGGTCTCTGAGTGGGCACATGAGTGTTTTAGAGGGTATGTGAGTGGATGGATGAGTATCTGAGTAGTTGAGTGAGAAGGTGTGTGAGTGTCTGGGTATGTACATGACTGTGAGTGGTTGTGCAAGGGTCTGTGTGGATCTAAAATGAATGGGTCTGTGAGTGGGTGCATGAATTTCTGAGTGGGTCTGTGAGTCAGTGCATGAGTCTCTGAGTGGGTCTGTGAGTGGGTGCATGAGTGTTTGAGAGGGTATGTAAGTAGATGGATGGGTATCTGTGTGGGTGAGTGAGAGGGTTCGTGAGTGTCTGAGTGGGTCAGTCAGTGGGTGTGTGAGTCACTGAGTGGGTCTGTGAGTGGGTGCATGATCTCTCAGTGGGTCTGTGAGAGCATGTGTGAGTGGGTCTATGAGTGGGTGCATGAGTCTCTGAGTATTTCTGTGAGAGCATGCATGAGTCTCTGAGTGGGTCTGTGAGTGGGTGAGTGAGTGTCTGAGTGGGTCAGTCAGTGGGTGTGTGAGTCTCTGAGTGGGTCTGTGAGTGGGTGCATGAGTTTCTGTGTGGGTCTATGAATGGGACCGTGAGTGTCTTAGAGGATCTGTGAGTGGGTGCATGATCTCTCAATGGGTCTGTGAGAGCATGTGTGAGTCTCTGGGTGCATCTGTGAGTGGGTATGTGAGTGTCTAATTGGGTCTGTGAGTAGGGGCAGAAGTGTCTCAGTGTGTCTGTGAGTGGGCCTGTGAGTGTGTGTGTGTGTTTCTCAGTGGGTCTGTGAGTGCGCGCATGAGTGCTTAAATGAATCTGTGGGTGGGTGAATGAGTGTCTGAATGGGTCTGTCAGGGGGTGTGTGAGTCTCTGAGTGCATCTGTGAATGGGTGCTTGAGTGTCTGAGTGGGTCTGTGAGTGGGTGCATGAGTGTATGAGTAGGTCTGAGTGGGTGCATGAGTGGGTCTGTGAGTGAGCACGTGCTAAAAAAGAAGGGGTTGCGGCAATACATGATGGACAGAATGCTGAATGAATCAAACATTCACCCCCAGTCAAGAGATCTGGGTTAAATTCATATTTCTTTTGCTCACTATGCCACCAAGTTTGTACCCAGCCATATGCAAATCAGTCTTGACTCTGCTCCTCATGGGATCAGTCAAGCCCAAACTGCCAAGCTGGGTCCTCCCTGGACTGGATCAAGCATCCTGGGACCGGTTTAAGGGTAACACTCCTCATCAGCCAGGCCAGCTTGAATCCAGTGGCACAGCAAGCAAGTGACCTACGTCTGGGCATACCATCCCACTTAGGGCAAAAAGTGCTGCAGCAACAAATGATGGACAGAATGCTGAATGAATCAAACATTCACCCCCAGTCAAGAGATCTGGGTTAAATCCATTGATCTTTTGCTCACTGCACCACCCCTGTTTGGACCAGCCATATGCAAATCAGTCTTGACCCTGCTCCTCATGGGAACAGTCCAACTGAACTGCCAAGCCGGGTCCTTCCTGGACTGGAAACAAGCATCCTGGGACCGGTTTCAGGGTAACACCCCTCATCAGCCAGACTAGCTTGAATCTAGTGGCACAGGGAGCAAGGGACCCACGTCTGGGCATACCCTTCTCACTTAGGACGAAAAGTGCTGCGGCAACAAATGATGGACGGAATGCTGAAGGAATCAAACATTCACCCCCAGTCGAGAGATCTGGGTTAAATCCATTGTTCTTTTGCTCACTACACCCACCCCAGTTTGGACCCAGCCATATGCCAATCAGTCTTGGCCCGGCTCCTCATGGGAACAGTCCAGCCCAAACTGCCAAACCGGGTCCTTCCTGGACTGGAAACAAGCATCCTGGGACTGGTTTTAGGGTAACACCCCTCATCAGCCAGGCTAGCTTGAATCTAGTGGCACAGTGACCAAGGGACCCACATCTGGGCATACCCATCCCACTTAGGGCAAAAAGTGCTGTGGCAACAAATGATGGACGACATGCTGAATGAATCAAACATTCACCCCCAGTCAAGAGATCTGGGTTAGATCCATTATTCTTTTGCTCACTATGCCACCCCAGTTTGGACCCAGCCATATGCAAATCAGTCTTGACCCTGCTCCTCATGGGAACAGTCCAGCCCAGACTGCTAAGCTGGGTCCTCCCTGAACCAGAAACAAGCATCCTGGGACCGGTTTTGGGGTAACACCCTCACAGCCAGGTTAGCTTGGCACAGCGAGCAAGGTGAAGTGCTTCATTTAATATAGGCCCCCGGGTCAGCCAGGTCCCGGGGGCATGTGTAAATAAGGGCGACCTCCTAGAATCCCACCATGGGGCATCTTTCATTATTTATGTGGGGTTGCCCTTGCAGAAACCCCCGTGCCCTGGGGAATGCCACCTCTCCAGGGCTAAATGTTTTAATGATGAAGGGGGCCCACACAGTCCCCCGCAGCCCCGGGGACCACCACCTCCCCAGGGCTAAACATAACAGAAACTGATGACATCTCAAATGACATCACTTATGACATCATCTGGTGACTGTGAGTGTTTTTAAAAAGTTTGAGTGTTAAATTATATACCAAGGTGTATTGGTGAATTAGTGGGTGTATGAGTGCCTGATTGTATGATTCAGTGGGTGCATGACTAACTGTATAAGTGAGTGATTAGGTGTCTCAGTGAATGTATGGGCGAGTGACTGATTGTGTGAATGTCTGTATCTGTCTGTCAGTTGGTGTCTAAGTGGCGGTATGGGTGTGTGAGTGGGTATGTGAGTTTCTGTATGGGTGAGTGATTGGTTGTCTGAGTACCTCTATGGGTGTCTGAGTGTCTGTGTGGGTGGGTGATGAGTGAGTGGGTGAGTCAATGGCTGTATGGTTTAGTGAGTGCATGTGTGTGGGGCAGAATGGGTGAGTGAGTGTGTGTATGGCTGTGTGGGTGAGTGAGTGCACATGTCAGTGGTATATGGGTGAGTAACTGGGTATGTGAAAGGCAGTATAGGTGAGTGATGGGGTATATGAGTGACTGTATGGGTGAGTGAGTGCTTGTGTCAGTGACTGCATATGTGAGTGAGTATGCGTTAGTATTTGTATGAGTAAGTCAGTGAGTGTGTGTGTAACTGTATGGGTGAGTAAGTGGCTATGTGATTGATTGCATGGGTGAGTGAGTAGACATGTGAGTAGCTCTATGGGTGATTGACTCAGTGTGTGAGTGGCTGCATGGGTGTATGAGTGGATATATCCGTGGCTGTATTAGTTAGTGAATAGGTGTATGAGTGGCTATATGGGTGAGTGAGTGGATGTGTGTGTTAATCTATTAATCAGCGAGTGGTAGGTGTGTGTGAATGAGTTTGAGAATGCTAGTGTGGAAGTTGGAGTGGGTGTATGAAAGGTTATATGGGGGTATGAGAGGGTACATCAGCGATTCTGTGGATAATGTCATCGGTGATGTCATCAGTGATGTCATTTGAGATGTCATCATTGATGTCAGCAGTGATGTCACTGACCATGTCATGAGTGATGTAATATATGAGGTAATAATCAGTGCATTGCGGGCACGAGTTACAGGTAGCTCACTAACTATATCGGCTGAGTTTCTCTGGTTTTGTACGAGCGAAACCTGAGCCTAACTATCTCTCGGTAACCTTTGTTTTTTTCAGTGAATTTCTAAGGTTTTTTTATTCCATTCCTAACTATAACGTCCCTGTAACCTTTGTTTTTTTCAGTGAACTTACATATACTTACCTTGTGCTGTAAAGCCTGCGTAGTAAAGATATATGAGTGGTAAAGCTTGGCATGGTAAAGAGTGAGATGTTAATGTTAGTATAAATGTCATACTGTGTGAAATAAAACATGGTCTTCAAAATTGGGAAGCACAATTCACAGAGTAACGGATAGTATTTATCTCAGTCACTGAGGAAATAGGGAATAGGCGGGCTGCTAGAGGATGTGTGATGACATCAATGTGATGTCATATTACGTTGTTTTGTGTAGAGAACTGGCAACTGGCAACAAAATATTTGTCCATAAAGTTTCCTCTTTTTGATGTAACATACCATTACATAAAGCCATTGGTTAAACCAATATGTGAGCTCTAGGAGCACACTGCCCCAAGGGAGATAGATGCTCCAGAGCAGTGCTTAATTTGAGCCAGTTGTTTCCGGGCTCATCATTGGCACTTAAATTTCAACACCAGCGCATGTGAGAGTCTGCCACAAGGTGGCACTGCCTGACTAATTTAGAGATGACCACAACAACAGTTAATTATTAATGCAATATGCATTAAAAATGACTATTTCTTGCCACCCAAGTCATTCTTATAGCTTTGGGGGCCTGAAATCATTTGAATTGTCACACTTGTAGGTGTGTGATGGTTAGTAGTGGTGTTGTTGCTATTATTGGCAGCATGGCAGAGGCAATGTGTGGTGAAAGCTGCAGTAGCCTCCTGACGACAGCCCTGGCACTTATGTTTTTTATAAATTAAGAACTGCTTCAGAGGCATACAACATGTATTTTCAAAAGCTTCATGGAATTATGCCACTTTTACTTTGCTTATCGTGTTGACTGAAACTAGGTGAGAAAGACAGAACATGAACGAAGTGACAGCATACCGACTGTCACCAATTTGTGCAAAGGTCACAAGTTTCTGCTGTAAATGTTATGCTCTCTGAAGTTGCACCTGAAAACGGAAGAGCAAAGGTTACGACCAAGTCCAAAAGGAGAATGTTCCGTCAGTTCCATTGTTTCAAAAATAGCTTCTTGCCAGTAGACCCTTCCATGTGCTTTCCATACTGATAAAACATGCTGGCATTTAATATCCTTAAACCTTTTCGTTCACACTGCAGCAATTCTCGCTGGTACGGCATCTTCAAAGTTGAGATTTGTGCTAAGCAGTCTCTTTAATGTTAATGTTTGGCGCAGACTTAAATGGCTGCATGAAAGTGTGTAATAGAAGCGCATTAGAATATCTATTCATACTGCTGTAGTTATGATGGCACCGCGCCTCATAAAGTTACAGCCTGGCAAGCTTTCTTTTTGATTTGGAGGCTCCGTTTGGCACCATTAAAACCATTATCTAATTTGGCTGAAGCAGAGCAAAATCTGGCAAATCCCCAGTGCTGGGATGAGCAGAGGAGCCTGGCGCGGTACTGTACTCCACCTTTTCTCCTTACATTGTCTGCATGAAAACTATGAATTTTGTCACAATTTTGTCACACACATACTTATTTAACATTAACAAAATGTGTACTTTCCAGAAAAAGTTAAACCTCAATTTTTGGGACGTGGCAGCCTCGTGCTGTAAAGGTACTGCCACCTGAAACCCAGCTGCCAATTACAAGTTGGTGGCAGAGGCGAGGCCAGCAGCAACTGACTGTTGATATCACAATCTTAGTCACTAGTTGTGGCTTACCAAACCGGCATCATATTAAAATCTGGTGACAGTATTTGTCAACTTTTTTAAAAATTGCCTGGTGAGGAAAATGTGACACTGAGGTAGCAGTGTAGCTGCTGGATTAGAATTGACCATAACTCCCATGTCCCATTCCCAGGACCTCAGGAAATAACTAAGGGTTCCCTGAGCTCCGAGATTGATGAGATATCTTCTGTCACCACTTCTCCCAAAGGATCAATGCTAATCTCTGGGATTACCTGCCCAGGGCTGCACAAGCATCGACTGACAAAGGGCAGTCCTGTGGATTCCCTCACATGCAAGCATGGTGCTGGTTTGGAATCCCCAGGTGTATATTTACCCTGGGGAAAGTAATCTGAGAGATTCCCATTGTGTTTTGGGACCACTGGGTGCTGGATTCTCCTCCGGACTGCAGTGGATTACCTTGCAGACTGAGGTCTCAGTCAAGTGATGTTTTTTGCAAGCAGTCCTGAAGCCTGCTAGTGGCATAAGGCTATAAGCATGGCAGAGAATGCACTCCAGTTCTGAAGCCCACAATTGCCTTTCCATTCTTTCGCTAAGACTTGGCCACACCTAGGCCCAGGCTGCCCCTATACATGGTGGCAAATACTGTTGTGGTGAAAGAACAGCAGGAATGTGTCATTGTGTCATTTATTCCTGGAAGGAGGCAATGCCAACCAACTCCCAGGACCTGCAGAGGCACCTCTTTGGGATTAGAGATCACTCTAGCAGAGGCCAGCTGGGCTCAGGCAGGTACAGTTGCAGGTCTAGGCAAGTCCAGATGCAGCAGGTCAACTGGGCAGTTGTAGGGAGGCCTCTGCAGCTTATTGTGTCACTGTAGAACAGAATAGGGGGTCAGTCCGCTTACCCTTGGAGTCACCCTGCCTTGGATGAAGGGAGCAGGTCCAGTCTTCCTTCTCAGAGAGCAAGCCAGGCCTCAAGAACCAGGAAAGTCCACTGGAAGCAGGGCAGTACCTTCTTCTGTAGTATCCACAGGTCCAGGAGTGTACAGAAGAGTTGGTTTGAGGGTCCAATATTGATTCCTGGTGCCACTTTGAAGTGGAAGAAACATCTACACTTCCCCCACATCTATTCCTGGAATTTCCTTCCTTCTCCTGCCTGGCTCTGAGGGGTCTGTGGTGACACTAGACAAGTGTGAAGTCCTTTGTGAGTGCGCTGAGGTAGCTCCTTTGAAATGTAAGAGTGGTAAGTGACAGCTCCAACCCTTCCATCCTGCAAACACCTGGTCTCCCTTTGTATCACTGACTTGGTGGAGAACACAAACACCAACTGCCAGCTACACCCAGTCATGTGATCCAGGGCACAAGCTGCAGGCACCCAATAGTTTGGGCAAAAAAATGCAAACTTTTTAAAAGTGGCATTTTCAGAATTGTGACTTACAATTTGACTTTACTATTAAAGAGGATTTTAAATTTCAATTCTCTGGAGACCAAACACGACATTCCATGATAACTTATCAAATATATTAAGGTAACTACCAGGATATGTAAAACTTAAAAGTACATGCCCAACTTGTTAAATGCAATGCACCCTACCCTATGGGCCTATGGGCTGTTTAAGGTCTACCCTAGGGGTGTCTTATATGTATTAAAAAATGAAAGGTTTAAGCCTGGAAAAAGGTTGGTTTTCCCTGGTCGACATGGCAGTTCAAAACAGCACAAAGGCAGCCTGAAACATGTTTAAAAAATGCTACTTAAATGGGTGGCAAAATAAGTGCTGCAGGCCCACTAGTTGCATTTAATTTAAAGGTCCTGGGAACATCTAGTACCACTTTACTGGGGACTTTTCATTAAATGAAATGTGTCAATTGGGTGTAAGCCGATTATATCATGTTTATAGGTATGAGCACAAGCATGTTAGCAGTGGTTAGCCGCAGTAAACTGCACAGAGTCCAAATGCCAATAAAAACAGGCTCAGAAAACATGAGAGGTGAAGGCAAAAATTATGGGCTGACCCTGCAGAGAGGGCCAAGTCCAACAGTAAACTTGCTTAAAAATAATGAGCATTCATATTCAGGCTTGGCTGTATTCTGTTAAAGAGAAACTAATCTCTACATGCAGGAAAAATTATCTGGAAATGAGGAAACAAAAATCAGTGGAAGATCAATCCGCACACTAAACTTAGGTTGAAAATCAGGAACTTCGCTCACATTGCTGGTGAAAAATAAACTTCTCAGTTCACACGCTCCTAGCGCCAGCCTGTATTGGCATGTTTGATATAAAGAGGACTGTAGTTCTGTATAATAAAACCTCATGCGACAAGTATTGTACCAGCAGATGATACTGTTTGCACGTGACTTCTGATGATGTGACAAGTCACCATTTATCTGAACTCACAGCTACAGCCCTAAGAACATAATCCCCTTCAATTTACTTCACTCAAAAGCTTTTCCTTTCTTGCATGACACCCGCACACAAAGTGCTAACAAATGGGCCCGGCCTCCATTAAGCAAATCGAAAAACGCTCTTCTTAATTCGCCAACGTGCACGTGCAGATATAGATTTAGCCTCAGGCCCGGCATCATGTGACCCGGAAATTTGACGCCTGCATGATTTACCCTTGCAGGGTTTATGCAGGTAACTCCTGAGTCCAACTTTTAAAAGTGCAGTAATTATCATTAACGTGATACTAATACATTGAACTGACTTAAAGAAAAATAGAACGTGCTGAAGGTTGGCAGAGGATTTATTTATGAGCTAATCCCAACTTTTAGGATACTTGCCATCAGCCTAGCGCTACATTTTTCAGGTAGTGTTGCCCAGACGCTTAGTTTTTGGAGACTATAGGCCATATTATGAGTGTCCCGGGTCAGATCGGATACTTATCACATCCATTAAAATCCAGCACTAGACTTATTATTCGGTGCCATAATTCACCCACTGATAAACAGGAATCAAAAGTAGGCAACGTTGGCATTAAGTAACTCTGGTACATGGTAGCTTGTGGTAGCACGTGGTAGCGCCAGCAGGCAGTTCCTACGAAAAACTTTGGATCCAGCTATCCTATGTAAAAATGCAAGTAATTAAAAAACAAAATAAATAAATAAGTGCAGTTCGAAGTAATGACATAACTGATCCTTCATTTATCTTTAGACAAAGTCCTAAAATAAAAAAGGAACACTTCTGTTCACAATTTCTCCAGTACAGATCTCTCTTCTTAAGTTAGCACTGCCTTCCCACAAATGTGAACTGTAGTACTGCCTTCCCCATTACTGTGACAT
Organism: Calotriton arnoldi; assembly: GCA_963921515.1. NCBI lineage: Eukaryota > Metazoa > Chordata > Amphibia > Caudata > Salamandridae > Calotriton > Calotriton arnoldi. The sequence goes on from CAWUFW010000624.1 coordinate 3,406,292, forward strand.
ATGAAATGTCAATCACCCCATTGTTTCAAATCCATTAAAATATCTTGTACTGCCATACACTGAAATGGGCTTAAAGAGAGTACAAGGTTCTACATAAAAAATCAGTATATGCTATCCTGCAACACAACCTAAGTGGCAGGAAAAGGAGCCCTGTATATGATAGAGGACGATTCACGTAGGGGACAATTCACGAACCTGAACGAGGGGGGAAATCTAATTAGACCATGGGGCTGAGATGAGCTTTATCGATGGATAGTCATTGAGATGCTCCTTGAAAAGATTTATTTTGAAGCTCCTGTGTTTCGGGGTATCACCCCTCATAAGCCAGGCTAACTTGAATCCAGTGGCACAATGAGCAGGGGACCCACTTATGGCAACTATTGCAACACTATGCCATTGGATTCACACTAGCCTGGCTAATGAGGGGTGGTATCCTGAAACCAGTCCCAGGATGCTTGTTTTCAGTCCAGGGAGGACCTGGTCTGGGAGCTCGAGCGAAACTGTTCCCATGGGGAGCAGGGTCAAGACTGATTTGCATATCGCTGGGTCCAAACTGGAACGACATGGTGAGCAAAAAAACAATGGATTTAGGCTCATGCCCATGTACTGGGGGTGAATGTTTGACAATGTTCAGCATTCCATCCATCTGCTTTTTGTGTTGATATAGCCGCCCTAAGTGATAAGGGTATGCCCAGACGTGGTTCCCCAGCTCACTATGCCTTTGGATTCAAGCTAGCGTGGTTGATGAGGGACGATACCCTGAAAAGTGGGTCTAGGATGCTTGTTTCCGGTCCAGGGAGTACCTGGCCTGGCAGTTTGGGCTGTGCTGTTTTCATGGGGAGCAGACTGATTTGCATTTGTCTGGGTCCAAACTGGAATGGAATGGTGAGCAAAAAAATGATGGGTTTAAGTCCAGAACTCTGTAGTGGGGGTGAATGTTTTACAATGTTCAGCATTCCATCCATCATATTTCTGTGTTGCTATAGTCTCCCTAAGTGATAAGGGTACACCCAAACATGGGTCCCGAGCTCATAGGGCCTCAGAAAGATGCAACGATATAGCATCCTTCTTCCACAAAAAAGTGACCGATATTTATGATCAATTCCAGATCAGTCCCGAACCTGCACTAGGGGAGGTAACTAGGGGCAGGGATCTGCCACCGTCTCCAATTCGAGCAAAATTCCCTACGCTTGACAAAGAGACAATCCATAATCTTATAAAGGCAACCAAATCCGGCTCTCCATCAGATCCCGCTCCCCCACATACCTTATCCAAAGTGGCAGAGGTCATATTGTCATCACTTATGGAGCTTCTTTATTTCTCACTAGAGGCGGGCTTGGTCCCTAAGCAATGGAAGCATGCAGTAATTAGGCCACTATTGAAAAAGCCTCAGCTAGATCCAGAAATCCTTGCCAATCTACGACCCATCCCATTACTCCCTTTTCTAAGAAAAGTACTAGAGAAACATGTCAATCGGACATTAGCAAACTTTCTGGAAAATAACAACATTCTTCATCCAACCCAGGTGGGCTTCCGTACACCAAAAACAATACAGTGGATTGAGGGTCTAAGGGAACGTTTTAAGACCAGGGCATGGATATATTCCCCAAACACAACCTAGAAAACAACAGAATATCCATGGGTCTATGAGCCTGAAAAGAGCTCCAAAAGAAAATGGCACAGGAAGAGACCTTATGGTGTAATCAGTGGAAATCCTTTTAAAAGGACGGAATCCCATCACTCACCGTAGTGACATGCTTCATCATCTGGGATCTCCTCTTGGTTGCAACCTAGTGCAACCAAGGGCTACAACTCCCTCTCTGAGAGGGAGGAGCTCAGGGATGTTTTCAAGTGAGATGGATATGAGTAGGATTTGCTACAATCACACAGATGTGAAGAACAGAGATTTCTGAGAGTGGTGGGCGCAGTGCAAAGAATGTGAACGGTGATGTGCAAGTTAAAATTGGTTATCAATAGAAAAAAACTTTATTCATTATCTATTGGTCACCAAGTTAAAAACAGTGCAAATGCAGTTTTGACATAATAACTGCATAAGTCCAGAATCAAGGTCTACATGTTTCAGCCATTTTGATTGAATGTAATCTTGGCCTTCCTCAGGACCTAAATATAATTATGCTACTGCGTGTGTGAATCGTGAATACAAAAATCATAAAAATAGGTTGAACCAATTACAACCTACCGACCTGACGTCTAGGTTCTCAGTGAATTATGGTGTAGTGATGACACCTGGACAAAAGAAAAAGGACAACAACAGAAAGTCAAATACTCGTGCCGAATGCTAAATCTCTACGAGGGTCCAAATGACCCCTCGTTGCTTTTACCTGAGTAATGTACTCATGAAAGTATATGTAATCTCATGCTTACCTATAATGCACGAGAGAACTGCCTCGCCTCCCCTGGCTACAGCTCAGGAAATGAGGCCCCGCTCTAAGAAACAGAAAGAAGAAGAAAAAGAAAGTAGGTAATGACGAGGCATAGGGCAAACCACAGAGTCTCTAAAGCCTATGCTGCCTGTTTGAGTTAAAAAAAAAACAGACACTCATACAGTGCTGGGTGTAACAGTATTCTGATGCGAAGGTATATAACACAACACTGGACTTACAGAGTGAGGGCTGTTTCTGTCCATATTGATAAAACAGGTCAATGGAACTACTTGATGTCTAGCACATATCGGAGTATAAAGCTATTGCATACCTCCGTAGTGCGCTAATTGAATAGAAAGAACACCCGTCTATTCTACTACGATTGAAGAACTCATTGTTTAACACAAAGCATACCCAAAAATAAGTTCTTTTCAATTTTAACATGTATGCGACACTGATCGATAAAAGATCGTTCTAACATTCGTTGGGCTACAAACAAACCATGCCGTTCACAGTTCTATAGCTGAATAAGTGTACGCGTCCACACATAGGAAATAGAGCCTCGCTAACTATACGTGCGGACCATATGACAAAAACAGCAACAACAACTACAAAGGTGCCTACCTCTCCGTCGGTACCTCGGACCACAACTGAGCCGTTTATGGAGGTAACCGGCGGTCGGTGAAACCGCTGTATTTATTTGTATAAAATACACCGGTGTTGCTCGTTGACTGATATTGGTCTCTTGTTGATGACGTCAGTAAGCAGAGAGAAGAGACAGACTACAAAAAACCGTCTAGCATCATGGGAATAGTAGCCTCCGATATACATACATCAAGCTATACAAATCTCAGCCCGTAAATCCGAATTACTAGAGATTAGTGGACTCTCCGATGGACCGAAACTTCAAATTAAGAAATAATAATGCAGACACAGGCCAATAAATAAACACCGAACAACGTGAAAGTGTAGCAGTATATTCAGGCTAGTTCACGCATAGGAGTGTATTAACATAGGTGGAAAATAGCCTATTAATGCTACGTTTTGTGTTGTCAGTCAAAAACAACTACAATAGGGGGTGACTCAGCCATATTATACCAATTTGAAGTTCTCAAACCTGGTCACTCTTAATTCTAATTCAGAATTCCCTGGGGTAACCATGTGTGTAAATATGGATAAATAAGGCCAGCTTAGGCTAAGTTCGAAATTTGTTATGATCTCATTTGAGAGAAGAAGAGTACAGAGGCAATCAAATTGTTGGACCAACTATAATAAGGTCCAAGGAATTTCATCGTTCAGACCAATTTTATCGCTCTGGAGTTTGAACACCCATCTTTGTTCCTTACAGAAAAGAAATTTGGACACATCTGTAATATGTGCAGGAATAAATGGTTGTTCTAGTACAGTCCATTTAAGTTCGTCAGCACTGTGCTTCAGATCTAAAAAATGCTGAGTAAGCCTGGTAGCCTGTTTTTTGCACCTTATCGTACTCTTATGCTCCATGAGCCTCAGTTTCACTTTACGTGTGGTCATGCCGACATATCGATACTGACAAGGACAAGTAATCAGGTAAATTAATTTATCACTGTTACAGTTAGTGTGTTTACACAACACCCATGGTCTTGCTGTTCCAATATCTATTGTGGTAGTGTGCTCAGTTTGTGGACAGGCTGCGCATGACCCACAAGGAAAATGTCCTTGGACTGCTGGTAGGTTCCAAAGGGTCTCACGGACCCGGACTGGTTTGCTTTTAGGTCTTGTGTGTACCAAATTATATCGTAGGTTAAAGCTCCGTTTAAAGGAAAAAAGAGGTAGGGGAATATCCTCATTGCCAATATTGAGTATCCACCAATTCTTACGCACACTCTTTTGGATCCCATTAGATAATGTATTAAACGTGTGCACAAACGTCAATCTTGTCATCTGAGGTTTCTGTATTGGTGGATCCAAAAGGGCATCTCGGTTGTTATTGGATTCCCTTTTTAAAGATCGTCGTATCAATCTTTTCGGATACTTTCTGTCTTGAAGTTGTTTAGAGAGTGATTTGGCATGAGCCTCATATGTATCTTTAGTGGAACAATTCCTCCGGAGATGAAGGAATTGCCTATAAGGCAAGTTATCACGTAGTGATTTCGGATGGTAGGAGTCGTAACATAGAATAGAGTTCCTTGCCATCGGCTTCCTGTATAGTTCACTCTCCAGACCGGTGGATGTTGCAAAAGTCAATAGATCCAAAAAGGGCAATTTGTACTTATCAAATTCAACCGTGAATCTGAGATAGTCGTTTCTTGAATTCAACCATGTTTGAAAAATGGTGATGGTGTCTGGATCTCTTCGCCATATGACAAAAATGTCGTCAAAATAGCGTTTCCACAACCGGATGGATCCGTGGAAGGGATTAGTATCCTTGAGTACATGTTCTTGCTCAAACAAATGAACATACAAATTCGCCAAGCTTGGCGCAAAAACACTTCCCATGCTGGTCCCAGATACTTGGAGATAGATAGTATCTTCAAACCTGAAGAAATTTTCTTTCATGGCTAGTTTAGCACAGTCCATGATAAGATGTACTGGAGAGATGGTGTCCAGGTCTCTCTCATCCAGAAGCGATCTGATAGCATCCAATGTCTCATCTTGGGGGATGCAAGTGTATAAGGACTCGACATCAAACGAGACTAAAAAGTCTGAATGTATGTGGTAGTCCACTTCAGGTAACAGTCTCAAAATATCCTTAGTATCTTGTAGATACGTGGGCATCTCCTTGACAATTGGTCTCAAAAAGTAGTCAACAAAAGTGGATAGGGTTTCAAGGAGGGAACCCAATCCTGATATAATCGGGCGTCCCGGAGGCGGTCTTTGAGATTTATGCACTTTGGGGAGTACATAAAAATACGTCATCACTGGATGTAAAATTGTCAAAAACGCGGCCTCTTGAGTAGTAATCCAACCCTCATTTGAGGCTTCTTCCACAAGAAAGGTAATCTCGCGTCTTAATCTGTCAGTTGGGTCTGTTTTCAGAGGGCGATAAAATCTCCTGTCATTTAACTGTCGGAGGCATTTATCGCGGTAGGTACTGGTGTCCAAGATGACAATGGCACCGCCTTTGTCCGCGGGTTTGATGGTTATGTTGTCATCCGAAGTTAGCGTCCGTAAGCTCTTTTCCGGCTCATAGACCCATGGATATTCTGTTGTTTTCTGGGCTTCCGTACACACCATAGCACGGAAGCAGCACTTCTGGTGGTCACAGAGGAGCTCAAAGCTATACTGGATAACGGAGGCTCAGCCTTCATCCTACTACTGGATTTAAGTGCGGCTTTCGACACAGTGGATCACAAGATCCTTAGAGATAGACTTTGCGAGGTGGGAATTCAAAGCAAAGCAGTAGATTGGCTCACCTTGTATCTGGAAAACAGATCCTACCAAGTCATGGACGAAGACTGCCTCTCTGACAGTTTTCAAATGATTTGTGGTGTCACTCAGGGATCATCTCTCATCCCAACTTTGTTCAATTTATATGTGTGCCAGCTTGCCACCTTAGTGCAGGACTTTAACCTGTCAGTGGTCTCCTATGCGGATGACACCCAGCTGGTTGTTTCTCTTACAGAAGACCCTAATCCAGGAAATAAACATTTGGCACCCTGTTTGGATAAACTGTGCCACTGGATATCAAGCTGCAGCCTAAAGCTGAATGGTGATAAGACAGAATTAATGATCCTTGGAAACCAGGCCATACACAGACAGTCATTCAATCCCTCATAGTTTCCCGTCTGGATTATGGCAACTCACTTTATGTGGACGCACCCAAATAAGTAATAAAGAGAGTTCAGACTGTGCAAAATGCGGCAGCAAGGCTCCTTCTAAAGGTTCCTAGTTATGTCTCCGCAAGAGAACCCCTCAAACAGCTGCATTGGCTCCCAATTTAGCCAATGATTAAGTTTAAATCCCTCTGTATTGCTCATAGGGTCATAAATAACAAGGGCCCAGTAAAGCTCAGAGAGTTGGTGACCTCTTATGTTCCAAGTAGACATCTTCATTTCCTCAGTACAACCAGGGTAAAAAGGATAAGATGGGGAGGAAGATTGTTTGCACACGTAGTACCGAAGTTGTGGAACGATCTTCCACCCAGTCTCAGAGCACTGGAAAATGAGCTTTCCTTCAGGAAGAAACTTAAGACATGGCTGTTTCCCCCTTAATGTACCAGAGGCCCTACTCTCAGCACAGTACTCACCAGTGCGGGGAATCCTTCGGGTAGCCATACACTTTACAAAACATAAACAAACATAAAACTATACCATTGGATTCAAGCTAGCCTGGCTGTTGAGGGTCGATACCTTGAAACTGGTCCCAGGATGCTTGTTTCCGGTCAAGGGAGGACCTGGCCAGGCAGTTCGGGCTGGAATGTTCCCAAGGGGGGCAGGGTCAAGACTGATTCGCATATGGCTGGGTCCAAACTGGAATGGTGTGGTGAGCAAGAAAGTGATGAATTTAGGCTCAGATCTCTGTATTGGGGGTGAATGTTTGACAATGTTCAGCATTCCGTCCATCATATTCTTTTGTTGCCTGAATGACTTTACACTCAGCTACCTAATCAACAAAATCAATTCCTATATTCTTGCAGAGATCTTAGAAGCAAAGCTATGTCTACCTTCTGAAGGTTCCTAAATGTAACCACATCTCTGTGTATGGCAGGGTACAGGACCCCAACTCACTTTCTCATGAACTGTGTCATTGCAAAGACCTAGTATGTGTCAAAATGGCATGGAAGACCTACCTATTTTATTTGTACATGATTTTGTAACACTTTTGGTAAGTGAGCCCCTTAGAGTAGTATGCGTACCAGAAAGGCAGCTAGTCGGTGAAGGAGTCAGTCGACTACATTCACAAAATATTTATTTTATTTGACTTATTTATCTATTAGGAAAATCACAAAATCTACATAAATAACAAGCCTGTGGCTCTTTACTGACTTGCAATGTAGAGGAAAACATGCAGTTTGGATTGTGGCTCCATATTTGTGCGACTCCGGCCATTTATTTTTTTCCACTGGAACATGGAAAAGGTCCAGTGATTTCTAAATGGGCTGAACCCTGATTAAAGATCACAGTTCTGTGCAGGATTTGCTCCGCAAACATCAAAAGCTAGCCCTCCACATCACGGCCATCCTCTAGAATGGGCTAGTTGGGCCCACATATAAGACGCAATTATTAAAGTGAAACCTGCCTTTACACCCTTTTTACCAGTTGCTAGTGTCCTGCTCAAAAATCTACTATTTCCTGTTCCCTCTCCCTTCTCTCCGTTCTCCCCCTCCCTCCCTCAAGGCAACTCTCTTTTCATTTTGCTGCTGTAAAAGAGCTGAATGGGAAGATTCAGGGTAAGTGAGGAGGAACAGGGAGATGTGTGGTCAGAGGCTAGTCATTGCTGTGGGTGAATCAGCCTGAGCATGACCTGTGCACACAAAAGGGCCCTCCTGGAAGATCAGCAGCAGGGAGGCAGGAAGGAGTGATCAGAATACCACCAGGAAGACAGAGAACGCTGTGTGGAGCAGAGAACCCTCCATCCCCAGTGAGCAACGTTTCTTATTCTCCAAGTGAGAAGCACATGTGAGGTCCAGGCCCAGTGTGAGCCACAGCTCTAAAGTTACTGCAAGTTCATTGTGGGAATTTAATAAGGCAGAGCTCGTGGAGTTGCACTCCGAAGAATTCTGCAGAGTTGCCAAAAACCTCAGCAGAATTCCGTGGAGTTCCGTGAGCAGGCAGAGTAAGCAGTAAGTACCTGAATGCCTGCCACAATACCACGGTTGCCTATATTGGCCAGTGCCAGTGATGTAGTCAGGCGTCCAGGGTGTGCAGACTGGGCTTACCTTTAACACCTTGCTGTCGCCGAAAGCACCATCACCCAACTCACTGACGATGATGTTTCTCTGGTGAAGGTCTCCAGCAGGGAGTTGGTACAGCACCAAACAACACAGGCAGAGCCGACATCTCACTGCACACCCACAGTCCGGGTGACTGTGAGAAGTTGGCTTGGCATATGCTGTCCACTATTTATAGTGGGCACCTTGCACCAGTCCAAACAACCCCTTATTGGAGATAGGTTAAAGACAACCTTTATTGAAAGCTATCCTAGTGGTAGCTATGGAGAGCAGCCTTCAGGCTAAGTCTTGAAGGAATGTAAAGCAGCTTGTTTTACCAGTCTATAATCTCTTGAGTGACCAAATGAAAGAGCACCACACCAGGTATATATTCAAAATATATGTATTTATTACTAAACACACCCCTCTAGTCTCTTTATGAGGCTAGAGTTTGAAGTACATAAGTTATAAGTTATTTAAACACAGTAATAGCACAAATACACGTTTGGGCCCTAGGGGCGTACCAAACCATATACCAATAAAGTGGTATAAGAACCACGACTGAGCTAGACACTAGGCCTAGAGCCTCTAGAAGTGCTTGGACCACAAGGAACCACCCAAGGTAGTGACACAGGGGACCCACGGGGGACGCGTGCAGTGTAGTAACACAGCCGCGAATCGCCGTTAACTTCTATGGAGAAAGTCGCGGTTGTGAATTTAAAGAAAAGGGACACTTAAAGAAGGACTTGGAGCAAACCCTTGGAGAACTAGGTCGTTCTAGAGTCTCTACCCACGGGAGCACCGGAGTACTCTTGTTACCTCACCCAGGGAAGCCGGGTGCATAGGTGCCTTTCGGGGTCGGGTTTCGTCGTCGATTTGAATGGCGATCTGCTGCAAAGTGCTGCTGGCGACCAAGTGAAAGGTGTCCGGGTGGATCCAAAGGTGGATCGGAGACCTGAAGAACCTGAAAGCAGAGGGGACAGAGTCTGGGTCACTAGCCAGTGACCAGGAAGGCGATGAGCAGATGCCCACCGATGTTGAGTGCTTCAGGTAGGTTGACAGTCATCTTGACTCTTCAGCCACGAGATCCAGGAGGTGTTGTCGGCAACCAGGAGCAGGATTCAGGCTGGTACACAATGTCTGTCGAGTGCTGAGGTGTCGGCGACCAGATTGGACCCAACAAGCCTTAGCAACGGCAAGTCTTGATAAAGATGAAGATTGACGATTGTGCAGACCAGCAAGGTCTGAGGAACTCACCCAGCAAGGGTAAGTGAGGGCAAGCCTGGAGCAACCAGGGAGCCCAAGTAGAAAAAGATTGGCCTTCGTGAAGGGCTACTAGCCAATGGGCTAGCGACCGCGAAGGAGCCTCGAGACGGTGCACGTGGAGCTGGCTCACAGGACACTCGTGGAGTGGAGGCCAGTGATCTTCTGGGCAGTTGGTGCTGGAGGCTAGGGCTACTCGGAGCCCAAAGCACGACTTCGTGGGAGACCCAGAAGAGGATACACTTGCAAATGCGTGTGATGTCCAGGGGTCATGGTTCCACGTTACCCACGACAGCTATGGGCCTCAGCTTTGCTGGGGACTCAGGGCAGCCTCGGGGAAGTCTGGAAATCTACCTCTGGTGATTCAAAGACTTCGGCGTCCGACGGGAGCTTAGGCGATGCAGACTGGACAATTGCTTCTTTGGTGCCTGCCAAGCAGGGGAGTCACTCCTTGACCCCAAGGGAGATTCTTCTGTCCTCTAATCTTTAGTAGAGCGTCGAAGGTCCAGGATTCTGTGTCAGAGTTTCGTCCAGGGATAATCTAAAGTCCTAAGGACTGGGTTCCTATACTTATACTAAGTTTAGGGGTTGGACTTACTCTGTGGTCCCACCTATGGGTGGGTCAGGGCAGAGGGGTGGCTACACCCCTTTCCCTTTGTCCAGTTTGCGCCAAAGCAGGGGCTGCAAGCCCCTGATCCGGTTTGAACTGGGGTATGCACAGGGACACCAAATGTGCCCCCAGTGCAGGACTTCAAAGCACCCGAGAGTGCTCCCGCCCAGCCCCAATACACACTATCCTGTCTGGGGAGGTGGTCACACCTCCCTGGGACAGGAAACCTATTGTCCAGGCCTCCCCTGCCGGAGTTTCGGTCGGCAGCAGGAGGCCAGACTTGTGTCTGTGGCAGCAGCATCCATTTTGTGATGCTGGGGCTTTGGAAAGAAGTTACCGGGCAAGCCAGGGTTAACATGTCTCTCCCTCTAGAAGGGTGGAATGCTACCCCCGCCGCCAGAATTGCCGGGGGGTAGTATTTCAAGATGTTTGACACCAAACACGACATGTTTCTGTGCAGCCATCCCAAAGTTAGCATTTAACGCGAGGTTATAATGCGCTTAAGAGTATATGGTCAGGCTGCACTACAAACAGCATCAGAGAAGGGTCTCTGAACGCTGCAGAGGGGCCCTGCTCATGCAGGGGCACCCTCTCACATAGGAACCATGCACTCTGCCTTCAGGATTGACAAGGCCTGCCATAGGAGTGACTTATAGGTTTATATGTGTGTAGGTATGTAGTGATATAGGTAACCTATATCACAGTAAGGGGTGCATGCACCACCTTACCCAGGCTGCAGTAGCAGACCTGTGGTGTCATTTTGGATGGCCTTCCAGGGGTGGCACAATACATGCTGCAGCCCCTGGTAGGCCTCTGAGGTACCTATGCCCTGGGTACATAGTATACCATATACTAGGGACTTAGAAGGGCACTCCAGATTCCAATCAGAGATGTGCCTAAGGCACATGGAAACCATTTTACAGAGAAAGCAGATAGACTGGGGCCCTGAATAGCAGGATCCCAGTCCAACTAAGTCATAAACCAGCAAAACACCAGGAAAAAAGTGGGGGCAACCATATAGTCAGATTCCACCTTCCTACATAACCCCCCAAACGAAAGGAGATAAGGCTAACCTTGGCCAGTTGAGCCTTTATTGACTAAGTGGCCATATAAGGAAGCACCTGCACTAGCATGGTTGCCCCCTGTCTTATGGTCCACTAAGCAATCCCTCACCCTAAGGGTATGAGAGGGTCTCCACCATGGGGAATCACTACCTGTGGTGTGCTTAGGTAAAGTACAAGGCTGTTGAGGTGTCTGAGCAGGGAAGGGAGGCCCTAGGAATGTTGGCCTCAGCTTCCTCAGATCACTGGTCACCATGTATGCCTGTCTTTCCATGACTGAGTTGCACTTTGCTCTAAGGGTCAACCTTTGGCTGCCTACAGCTGGGGGTTGGGTCCCTTTGGATGGAACACTGGAGGGATATGGCAGGTTTGGAACCTTTTGGTCCCATGTTTGCCCTTGCCTACCAGAGTCCTTCTGGGGGAGGTCCCTACATAAAGGTATGGGGGATCCCTCAGTGTGTGGAGGAATTTTCACCTGGCTAGGGCTACTAGGCTGGGTGCCCCTAATCTGCTGATGGGGGGGTTCCTCTGGACAGGGAGCCCTGGGGGGTCCACTGACCTCCCTGCCCTCTGCAGCCCTGGGCTGACTGAGGCAGGGTAGAGAGGGGCAGGTTACCTGCTCCAGACTGGGTACCACCTTGGAAGGGTCCTCTGCCATCAGGGGGGTGGCCAGGCCAGGCCTGACTACCTCTGTGGCCGTTCCTTCACTAGTGGTAGGGTCAGTTCCCTGAGGAGGCTGACTCTTACCTACTGTCTGGGGGAAGAAGACTTTTCTTCAACCCTTGTGCTCTCTGTTGGGGGAGAGGGGGCCATTCTTTCAGGCTCTATCTCTCCAAATTCTTGGGCTGGGGCTGTGGCCATCACAGCCCCACTAACCTTTACAGGGACACCCAACATCCTGAGATGGGTTTGGTGTTCAACTTCAGCCCAGGCTGAAATTTCCAGATCATTGCCCATCAGGCAATCTACAGGTAAGGTTGGGGACACTGCCACTCTTTTTGGGCCTGTGACCCCCTCCCAGCTGAGATTGACTATGGCCAAGGGGTGATCTGTTCTGACACCATCAATGTTGGTCACCTGGTATTTAAACTCAGGTAAAAGCTGGTGAGGGGGACTAGTTTCCCTGCCACCATGGTGACACTAGCCCCTGTGTCCCTAAATGCCACAGCTTTCTGACCATTAATTATTGGCTCCAATCTGTACCTGCCCAATGCTGTGGGACCCATGGTAAAGGTGGCAAATCCTATACCACCATCAGAGTCAGAGGAGTCTGTTGAGGGGTCCCTGTCTAAACTAGGGCCCACCTCTGTTCCTCTTGCAAAAGCACCTAACTTTTTGGGTGCCCTACTCCCAACTGGAGGATTACTACTGGTAGTACCAGGAGGGGTGGTAGTAGTTGTGGGAGGAATATTTTCTTTATTGCCAATCCTGAGGCAACTGGGATCAGTTTTCCAGTGCCCAGGCTTTTTACAGACATGGCAATATGGTTTCTTTTCAGGAGAAGAAGGAGTTTGGGACCCACCCCGGAAGAGGAATTTTGGGGCCCTGTAGGGGACTTATCCTTAGATTTATCCCCACCTTTCTCTTGGGACTTAGTAGAATCTTTCTTCTGGTCACCACCCTGATTTTTAGTTTTTACTCTGGTTCTGACCCATTTGTCTGCCTTTTTTCCCAATTCTTGGGGAGAGGTCAGATCAGAGTCCACCAGATACTGGTGCAAAAGCTGGTTTTGACAATTATTAAGGATCTGCTCCCTCATAATCAAATTGTACAATCCTAAAAAGTCCTGCACTTTGTTGCCATGTATCCAACCTTCCAGAGCCTTAGTAGCACAATCTACAAAATCAACCCAGTCTTGAGTCTGAGCTTTTTGGGTGTCTCTGAACTTCAACCTATACTGTTCAGTGGTTAGGCCAAACCCATCTATCAGAGCACTCTTCAAGACTGTGTAATTGTCAGCATCCTCTTCTCTTACAGTGAGGAGCTTATCTCTACCTTTGTCTGCAAAGGAGAGCCACAAGATTGCTGCCCACTGCTTCTGGGGGACCCTCTGAACTTTACAGGCCCTCTCCAGTGCAGTTATCCATTTGTGGATGTCATCCCCACTCTGGTAGGGAGGGACAATCTTGTTTAGGTTTCTATGGTCATAAGACCTTTCCCTATCTTTAGGGATATTGCTGCCACCATGGGACTCTAGTCCCAACTTTTCTCTCTCTGTAGAGATCTAGGGACTCCCTGTCTATAGCCAACTGCTGTTTTCTGAGTTCAAGCTGGGCTTGCTCATACTGAATCAGTCTTTTTCTCCTCTCATGAGAGGATTCCCTCCTATGAGAGGAGACAGAGGTCCCTACTGAGGTGCTAGATTGGTTAGACTCCTGAGAAGGAGATCTAGACCTCCTAGGCACACTCACAATCCTTCCTGGGGGGACAAAGTGGAGGTCATTCTGATCCTCCTCTTCCTCTTCCACAGGAGGGATTGGGTTTTCCAGGTCAGGGTCATTGTCACCCTCCTGGTCAGTTCCAGAGGGGGGGTTGGGGGTGTTGCTACCCCTGGCCCCATCCTCATCTTCTGCCCCACCCTCTGCACCTGCCCCTTCAGTCCCTAAGGGCCTGTTGAGGTCATCAGCCATTAACATCTCTCTCAGATGTTGGGTGGTGGGACTTTGGCCTGTCTTCAGTTTCCTCACATTTCATATTGCTCTCAATTCCAAGAATGGGAGTGTATCATACTTGGAGGGAAGAAGCCCAGTGGCTTCTGGCAAGGACTCTCTGGGTCCTGGCTTTGAAGACATCACCAGTGAGGTGTGGTGTATGCACTACCTACTCTAGTGTGGCCTACTAAACTCTCTTGAGTTGTAGAGAGGGTGTGCTATCCCTTAACACACAACTCTAAGTTCAGTAGAACTTACTGTATACTAAGCTTAATTTATATGTACCTTTAGTGGTTTTCAGTTGATCAATTCAATTGAGATTATCTGGTAAAACAATAGCAAGCTGGAATCCCACACGCTGCACACCAATGTGAGAAGTTGGCTTGGCATATGCTGTCCACTATTTATAGTGGGCACCTTGCACCAGTCCAAACAACCCCTTATTGGAGATAGGTTAAAGACAACCTTTATTGAAAGCTATCCTAGTGGTAGCTATGGAGAGCAGCCTTCAGGCTATGTCTTGAAGGAATGTAAAGCAGCTTGTTTTACCAGTCTATAATCTCTTGAGTGACCAAATGAAAGAGCACCACACCAGGTATATATTCAAAATATATGTATTTATTACTAAACACACCCCTCTAGTCTCTTTATGAGGCTAGAGTTCGAAGTACATAAGTTATAAGTTATTTAAACACAGTAATAGCACAAATACACGTTTGGGCCCTAGGGGCGTACCAAACCATATACCAATAAAGTGGTATAAGAACCACGACTGAGCTAGACACTAGGCCTAGAGCCTCTAGAAGTGCTTGGACCACAAGGAACCACCCAAGGTAGTGACACAGGGGACCCACGGGGGACGCGTGCAGTGTAGTAACACAGCCACGAATCGCCGTTAACTTCTATGGAGAAAGTCGCGGTTGGGAATTTAAAGAAAAGGGACACTTAAAGAAGGACTTGGAGCAAACCCTTGGAGAACTAGGTCATTCTAGAGTCTCTACCCACGGGAGCACCGGAGTACTCTTGTTACCTCACCCAGGGAAGCCGGGTGCATAGGTGCCTTTCGGGGTCGGGTTTCGTCGTCGATTTGAATGGCGATCTGCTGCAAAGTGCTGCTGGCGACCAAGTGAAAAGTGTCCGGGTGGATCCAAAGGTGGATTGGAGATCTGAAGAACCTGAAAGCAGAGGGGACAGAGTCTGGGTCACTAGCCAGTGACCAGGAAGGCGATGAGCAGATGCCCACCGATGTCGAGTGCTTCAGGTAGGTTGACAGTTGTCTTGACTCTTCAGCCACAAGGTCCAGGAGGTGTTGTTGGCAACCAGGAGCAGGATTCGGGCTGGTACACGATGTCTGTCGAGTGCTGAGGTATTGGCGACCGGATTGGACCCAACAAGCCTTGGCAACGGCAAGTCTCGATGAAGATGAAGATTGACGATTGTGCAGACCAGCAAGGTCTGAGGAACTCACCCAGCAAGGATAAGTGAGGGCAAGCCTGGAGCAACCAGGGAGCCCAAGTAAAAAAAGATTGGCCTCCGTGAAGGGCTACTAGCCAACGGGCTAGCAACCGCGAAGGAGCCTCGAGACAGTGCACGTGGAGCTGGCTCACAGGACACTCGTGGAGTGGAGGCCAGTGATCTTCAGTGCAGTTGGTGCTGGAGGTTAGGGCTACTCGGAGCCCAAAGCACGACTTCGTGGCAGACCCAGAAGAGGATGCACTTGCAAATGCGTGCAGTGTCCAGGGGTCATGGTTCCACGTTACCCACGACAGCTACGGGCCTCAGCTTTGCTGGGGACTCAGGGCAGCCTCGGGGAAGTCTGAAAATCCACCTCTGGTGATGCAAAGACTTCGGCGTCCGACGGGAGCTTAGGCGATGCAGACCGGACAATTGTTTCTTTGGTGCCTGCCAAGCAGGGGAGTCACTCCTTGACCCCAAGGGAGATTCTTCTGTCCTCTAATCTTTAGTAGAGCGTCGAAGGTCCAGAGAGTTTCGTCCAGGGATAATCTAAAGTCCTAAGGACTGGGTTCCTATACTTATACTAAGTTTAGGGGTTGGACTTACTCTGTGGTCCCACCTATGGGTAGGTCAGGGCAGAGGGGTGGCTACACCCCTTTCCCTTTGTCCAGTTCGTGCCAAAGCAGGGGCTGCAAGCCCCTGATCCGGTTTGAACTGGGGTATGCACAGGGACACCAAATGTGCCCCCAGTGCAGGACTTCAAAGCACCCGAGAGTGCTCCCGCCCAGCCCCAATACACACTATCCTGTCTGGGGAGGTGGTCACACCTCCCTGGGACAGGAAACCTATTGTCCAGGCCTCCCCTGCCGGAGTTTCGGTCGGCAGCAGGAGGCCAGACTTGTGTCTGTGGCAGCAGCATCCATTTTGTGATGCTGGGGCTTTGGAAAGAAGTTACCGGGCAAGCCAGGGTTAACATGTCTCTCCCTCTAGAAGGGTGGAATGCTACCCCCGCCGCCAGAATTGGTGGGGGGGTAGTATTCCAAGATGTTTGACACCAAACACGACATGTTTCTGTGCAGCCATCCCAAAGTTAGCATTTAACGCGGGGTTATAATGCGCTTAAGAGTATATGGTCAGGCTGCACTACAAACAGCATCAGAGAAGGGTCTCTGAACGCTGCAGAGGGGCCCTGCTCATGCAGGGGCACCCTCTCACATAGGAACCATGCACTCTGCCTTCAGGATTGACAAGGCCTGCCATAGGAGTGACTTATAGGTTTATATGTGTGTAGGTATGTAGTGATATAGGTAACCTATATCACAGTAAGGGGTGCATGCACCACCTTACCCAGGCTGCAGTAGCAGACCTGTGGTGTCATTTTGGATGGCCTTCCAGGGGTGGCACAATACATGCTGCAGCCCCTGGTAGGCCTCTGAGGTACCTATGCCCTGGGTACATAGTATACCATATACTAGGGACTTAGAAGGGCACTCCAGATTCCAAACAGAGATGTGCCTAAGGCACATGGAAACCATTTTACAGAGAAAGCAGATAGACTGGGGCCCTGAATAGCAGGATCCCAGTCCAACTAAGTCATAAACCAGCAAAACACCAGGGAAAAAGTGGGGGCAACCATATAGTCAGATTCCACCTTCCTACAGTGACCAGCAAAGTAGAAGGAGGTCCGGGTTAGTAGAGATCAGCTGGCTGAGGGGCCCCTCATTGCTAGTAACTAACCAGCCAGCGTCGGCCTCAAGGTCCCTCTGAAAAAGGGTGGCCGCAATGTGCGACACCACACTTTCCTCCTCTCTACAGCTTCAACCAGGGGAGCCATTCTGCGCATGGGTGAGAAGTAAACGCTTCATGGTGACGACCATCTTAGGGTCAGGCAACCCTATTAGTAACTATTTGTTACTAATAGGGTTGCCTGACCCTGAGATGGTCGTCACCATGACGCGTTCACTTCGTTCTCAGCCCCACAGGGCCAAACGAATAAACACAGCAGGGAAGTCATGCAGCCCCTCGGAGCCACCGTTCTGGTCCTCACCATGGCAAACATCCACTGGGGTAACCATAGTTTTTTTGTCTCTCTTTCCTGTCACCTTAATTCGTCCTTAACTTCTTAGAAGAAGAATTATTGAGGTGTGGGCAAGATGGTGGCATAGCTACATGTTCCCCCCACAGCTCCACACATCCAGCTGAGAATATACCAGCTTCTTTTCTGCCCGACCCCCTGGATGGTGGTGCTGGAGATCCCTTTGGAGCTTGGGGACTGAGAATCATGGTGAGGAGTCTGAAGTAGGCCCCTGGTTCTATGGGTGAGCGCCGGTGACCGGTGAACTCCACTACGCCTAATGTAGGTGGAGTTTTTATGCCAAACTCCATGCTCCAAATGGAGCGTGGAGTGGAAAATCTCTGCAAACTCCGTCGGCGGAGCAGAGTTTGCCGCCCACCCTTAGTATTTAATCATTTCTGTGTTATTTCTTTGCATTCCGGTACTTGCAGCTTTGTTTCCTTTAATTATAAATTAAACCCATTCAATAGTTGTTTGTATCAATTGGTTACCTATAGAGAATCGCACTGTTAATTATCAGTACAGATGCAGACTTGATATGAGCTTTGACTCCACATCCACAAAATAAAAACTATATCATTTACATTAAATTTACTGGTTTTGTGAGGATTCTCCCACTCACTCTTGGTAGCTTTATTGTGAACACTCTATTTCTAAGTGTCACACGTGGGTATATTCTAGGCACTCAGAGTCAGATACATAGCCTTTGCCTAGGCAGAGAAAAGAATAACATACCGGTACATCCCACTCCATTCTTTGGGCTTGACTCGCGGGATTGTTGGTGTTGTTAAAAGAAAAACAACAGACCTGCTAGAGAATCTCTTGAATAAAGTACTTGGGGAACCACACCTTGTATCCCACTGAATAACTACACACATCTTTGTATTTTATAATAATTAGCATTTATTATGTGGTATGCTAATGTATATCACATGTATTAGATTATCATCATAATAATGGGTGACTCAACAATAATGAATAAGACCAAGAAAAGAAAGTTTTACTTCCTAGCTGCTGTTAATATTAAGTAGTGCAGAAGTGGAAGGTTTCAATTCAAGATGAACACCTTGGAGTAAAATGCATGTGTCAGCTCCCACACAACAAATAGGAGATTACTATTCATCAGAGTTTGTGCAAGCAAAGCAAAAGCTTATATAAAACACGCACACTAATTTTAAGGCCTAATACAGACTACTGTTAGCTGAATGCACTTATGTGAAGGCAGTAGAGGCTCGTGGAGGGAGTGCTGCGGGGCGGTTGGCCGGGGCGGGGGAGGAGCAGGGTGGGGGGTAGTAAACTACGGCATACTGCCGAACAGAGGTAAGTAAACAAATAAATAAATAAAACGAATTTCGTTGCGCATGCTGCATCGCATTTGGCAATGCAGCGCGCGCAATGAAATTTGTTTTATTTATTTATTTGTTTACTTACCTCTGTTTGGCCGTATGCCGTAGTTTACTACCCCCCACCCTGCTCCTCACTGGCCCCGCCCCACCGCCCCGCGGCACTCCCTCCACGAGCCGCTACTGTGTGAAGGCCTCATGCTTATATTAATGTATGTTAAGATCTAAGCATGTTATAAAACACATACTTGATTATTAAAACGCTATACAGTTTAGCACACCCAGCAAACCTTCCTCAGATATATTGAATATTATACATTGTTAGACTTGTCAGCCTTAGGGTGGTCTTCCCCCAAACTTTTTGCCTGTTGCCTCCAATTTTGCTGTTCTGTTTTTGTTGGTTTTTCTACTCTGGGCACTATACAACTGCTACCCAGTGCTGAAGTGCATGTGTTTTCCCCCTAAACATGGTTTGATTGACCTATCCAGAATTGGCATATTTAATTTACTTATAGATCCCTTGTAAAGTGCACTACTTGTGCCCAAGGCCTGTAAATTAAATGCTGCTAGTGGGGTGGGCCTGCAGCACTGATTGTGCCACACACTTAAGTAGCCCTTTAAAATATGTCTCAGGCCTGCCACTGCAGAGCCTGTGTGTGCAATCTACACTGCAGTCGACTTTGCATTTAAAACCCCTTGCCAAGCCCTAAACTCCTCAATTATTACATATAAGTTAATCAATCATTCCATGAATCAGGATTTATAAAGCAGGGCTAATCACAGGAGGCCCCGGAGGATTATTCGAACAGCCAGCTCTTGAGGACCATTTGGAATTCCGGAAGTGAGATGATGGTCCTGAGGTGCTGGGGAGGCTTTTCCAGGTCTTTACTGCAATGTGGGAGAAGGAGAGTCCTCCACTTCTGCTTAGATGTGGAAAGTATGGGCAAGTGAAAGGGAGGCGGAGTGTAGTCTTCTAGATGGTTGGTGGAAGTTCAGGCAGTGGTTAATGTAGGCAGGTCCTTGGTTGTGTAGAGCCTTGTGTGCGTGGGTTAGCAGCTTGTATTGGCATTTCTTCTGTACGGGGAGCAGTGGAGTTTCCTGAGGTGGGGTGTGACGTGGGCTCATCTGGGAAGGACATGGATGAGTCTGGCTGTGACGTATTGTATGGACTAAAGTCTCTGTAGAAGGTGTGCAGCGATTCCTACTTAGAGGGCATTGCTGTAGTCCAGTCGGCTGGTGATGAGGGTTTGTGCCACGGTGCATCTCGTTTATAGGGGTTGCAACTTGAAGATCTTACGTAGCATGCGCAGAGTGAGGCAGCAGAAGGAAGAGACGGCGCTGATCTATGATTTCATGGTGAGCTTGTTTTCAATGATGTTTCTGGCGTGGTTGGAGGGAGTGGGTGTGGGTCCTAGGTCTGAAGGTCACCAGGAATCATTCCATGTGTTGCTGCTGTTGCCAAAGATCAGTATTTCTGTCTTGTCTGTCTTCAGCTGCAGGCAATTGTTCTTCATCCAGTTGCCGATGTTTGTCATGCATCTGTGGAAGTTGGTTCTAGTTGTGGTGGGGTCGTCAGTGAGTGGGAGGATAAGTTGGGCGTCGTCTGCATAAGAAATTATGTTGAGACCTTGGAATCTGACTATGTTGGCCAGCAGGGTCATATATGCATTGAAGAGTGGGGGGCTGAGGGATGAGCCCTGGTGGACACGCCAGGTGATCTCCTTGGGTTAAGGGATGAAAGGTGGGAGGTGGATCCTTTGGGTTCTTCGGGTGAGGAAGGAGGTGATCCATCCAAACGCCTCCCCTTGTATGCTGATGTGATGGAATCTTTCGATCTGTGTATGGTGATAAGTGGTGGTATAATTCACCCCTAAGGTAGGCCCTAGGTAGCCCATAGGGCAGGGTGCTGTGTAAGTAAAAGGCAAGGCATACACTTTTATGTTTTACATATCCAGGTAGTCAAAAACTCCCAAATTAATTTTCAGTACTGTGAGGCCTACCCCTCCCATATGTTAACATAGGGGATTCCTTGTTACATCTAATAAGTGTAATTCACAATAGGTCGGAGGTAGAGCTGTCATGTTTAGTACATACAGAATTGTAATGATAAATCCTCTTTAATGATAACATCAAATTTATCATTACAATTTTTTAAATGCCACTTTTAGAAAGATGCATTTTTCTGCTCCTAGCTCTCTGTGCCTTCTGCCTGTCTCCAATACACGTCAGGGATGGGTGACAGCTGGGCCTTGTGCATTCCCTCTAGACAGCCACACACAAAGTGGGCTTAGGTGTGACTGATGGGCCATCCACAAACTGATGGGCCATCCTGGGCAGGATGGGAGGGAGGAGGTGTACACAGCCTCACACTTACACCTGAATAGGCTGTGTCCTGTCCCCACACAAAGGACTGCTTAACACCCTGTAGTGAGTCTGGAGTGAGGGCAGGAAGGGAGGATCACTGTTCACTGCAAAACCTATCTTTGAAGTGTTCCCCACTTCAAAGGCACCAATGGGTATAAAAACTGGACTTCTAACCCTATTAACTCAGTATACTTCTAGACGCCTCTGTGTGCCTCAGAGCCGAGGCATTGCCTACATCCCAAGGATCGACGCCGACTCATCGCCTTCTTTGCTCCTCACATCTTTTCCCTGACGTTGACGCAACCATGAACCAACGTACTGTTTCTGCAGGCGAATGCTGGTTCCTGTATCGTACCCACACTCCATTGCGGTCAACCTGAATTTTCCGATTTGACCCGGTCTAGCATGACGAGATATCCCCGGTTGGTGCTTTATGCTTATAAGCACTACATTTCAATGTATTCTTTAAATATTCATAACTTCGGTTATACTTATTGGATGTTTGTCGTTTTGGTCTTGTTTTGTTCATTAAATTAAGCTACATGTTTCTAACCAGGTGTTGTTGTTGTTGTATCTTTTTGTGTGGTGTTTTCACTGTTTTAGTGTTTGAGGTGTTGTACAAATAGTTTACACATTGCCTCTTAAGTTAGGCCAGCCTGCTCTGTGCCAAGCTACCAAGGGTTGAGCACAGGTTTATTTAGGGTGCTTTCATAACATACCCTGACTAGGATTGCGGTTCCTGCTTGGACATGGTGCATACCGCTGCCAACCAGACACTCAGATTCTAGCATACATAAATACTAAGAACAAAACACCAATACATTTATAAATTGAGTGAGTTAAAAACACCAAACTGATTTAGTTGAAAAGAACAAAAGTTACTTACTAAAATAACACAAAAAATAAATATTTGATTTAGGGACCAAAATGTATTTTAAAAATGATTCAGTGTCCCTTTTGAAGTAAAAGGCAGTATTAGGAAGAAAACAATGTGCTGGGTAAGGTTCCCAACAATAGCCACCAGGGAGCAGAAGTGCATTGATTCTTTACACTGAACTAAAGTGATGCAGCACACAGTATCACTTTCATATAGGAATTTTGTTTGTTACTCCCATATAACAGTAAATCTTTTTGTGGCAGGTGATACAAATGGTAAATCTTGAGGACTATAACTTCTCTCCTTATGCTCTCAAAATCGCCCACTTTCAGGGATGACTTTTGAACACCAGTTTGTGGGTGATTGATGTTCTCATGTCCATAAACAAATGGCTACTTGCCCTCTCTTTGCTGGTTTTCTTCAGATGAATGCTTGTAATTCTCTTAAGGAGCTTTATCTCCCTCAGCCTCAGATGAGAAGACTCAACAGCAGGTAGGCAATCGTATGCCAGGACCTGGACTCCTTTGTCCTTGTGGGTCCACAATAGGATTCTTTCCTTATTGTTTGGAGTAGCTTTACGATCTAATGATTCAGGGTAAAGCTGGAGGCCCCTCCACATTAGAATTTCACCAGGCAGATGTGAACTCCGTTTACCAGGTAGTCGTCTTTCCTGTTCTCTTCGGATATTTCCCGAAAGTGAGATTGTAGCAGTAGGACTCAGCTGTGATTGGCGAGAGTCTGAATGAGTCAAACTAAAGTTTACACACGTACTCTGCCTTTGTTTTACTGTAGTGTGGTCAGGTTCCTGCCTGAAAAAGGTGTTCTGCTATAAAAACAATCCCACAGTGCCTTTTGATGCAGTTTCCCAAAATTGCAGCACTAAGCCTTGTTTAGATATCTTTCTCTATAATGACTTCACTCAAGTCCAGCGCACTCTTTTTCCAGAGGACTAAAGAATATTGCCATTCCTCTTGAATATATTTGCTCCCACCTACTCTTCCGTAAAACACAAGACGGGTGTCAACACCTTCTTTATTGTTAACAGGCAGATATAGCTTAGGAGTTGACTGAAATAGAAAGGAAGGCCATTGTTTTGAGATGGCTTTGAATTTTGTTAGTTGGATGCTATTCCTGAGGTAATGAGGTGTGGGTAAAAAAAATACCTCTGAACCACAGAGGCTCAGTTAGAGGAAAAAGATTAAGATACCTGTTTAGAATTATCACACTTTTAGGGAGGTTATGTGACAACTTCCTAAAGGTCATTTTGTTATTGTGACTAATAAAATCCAGTGTGCCCATCGATTTTAATTCACATAATCACATATAGGCTACAAAAATGATGTTTCATATGCTTTACTAAGAGAAATTAGAAAATAAACTTTAAGCCAAAATATTTTTTTTTATTTTGGTTTGAGCTCTTGACACAGATTTTGCTCCAGATGCAAGTCGAAAGAACTTTCTCTACAGGCTCACATCTGGCGTTTGAATTTTCTGCATGCTAGTGCTATCAGTGGACATACAACAGCTGACATAGCAAAAGATCAAATAAGCCACCTTCATTCCAAATTCGTTGTTCAGGTTTTTGGAAGGGATACATGCAGCATGGAGCTGTTTAGCAGGTCCCACCCACTCAGAGGTTATATGATGAATATGATTACAGAGAATGAAATCTCACACGCAGTCCTTTCATACGCTGTTTTAAAAACTATGGGGCAGATTTACAAGCCCCTTGCGACACATTTGCGCCGCCGCTGCGTCACTTCTGTGACGCAGCGGCGGCGTAAACCATGCGCCACGTTGCGACTTATTTACAAAGTGACTCATCTAGGGAGATGTGTCACGTTGTAAAGCCCTGGCCACATTAAACTTGCGTCAGGTTTAATGTATGCGGGGTGGGCGTTCCCTCGGAAAAAGCCTTGTAAAAGTGACGCAGTGAAATCTACAAGATTTCACTGAGTCACTTTTCAGAGGCCGCTGCGACAAAAAGTGGCGCAGCACGTTAGGTATGGGCGGCCTCTGAGCATTGCTGGAGTTGGGTCACGATTGTGACACGACTCCAGCAATGCGCCGCCCTTACGCCATCAGATGCGACACGCATCTGCGTATCCCTGCGCCACGGTGCGCTGCATTGTAAATGCGACGCATCCGTGGTGGCGCAAGGGAGGAATTGCGTGTCGCATCTATTCTGGCGCATCCCTGCTGATTTGCAGGGATGCGCCAGTCCTTGTAAATCTGCCCCTAAGGGGCTCATTTATGATCCCTTGCAACACTTTTGCGCCGCCGGTGTGTCACTTTTTGTGACGCACTGGCGGCGTAAAAATGCGCCATGTTGCACCCTGTTTACAAAGTGACGTATCTATGCAGATGCGTCACTTAGTAAACCCCTGCGCTACATTATACCAGCATCAGGTATAATGTATGCAGGGTGGGCGTTCCCCTGCATCCAAGCCTCATAGAAGTGGTGCATTGAAATCTATAAGATTTCAGTGCACTACTTCTAGGACGCCATTGCGTCAAATCCTTACGCCTGCCTCATAGCAGGCGTAAGGGTGATGCAGTGATGTATTCATAGCCCTCACCCCTGCATTGCTGGAGTTGCGTCACACTTCCGACACAACTCCAGCAATGCGTCAGTTTTGCACCAACAGATACATCAGTAATACTGACATATCTGTCATTCCTTGCAACATGATGCGTCATACCGTAAATGTGACGCATCCATCATGTCGCAAGGAGGGCGTACTGAGAAGTGACGCATCCCTGTTTTCACGCAGCGATGTGTCACTTCTCATAAATAAGGCCCCAAGGGGACTATTTACAAGCCCCTTGCGCTGCCGGTACGTCACTTTTTCCCATATTAAAAGTGGCGTACCAGCGGCGTATGGGGATTGTAAATAAGCCCCTAAATTAAATAGGCAGTTATTTTCAATTTTCCAGCCATGTAGAATTAATTAGATCCTGTTAGGAAACAATTAAAATACAATATTATTTGAGTAGATCAATAACTAAAGCTTACAGGCAGAATATATTGAGAGTGCGTTTTCAGGTTTTCCCTTTTAAGAAGT
This sequence comes from Calotriton arnoldi, assembly GCA_963921515.1. Classification (NCBI taxonomy): domain Eukaryota; kingdom Metazoa; phylum Chordata; class Amphibia; order Caudata; family Salamandridae; genus Calotriton; species Calotriton arnoldi. The sequence continues at coordinate 3,431,290 of CAWUFW010000624.1, forward strand.
ACAGAAGTAGAATGTAGCGATATTAGTCATGCTAAAATGTTTGTTCATTGCTAGTTGACATTAAGAACCTTATATGATAACTATGTACTCTAAGGCTTCAATGGATAATAGCAGTTAGGTACACGTACTATGTTATTATTATGAATATGTATATTTAGTATGTAAATTATTCTGCAATTATAGTTGAAAAAAAAGGGTTTCATAATATAGTCATCATTTTTTTAATTTATTCTAATTCCTGTTTCTCTATCCTCTCCCTATGTATTCGCTACTGAAATTACGGCTTATGGGATGAAAAATGCTGAATTAGTATGCAAATCAGTAACTTAGTAATACTGCACATAATTTCTGTGGGAATTCCCCGTTTCCCTGGAGAGACTTAGGGACAAATCTGGAATCTCCTGGTTTTCCTGCATGTCAATATTCCCGATGCCTGTGGGTATCCGTAATTTTGGGAACACAGAAATGCTAACATGGTATTCCGGAGGGACCAGCGATGGGGCCTAAATGGTTATTGCATAGAGTTGTATCCAAAAACAATGATCCGTGTCTAAAAACTGCTTCTGAAACCTCTCCGCCACCCCAAAACAAAATTTTCTATTACACAACTCTACATTTCTTGTTAGCAATACATAGACAGCGTATTTTGCATTTATTAAGACTTTTTATAAGTGCACAACTATGGAGTGACTGTTAATTAGATGAGGGTCTTTCGATCTTAGTCAATGCAAACCTCACAGCCAGTTATACTGATTTGGATGTAGGGATTTGGCTTGGTGCACCAGTATCAGCAGGCGGATCTAATATCAGTTGCAAAGATCCCTTTTGGGTTGCAGTTAACCAGAAATCGATGTTTCTTGGGCATTTAACTTTAGCGAAGAAGAATTGATCGCCTTAAATCTGTTTACAAACATTATTTGGGTACAATGACCTTCCATAGACCACTGTTGCGGCAAAACTCGTTTTTTGCCCCTTCCCGTCAATACGCATGGATTGCTGATTACTGACCTCATGCAATCCGTTCTGTTTGTCACACCTGCCGAGATCGGATGGATTTCTGTCAAAGCTGAAAGCAAATCACTAAGGGTATTTATGAAATATGATCTAATTGAACTTCAACGATACAGCACGGCTGTGCATTATATTATTAACTAAAAAATGATCAGACTATTTTTCACTGCCTCGCGCGCATCATTGTTTTAAAGTGTCGACGATGAAATGTTGAATCTGTACATTATACCCGTCTTCGCCTCAATAGTGATGTGATCGCTCATTTTTCAGTGGTTCTTCTGTGCCTGGCACACTTACTCTACCAAGTGCCTTGTCACTGTCAGCTGGAGATTTTCTCTGGAGAAATCTCTTTTCCATTTTTAGAGGGGAAATTGTTATTTGCAGCGAATGTCAGTCTTGATTCATCTGCAGGGTATACACGAGATATAGAGTATCCTTTTCAATTTCAACTTTTACTCAGGCGTGCATCGAATGCCAGCTGGAGCGGCGGTAGATAAACCACGCCAGTCTTGGCAGACTTGAGCCTGCACAAACATCTTCCCAATCGGTGATGAAAGAATGACATATTTTCTGTTTAAATTGAACGCTATAACTTTCCTTTTCATCAAATTATGAGCAGCGTTTGGGATTGCTTGCTAAGAAATTACTTTATGTAAAAATCAGCCAATATATTGCTGTTGAAGGGAGATGCAATAGCAATTCAGCACCCTTCAGAGTTTAAAATACTCAAGTGATACATATTATTATTGGAAGAAGTGTCTGAGGCGCGGGAATGGCGCTATGGGACATTGAAAAAACTTGTACAATCGGGTTACTTTGCTAATCAATAATAACACCATTGAAACATTTTTTTTAAAAACATTGTCTCGGTTAGCGTGCATGACATGATTTTTAAACAGAACAGCATGTACTTTAAAGGAAATAAAAAGCGCTATTCCCAAGTCCAAACACCACATGAAAACATGTAAATCTTACATTTATAGAAACAGCACAGGATACAATTTTAGTTATGCATCAGAACGTGCAATGTGTTTTATTTCACACGCAATTAATTCCTAATATCACATTCAGGCTATTTTACATTTGCTAATGATAGGGGGACGAACCATTTCTTCCCATGGTTTTCGACCACTCGACAACTGCCACTAAGACTTGTCACTACATTTGCTTCCGATGTTCGGGTTCATTCCAGTGCTATGGGATTTGTTTCAGAAAGTCCAAGGGGCATATTAGGAAGTGGCGGAGAGACGCGTTAGCCTCCTTGGCTTAACGCCTCTCATCGCCACTTCGGAAACGCAAGGCTGCACCATATTACCAAGAATATGGTGCAGCCTGGCGTTTCCCCCTGCGATGGCGCTAAGTCTCACGACTTAACGCCAACGCAGGCACCCTTGCACCAGAGTGTAAGGGTGTCTGCGAGCAGGGAGGTTTGTTTATGTACAGGAAGGTGTCCCTTCCTGTACATAAACATACCTTGGCATTTTGCTTTTTCCATGTGTGCTGCACAAGGCAGCACACATAGAAAAAGCAAAAACGAGGAGAAATGAAGCATTTCTCCTCCTATCGCCACCTTAAGACCATGATTTTCCTGGTCTTAAGTTCGGCGCTGCCACCTATTATCGCCTCTCTTGATAATAGGTGGCAGCGTCGAAGTGAATGGGTGTTGCGGTGGAACACCCACCGCAACACCCACTGCACACCCCTTTCACGCTAAGTTTAGCGTGAAAGGGGCACTATTACCAATGTTATGTGGTATAACGCTGCCTTGGTAATAGGGCGCTGACCCTATCGCACCACAACGTCACAAATTATGGAGACTTACCACCCGGTTATTGTTGACACCACACTGTGGGGGATATTCTCAAGAACGTGCGATAATCATCGCCAAAATAGGTTAACGCAATATTAGATATCGCCGTCTATCGCTGGAAAATAACTCAGTGTCAACGCCGTGTTCCGAACACGGCGGTAACATGCAATAGTTTCCCGACAACATGTCAAATGTCCACGATAAAATAACCGGGACTGTGATAAAAATCCAAAGCCGAACGTGAAAAAAGTTGCGATGGGCCCAACCGCGATAAAAAAATCAGCGATAAGCTGCGCCAGGCCTGCAATTCACACACGTCAGGCGGCAAAAATCACCATAAAAGCAGGAAAAAACCCACAAACAAAACCAAAACAACTGCGTAGCACACTGGAGGGAGCCGGAGCAAGTACAGAGGACAACCAGAACCCCACAAGCCCCACGGAGGACCAGCCTGGGACCTCGGGGTCAGGGAAGGGCAAGGAGAAGAAGAAGAGGAAGACGCGGTTCAGTCCGCAGGAAAACAGGATCCTGATAACGGAGGTGGTAGAACACCATCAACAACTGTTCGTCACCTCCACTGTGTCATTGGCAACAAAAATGGAGTATGGCAGTCCATCCTGGACAAGGTGAATGCAGTCGGAGTGCTGAGGAGGACAATGGAAGAGCTCAAGAGGCGCTGGAATGATGTGAAGCGCAAAACCAAGCAGAAACTCGGCAACAACCAGAAGGCAGCAATGCAGACTGGAGGTGGGAGTCCAGCGCCACAGGAGGAGCTGGATGAGATGGAGGAAATGGTGTCCACAGTCATCAGTGGGGAGACGGTGGCAGGAGTTGGGGGACCGGACACTGCTCAACATGACCTGACACAACAGCAACAGGGTGAGTAACAACCAGGGACTGGGGGGAGAGGGGGAAATGGGCACAATGTCACACATGCACAATTAAGTATAGTACAGTGCACACCCACAATGACTCTGGATCATGTCCCTGATCCGCTTGGCACACTGCAGCACACCTAGAAACAGCAAGTAGGCCCCCCTCGACTATGTGCCCAGAGGGGGCCCTTCCCACACATCACCAATCTCACAACCAACCCATGCACATGTGCCAAACCCAGCAAAGCTGCGTGTCTGTGAGCCACACTGACAATGCAAGTGACACTGCATGACGAATAGCATGGCTGCAGTCAATATATCATGACATGTTGCACGCCACGACACTGAGGTGGCTGAGTGTGGACCATATCCGTAAAAGAGCAGGTCACACTCTGACACATCCACGTGCACAAACAACCCCTGACCTCAACAACACAACCATGCCCCAGAGTCCCAACTCCCACCAAGAGCCCAATTTACCCAAGTATGCAACATCTCAGCACTGTATAGGCACAGAAGTCAAAGGCACACCGCCTGAAAGGGATGAGGGGCAGCAAAATCAGAGCTGCAGGGGCGACTCTCCCACAATGCAGCACACACACATAACATCCAGAGCACATCAACATTGACAACAATGTGGTACAAACTGCAACACGTTCACACAGTACAGAGGACACAACTGGTGCCGCTTGTGTGTAGAAACTGGCCAATCACATTTGGCATAGCAGGGAAATGTGAGATGATAATGTACAAGTACAAACACACATCTGTGATGTTGTCGAAATGTCCACTGTCCCGCATCAAATTGGCAGCTCCTCCCAAACAGTCTCAATGTACATTGTCATGCAGTCTGTATGTAAACTTGTACAATGCGTCAACATACATGTGAACACAATGTTAAACTGCATCTCCCCTTCACATTGCAGAGGGAGAATCAACACCTCCTGCAGAGCAGACCCAACATCTCTTCACTGATGACGAAGAGGACCTCCACACCTTTGACACCGACGCCCTCCAAGAGCTCATGGACAGCTTCGGCACCTCACCTCCAGGAGCAGGGCAGCCCAGCTGCATCGAGGAGACCTCACCCTCTGCACAGACCACACAGCATGAAGCACCCACCACCCTGGCTGTCTCCCAGGACCCCCACGAACAACACATGGCCTTCCAACGCCGTGTGTTAGGGGGCCAGGAGAAGATGGCTGATCAGGTGCGGGTGGGGTTCGACCTCATGGCAGCCAAACTAGATGCCGTACGTGGGTGTCTAAGTTCCATCAGGGACCACTTACAGTCCCTAACGGACACCCACAGTCTGCTCCATGCTCTCCAACGATCCATGGCTGACATCGCTGGAGTCCTGGCTCCAGCGATGTCAGCCGGGAGTTGGGACACATGCGGAGGATCATGGAGAACAGGGAGCGGATGGAGGCGGACAGAATGGCTGCCAGGGCTGCACACCAGCGAGATGTAGCTGGGATCTTCCATGCCCTGCAGATCCTCATCATGGCATTGCTGCCACAAGGCCTGGCGCCGATGAATGCTGCTGCTGCTTCTACATCCACATCTCCGCCACCTGATGTGTCAGTGCCTCACAGTGTGGCAGACATTCCACCTCCGGCCCCTGATGTGTCACTGCCACACAGTGCGGCAGACATTCCACCTCCGGCCCCTGATGTGTCAGTACCACACAGTGCCGCTGACAAAACACCACCACCCACATGTGAGGCACATGAAACATCAGAGGACGAAGATGCGGATGATTCCGCCTTAGTGGTAAGAAGGAAGCGGTAGCATTAATCTCCACCATATGGCCTGTTTCTGCTTGGTTTTGCCCTCTGCATCATCACCTTCCACTGTCCCCCGATACACTCTGCGACACTCATCTTAGACCTCGACATGGACTGCCATATTCTGTTTGGTTACCAATGACACAGCAATCAGACTGCGGACTGAACTCTTCCTCTTCCGATGGACTTGTCATTCCCTGAAGGACTCTGGCTGGCCCTCCACGGGGCATCAATGTAAAGTGGGATTTGCATGGCCCTGTACTGCTCCAGCTTCAACACTCCACTGAATGTGAATAAATAATTCAGATTCACACAGATGTGTCATGTCTATGATCATTCAAGTATGGAAGTATGGATGAATGTAGGGTCAGTGATTCCCCCTTACGTCCATGTAGCTCATGTTGTGAGACTTGAGTCACAGGGTGCAACATTGCCGATTGCGGTCCGGGTGGCGCCGACACTACAACAGAGACACACGCATTAGTTACTTTCTTGCCCAGCCGAGTCCTGAACCACGCCCAGAGCCCCGGGCTCATTGTTCACACCCCTACGCTGGACTGGCATACGCCAGCCCAGCCCACTCTGCTTACGCTAACAGGGGGCGACGACAAAGCTACATGTCTCAGGTCTTCCCTGTAGTGATCTGCTGGTCACTGGTCTAGTTGTCAGCATGCCACAGCCACTCCCTGAGGGCTGGTTTACACCCACACCACACCCATCAAGCACAGGCGTCACAGGACATGTGACCCTGCCAATAAAAGGGGCCTATCACATCACATTCCCCACTGCCGGAGGTGACATGATGGCATCCGCACCACAAGATTCAATCATGAAGGGTCCATGACTTGTGGTGCACTGGGTTAGTGGCACCTGATGCACTGCGGCCGGCACGGGCCTACCGCCACGGGACGATGACTTGCGGTGCACAGAGTTAGTGGCACCCGATGCACTACGGCGGCACAGGCCTACCGCCACGGGACGATGACTTGTGGTGCACAGAGTTAGTGGCACCTGATGCACTGCGGCCAGCATGGGCCTACCGCCGCGGGACGGTGACTTGCGGTGCACTGAGGTAGGGGCACCTGAAGAGCTGAGCGGGTGTGCAGCCTGCGATGATGCGTAGACCTCAATACGCCGTCCTGCAAATCAAGATTCGATTTGAATTGAGGGCCCTGCTGGAGCGCAGTGTACGCCGAAGGCAGCAGTCAGCACACACATGACTCCGCAGTGCGGTGCCGCAGGGTGCGCTGGGGGGCTGTGGTGCGGAAACCAGCGATCGGCTGAGGAGGTTGCACTGGCACGTGGTGGGCCCTCTTGGAGACAATCCGGTGGCGGCAGGTGAGCATTGAGGCCTGGGTGCGCAGGGGTGGCCAGTCATCGCTGGGCGGCGGACCAGTCTGGGGACCAGGACTGGGGTGCAGCAGGCGCACAGGATTGCGCAGGCACCACCGGTCACGGCGGCGGCCTCGTGGCTGGGTGGGGGGCTCCGGCCTGGCAGACACGACCCTGCATGCGATGACGAGATATGCGTGGGTTGGTTTGGGATGTAGCCACCTCGTCTCCAGTGTAAATCTGGCCGTTGAAGGTGGTCGGCCATGTGTGTGTTGGCCTATGGACAGGATATGGTGGACACAGAGACACACGCAGTAGTTACTTTGGTGGCCATCCCGGAACTGAACCACGCCCAGAGCCCCAGGCTATTTATTCACGACATACGCCGGCCAAGGCCACTCCCCTTACGCTTTCAGGGGGGGACGACAAAGCTACATGTCCAAGGTCTTCCACACTGCCTGAGGTAACCTGTTTGCGTCCACTGTCCACAACACTACAAACACCAGCAGTATATGTCCACATGGACATGTCTGTGCTCTGCATACTGATGTCTGTCCAGCACATCCCCGCCACACTTGGCATTATGTACATTCTTATTGATGGGTCACTTGCCTCCTTCGCACATACTTTGTTCCCACCTCTCCCCACATTCTGCAATTGTGTGGCAGAGGTGCCATGTCGTGGATGGTTTGTCTACATGGCTGGCCACGGTTACCACAGTTACTTGTGTTGTCGTGTCTGGTAGTTGGGCCTGTTGATTGGCATGTTGTATGTGATTTTGTAACGTGTGCATTCCCACGGTTGTGAGTGTTATGATTGTGGAGTTGAGGTGTGTGGTGTGTTCAGTTGGTACTTACCGACAAGCAGTGCATTTCCATAGTTGCCATCCTCAAAGCGCTGGTTGGTGATGGACTTGCGGAAGATGTAGGAATCATGCACACTGCCTGGGAAGTTTGCGACGACATTCATGAACAGTCCCCGGTGGTCCACTTTTGCCTGCACATTGATGGAATGCATGTGGTTTCTGTTGCAGTTATTGTGTGCAGTGTCGGCAGGGGGCACAAGTAGTACATGTGTGCAGTCAATTGCCCCCAACACGTGCGGGAAGCCAGCTATGACGTAGTTCCCTTGCTTGGTCTCCAGCTGTTCCTGCGCAGTGTGGGGGAAGTGAAGGTGCAGGGGTATCAAGCTGATACAAACCGTGATGCTTACAGGTACGATTAATCCTGCATAATAAGCCCATAACAGAAGTTCGTGTGGGCGTAACCTTCCTTTTCTTTCCTATGAAGGTTACGACCACACGAACTTCTGTTACGGTCTTTTTGTGCAGGATTTATCATGCCTGTCAGCATTCCGGTTTGTCCAAGTGCAATGCACTGTGCCAGATTACGTTTGTGACTATGCGGACGCTTGACCATTGTCACCATTTTCCCAACAGGTTTCTGAATACTGACTTTCGGAATATGGAATTGTATTGGGGAGTTCCCGCAGCATATGCAGTTAATTGAATCCACACGTTGCCCTGATGAAGTTCTCCGTTGGGGAATGGAACGCGTTGGCTGAGCTTTTCGTATTGTTGATTTCTGTATTTGTAATAAAGAACTGTTTTTACACTACTGTTGACTACTGGACTTCATGACCTGGCGCACCCCCATTTCAGTGACTACAATCTTGGATCTGGGGCACAGAGGCGTCAAGCAGGAACAAGTGCATCCTCTTCTGGGTCTCCCACAAAGTTGTGCTTTGGGTTCCTAGTAGCCCCAGCCTCCAGCACCGACTGGAACACTACAAATTGGAACTAGCGTGTGGTGCGGATACAGGGGCCTGCCGTTGCTTTTGTGTACATGCATCCAAGACAGGTGTGGGGAACTTTGATAGGGCTGGCTGTGAGACTCCTCCGACTCTGGCAGTTGTTGGTTGGAAGGTACCAGGGGCCAACAGGGGCAGCACAGCCAGCAGTTTTGTCTGCGGAGGGATGTTTGTTCTCCGCTGTGTTGGAACTGTCAGCCTGTGGGCAATGTGGGTCAGGATGCGGAGGATAGTTGTCCTTTTGAGCCTGTAGTGGGCAATGGCATCCTCTGGCGTTGAGTGTCTGAGGCTGGTGCGTTTTAGGAAAGTCCACTGTCTTCTTCTGCGTTGCCTAGGTGGTAGTCTGGGGGGGCGGTTCGGGGGGTGTCCTGGGGGTGGTGGCGGTGGGTGTTGTGGCCCTCTTGGGTCTCCAAGTTGCATGATCATTGGCTCCATGGCATCTGTTGGTCTTCAGATGTGGCTCTGGGCTGGGCTCCCTTTCATACTGCAGGTTGTCGTCCTGCTTAACACCAGTCAAAGGCAGGTGTTAAATCCCTGCTGCTAACGCACCTTATCGCCTGTTTTTGGATCGCATCGCAGATCTGGCTGGTCGTTGAGAATATCTCGAAGTGGTGTTTTCGTGTGTTTTTGCATGGGAATGCCTACTCTGCATATCATTAGCGTTAGTTGTCGCTCTCATCCGTGGCGATGTTTTTTGCGGCAGCTATCGCTGGAAAACTGGTGATTTCGGCAGTTTGCACCAGCTTGGAATAGGGCAAAAAATCTATAGCAACTTTTGCGGCACTAAAGTGCCGATATATCGGCGATAAGTCCTTGAGAATATGCCCCTGTGCCTTTTGTTGATTGCAATTTCCATTAACTGGTATTTTTTCTTCAAATTTGTTTTGGTGTATGCATTCATACTTTGGCATTTCTAAGTTTTTTGTGGGCTGACTTTACAAAGCTCTGAATTGTTCTGCTTTCAGAATTCTCACCAGTTGTTACTGTAAAATATTGACTTTCTTCTCTGCGATTAGTAAATATGTGTTTGTTTGAATCAGTGTCAGTGCTGATACCACTCCGAAGCCCTTTCGGTTTTGTTATTTTCTGTTTGTTTTACATTTTTGGTCTTCCACTGTCTTCTTTGCACAGAGGAAGGTCTGATAAACTCGCAGCTCCTTTGTGTTCAAATCACTTTATGGGACCAATTAATTAAAAGTGCTGCTATCCGTCTAAGTTTAGCAACAGTTGTGATCCCAGCAAACTCTGGTTTTTGACGTTTGCAGAATATCGCAGCCCACGAGTCCCATTTCTGACATTTTTAAAGTGATTTTCATTAATATGTGTATTTTTTTGTGAGCGTTACTGGCGTCTGTATGACTGTACCTCATTGTGATTTAAAAACAAACGTTGCGCCTCTGGTGTGTATAACTGACAAAGCGATGCTCCTCCCACACCTTTACAAGAATGTAAATGTTCTTTCCTGGGCACATTCTTTGTGTAGTGATACCCTCACAGTAGGGTAGTATCCTGTCCAGAGCACGCACAAAGAAGTGTGTGATTCCTGCATTTGGCTGTGATCAAGAAAGACAAAAGGCTGAACCTCGCTTAAAGGGTCTCTGTTGCAAATTCGACCTGTCTGCAGGATCACCCCACATTTTTACCTTCTGTATCTGAACCCATTATTGTAGGCATTAGTACTCGATAACCCTGCTAACCAGTGGTAAAGTGCATGTGCTTTCTCTTCCAAACGTGGTAAAGTTGGAATACCTTTGACTGGCACATTTAATTTACTTATAGGTCCCTAGTATATGTGTACCCAGGGACTGTATAGTAAATACTACTAGTGGGCTGCAGCACTCATTGTGCCACACACTAAGTAGCACTGCACAAAATGTCTAGAGACCTGCCCTTTTATCCTGTGTGTTCGCAGTTTTAAACTGCCATTTTGACCTGGTGAAACAAACCTTTTCCCAGGCCTAAACCTTCCTTTTTAATACTTTACTCCCTAGGTTAAATGTCCATAGAGGAAAGAGCAAGGTATTTGAAAAGTAGAACATGTGTACTTATGTTTTACATGTTCTGGCAGTGAAAAACCACCAAAATAATTTTTCACTATATCAAGCCTTGCTCTCTCAAAGAAAAGCACTGCATACAATATGACTCCTTATAATGCATAACTTCCATTCGGGAATAGCTAGAAAAATTATTCAAGGACTCATATTAGTAGTAATTCAAAATCTAGTTCAGAGTTTAATTTACTATCTTGAAAATGCAGCTTTTAGAAAGTTGTCACAAATAGATGGTAGAATGCACACCTAAATATAATATAATTTCAATATTTCTGCAATGCTCCAGGCCATATATGAATGCGTGCCACCCTGGAACGCGCTCCGTCTATGCGCATGAATAACTATTGCAAAATGTAGGCACCTCGTCCGGTCCCACAACCCAGGATGCACAGCAAATGTATTTGGAAAATCGAATAAAGTCAGCCAATGTATTCATTTTAATCCAGGTTTATTCATCTGTAATCCAAATCTTTTTCACCATTTATTTGCATCTTCAATCTTCACAAATTGTTCAATGAGTGCTCCAATGGGCTTTACTCATGGACACAAGAGTTTCACGATCCACATAATTCAACATCTGATGATAATCCCAATGAATTTCGGGCTTTGTAGCCCTTATTCAGGGTTAACTAGGATGGTAAACATACTAATGAGAACCTAGTGTCACCCAGCAAGCTAAAACTATTACATAACCAACTTAATTCATATCATTGCATGATATTAACCTAAATCACAAAATAATTTTTCAAAATAATTAACATCAATATATCCTGTTGTGATCATTCCTGTATTATTCTGAATTTTTATACTGCTAAGTGTAAAAAATATAATCCAATCCAAACCCTCAAACTGTATATTGAATTACTCAACCCTGCCTATGTCCCCCATTGTTGTGTTCCTGACTTCACGAAAATACCCATGCAAGTGACACCAGCTTAAAAATGCATGATCAAACAACTTTCAAATAAAATGCTCGTTCAGTGACCTCCGTACCACTTGCTTTCCACATTCCCGACACCCCACGAATTAAACAAACCCCTCCATTCACGGAAAAACAAAAAATCGGCTCATGCAACCATATATTGTGTGCCAAAAGCTCAAAATTCACACTCACTTCCATTAATACTGCAATGTGAACATGCGCACCACTGCATGCGTGTTCAAAAGAAAATGAACGTGTTCAACAGAAATCACTAAACTGTGTCAGATTTAAATTGATCAAATAACGTGATGAACCAGCATCACGTGACTCCCGAAGCCCAAGTGAACATAAACAAAATACTTAAATCATGCTGCTCCAAAGAACGTCACATGTGAAACACTATCTCTATGTCCCTTATGTTTGAAAATACAATCAATATTAAAAATATATATGAAAAATTGAACAACAAACTGCATGTATCATGATTGAAAGTCTCATGATCAAAAAACAATTTTTTGAAAAAAAACCACATTTTTAAAAAGCAAATAATTGCTGGACAATGCTATCACAACAGTAACATTGCTCATATTCTCACTTATTGAACTATCCTTTGTAGGTAAAACTCCAGTGTCCTCTAGCACACAAATTTATTCTGATGTCGATGAATGCTTTTGAGTCAATACATCTGTAATAAGGGTACAACCTAAACCTTAGATGGAAAAAATATATATGTCACAAATAGATGGTAGAATGCACACCTAAATATAATATAATTTCAATGTTTCTGCAATGCTCCAGGCCATATATGAATGTGTGCCACCCTGGAACGCGCTCTGTCTATGCACGTGAATAACTATTGCAAAATGTAGGCACCTTGTCAGGTCCCACAACCCGGGATGCACAGCAAATGTATTTGGAAAATCCAATAAAGTCAGCATGAAAAATTATCCTTCGCTTAAAATGTCTCATAATTGCCTCTCCTTTTAATTTCAAATGGCCCTCTCCAGTGCTTCCATCCTCTGTGTGCCTCCTCCCTCTGAGCACACACTTCTCGAAGTGACATACTTTTTCGCCCTAATCTCTATGAATATATGCAAGAAATTGGGCTGTTGGTTGATTGGAGATTGAGCCCTGGTGAAGCAGCAACCGGAATCCTTGTCGGGGTAAGGCACAAGCATCCCCAAATTAACCTGTGCTCAACTCCATGGTAACTTGGCACAGAGCAGTCAGACTTAACTTAAAGGCAATGTGTAAAGTATTTGTGCAACACTTCAAACAGTAAAACTGTGAAAACACACCACAAAAGGAGCCCAAAACAGATTTAGATTAATAGAGCAATTTTTTATAACTGAAACAAGACCAAAATGACAAAAATTCAATCAGTAGAACAGGCTTTATTGAATTTTAACATTTTTAGAGAAAATAGCCCCAAAAGCACAAAGGGCCAACTGTGGATATCTGGTTGCACCAAACCGGGACAGTCACAAGTCCAGATCAACAACGATGGAGCATGGGCTGGCTACAGGGACCTAGTTAGGCCTGCTGAACAAAGTGCCTTAAATCCTGGTTGCAGAGCATTGCGAGGCTCCGCTTCGAAGATGCGTCAGGCAGCCATAGTGATGGATTGGTTCAGAGATGCAGCAAAGCTAAGGTGCGCGGTCCCATTGCATCGATGTCTAGGATCCCGCCGATGGGGCTTGCGATGTGAAGTCCTACATCGAGGATACAGCACGCAGTCGGGGCGAATTTCCGAAGAGCTGCAAAGCTGCGATGTGGAGTCCATCGTCGTAGTTGAGGCTGCACCGATGAGAGATGTGAGGGCTTGAACTGAGGTTGCATCACTCAGTGGCAGTTCCTAAGGCAATGCGGGCTATGGCGGGGATGTGAGTATTTGTGGCAGGTCCAATCCACCCAGCAGCGGAGATGCGTCGGTTCTGCTCGTGGTTGCACCACGCAGCATAGGAGATGAGTCAGTTCCGCTGGATCCACAGAGGCTGGCAAAGCATCTTAGACCCACTTCCAAGGGTCAATGACTGGGCAGATGCAAGGTTATTGAAAGCCTACTATACCCCTGAGGCTTTAAATCAGGAGGCCAGCCAACTAGCCCTTGGAGTCACTCTGGGTCTGAGTTCAAGAGATGCAGGGCCAGCCCTTCTAACCCAAGCTCGAGGGCAGCAGGGCAGCACAGCAGGGCAGCAGTTCCTACAGAGCAGCGGTCCAGCAGAGTGGCAGTCCTTCAGCAGCACAGCAGGCCTTCCTGGTTGAGTATCCACAGGTCCAGAAGTGTACTGAGGAGTTAGTGTCTGAGGTCCTTCTTTTATACCCCGGTGCCCTTGCTCTAGTAGGTAGGAGAAGCTTATAGACAGTGTCTTTGAAGTGCATGTAATTTCATGCCTACTCTCTTCTGGCTCCAAGCTGGCTGAAGTGACAATGGAGGGTTGTTAGGCCCTTTGTGTGAAGGCAGAACACAGCCTATTCTAAGTGTAAGTGGGTCTGTGCCCTGTTCCTCTCTCCCATCCTGCCAGTGATTGCCCTATAGTCATACCTAAGCTCCCATTGTGTGCGACTTTATAAGAGGAATAGACAAAGCCCAACTGCCAACTACACCCAGTCATGTGACCAAAGACAGACTGCAGGCACCAAATGGCTAAGGCAAGAAAACGCCAACTTCCTAAAAGTGGCAATTTCAGAAATGTAATTCAAAATACAACTTCACCATGAGTTTAGATTTTAAATTAAGATTCCAGAGACACCAAATTTGAACTGGTAATCTCTTCTCATTTGGAAATTACACTTATAAAATGTCATGAGGCAACTCCCATGTTATCCAGGGGAAGGGATAGGCCTTGTAGTAGTGAAAAATGAATTTGTGAGCTTTTCCCTACCAGGACATGTATAACTTAAAAGCACATGTTCTACTTTTTAAATACATTGCACCCTGTCCTCTGGTCTGTCCAGGGCCTTCCCTAAGGGGGACATATGCATTGAAATTTAAGGTTTGGGCAGGGCAAAAGGTTTATTTTGCCTGTTTCAAATGGTGGCTTAAAGCTATATACACAAGGTCAGCAATGGCAGGCCTGAGACATGTTTAAAGGGCTACTTAAGTGGGCGGCACAATCAGTGCTGTGGGCCCACTAGTAGCATTTAATTTACATGCTTTGGGTAATTGTGGTACAACTTTACTAGGGACTTATAAGTATATTAAATATTCCAATTGGGGATAAGCTAATATTAACATGCTTTAAGGAATGAGCCCATGCACTATAGCACTGGTTAGTAAAGGGCAGTAAGCACAATAAAAATGCAATTAAAAGTACAACATCGATTTCATGATAAAATATTTTAATAATGTTTTTCATTTAAAAATAAAATAAATGTACTTTAATTAAAGAATAAGATATTTTAAATGAATTTCTATGCATAACCTTTTCTACTGTTTAATAAATAATAAATACATATAAAGATGTTACCTTAGGTGGGATTTTTTAAATAAATCCTTTAAAATTAATGTTAATTTAACTTAACATATTTAAGTTACTTAAATATTTAATTCAGAATTCAGTTACTAGTGTGGTACAGTAGCATTGTTTATTTTGACATTTACATTTCAAATGAATATATAAAATAATTTTCCATTAATATTTAACATAAACATATTTTTACTAATTAGATTTTTAAGTTGAATAAACTTTTTGCTTTCCCCTATAATGTCCCATAGAGAGATCTCTGCCCCGATGGTGGTGATTTCCGTATGGTAAGTATAGGAGAAATATTTTAATTTGGACTGTTTGGCATAAAGCCACAAGTTCAGGAAGACTGTGATGGAGTGTGGGCTGGTTACAGGGAACACTTAGGCCCGCTGAACAAAGGTATCTTAAATCCTGGTTGTGGAGCGATGCGAAGTCCTGCGTCGAAGATGCATCGTGCAGCAGAGGCGATGCGAGGTCCGTGCATGGAGATGTGCCACACAGCAGTAGTTCTGAGGAGCTGCGGTGACAATTTGAAGTCTGTACATGGAGATGCATTACACAGCAGCAGTTCCGACAGAGTGGTGGTGGAGTTGCTAAGTCCGTGCGTGGATATGTGTTGCACAGCAGCGGTTGCGAGGAGCTGCAGTAGTGATGCAAATTCCTGAGTTGGGGATGTGTCACGCAATGGTTCCAATGTGCCATCTTGCGATGCAATGCATTGCGTCGGTTCAGCTGGGACCACAGGTGGGCTGGCATAACACCTTCAGGCTCGCTTCCAAAGGACTAGGATTGGGGTGGCACCATTGAGGGTCTTGGGAGCTGGCAGAATCCAGGTGTTACGTTAAGGGTTGTTGAATCCTGTTCTGTCCTTGAGGAGTTGTTCAGGAGGCCAGCCAACTGGCACTTGTAGTCACTATAGTGGTCCTCGGTTCAAGATGCAGGTCCAGTCCTTGATTCAGGAAACATGGCAGCAGGCAGCAGGGCAGCAGGGAAGCAGGGCAGCAGGGCAGCAGGGCAGCAGGGCAACAGATTAGCAGTCCTTCTTGCAAAGCAGGGCAGCAATCATTCTGAGCCTTCCATAGGTCCAGAGGTGTTCTGAAGAGTTAGGCCTGAGGGTCTAATATTTACACCTGGTGCCTACTTTCATGTAGGAGATGGTTCTGAAGGTTTCCACCCCCAGAGGTGTTTGAAATTTCCTGACTCCCCTCCTGGCCCCATTGTCTATGCTCACAATAGACTAGTGTCAAACCCTTTGTAAGTGTGCTCAGGCATTGCCTTTGTGATGTGCAAGTGTGGTAAGTGACAGCTCCTCCCCCTCACCGAGTCAGAGATGTCCCATCCTGCCAACACCTATGGACTGTTGTTTCATTGTATGGGAGCAAAACACAAAGACCAACTGCCAGCTACACCGTGTGAGAATGCCGTATTTGTTTTTTATCAGTATCGCAGATCCGTGGATCTTCAATGGATTTGTGGTGTCGATAACAAACAAATTCCATATTTTGCCCTTTTGGAGGGTCCCCCTGGAACTAACACACCAGGTGTACAGGTGCAGGGTATCACTACACTGCCCTGCTATATGATTTGTTTTACTTTTTCGTAGGACAGGGGACTGAGTCCCTGAGTCCTAAAATGGCTGCCACCACATCTTTGTTAGTGTGGTGGCAGCCAATCAGATCTTACCTTAAGATCTGCTGTCTCCGCATATTCTCTGAATTAAATATTGTTATCTTTAATTTTGCGTAAACTGCAGAGTGGACTGACACCAAATCACATAAAGCATGCTTTCTGGACAAATATCTAGCTTTATCACAAATTTGGCATGATTCTGTTCAGCAGTTTTTGTGGTATCACAGTTCAATTCTCCTATGGAAACATACATCGAGAAAAGGTGCTTTGGGACCCCTTCCTTTTTCTCGTCCCCCAATTGATGGATCATGATGAAACTTCCTAGGAAGAAGCTGTGGTGGATGAGATTTTAGTTTGGAAAGTTTTGTGAAAATTCATAAGATGGCACTAAAGTTCTAAGGAAGCTAAAAACATGCTTTTCCTATGGAAACATGGTCCTAAATTGAAGGTTTTGAGGGTGACAAAAAGGAGAAAGTATAAAGGGTGATAACAGATTTTAGTTACAATATAAATCATTTGTTACTAAATTGATTTTACCCTGTGAAAAAACCTTCTGCTGGGATTTCAAAAATCATATTTGAGAGAAAACAATTTTCTCATGATTTTCTCATAAAGGTTACAGAGTGACTGAAGTATTTGTGCAGCCACTTACATTTAGACAGCCAGAGAGCTACTAAAACACACAGTCACCTACCAGCCCATTTACTTAAACCTCTTATGGCACTCATACAGGTGTACTGCTGTTCTCACCTACATATGTAGGAAATTACTGACACAGCCTTCTGAACCATGCAGAGAAATAGTTTGTGAATCATACGTGATGGCTACTAGTGTAGACTCTGCCTGTGTATTCTTACTCCAAGCTTCTCTTGGCATGTTATAGGACTTTCTGAAGTTTCAAACCCAGGTTTTAGTGCAAATAATACACTTCTAAGATATGTTGTAGGTGCAACATAGAGTATTCCATCCCTAAAACAATTGACATGCATGTTCACCAAAGCATAGAGCCATTTCAGTTACAGACACCCCTGCAGAAACACTTATACATTCAGTCACTCTCCAGAAACTATTTATGCATGCAGCAGACTCAAAGGTAGCTACAGTGACACCTACATAGCTCTCTATTGCCTAACACAGGTACCGAAGTATTTGTGCAGCCACTTACATACACATTTAGGCAGCCATAGAGGTATTATAGCAAGCAGTTACATACCAGCACATTTACTTAAACATCTCATGGCACTGATAGATGTGTACTCCTACACTCTCTCAGATATGTAGGCAAGTACTGACACAACCTTGTCAACCATGTCCAGAAATAGTCCTTCAAACATGGGTGATGGCTACTAGTGCAGACCCTGTCAGTGCTCTCTCATAGCAAGCTTCACTTGGTATGTTATAGGTCTTTCATTTCATTTCATTTCTCAAGTGTCAAATCCACTCAGAAACTCATGCACCCAGTCACTGATCAACTCAGACACTCATGCACCCACTTAGACAGTCACTCAAACAGTCAAAGACTCACTCAGACAGTGATGCATCGACTTACATACCTAGTGAGACACTTATGCAGATAGTCCCAGACTCACTCACACACACTCAGTCACACAGCCACTTAGGCAATCTTATACTCACTTACACACTCATTTTCAAAGGTTACAGGTCACAGGTAGGAAATAGAATTAAAAAACCATTAGAAATTCACTGAAAAAAACAAAGGTTACAGGTACGTCATAGTGAGGAAATAGATTTAAAAAAACCTTAGTAATTCACTGAATAAAACAAAGGCTAGAGGGCCGTTATAGTTAGGAAATAGAAATATAAAAACCTTAGAAATTCACTGTAAAAACCAAAGGTTACAGAAACATTATATTTAGGCTCACATTTCTTTCGACAAAACCAGAACAATTCAGCAGTTATAGTTACCTGAGCTAACTATAACTTATGTCCCCACATTGCACTGCTTATGATGTCAGATATTACATCATTCATGACAGGGTCAGTGACATCACTGATGACATCACTAATGTGATGGTGAATCTATATGATATCAGCTTTTGAGGAACGTAAAGTCCTCTTTCACTAGCTATGATATGGTGGTCAATGGGAATGAGAATGGACTCATTAAAAAGCTGCCACCTGTAATGAAAAAGGCAGTCTCAATGAAACACATTTACAAGGTTGCAAATAAAGTGTTCCCACATAGTGTTCCTGTCCCGCTTGGATGTTTTGCTTTAAATAATTTTGCGTGATTGCCACTCATCTTGCAATGAGGCACCCATACTGAAACAGTGTTCGACTGCTTTCATGTGGCCTTGTTTATGGATTTAATTAGTGCAGTAAGAACCGCCTCGATGACAATATGATACGCCCGCCAACAGAGAAGTTGGAGCATTACCACATGTTTAATTTCTGGTTATAAAACCAGCACTGATTCATTATGTGACACTGGCGGCTGGACGAGTGAAGCAAACTAGTACAGTTAAAGCCAGAAACAGTCATGGCGGTGGTAAGATGATAGCAATTGAAACCAAACAGTGTTCTTTTATATGTGGTGTGTGCCTCAGCGATACAGATGGGCATGTACAGTGTAATTAAAGAAATCATTAAGTGTAACATTAACACATACTGTGATGGCGGATGAAAATGGGATCAACTTTTGAGGAACATGAAGTCCTCTTTCACTAGCTATGATATGGTGACCAATTGGAAAGAGAGTGGACTCATTAAAAGAGACTCATAACCGTTACTTGTGTTACCACCAGTATTGAAAAAGGCAGTCTCGCCAAAACGCTTTTGCAAGGTTGCAAATGAAGTGTTCTCGCAGAGTGCTCCTGTCCCGCTTGGATGTTTTGCTTGAAATAATTTTGCGTGGTGGCCACTCATCATACAAGGAGGCACTCGTCCTGAAACAGTGTTCGACTGCTTTCAAGTGGCTTTGTTTATGGATAGATATACATGGCATTATTGTAACCCTATTAAAAGGGAAAATATAGAAAAAAAGAAAAACTTTCCATGCTTTAGTACTTTATAAACATATTGCTCAGTATATTCTTATTGCAAACATTGAGGTCTCAACATATGTCGATTTAGTGTGTTTGTTTACAATTAAGTATTTGCACTTTCTTGAGGTATTTATGCACACTTTGTGAATATTTACATACTTGGAACATGAGAGGTTCGGTAGTGAGATACTGTACACTAAGTGTGGCAGACGATTAACAAGGTTCACACACAACACATGACATATAAGACTAAGTATTTGCACTTTAATGAGAATAGTGACATTAAGACATTACCAGATGCAGAAAAAGCAAGTGGGGATTACTTTTAAATGCAAAAAGAATGAACTGAATTAATACAAGATGGAACTTTATCACAATGTAACCTTCGACACCGTCTACCACCGCACACTCGTCGCCAGATTACACGATGCCGGCATATAAGGAGCAGCACTAGACTGGATCCGATCATTCCTCACCGGAAGAAGCCAAAGAATCAGACTGCCACCGTTCCTCTCCAAGCCCACTGAAATAACCTGCGGAGTCCCTCAGGGGTCATCACTGAGCCCGACCCTCTTCAACATCTACATGGCCCCCCTCGCCGCCATCATCCGACAACACGGCCTCAACATAGTATCCTACGCCGACGACACCAAGCTCATCCTCTCCCTCACCAAAGACCCCACCACCGCCAAACTCAACTTCCAGAAAGGAATGTGGGACGTCGCAGTCTGGATGACTAACAGCTGCCTGAAGCTCAACGCCGAGAAAACAGAAGTCCTCATCCTTGGAACCTGATGGCCGACCGCCCTTGGAAGCCCACCGACCCCCTCGGACCATGCCAAAAACCTCGGCATGGTACTCGACTCATCCCTCACCATGACCCGACAGGTCAACGCTGTCACCTCCAGCTGCTTCAACACCCTCCGCATCCTCAGAAAAACCTTCAAATGGGTTCCCAGCCGAGGCAAGAAAGACAGTCACCCATGCACTCATCACCAGCAGACTGGACTATGGAAACGCACTCTATGCCGGCATAAACAAGTCCCTACTCCACAGACTCCAGACAATACAGAACACCACCACCAGACTCGTCCTGGACGTCCCCTGACACGAACACAACAGCCAACACCTACGAAGGCTCCACTGGCTCCCCGTGGAGAAAAGAGTCACCTTCAAAATCCTCACCCACGCCTACAAATGCCTACACAACACCGGACCCAAATACCTCAATGACAGAATCAACTTCCACGTACCAAAAAGAAACCTCCGATCCTCAAACCTCGCACTGGCCGAAACCCCGCGCATTCACAGAGCCAGAGCAGGCAGGAGATCATTCTCTCACATCGCAGCCAAGACCTGGAACGAGCTCCCGGCGGACTTCAGACACGCCCCCTCCCTGAACTCCTTTAGGAAGACTCTCAAGACCTGGCTCTTCGGCTAACAGACTAGCGGACCCCCCTCAGCGCCTTGAGACCCTCGCGGGTGAGTAGCATGCTTACAAACCCCCTGATTCATTGATTGAATGTAACCCAATATGGTGGAAAAAGTGGACCAAGTGAAAATGCAAGAAGTGGTCTAGATTTTGTAAACAGGAAATGACAGTGGGTCATGCGATGTATATTTGTTGTTTTAAGATTCACGTTGGTTGTGGGAATGGGCTTGCCCAGTTGAAAGCAGAAGCCGAAACGCGTAGGCATCCTGTGTTGGGTGTTGTGGCAAATGGGTTGATTAAATGCAAAAAGAAATGCACAACTAAAGAAAGCCAACTCACCAGAGTTTCCTGGCTGTTCCGTGGAATGAGTGCGGCTGGATCGCTTCAGATGAGCAGTCATTGTGGTGAAATATATATATATATATATATATATATATATATATATATATATATATATATATATATATATGAACAAACAGTCCTGCTACCTCAGAAACATCCAAAGGAGAAGGCACGGACTCAAGGCTGTAAGGATACGGCTTCTTTTATTATCTCAGGTCACCCTCAACCCAGAGATACGAGAGACGCGTTTCGGCTTCGCAGAAGCCTTTGTCAATATATATATGTATGTATAAACACTTCAGTTACATTGAAAACAGAATGGCATTCCTCATAGTGTGATGAATCGTGTTTATTTTAGCACGGGAGATTCAAATGTGCAGAGTCAGACGCGTTCCCGCTTGAAAAGCCTTTCTCACGATACCTGCACACTTTATTGTGTTGCATAGACATTGAAAATGGACAAATGTCTATATTCAACATAGCGGCCATATTGAAGTTTACAGATAACTGCATTGTGCTATTACCACTCAAGAGGTGGAAGTGCTGTTGTGATAACAATTTCATTGGTGAATGGTGCCCCATTCACCAATGGCAGTGAGCCTGATAAACTTACACAGCCCGAATAAGGCATAACAATCAAAACTGCAATCTAGGTAAAATAATTAATGGAATCATAATAACAAAATTATGAAAATTGTATAGGAATTCCTAATTTCATTTAGCCCCATTGGGCCAAAAAAACAACTGAGGAAGCCATATGGTTATTGAAAATCACAAATACAGTATCAATAAGATGCCTAAATGCTCATTTCCCATGGTAATTTCAGATTATCACAAACTTAAAGGGTTCACATGACTTTTCAATAGACTGGAAACTTATTACAAACCAAATGTGGTAATCGAGCAGATTGGCACAAATCTACATAGCAAGAAAAGCCCATACTTTTCAAAGAGATTATGAGAACGGAAGAATTTACACATTTGCTAGAAAGTTCGACAACATCAGTAGAGAAACACGTGAAGCAACCAACAGAGTTAGACAAGACATCACCCTAAGCGACCTTAGTTCAGACACTGGCTCTGAATCAGATCGTGAAGCATCCATTGACAGAAGTGGTAGAATTACAACTGGGCAAGATGAGTTTGGTTTTTTAAGGTTGGGCCAACTCACAAACCACAGATCTCTGCAGCAAAAAAGAAGAGGCAGAGGTGGCAGAGGCGCGGCGGCCAAGGAAAAAGAAAGAGACAACTCCGCTGGGGTGACAACGAGGAGCCACAGCAAGAAATAAAGGAATCTAGCAAGGTAATTAATCTCACCAAGGACTTTGGACCCGAGGATCCCATCCCCCGGAGCCAGGCCTCTATTCTGGGTGCCCTGATCCCACCCAGGGCACCCAGGCACTTTGAGGAGTACCATGGGGGGAACCTTAAGCCCCTCATGGTCCCTGCCGGCTCCCCATATCCTGCGGGAGCTAGCATTGCTTTTGGACAGAGGTAGCTGCTAAACATGCAGCTCCCTCTGTCCAAAAGCAGTTCTGCTCTGCTTCGAGTAAGCAAGACCATTTTACATGCTTTTTCTTACTTGAAGCAGAGCAGAGTTTGCTATGGCTTGGCAGGAGCGGTAATGCTCCCGCCAAGCCATAGTAAACTGCAATGTCCCACGGGGGTGGCCACCCCAGAACATTGCAGGAGCTGGCTCTGGGGGGTGGCGATCCCCAAGGCTGACTAGGGCTCCAGGTGGGGGGCACGCAGCACCCCCCCTTTGTTCTAATTTGCCCTGGGGAGGTGGTGATCCCCGGAGCCGGGGACCCGCAACAAACACCCTGTATGTATGTTATTTGAGCCCCGGGGAGGTGGTGGTCCCGAGGCTCCTGGGGGGCCTAGCACCCTCCTGGATTTCTATTATTGATTGCCCCGGGGAGGTGGCAGTCCCAGGGCCTGCAGGGGGGCCTAGCAGGCCCTTCACATTTCTATTACTGATTGCCCTGGGGAGGTGCCAGTCCCCAGGGCTGTAAGGGGGCCTAGCGTGTTCCCCACATTTCTATTACTTATTGCCCCAGGGAGGTGGTGGTCCCTGGGGCTGTGGGGGGGGGCTAGCAGGCCCCCCGCATTTCTGTTGGTCAGTGCCATGAGAGGTAGTGGTCCCCGGGGCTTTGAGAAGGCCTAGCGGGCCCCCCGCATTTCTATTGGTCAGTGCCCCGGGAAGGTGGTGGTCCCTGGGGCTTTGAATAGCCTGAGGAGGGGGGCCCCGTTAGACCCCTTCTATGTTTCCACAATGCCCCTGGGACCTGGCCCACCCGGGGACTAATTACTAACGAAGCGCGGGAGACCGTGCTTTGTTTTTAAACATTTTTTGGCAGGAGTCGCAGATCCAGTGCATCTCCCGTTGTTTTAAAAAAAAAGAAGCTTTTTTGGCCCTGGGGGGTCCCTGTGGTACACCCCCAAAAGGCCTAGGGAGTCAGGGTGTTTCTACCCTGCCCCCTTTTTTAAAAATGTTTTTTCTGTGACTCAGTTCAACCAAGTCACAAGATGGCTGCCAACGCTTCCTGGATTGACGTGTTGGAAGCCAATCAGATCTCAGCAAGAGATCGGGAGGGGTCGCGGATCCACGGCATCCCTATATATACAACTGGAACAGATTTACACCAAATCATAAAAATGCACTTCCTTGTACCAACATCTTCCTTCCTGCCAAATTTGGTGTAATTCTTTCTGCAGTTCAGACTGTAGCCGTGTCTAAAGGTCCTATCGGAATTAACATGGGGAAAACGTGCTTTTAAGCAGCCCCTGGTTCTTGGCCCCCGCTTGACGGATCACCCCGAAACTTTCAAGACAGCAGTTGAAGTGAGCGTCATATCAGTTTTGAAAATGTTGGGAAGATTTCATCAAGCGGCGCAAATGTTACTGGCAAATGAAAAAACGATCTTCCTTTGGATACCAGGTCCTAACTATAACTAGTAACTAGTAACTTGTAACTATAACTAGGTAATATACATAAATATATATATATTTTCTATATATATTTTCTTCCGATGTCTGCGTAGAGATGGCATGCAGCCAAAGCATCAGGGTGCTCATTAGACGCCAGCCCCCGGGCGTGTTTACATAAAACACACTTCCGTTTGATTGAAAACAGAACAGCACCCCACATAGTGTGATGAATCTTGTTTATTTTAGAACAGCAGATTCAAATGTGCAGTGTCAGACATGTATCGGCTCGAGAAGCCTTTCTCACGACTCCTGTGCACAGTAAACACTTACACTTTATTGTGTTACATTGACACCAAAAATGGACAATCAACATAGCGGCCATATTAAAGTTTATAGATAAATACATAGTGCTATTACCACTCAAGAGGCGGAAGTGCTGTTGTGCTAACAATTTCATTAGTAAATTGTGCCCCATTGGGCATTGGCAGATATCCATAGCAGTGAGCTTGATAGCATTTAAAAAAAACTTTGAAATTCACTGGAAAAAATGAAGGTTAAAGGGATGTTAAAGTTAGGCTCAGATTTAACTCAGTACAAAACCAGTGAAATTTAGCTGTTAAAGTTAGTGAGCTAACTATAACTCACGCCCCTGCTATGCACTGTTTATGACCTCACATATTGCATCACTCATGACATGGTCAGTGACATCACTGATGACATCACTGATGTCATCTCAAATGACATAATTGATGACATCACTGATGACATCATCCAGTGACTGTGAGAGTTTTAAATAGTTTATGAGTGTTAAATATACATTCACTCTATACGGATTTTTTTATCTGTGGTAAAAGCTAAAACAATGAGCAAAAGTCTAAGAAAAGTAATCATTGACTTTGAATTATCAGTGATAAATACGGTAACCAATTAATACCCCAAATGTCAAATTCAAGGATGTTTTTTCCACTTTACTCAGGCGTTTTGGCATAAAATACAAAAAACATCCTCAGTTGAGGATTACTTTACAACTAGTAAACTGCAGTTTGAATTCTGTAAATTAACTGTGTGAGAAGTTGGCCTGGTATATGCTGTCCACTATTTATAGTGGGCACCTTGCACCAGTCCAAACAACCCCTTATTGGAGATAGGTTAAAGACAACCTTTATTGAAAGCTATCCTAGTGGTAGCTATGGAGAGCAGCCTTCAGGCTAAGTCTTGAAGGAATGTAAAGCAGCTTGTTTTACCAGTCTATAATCTCTTGAGTGACCAAATGAAAGAGAACCACACCAGGTATATATTCAAAATATATGTATTTATTGCTAAACACACCCCTCTAGTCTCTTTATGAGGCTAGAGTTCGAAGTACATAAGTTAGAAGTTAGTTATCAACAGTAATAGCACAAATACACGTTTGAGCCCTAGGGGCGTACCAAACCATATACCAATAAAGTGGTATAAGAACCATGACTGAGCTAGACACAGGGCCTAGAGCCTGTAGAAGTGCTTGGACCACAAGGAACCACCCAAGGTAGTGACACAGGGGACCCACGGGGGACGCGTGCAGTGTAAGAACACAGCCGCGAATCGCCGTTGACTTCTATGGGGAAAGTCGCAGTTGGAATTTTAAAGAAAAGGGACACTTAGAGGAGGACTTGGAGCAAACCCCTTTAGAACTGGGTTCTTCTAGAGTCTTTACCCACGGGAGCACCAGAGTACTCGAGTTACCTCACCCAGGGAAGCCGGGTGCATAGGTGTCTTTCGGGGTCGGGTTTCGTCGTTGTTTTCAATGGCGATCTGCTGCAAAGTGCTGCTGGCGGCCAAGTCGAAAGTGTTCGGGTGGATCCAAAGGTGGATCGAAGATCTGAAGAACCTGAAAGCAGAGGGGACAGAGTCTGGGTCACTAGCCAGTGACCAGGAGGGCGATGAGCGGAGGCCCACCGATGTCGAGTGCTTCAGGTAGGTTGACGGTCGTCTTGACTCTTCAGCCACGAGGTCCAGGAGGTGTCGACGATGACCAGGAGCTGGATTCGAGCTGTCCCACGACGTCTGTCGATTGCAGGTGTGTCGGCGACCGGATTGGACCCAACAAGCCTTGGCAACGGCAAGTCTCGTGGAAATAGACGGTGGTGCAAACCAGCAAGGTCTGAGGGACTCACCCAGCGAAGGTAAGTCAGGGCACGCCTGGAGCAACCAGGGAGCACAAGCAGATGAAGATGGGCCTTCGGGAGGGCCTACTAGCCAACAGACTAGCAACCACGAAGGAGCCTCAAGTGGACGCACTTTGAGCTGGCTCACAGGACACTCGTGGAGTGGAGGCCAGTGATCTTCAGTGCAGTCGGTGCTGGAGGCTGGGGCTACTAGGAACCCAAAGCACAACTTTGTGGGAGACCCAGAAGAGGATGCTCTTGCAAAAGTACTCGGTGTTCAGGGGATCACGGTTCCACATTACCCACGACAGCTACGGGCCTCAGCTTTGCTGGGGACTCAGGGCAGCCTCGGGGAAGTCTGGAAATCTACCTCTGGTGATGCAAAGACTTCGGCGTCCGGCGGGAGCTTCAGCGATGCAGACCGGACAATTGCTTCTTTGGTGCCTGCCAAGCAGGGGAGTCACTCCTTGACCCCAAGGGAGATTCTTCCGTCCTCTAATCTTACAGTAGAGCGGCGAAGGTCCAGGATTCTGTGTCAGAGTTTCGTCCAGGTAAATCTAAAGTCCTAAGGACTGGGGTCCCATACTTATACCAAGTTAGGGGGTTGGACATACTCTGGGGACCCACCTATGGGAGGGTCAGGGCAGAGGGGTGGTTACACCCCTTTCCCTTTGTCCAGTTTCGTGCCAGAGCAGGGGCTGGAAGCCCCTGAGCCGGTTTGAACTGGGGTATGCACAGGGACACCAAGTGTGCCCCCAGTGCAGGACTTCAAAGCACCAGAGAGTGCTCCCGCCCAGCCCCAATACACACTATCCTGTCTGGGGAGGTGGTTACACCTCCCTGGGACAGGAAACCTATTGTCCAGGCCTCCCCTGCCGGAGTTTTGGTCAGCAGCAGGAGGCCAGACTCATGTCTGTGGCAGCGGCATCCATTTGGTGATGCCAGGGCTCTGGAAAGAAGTTACCGGGTATGCCGGTGGGTACATGTCTCTCCCTCTAGAAGGGTGGAATGCTACCCCCGCCGCCAGAACTGGCGGGGGGGTAGTATTCCAAGATGTTTGACACCAAACTCGACATGTTTTGGTACAGCAAGTCCAAAGTTAGCATTCTACCGCGAGGATATAATGCACTTAAGAGTATATGGTCAGGCTGCACTGCAAATAGCATCAGAGGAGGTACTCCGAATGCTGCAGAGGGGCTCTGCTCATGCAGGGGCACCCTCTCACATAAAAACCAAGCACTCTGCCTTCAGGATTGTCAAGGCCTGCCATAGGAGTGACTTATAGGTTTATAGGTGTGTGCAATGGTAGTGATATAGGTAGCCTATACCACTGTAAGGGGTGCATGCACCACCTTACTCAGGCTGCAGTAGCAGGCCTGTGGTGTCATTTTGGCTGGCCTTCCAGGGGTGGCATAATACATGCTTCAGCCCCTGGCAGGCCTCTGAGGTACCTATGCCCTGGGTACATAGTATACCATATACTAGGGACTTATAAGGGCACTCCAGATTCCAATCAGAGATGTGCCTAAGGCACATGGAAACCATTTTAGAGAGGAAGCAGCTAGGCTGGGGTTCTGATTAGCAGGGCCCCAGCCAGACTAAAGTCGAAAAACAGTGAAGCATCAGCAAAAAGTGGGGGTACCCATGTGAAGCAGATCCTACTCTCCTACACACTGTATCAACTTTTGTGCCTCCTGACAGTGTCGAAGAATTTTACACTGCAATTTCTGAATCTGATTACTTTCTCCAAAATGATGAAACCTTGGCCCCTATAATAAATTACTTGGAGGACACCTGGATTGGCCATATAAGCAGGTCGGGTCGCAGGAGGAAGCAAAAGTTTGCAATTGAATGCTGGAACTGCTACTCACCCTGTTTAGAGGGAGGCACAAACACTAAAACTGCCATAGAGGGATGGCACAATTGCTTCAGCAAAGCAACTGGGAAACATCATCCTAAACTATATCATTTCTTGGAAATTTTGAAGAAGAAACAACGTTTCCAGGAAAGGAGAATTGTACAATCAGTGTCAGGTATCCTGAACCCACATGAAGGACTTTTGGCTAAATTGAAACAGTGTTTGTTGATGGTGGCTTCAGACTACCTGGACAGTCTTGCATTCATCCTACACTATTAACATCACTTACCTACCCTGTTCATTACTTGCCTGTTTTTATATTACGACTCAATTCAATTGGCTTTTTTACAATTCTTTTTATACTAAATTAGCTATTTTTGTGTTCCTAGTCTATAGCATCTCATCTGCATTTACTGAATCAAGAATCCTTTGAAGACTCATCAGAACCAATGGTAATGCATCTGACCATTTGATTGAATCAATGAATGATGGCATTTATAGAGCACAGCTTTCACTCCGGGGAGCATCATGGCGCTAATGCGGGGAAAACCGAGATAGGAGAGCAGCCGAACGGTCGAAAACTGATCAGATGAGTGAAAACACTAGATTGTCTGGGGCTACAAAGATCCAGGTTTTCAGGAGTTTCTTGAAAATAGATTTTGACTGAGGGAGTCTGAGATGGGTTGGTAAGCTGTTCCATGCTTTAGTCCCTAGGATTGCCATCGATTTGCCCCCCTCTGGACGTCAAATGAAAGCTGGGTGGTGGTAGAAAGTTATCAGATGATGATCTCAGTAGGCATTGGGTTACATACGGTTTGATTCTGGTCCTGAGGTATTTAGGTCCTGTTGACCTAAAAGTTCTGAAGGTGATTACTAAAGTCTTAAAGAGAATCTTTTATGTACGGGCAGCCAGTGTAGGATCTTCAGCACTGCTGTTGCCAAGGACCCTCGGGGCAATTTGTTTACCAGGCGGGCTGCTGCGTTTTGGACTATCTGTAATTTTTTCAGGACTGCCTTCTTGGCTCCTGCATACAGGCTGTTGCAGTAATCTAGACGGGACAGGATTAAGGCCACTGCAACTGTCTTTCTACCTGTGCCTGGTAGCAGATCGAAGAACTTTTTGAAGGCCTTTATCATGTGGAAACATGTGCCGGCTATAGAGAGAGCTTGCTGATGGAAGGACAGTGAGGTGTCAAATCTTATTCCCAAGTTCCTCACAACATCCACTGTGTTTGGTGGAGGTGGAGTGTCATTCGGCCACCACTGTTTGGGCATAAAGGTGTCCGATTTGCCAAGCAGCATGATCTCTGTTTTTTGGCTATTGCATTTGAGATGGTTTGTTTGCATCCAGTGGATGATTTCAGAGAAGTGGAAACACAAACTTTGGCCAATCTGGACTTCAAGGTTCCATTTACTTGCTCCACTGTTCCTGAAGCCTCAGAGCAGTAACTACAGTGTAATATCTGTTCCACTTGATGAGTCACATACAGCATTCTAAGGACCTCATTATTAAAATGAATCCCTTAGTCTGTCTCTCGAGAAGCCAAAAATCCATACCTGGAAGTCAGTTAATGAAACAGCAGTTTAGCTACAGTGAGACTGTCATTCCTCCATATTGGGTAGGCTTCCACCCATCTAGAGAAAATGCACACTATAACCAGGACGTATCTTAGTCCGTTACATACAGGCATCTCGATAAAGTTCAAATGCATTCCATTGAATTGTCCTCCTGATCTTCCTACATGACTCATGGTCACTGGTGTTCTTCTTCATACATTCATCTGTTGGCATGTTACACATCTGTGGCACAATTCCTCTGCTAGAACTCTGATTTAGGGGTTGAACCAATTCTGTCTAAACAACCTGACCATTGAATTCCTTCTGATGTGTGCAAGACCATGAAAATGTTGTGTCATGGGAAACAACAAACTGACTGGCAACACAGGTCTTCCATCAGCTGAAAACCAAATATTCTCATCCTTAACACAACCTGCTGTGACCCAACCTTGTTGTTCTGCTTCCTAAACCTCTTCTTACAGTCTTTTAATCTATTCCCAAGTGTCAGCTACTGACAACAACCTAGAGAAAGAAGTGTCCTCATCAGATTCATCTGTGAATCCTCAATTAAATCAGTAACCCAAAAATGCACAGTACTGGGCAACTTCATCTGAAGATCAATTTCCAACTGTAACATAATCATTGCTGGTTATGTGTGCGGTACACTTTACCACTTCAATTTCCTGGGATAACTTTAATGCTTCCAACAGTTCTTTTACATACTCCCCATTCAGGATGGGGGTCCGGAAGATGTCATAAACCACCTTTGTGACCATAACTGTCCAAAATCATGGACCACGCAAAAGCCACACTGACTATCAGTAAATATAGTCTCTCTCGTTTGTGCTGAAGGACAACATGCTCTTGTAAGGGCAATTAATTCTGCCACTTGTGCAGAGGTAACATCTCAAAGCGATGAAGCTTCTAGCACTTATTGAATCATGCAGACCGCATAGGCTGCTCTCAAAGTTCCCAAATTATTTCTTAAGCATGAGCCGTCCACAGAAATTGCATAATCGGACTTATCGAGAGGTTCATATTTTATGTCTGGTCTTGGCTTGGTGCATAAATGCGTGACATTTAGACAATCATGTTCAACTTCATCCCCGTCAACTTTATTTTCAGGAGAGGGCAATAAGCTTTCTGTATTCAGCATGTGACATCTCATGAGCACCACATTCTCAGCGGCAAGTATCTGTTTTTCATAATTTGTGAGTCTGCTGTTTGTTAAATATTATATTTTCATTTGAGTAAGCAAAATCTCCACTAAATGAGGAACCATCACTGTAAGAGTGTCCCAACAATATGCTTTCACATCTCTCAATACTGACACCAACTACCACAACCGCTTTAAGGGAGCCGGGCAATCCTGTGGCATCAAGGTCAAGAGTAGTTGAATAATATGCCACAGGTCTTCGCGAATCTCCATGCATCTGAGTCAGTCAATGCATGTGAGTAAGCATTAAGACAACGCAGCCCTCCCTCTCACTGCAAAATAATGTGAAAATGTCTCTGTAATCAGGCACTCCTGTTGCCGGGGCATGACAGAGTCTATCTCTCAGCTGTAGGAAAGCATTCAAACAATTGTTATCCCATGAAAGCAGATCGGGCACATGTTTGTGTGTCAGCCTCGGTAAAGGCTTGGCCACTAGGGAAAAGTTTGCTATCCACATTAGCTAACCATTCCCGGCAATGTTCTGACTTCTCTCTGAGTTCTTGGTGGATTCATCGTCAAAATTGTTTCCATTCTCTCCTGTGACACCTTTCTCGTTCCATTCTCAATTATGTGTCCCTTATACTGGACTTATTTTTGACAATATTGCAGCTTGTTCAGAGACACTTTATGTCCATTCTAAGCCAAATGATTCAGTAAAGCAATTGTAAACTGTTTGCAAGCTTCTCGTGACACAAGTAGGTCATCAATGTACTGTAGGAGAACTGGATTGGAAGCCATTTGTAGAGCTTCAAGATTCTTTTTCAAAATCTGAATAAAGATTGATGGACTATCTGTATACCTATCGTGGGACTCTGCACCATGCCAAAACTCTATCTCTAAATACAAATGAGAACAAGTACTGGCTGTCGTCATGCAACGGAACAGACAAGAAAGCTTGACAGAGACTCAGAACTGTAAACCATTCTTCAGTGCAAGGAATTTGAAAAAGTATTTTTGCTGTATTCAGTACTACTGAACAACGTGGAATAACTGTCAACAATCTCTTTTAAAATCCCCAGTTTTAGCATTTTATCAATCTTTGGTGTTATTTTTTGTGAAATGGGGGTGCGCAGATAATAAAGTCCAATAGTCAAGTAGTGATGTAAAAAATCTATTTGTTTATTCAAAATTCTTAAAATTCAGCAAACTGAGACAGTCAGCCAACGCGTTTCATTCCCATACTGGGAACTTCATCAGGGCTGAAAAGATGACAAACAACACAAATATTACATTTAGATACTAAGACACAGGACTAAAATGGTACATTCACTCATACTGATATAATAACAACACAAAAACATACAAACACATAAATCACCACATGACATAACATATATACCGTTAATTTAAACGACCAGGACAAAAAAAGGGGGGGGGACACAAAATCCCAAAACATTCTGTGCATATTAAATTCCGAGTCTGCATAGTGTTCAAACAGACATGGCAGTGAAGCGAAACGTTGTCTAGGATTCAAGGCGCATCTACTGCATATACTTATGCTGAATATAATTACAAACTGTAACACCCCCTAGTTCTAACACAGAAAGCGGATGGGTGGTGTTGTGTATTATGCACGTACAGGTGGATGAACTGGGTGGTCAGTAAATCCGGGATAATCACTGGAGGACAAAGGGTGGTAAAAGAGGCTGCGCTGCGTTCCTTACCAATGAAAGTGAAGACTGGAATGTACCCACTCACAATGGCCAGTGTTGGCGTTCCGGAATACCATGAACTATGGGTGCTCCCAAAATCAGTGAGCGTCCATAAATCAACCTGGAGAATGAAATTTCCAAGATTCAAACGAGGCAAATTAGATATGTGTCACATCTTGTCGGAAAGCCAGGAAAGGGCAACACATGTTGGAGAAAAAAAAAAAAAAGGGAAAGGGAGAAAGGGGGAGTAGGAAACGACAAGCAAGGGAAGCTTCAATTGACACACTGCAGAAAATACCCTGGGGGGTAATTCGCCACTTGGGATCCATTACTGGTTGGGACTACTGATGTTTGTAGATTGTTCATGTGACATTTTCTATTTGATATGGACCTTTGGTCGGGTGTCATTTAATTGTGACTTGGGTGCTGACAGGCGTTGCGTGGGTGAGCTTTGAATTTGGATTTTCTTTAAACTTGTTAACGTTACGCCACTAGGGTAATACCGCCTCTTGGGATCCTTTACGTGTTGTGTTTTCGGGCGCACGTACAATGTGCACATGGCACTTGTAACTTGATAGGAAACTTTTGTTCAGGGTGTCAACTTACTTTACCGAGAACTACCAGGCAGGTGTCACATGAGCACAAGTCAAGTTTGGAACTATCGGATAATTTACCAATCAAATTTGAATGACCCTAGTTGCTGCTGGGATTAGGGTTGTTTTCAATCTATTTTACCCTGGCGGACCCGACATACGGGGATTGACAGCTGCCCTGTGACTTATTTAGAGATGGCATAATCAAATACATGCGACTGAGTATAATGGAGGGCTTTGATGTTTACGCATGATGCGCTTGGGGGTCTGATCAAACTTGCATTAATGACTTCCCCTCTCCCTTTTCTCTTCTTTTAGATTTTCCTTTGCAGGAATTATCATACCTGCTAACTCTGTTTGGCTCCAGTGCAATACACTGAACCACTTCGTACGATATTTCATGAAAAGCAATTGTTATGACACCACTTTTCTAAAAGGTACGGCGTTTGACTGTTCTATACCCCATCATTGGGTTATTGAGACCAGTATTGGGGGGTTATATTTGTGCTCCTTACATGGGTCCCCCTGCTAAGTTTTCGCATTTGGGTTACATATATCACTTATTATGGCAT
Organism: Calotriton arnoldi; assembly: GCA_963921515.1. Lineage (NCBI taxonomy): Eukaryota > Metazoa > Chordata > Amphibia > Caudata > Salamandridae > Calotriton > Calotriton arnoldi. Next base: position 3,465,291 of record CAWUFW010000624.1, read on the forward strand.
GTGTACTATAGTGTACCGATCTTAATACATTGCTTGTAATTAAATGTGAGCCAGGTAACCGCTCGCTTATGAAGTGTGAGTTTGGAGCATTACTATCGCGTACCGATCTTAATACATTGCTTTTTAATTTAATGTGAGCCCAGACACCGCTCGCTTATTAAGTGTGAGTTTGGAGCATTTCTATCACGCATTTCTGCACTACCCATGTATTACTCAGGCATACATCCTCCAATTAAACTATGGGTCCTCGCGCAGAGAATTTCTGTCTTTCTGTATCTATCTTACAAATCTGGCACTTAGACAGTGCATCACATGTTATTTACAATGTCAAGTGACGGAGCAGCCTTATACTTTCCGCAGTGTGTCAATTGAAACTTCCCTTCCTTGTCGTTTCCTACTCCCCCTTTCTCCCTTTCCCCCCTTTTTCTTTTTTTTTTTTCAACATCCGTTGCCCTTTAGTGGCTTTCCGACAAGATGTAGCAAAACCAAAGGGGATGATGGACGGAGTGTTGAACATTGCAAGCACTCACCCCCAGTCAACTGATCTGGGTTTAATCCATCATCATTCTTTAGCTCACTCCGCCACCCCAGTTCAGACATGGCCATATGCAAATCAGTCTGACCCTGTGCATCATGGGAACAGTCCAGCCCGAACTGCCAAGCTATGTCTTCCCTGGACCGGAAACAAGCATCCTGGGACCGGTTTCCGACAAGATGTGACACATATCTACTTTGCTTCGTTTGAATCTTGGATATTTCATTCTCCAGGTTGATTTATGGATGCTCACTGATTTTGGGAGCACCCATAGTTCATGGTATTCCGGAACGCCTACACTGGCCATTGTGAGTGGGTACATTCCAGTCTTCACTTTCATTGGTAAGGAACGCAGCGCTGCCTCTTTTACCACCCTTTGTCCTCCAGTGATTATCCCGGATTTACTGACCAACCAGTTCATCCACCTGTACGTGCATAATACACAACACCACCCATCCGCTTTCTGTGTTAGAACTAGGGGGGTGTTACAGTTTGTAATTATATTCGCCATAAGTATATGCAGTAGATGCGCCTTGAATCCTAGACAACGTTTCGCTTCACTGCCATGTCTGTTTGAACACTATGCACACTCGGAATTTAATATGCACAGAATGTTTTGGGATTTTGTGTCCCCCCCCTTTTTTTGTCCTGGTCGTTTAAATTAACGGCATATATATGTTATGTCATGTGGTGATTTATGTTTTTGTATATTTTTGTGTTGTTATTATATCAGTATGAGTGAATGTACCATTTTAGTCCTGTGTCTTAGTATCTAAGTGTAATATTTGTGTTGTTTGTCATCTTTTCAGCCCTGATGAAGTTCCCAGTATGGGAATGAAACGCGTTGGCTGAGTGTCTCAGTTTGCTGAATTTTAAGAATTTGGAATAAAGAAATTGATTTTGTACATCACTACTTGACTATTGCACTTTATGATCGGCGCACCCCCATTTCACAAAAAGTAACTTTTTGATCTGGAGCACAGTAGCGTCATACAACGGCTGGCGTTGGGGTTGGCTGCGCAGTAAATTCACTAATTGGAACTGGTGTGAGGTGCGTAACTAGAGGTCCGCCATTGCTCCACTGGACAATTATTCTATTGGGCCCTCCAGCACTCACTGCTATCCTTGAGATTGTTTATATCATGTCACGTTTTGACGATAAAAGAGAGGAAATGGCACAGGACCTCTTTGGGAAGAATACAACCATACCGCAGCCAGGACAAAATGCACAGGGTACATCTGGCTTATGTGCCCTATTTGTCAAACTAGAGCGCCTGAAAAAACAAGAACTATCCCGTTGGTGGGATGGGGTAACCCTCCAACAATATATTGATAACAAAAAATCACCTAGAGGGTTACGCATTTTAATTTTCCCCACCTTTGAAGACCTTAGTGACGACCTCCTGAGAGAATGGGAAGCCAATCTTGAGGGTGCATCCTTGGTAATGATGCAAATATTGATCAGGCACACAATTGAGAAGGGGGCTAAACTCTTATCAGAGATTGAGATAATAGAAAAGGAGATTGAGGCCTTTGAAAATAAGGACTTATTAGACAAGAACTATGACATCCTCAAAAAAGTAATCGAGGGGCACCAAAATTATCTGAAGGAGAAAAAAATGCGCAAGATGAAGCGCGATGACAAAGACTATAGGGAGGGGCGAATTTATACATTCGCGAAGAAGTTTGACAACATTTCAGGTAATGAGGACAGAAAAAGGGTGAGAGAGGAGAGTGAGGAACTAAGAACAGCAAGCAGTACATCAATATCCTCCATAAGCAGTGCATCCTCTTGTAACACCACCGGTGAGCACCCTTTAGGGGAGGGAACAACGGCCTTCCAAAGGGAGCTGGCCAGATTGAGAATCAGTGGAAACCAGGCAAATAAATTACCACCAAAAAGACAAGGAGAGGGGGCCGCAGGGCACAAGGGAGTAATAGGAGAGACAGCCAAAGACACCCTCAGGAGGTCAGAGAGATCAAAGACCAAACAGAAATAAGACCTAGCACAGATAATCACGTTTCACAGGCAGGTATCACGGGTGGTTTGGAATTGGAAATTGTTAACCTTTCTAGCAAAATGTTTGACTCCGATGAAGGGAGCTTATTATGTAAAGGTTTGGGCTTTTGCCCCACCCAGGATGGTGATTTTGTCAATGTTCATGTGGATCTCTTCAAATTTTCGAGTGTTGAAATGAAAAGATTTTTTCAATAACAAATTGCTGCATAACAGTATTTCTGGGAACAATGTTGAACAACCTGAATACACCATAGCAGAGGTTAAGAATTTACAATGTCTGTTATCTTTGAGTGATGGGGAGGAAGTGGGCATGCAATCGATTTTGGAGGAACTGAACATTAGTGAGAGCCTCACAGGGGACAGTGGTCTGCGACCAAAATCAAAATTCACACCCACCATGTATCATCGTAATATTGATCTCTTTACTGAAAGAGTAAGTGAGGGCCTATACAAAATAGAGAAACAAAACAGACTCAAACACAAGCCACAATACAGTCTGACACCGGGGTAGAGGAAAGCACTTACCAGGCTAAGAGATGACAAAGAAATTGTCATAAGAGAGGCGAACAAGGGCGGCAACGTCGTTGTCATGAATACAGCCGATTATGTTGGGGAAATTGAACGACAATTGAGTGATGTCCAGTGTTACGAGAAAATAGGCTCCAATCCCATCTGTGAGCTGACCTCAGATATTAATCTTAAACTTACAGAGTGGAGGGATGTTTGCCTACTGAATGATCAAGAATATAGATATCTGAGGGTAGACAACCCACGGTTCCCATGCATCTACATCCCCCCCAAAGTACACAAGAGAGGTGGTTTCCCCCCAGGAAGACCAATCATCTCTGGGGTGGGCTCACCGACTGAAAGACTCTCTGAGTTTATTGACCTCAAGTTACAAAAACATGTTCTGGACTTCCCATCTTACAGCCAAGATAGTAAGGACATATTGTCCAAATTCAAAGATTTTGCTTGGTCTGACGAGCTTGTTTGTGACATTTGACCTAGCGAGTCTATATACTTGTATACAGCACGACTTTGGACTCATGGCCACCAGATTCTATTTAGATAGAGAGGGGGCTGATTACTACGAGCACAATCAGATGATTCTTGAAATGACGAAGTTGGTCCTCACCAGGAACGACTTCCTTCATGATGGCATGGTACCATTGGAAGAGGGGTACGGCCATGGGCTCCAGGTTTGCTCTCTCGTATGCATGCCTCTTCATGGGGTGGTATGAGAGGGAGCATGCCTGGAATAGGTGTGCCTCCCCCTGGACAGAACACATCGTGTTCTGGGGGAGGTACATCGATGATATCATCTGCCTGTGGTCGGGAACTGAGGTTTCTCTCTTGGAATATTTCCATTATCTGAACACCAATCCCTACAACGTCAAATTGACCATCGAATATCACAAGGAGAGCATTAACTTTTTGGACTTGCACTTCTACGTGAAGGATGGCCTAGTACAAAGCACCTTACATAGTAAGGAAACTGCCTGCAACGCGGTATTGCACGCTAGTAGCGCACATGCCAGCTCGCCTATCAGGAACATCCCATATTGAGAGATGTCCGCATGAGGCGAAATTGTAGCGAAGACGATTGCTTCAACAATAATATCCTACATGTCAAAAACAGATTTCTGGCACGAGGATACAACAAGAGGGTCCTAGACTCAGCTGAGAGTAGAGCACGGACACTCACTAGAGAGTCAACGTTGATGGAGGGTAGAAGTACCAAAAACAAGAGGGAGACTATGGACATCAGATTTATCACACAATACACCACGCACAGTGATGCGATCTTTAGATTACTGAAGAAGAATTGGCATCTGCTGGAGGAAATTCCTAGCCTCCGGGATGCAATCAGAAAGAATCCATCGGTCACTTACAGAAGAGGGAACACACTGAGGAATGAACTATGTCCAAGCTATGTAGCCACTGGGAACAAAAAAGGGACCACATGGTTACTGGCAAAACCGAAGTGTTTCTACACATGTAGCTCTTGTAATATCTGTAATTTGGGTGTTAACAAAATTAAGAACTTTAGCTACAATGGATCAGCCGACTATCGAATTACCAAATTCATCAACTGCAACACCACATTTGTGGTATATGTGATTGGCTGCCCTGTGGGATGATCTATGTGGGCAGCACCAAAAGGAGCTTGAAACTACGTATCCAAGAACACAGGAGGGCAATCGTAAAGGGTGACCTGAGATACCCAATGACAGAGCATTATGGTAAAAGACACCAAGGTGATGCCACCTTCTGGTTCCATGCCATCGATCATGTTGAGATGGGAGCCAGGGGTGGTGATAGAGAACTTCACTTAAGGCAATGCGAATCCAAATGGATTTTCAAACTAAGGAGTATCAGTCAGGGATTCAACACTGACCATGAAATGCACTACTTTTTAGGAAGTGACTGAAATATATGTGTTGAGTCCAAGTTTTGCCTCAATACTGTGTAGAACGGGATTAGCTAGCTCCCACTGAAAGCCTATGTCTCACGCTGTTACTATAACATCAAACTGCTGCCCGCCACACACCAGCACCGTAGGAGATGATGTATACAATGCTGGCCCATACAGACTGTATTATTATTTACAACTGCATCCAGATACATATACTTAATATAATGATCTACATCCTAGCTCCTTTGTGTTCTTTGCACAGTATTCGCGTCTCATTGTCCATACATTGTTTTATCAATCATGTTAAGAATTGGCCCAGGAATTACATTTTTTATACGGGTTGGATCTGTATTACGATCCGACTAGACTTTGAACTGCCAACAAACTCCCTGCAATTGATGTGTCCTGGATTTCTGACTTGGTTTCTAAACAGGAGAATTATATACGTTTTTCCCATTTTTGCGTTTTCTACATTCTATCCTTCTGTTACGATGTCTTCGGTTAAGCGATTTCGAGTATAATGTGTCATCTCTAGCATACTCGTATGCCGCATATGCTCGTGACAATATGGCGGCAATTCTCTCACACATTAATACTTTTCCTTAGTATGGATATTTGCCCTTTTCCATTCTCAACATTGCGCGTTGAATAACATTATATTTTAAGCTTTTATCATAGTACTTTTTCACCGAGCAGCCATGCGCTGTTTTTACATTTTCGGTCGTCTTTATGAATTAGGCCGTAAACATTTTTTGAATAGTGACTCATTTGATATATAGTAGAATGTTATCTCATTTCGCATTTTTATCCCACTTTTACACTTTCTATTGCACAGTGGGATTACTTCTTATATATTCACTGCTAGTTACTTTGGACCACTACGATATGGCGGCCATTCTTCTTCAAACTTCCCCTATTCCTACATGGTATTTCCATCATATCCGGGAGTGGTCCTCTCCGATTGGGTGTTACCAGTCAGCTGGGGGAGGAGCCCCGTCTATTTGTATAACTGGCGGGAGTCTGACATTTACAAACGAAGATACAGAACTACCGACACGGCGTCTAGGTAAGAGGATCGCGGCTGGCAGCACTTTGGGTTTTTAAGATTACTGCTCTGGGTGGCTGTTTTTAAATATTTTTATCGCACCACGTGGGGGTTGACAGCTGCTGCGAGCGTCTAGGTAAGAGGATTTCGGTTAGCAGTACTTTGGGTTCTCGTAGATTACTGCTCTGGGTGGTACTGTTTAAATTTTGATTACACCATATGGGGTGGACAGCCGCTGCGGGTATGAACTTCAAATCAGAGAATTGTTTTTTCGAGGCGGGACTGGTGTTAGACAGCCTATTGATATGGCATAATAATAGCCAACACGTCTGGTTCTTATCGCCTCGTACGATCTGGCTACTTTTATCCTTGAACTTGGGGACAGGCAGCCGCTGTGAGGCTGAATTCTCAAATTATCACATTTAACGTCACGTCCCTGGGGGTAATTCGCCTCTTGGGATCCATTACTGGTTGGGACTACTGATGTTTGTAGATTGTTCATGTGACATTTTTTATTTGATATGGACCTTTGGTCGGGTGTCATTTAATTGTGACTTGGGTGCTGACAGGCGTTGCGGGGGTGAGCTTTGAATTTGGATTTTCTTTAAACTTGTTAACGTTACGCCACTAGGGTAACACCGCCTCTTGGAATCCTTTACGGGTTGTGTTTTCGGGTGCATGTACTATGTGCACATGGCATTTGTAACTTGATAGGCACCTTTTGTTCGGGGTGTCAACTTACTTTACCGAGAACTACCAGGCAGGTGTCACATATGCACAAGTCAAGTTTGGAACTATCGGATAATTTACCAATCAAATTTAAATGACCCTAATTGCTGCTGGGATTAGGGTTGTTTCAATCTATTTTACCCTGGCGGACCCAACATAAGGGGATTGACAGCTGCCCTGTGACGTATTTAGAGATGGCATAATCAAATTCATGCGACTGAGTATAATGGAGGGCTTTGATGTTTACGCGTGATGCGCTTGGGGGTCTGATCAAACTTGCATTAATGACTTCCCCTCTCCCTTTTCTCTTTTTTTTAGATTTTCCTTTGCAGGAATTATCATACCTGCTATCTCTGTTTGGCTCCAGTGCAATACACTGAACCACTTCGTACGATATTTCATGGAAAGCAATTGTTATGACACCACTTTTCTAAAAGGTACGGCGTTTGAGTGTTCTATACCCCATCATTGTGTTATTGAGACCAGTATTGGGGGGTTATATTTGTGCTCCTTACATGGGTCCCCCTGCTAAGTTTCCGCATTTGGTTACATATATCACTTATTATGGCATGTGTACTATAGTGTACCAATCTTAATACATTGCTTGTAATTAAATGTGAGCCAGGTAACTGCTCGCTTATGAAGTGTGAGTTTGGAGCATTTCTATCACGCATTTCTGCACTACCCATGTATTACTCAGGCATACATCCTCCAATCAAACTATGGGTCCTCGCGCAGAGAATTTCTGTCTTTCCGTATCTATCTTACAAATCTGGCACTTAGACAGTGCATCACATGTTATTTACAATGTCAAATGACGGAGAAGCCTTATACTTTCAGCAGTGTGTCAATTGAAGCTCCCCTTCCTTGTCGTTTCCTACTCCCCCTTTCTCGTTTGAATCTTGGATATTTCATTCTCCAGGTTGATTTATGGACGCTCACTGATTTTGGGAGCACCTATAGTTCATGGTATTCCCGAATGCCTACACTGGCCATTGTGAGTGAGTACATTCCAGTCTTCACTTTCATTGGTAAGGAACGCAGCGCTGCCTCTTTTACCACCCTTTGTCCTCCAGTGATTATCCCGGATTTACTGACCACCCAGTTCATCCACCTGTACGTGCATAATACACAACACCACCCATCCGCTTTCTGTGTTAGAACTAGGGGGGTGTTACAGTTTGTAATTATATTCGCCATAAGTATATGCAGTAGATGCGCCTTGAATCCTACACAACGTTTCGCTTCACTGCCATGTCTGTTTGAACACTATGCACACTCGGAATTTAATATGCACAGAATGTTTTTGGATTTTGTGTCCCCCCCCCCTTTTTTTGTCCTGGTCGTTTAAATTAACGGTATATATATGTTATGTGGTGATTTATGTGTTTGTATATTTTTATGTTGTTATTATATCAGTATGAGTGAATGTACCATTTTAGTCCTGTGTCTTAGTATCTAAATGTAATATTTGTGTTGTTTGTCATCTTTTCAGCCCTGATGAAGTTCCCAGTATGGGAATGAAACGGGTTGGCTGAGTGTCTCAGTTTGCTGAATTTTAAGAATTTGGAATAAAGAAATTGATTTTTTACATCACCACTTGACTATTGGACTTTATGATCTGCGCACCCCCATTTCACAAAAAGTAACTTTTTGATCTGGAGCACAGTAGCGTCATGCAACGGCTGGAGTTGGGGTTGGCTGCGCTGTAAATTCACTAATTGGAACTGACGTGAGGTGCGGAACTAGAGGTCCGCCGTTGCTCCACTGGACAATCTCTGGTGTTATTCCTGCAACTGTCTCTGCCATCAAATTATAAGATGGTGTTCTTTGGAAAATTGCATTTGGGTCTACTGTAATTCAGAGAGGTTCTACATCTTCAACCAATCTGATATCTTTTCCTGTATAATCCCATACCTCGGCATTCACTGTATCTTTCAAATCAGAAGGTAAATACTCAACTATTCTCTCCAGGCACAATCCTACTGCTGTTCCTTTTCAGGCCATTTTAAATTCAACATCTTCATTATGCGTTTGGAATTCACCACCATCCGGTGCACTTTAATTTGCAGAAAAGATCCATTTCAAACCGATTTACAGGACAATAATCCCATATTACAAGTTGATGATTCTATTCAAATGAACCTATTTTTACAGGCACTTTCTCTGAAACAGGATTTGTTATTTGCTTATATATAGCACATACAAATGGGATCTTTTTTCCGGAGAGGGGTAGGTCTGAGACTTCCGCTGTTCTAACAGTGGATCAGGTAGCTGCAGTGTAAATACGAAATTACACTTGGTGGCCATTAACTTCTTCTACAAATGGACCACTTTGGTCTACCTTTAAGACTGTGCCAAGTATGAATTCTTCCTCCTCCCTCAGGCACCTTCATTGGGAATTGTCAAAGTTAAAATTCTTGTTTTCTAACATGGGGAACTGTTGGAATGGGCTCTGAGTTTGAAATTGGTTTGGATATGCTCTTGGTACATTATTCATTAAATCTGGAATTTCTCATGTTCTGTGGGGCCATTGGAGAATGCGGAACCTGATTGCGACTGTACTGGCATATGTATTCTTTGTGGAGGCATCTGAACTGGAATATTCTGCATCTGTAATAGATTTTCTCCCTGCCGTTGCCTATTACCACTCACTCTGTTAGGATTCTGTCTACACTCCCTCTTCCAATGTCCAATTTTTTTGCAATATTGACAAGGAGTCGACGTTTTCAATGTTGCACTTTCTAACCGAGAATTTGGATCAATCGGATCACCTCTACCTCTACCATGTGAAACACCAACTACTCCTTGAGCAAACTGACCTCCAGCTGGAAAATCAACACCTTGACTTCCACTAACATTCCCTCCAAATGATTGATTCTGAAAGCCTTTCTGTGCCAATTTTGTCTGTGCAAGCATAAATTTCTCCTTCGGTCTTGTCTGCTTCATTTCATGCTCATCACTACAATATTTTGCATACCTCACGATCTCACCTAATGATTTTGTCTGCCAACAAATCATGTTTTGCTGTACGTGCATACTGATTTAAGGTCGCAATCCAAGAACAAACTGTGACACGAACCTCCCCATATCATTTTGCTCAGGATTTTCTTGTCTATTGTATTGTTTAAACACCTGTACAATCATTCATAATAAGCATGCACTGATTCTTTTGCCTCTTGAGTAGTTCTATTGATCTTCAGCCAATCAATGTCTCTCGCTGGAACTTTCCCTTTCAGAAAGGTAATCAACTCATCGAATTTTGTCATTACCTCAGGTGATGGTCACAAGTATGTGCATCTCTCGTAGGTTCAAAACGTGGACACTGTACAGCTATTCTTCATTCAGCCCACAAATCCCCTGGCACTACAATGTCAAAAAAAGTATTCAAATCTGTCCATAAAAACTTAAATCTTAACAAATCTTTCAACTTGTGTATACCAGTTTGCGGGATTCTTTCTAAATTTCGGAAGATTGTTCGTAAATGTTTCAAAATCACCTCGACTCCATGCAACATGCACCTACCCTCCACCTGGTATTTCCCTCATGGGAAAAGTAAATGCCTCATCTTTGTCTGGAAGTGCTGGTGGTAGCTTACTATTAGCTTCTGCTGCATCTGATGGTTTCTTTTTTTTCCTTTTCTTTGCCCACTTACTTTCTAATCTGGCAAAATCAGTCCCTTTGCAGATGCATTTTATCAATTCCGCAATGTGTAATCTCACCCCTGAAGATCGCATCACTACAATAGCTTTGTCACATAATTGTACCCTAAAGCTTCTTTGTGATGGGACACTCTTTGAAAGATCTAGTTCATATTTCCCTGCAAATTCAGTTAATCTGTCATGTGTGGCAACTGCATGCCTTGTGATTTCTTTACTCAAATATAAAAGTTCATTTTCCTGATAATGTTCCAAATTTGAAATATCCAGACAACCCCTAATAATTTCTTCCAATTCTAACTTTAACTTTGGCACATATAAAGGTCTTGCTTTTTCTTGACTAGCAGGTAGCGTCTCTGATTTTTTCACTCTCTGAAGTCTCTTCAAATCACCATAATCAATCAATCAATATTTAGTAAGAAGGTAAGTCAATTCAGCTATCAAAATAAAGCATTTATACAATAAAATATATAAGCATGTACCATAAAAAACTTCCATATTCTAAGCTAAGTCAAGATCAATGCAAGAAGGATTAAAGGTGTCAGTTCATATACCCATGAAGAGTTCTGATGAGAGAATCAAGCATGAGCATAAAGCTTTAGCAGAATAAGCTGGAAAGTATTTTCAGCTCAAATAACAGCAGAAATAAACTAAGACTTCTCATAAAGAGATGTCCAAGGAACTCAGTACAGAGTTCCCTCTCAGAACGTCAGGGAAAAAGGGCATACACTAACTGCTGCAAATCGGGAATCCTATGGAAATCTGTAAAGACTGCCCTAACAAGTCTAGGAACATGCACTAATATAAACACGTTTTCTGTGTTGCAACATTAATATTCTTTCTTCTTCATGTTGACGATAAGATTTCAGCACACTCCTGGGAACAGGTTTACGCCCCATCTTCTCACCAGAATACATTTGTCTTTTAGCCATATGTTCTTGAATGTTGCGGCACATCCTTTCTTGTTTTCCTAACCTTCTTCCCATGAATTATCCTCCCTGTCATCTACATCTTTTGTGGTGAGAACCTCACTATCAGCCGTCTAATATAACACATTTCATAAAGATACTTGACTCTGTAAGAAAAGTGATTGCCTGGAATGTACCATATCCTAATCCTGCTATGAAACCTATAACCAATAGATTAAGACCAGTCTCAAACTTTAAATTGGGAGATAAGGTTTGGTTATCTTCTAGGTTCTTGCCCTGGCAAAGATTTCAAGTCCGATTTTGCCCTTGATTTTTGCATCTTTGTAATAACCCAAAAATCAATTCTGCTCCCTTTAGGTTCTATCTTCCTAACTCTCAAGAGTTTCAACCTAATTTTAATGTCTTGCACATTAAGGGGCATATTATCAAGAACGGCGTTAAAATTATCGCCGCTTTAGCGGCAGAAAACTGCCGCTAAAGCGGCGATAATGGGCTTGATAATATACCCTTGAGAATTCCAATAGAAGCCCATGTTGACACCAGAACATGGGCTTCTATTGGAATTCTCAAGGGCATATTATCAAGCCCATTATCGCCGATTTAGCGGCAGTTTTCTGCCGCTAAAGCGGCGATAATTATAATGGCGTTTCTTGATAATATGCCCCCACGTCTTTTGTGCCTTATCCTTTCCTTCAGAGTTCTCCTCCTGGTATGGTAGAGCCAGAGCATGAAGTTAGTGAGAACTGTGATTCCCAGATTTGCGGAGGTCGCTTACAGTTTTTTTTTGCTGGAAGGGATAGCCTTCTAGTGAGTATTCTTGAGTTTCTTTCTGTTCAGTCCAGCCCCTTGATTGGTTTGTAAATTGGTGGTCCCCTTTCCTGATAAGTCTTGAGGTCTCGGGAGCGGTGTATACTGCTGTGATGGCTGGCTCTACTGGGCACCCAAAAGCCAAGTTACCTTGTGTGAACCCACAGTTTCTGGGTCTCAGGAAACACCACATGAAGTCCACAGCTGCAGACTGTGAGTTTTACTCATGTGGGCCATTTTCCCTTATACTCCTGGGCTCCTAGTTGCTGTTCCTTGCTTCTCCAGCTCCAAAATGGAAATCAACTGCCCGAGACATTGCTTCTGCCATTTAAAGCTGCTAAATAGATAGTCAAGTTCAGGTTTTCATTCCTTTTTCTTTCCTTCATGGCTGTTTCTTCCTTGATTCTGTTCTGGATTTCCCAAACCTTTGTATTTTTGTGTCATTTGATGTTTGATGTAATTTCCTTTTCCTGTTCTTTTATTATATAAAAGTTCCAATCTGGTAGGAGGGTGTGTCACAACAAAGCTGTGTTCCTTAGATTGTTTCCTCTCTTCCTCCACTTGCTGATCCTGACTCCTCGCTCCTGAAGAATTCCACCATCGGCTTACTGATTCCTGGTTTTCTTTAATCCTTTGAAGTCTAAGTTCAGCAAGGATTTTTCTGTACACTTTGGGTTTTTCCTCCTGAGAAATTGGCAGTTTCTGAAGGGCACTTGTCTACCTCATTCCAGTGTGTGGTGACATTCTGGAAACATTCAGCCGCACAATGGACCACACAAGACTGAAACCCATATTACAGGCAAGTGTCCAGACATGAACACTGCCTCTTATCCTGTAGGCCAATATTTCAAGGCACAGTGCAAATAGTATTGTAGAGTGTGTCTGGCCTGCTTAGTTCCAGTTCAGAGTTTGTATTTGGATGACAGTATCTTGTTAACCCTCATAGGGGCCAGTGGGTTTCCGTACAACAGTGCCACTAAAACCTGATATTCTAGCATGATGGCCATTTTTGAATGTTCAAATGAAGAATCAACCATTCCACACAGTTGAACAGTTTCTACTTGTCTAGGGATAGGGCCCTGATGGGTTTGGTACCTCCTCCAACCCATGCCCAGTCCATACAGTTCAATCATACAGCTTTCCCGGGCATAATTCCTGACTGGTCCAGGTGCATAGGAGAAGAAGAGAGCTTGGGTAAACCTGTTTGTGAGCACTTTTTGCCAGGATATTGTTCTTGGTCGTCAGCCAAATGGGGCAGTAGGAGCAGCATACATCTTGGGTTTTCCTTTCTTAAATCTCGTTGGGTAGTTCCCCATTTTGTTTCAACAAACAATCTTTAGTTGTTGTGGAACATTATACCCAGACAGATACTTAGGAAACTCAACAGAAAACCCTTTAGGACAGGGATTTTTCCAAAACTAGCGGTCACTAATTGCATTTCTAGTCTCATTGGCTGTAAAATCACCTTCCAACCTAAACTTGTTGAAATACAAATGTTTACGGGGAGAAACTGACAAATTGCCAGTGATATGATGTGAATTTGCTGTACAAGATGAGGCAACAGTGAAAAAACTGATTTTTGAGTGCAAGTTAGAGCTTTGCTTTAGTGCCATATAAAGTAAAACATTTACTGGGATAAAAGGTAGGGCACATTTATTTCCATTATGTATGCTGCTCCTTTATAAGGAATTGAGCAATTGTGTTTCAGACTAATCTACATTAATAAATATTATTGCACCAAATAAAGGGGCTTGCGAAATCAGTTCCAAACATTTCCAAAGGAAATTCTGTTCTTTTTGGTTTAAATGTCAAATACAGTTAGTAATGACTACAATTTGGTTCATTGATAAAGTTTATTAAACGATGCAATAAATGTTTTCATCAAAAAAACCATTTCTTACCTATTGAAAAAAAGGTACACGTTGATTTTGAATCAAAAGTAGTCTGAGCTTTAATATTTAAAAACTAAACCAAATGCTATTTCATATCTTTAGTCACCTAAATGACAGACATAGGGGCCGATTCCAATTCGGGCCGGAAATCTCTCCGACCGAGCCGGACCCGGAGAGATTTCCGACTGAATCGGACTCTAGCAGTCCGACCGAATGAGTACGATGCGCACGTATGCCATCGGACTCGATTCGGTCGGACTCCCATTGAAGTCAATGGGAGCCAGTCGTACGACGCGTACACGGGCTCCCATTGACTCAATGGGCACGACGTGAACAAGGGCGCCCCCTACAGCATGTTCGCGTCGATGCGGGTCGCGCCGTACATGCATGTGTAGGGGGGACCCATGGGTCCCCCCTGTGTGCGACTCGCGTGCCTACGCTTCCAGGGGGGTCCGACACGGACCCCCAAAGTGCGGCTCCGACAGCTCCTTGGAGCCGGACTGCGCGAGTCGGTCGGAGCGGTTGCGATGCGCATCGTACTTACCCGGCCGGGGAACGTCTCCATTGCACGGTGCGAGTCGTCCCCATGCGAGTCGGTCGGAGCGGTCGGGTCCTGCGAACGAGTCGGTTGGAGATTTCGCGAGCGCACGCATCGTACTCGCTCGCCCGGACGCACGTACGATTCGGTCGGGAAATAGGGCTCCGAATCGGATCCGGTGAAGCCAAATCCGATTCGGAGCCCTACCGGCCGAGATCGGAATCGGCCCCTAAGTGTGCTTGATCAGTTTGTACTGTAAAAAGCTTAAGAGAAAATGAAAAGACTAAGGGCCTGATTTAGATCTTGGCGGATGGATACTCCATCCCAAACGTGACAGATATCCCATCCGCCAATATCTAAATCAGGCCCTAAGTTTGATGGAGAATTGCTTAGGGCTGCTCCTTTTACATTGCAAGAGAAAACATTACCACTTTGAGCTGTTGAAAAAGATTTCAAAATCTGTCAGCAAATTAAAATATAAGAGCATACTGAAATCATGTCAGTAGTGAAAAAAGTGAATGAAGCTGGAAGCAAGGTAGCTCAAGCAATAACAGCCTAATTACCATATTTAAAATCAAAGAGAGAATAACAAAATCATCCTGCATGTTTTGCTTCCTGTGAGCACTAGCTATTGGCCCCAATTTGCACAGGGGTAATTACATGTGTGGATCTACTCATGTTTAGATCTACTCCTAATGCATATACCAAAGAAACAAACAGACTGCCTTTAAAGGATTAGTTGGAGGAATATCTCGCCATACTTAAAGGATGCTTACCAAGTCATCAACGGAGTCTTAATGTGTATGTATATATACACATTAAGACTCTGTTGATGACTTGATTAGGTATAATCCTTCGCTTTTCTGCTATTCTTCATTTCTGAGTGGAGAGTTACCCCTTGGTATAGACTTACATGTTTCCACCCCCTCAATCGAAGGAGCAAAATTCCTACAACTAAATTTAGAAGTGTAAAGTCACTATTAGCAGCTTTGCTCCTGTTAGAGGTGATCTCCACTACTGTGGCAGGAATCTCCCTATAGCAAAGTATTGGGTCATTTATTGACATTTATTTTTTTAAATGAACTATTTTAATGTACAATATAAGTATAAAATAATTTTAAATAATAATTATTGACACAAAACTAATAATATGTAAAGTTACAACACATGAACTCCTCACAATAAATTAGATTTATAAATACATTACAGCATACAAGATGAGGCAGCAGTGAAAAAACAGATTTATATGTGTAAGTTAGAGCTTTGTTCTAGTGCCATATAAAGTAAACTT
Source organism: Calotriton arnoldi (assembly GCA_963921515.1). Taxonomy (NCBI): domain Eukaryota; kingdom Metazoa; phylum Chordata; class Amphibia; order Caudata; family Salamandridae; genus Calotriton; species Calotriton arnoldi. The sequence goes on from CAWUFW010000624.1 coordinate 3,481,152, forward strand.
TGTGGTGGAACAAAAGCTAGGGTGCATGTATTTCCATAATGTATGCTGTTCCTTAATAAGCAAGAGAGCAATTTTGTTTCAGTCCAATCCAAATTAATAAATATTATTTCAAAGGGAAATAAATAAAGAAAGGGGCTTGTGAAATCATTTCCAAACATTTTGAAAGGAAATACTGTGAGATACTATGCTCCTCCTCTCTGGGATGTTGGAAAAACATGGAACCAAAATGATGTATAAATATACATTTTAGATAATAATTGAATAATGGCATTACTCATCCTCACTAACATGGTCATTTGTTTTTATTTTGTAGTAAACTCGGTTAAAATGTATCTATTTAAATAACTTGAACATGTTTTTACATTTTTAAAAATAAGTTTAAAAGTTCATTTTTCAAAATGCAGTATTTTTGTGTTTGGCCTGGCCATTTTTTCAGGGTTATCCCCAAACCGTTTGCCTTCCTCCTGTATTGTTTTGACCTGTGTTTGTTGGCTTTAGGACTCTGGACACTTTACCACTGCTAACCAGTGCTAAAGTGCATATGCTCTCCGTCTAAATTGTATTGGTGATTGGTTTATCCATGACTGGCATATTTGATTTACTAGTAAGTATCAGGTCCTGTAAATCAAATGCTACTAGTGGGCCAGCAGCACTTAGTGTGCCACCCACATGAATAGCCCTACAAACGTGTCTCAGACCTGCCACTCCAGTGTCTGTAAGTGCAGTTTTAAACTGCCATTGCGACCTGGAAAGTGCACCCACTTGCCAGGCCCAAACCTTTCCTTTTACTACATGTAAGTCACCCCCCAATGTAGGCCCAAGGCAGACCCATTGGCAGGTTGCAGTGCATTTAAAAGGTTAGCCATGTACTGGTGTGTTTTACATGTCCTAATAGTGATATACTGCTAGTTTTGTTTTCACTATTGCAGGGACTATCTCTTCCACTGGGTAACATGGGGACTGCCTTGAAATTTCTTTTAAGTGTAATTTCCCATTAGGAGCAGATAGAGATTTGGGGTCTCTGAATTCACAATTTTAAAATACATTTTTTTTGGTGTAGTTGATTTTTAAATTGCGTGTTTGAAAATGCCACTTTTATAAATGGGCATTGTCTTGCTTAACCATTCTGTGCCTCTGCCTGTCTGGGGAATACATGTCTGGGTTAGCTGACAGTTGGGTTTCTGTGCATTCACTCTAGACAGCCACTCAAAGGGATCTGAGGTGTGCCTTGCACATCCTGATGGTCTATCACCAGGCTGATGGGCCTTCCTGAGCTAGAGTGGTGGGAGGAGTTGTCACTGACATCTTAATAGGGCTGTGCCTGTCACCACACAAATCCCTCTCCAGCCCACTGTAGGGTGTCTGGAGACAGGTCAGGGGAAGGCAGGGTCTTGTGAACTACAAAGACTTTCCTTTGAAGTTTTCCTACTTTAAAGGCAGAAAGAGGTATAAGTTTTGGACCTCTGATTCCCCAAAATCAGAACACTTCTGTACCGAGGACATTCTGCCAGGAAGAAGAGCTGAATGCTGTAGGAAGAACTGCCACTCTGTCTGTTGCTTTGTTGTGCTGGCCTGCTGCTTGCTGCTTTTGTCCTGGCAGTGAAAGGACTGGACTTTGCTTTCTACATCCTGCTTCCAGGGTTCTCCAAAGGCTTGTGAATGCTTGCCCCCTGTTAAGAAGTCTCAGGGCCATCAAAGACTTCACCTAACAGTGCCTGGGCTCTTCTGCTGAGAGCCAAGACTTGCCAAGTGGTACCAAATCCAGATACTGGGCCCTTGGAAGTAGAATCTGGTGATCTTAAGAAGAAAATCCACACAACAAATCCCAGCGCCTGTTTTATCAATGCATTGCTGCAAAAGATCGACACATTGCATCTGCCTTCCTCAAAGCATGTTTCCTGACCAGCATATCGACCATGGCTTTCATCAAAGGCCCCAGCTCGCCATTGTAGCACGTCTGAAAAAGTGTTGCAGCGTGAGTCTCAAGCACGTGTCACTGACATCCGTGACAACCCGCTCCGACTCTGATGCAGCAACTGCTTCGCTGCTGGAAAATCATTGGCACCACACCACAGTAAGGAACCAAGGCCAATGCATCACTTCCCCTTCCATCAAAGCACCGACATATCACCTCCGCTGACAGTAAGGAACTGATGCATCATCTCCCCTGCCTAGCAGTAAGGAATCGACACATCACCTCACCTGTATAGTAAGGAAACGAAGCATTGCTTTGCTTTTCAGCGCCTCACCTTTGACACATTTAAGGTACTTTGTGCTAAAACAAACGCATCCGTTGATTTCTATGGACTAAACTTGCTTAATGTTTAAAAAGTGATATTTTGACTAGTGTAATTTGGGTTCTTATTGTTTTGGTCTTGTTTTATTCAGATAAACATTGGCTATTTTTCTAAACTGGTGTGAACTCCTTTTGTAGTGTTTTCACTGTGTTACTATGTGTGTGTATGTACAAATGTTTTACACATTGTCTCTGAGATAGACCTGACTGCTCGTGCCAAGCTAACAAAGGGAGTGAGCAGGGGCTATTTTAGCTGTGTGACTCCCATACCCTGACTAGATAGTGGGTCACTACTTGGACAGTGTGCAAATCACTGGCAACTAGAGACCCCATTTCTAACAATTACTAAATGTAAAAAAACAAATATTTTTATTTAATGTGTGATCACCAAAAATTAAGTATACATATGGCATGGGTAGAGTACATTTAAGCATGTTTTGACATTATTACGGTTGCAGAAAATTTAGAAGAGTATCTTGTGAATTGTAATGGCTTTACTCTTTTGTGGATGGGTATTTTCTATAAGCATGTCCATTCCTAAACTTTTCATTATTTTCCCTTAACTCCAACCATTTGTAGCATTGTTCTAATTTTACCACCATTTTTCCACCTGTCTCTCGCACAGTTACTTAAAAAACGTGAAGCTACATATGTGGAGATCTCCGCCACTGGCATGAAAATCTCTGGACAGAAAATCCAAAGTTGACATGCATTTATATTAATTTACAAAACAGTTCTGAAGGGACCCATAAGATGTTTCCAAGAATTCCAGTGGCTGTATTCCTCCGGGGTTGCAACTTGGAGCGGACGTGTGCACCTACCTTTTGGAGCCCTAAGTCATTTTGGATGCTTGCACGACCCCTTCTGTATAACAGACCATGCTGTTGCACATGTAGCACTGGTGAAATCTCAAGGGGTCATTCCTTCATTTGAATAGAGGCATTGACTCATGCAAATTAGGAAACATATTGCCTCTGCTAGTACCATATTACAGACATGAACGCGGAGGCAAAAATGCCATTAGAAGGTGCACTGACTGCATGCCACATCGAGGTGATGCACAATTGGTGTGCACTCTGTGAGTGCCCAGTGGAAGAGGGGAAAGAAGTTCCTTTGAACTCCCCACAGGTCCCCCTGCAGGCCGGTGCAGTTTCTCACTCCACACGCCTGCAAGGGGATTTCTGCCCCTCTTTTAATTGCAGGCCAGTTGTAACGACTGCGATGTAACAACATGCGGGGTGAGGTAAAGTGGGAAAAAGAGGCCTCTTCATGCACTGCACTGCATAATACGGCCCCTGGTGTGAAAAACAAACCCATCCTACCCCGGCTCAATTATGCTCCTCTTCTCTGGGCAGTTTAAAAACATGGAATCAAATGATGCGTTTTACACCACATTTATATCTAAAATTAGCTACAAGCCAGGATTTTACAGGCACTTCTGAGGAGTAACTAGGAAATTCTCCAATAATCCAGGGGCCCTATTGTAGATAAGGCACGCTTTCCTTGTTTGCGCCACAGCACACCTTGAATGATTGCCCCCAGCGTAGCCATGAAGTTATGCTGCCCTCGGGCAGCGCATTCAAGTGAAATACGGAGCGGCTTTGAAGCAACCGCTCTGTGTTTCACTGTGCAGGTGGCAGCCCGCCTGCACTTTTAAGGGGGATTAGAGATCCCCTTGCATGCAGGTTCAATGAATGACTGCACCCACCTGCAAAGGGATATCTCGAGGCTCCATAGGACCCCCTTTTGCCCCTCCAGAGAGCTGTCATTAGGGGGCGCACTGACAGTGTGCCTCCGCTTAGGTGGCGCACTGTCATTGCGCCTCCTGACAGGTTATTTGCTTCTGCGCCCACGTCTATAATATGGCGTGGGCGCAGATGGAAAGGGATTCTCTCATTTGCATGGAGGCATGCCACAATGCAAATGAGGGGACACCCTCCGTTAATTGCGCTGGTGCTATATGTGCGCCAGCGCTATCTGTATTACAGAAAGGGCCACACAAGCATCTGTGGCCCCTTCTGTAATACCAACATGCCCCGGGGGAGTACAACGGGGGCGCACATGCCTGTTGCACCCCTGCTGCACGTTGTATAAGCCTGCCCCAGATCTGCATCTTTCCCATTAGGAATCATGCCTTGATCTCAGCTCATTGGAAATTGTATGTTGACTTTGTGTGCTCAGAAGCAAAAGCTTTCTTAACAGCCATATGAATCCCTGCTTCTATTGGACTCATAATTAATATAAAGCCACTTTTTCTCATTTGGGCACACTGAGGGGTCCAGAGGAAAGGCAGCGTAATCATTACGCGACCTCTGACCCTGCCTACAGGCGACCTCTGACCCTGCCTACAGGTTAGGTCGCCCCCACGCCGCTGCCGCCTGCTCACCCTGGTCTCCTGCTGCTGTCTCCTGCTGCCAGCTGACTTGGCCTGCCCGCTTGCTGCCTGTGCCTGCCCCCGGTCCCAGCCGCTGCTGAGCCGGTCACCTTCGCCGCACTCTTCCCGCCGCTGCCTCCCTGCGGCCCCGCCCCCCTGACAGTCCATTCGCCGCCCCGCTCCCGCCACCCAGCTGCTCCTCCCTCCCATCAGCACTCTTAAGGAGAACGCGTAGCAGCGTAGGGAGCGACCTCTGACCCTGCCTACAGGTTAGGTCGCCCCCACGCCGCTGCCGCCTGCTCACCCTGGTCTCCTGCTGCTGTCTCCTGCAGCCAGCTGACTTGGCCTGCCCGCTTGCTGCCTCTGCCTGCCCCCGGTCCCAGTCGCTGCTGAGCCGGTCACCTTTGCCGCACTCTTCCCGCCGCTGCCTCCCTGCGGCCCCGCCCCACTGACAGCCCATTCGCCGCCCCGCTCCCGCCACCCAGCTGCTCCTCCCTCCCATCAGCACTCTTAAGGAGAACGCGTAGCAGCGTAGGGAGCGACCTCTGACCCTGCCTACAGGTTAGGTCGCCCCCATGCCGCTGCCGCTGCCGCCTGCTCACCCTACTCTCCTGCTGCTGTCTCCTGCTGCCAGCTGACTTGGCCTGCCCGCTTGCTGCCTCTGCCTGCCCCCGGTCCCAGCCACTGCTGAGCCGGTCACCTTCGCCGCACTCTTCCCGTCGCTGCCTCCCTGCGGCCCCGCCCCCCTGACAGCCCATTCGCCGCCCCGCTCCCGCCACCCAGCTGCTCCTCCCTCCCATCAACACTCTTATGCAGACCGCGAAGCGACCGTGCAGCAGACGCGCGCAGCGGGCGCGCCGCTGGCGCGCCTAAGGCAAGCCCGTCTGCGCCCATCCACGCCTGGACCGCGCCCAGCGCCAGAACCCCTGGCCCCCGCGACCGCCACAACACTCGTCTCCACTACGCCACCGGAACCCTCCACGCACTCAACCCCGGACGATCAAGCACCTGCTACCTGGCCGCCCCGAAACGCACCCACGGACCCTTCACCTGCCGAAACTGCAGCTACACCAGCATCCAGCCCGCCAACCCACCCGCCAATCAATCCAACCACCTTCGCTGCATCCTCCTAAACACCTGCTCCACCAGGAAACACGCCGTCGAACTCTGGGACCTACTCGACACCCACACCCCTGACGTCGCCTTCCTGACCGAGACCTGGCTGAACTCCTCCTCAGCACCCGACATCGCCATAGCCATCCCGGAAGGCTACAAGATCATCCGCAAAGAGCGCACCAACGGAATAGGAGGAGGAATCGCCATCATCCACAAGAACACCCTCAACATCTCGACTAACGACGCTGACACCCTCTGCACCGCCGAACACCTGCACTTCCAGATCCACACCAACCCCAACACCAGCCTCAGAGGAACACTCGTCTATAGACCCCCCGGTCCCCAACCACAGTTCTGCGACTCCATCGCCGACCACGTCAGCACGCACGCCCTCGCCGCCACGGACTACATCCTCCACGGGGACCTGAACTTCCACCTCAAGAACAACAACGACCCCAACTCCTCCGCCCTGATCGACAACCTCGCCAACCTCGGACTCAGACAGCTCGTCACGACGCCCACCCACTGCGCCGGCCACACGCTGGACCCCATCTTCTCAGCAAGCACCCACGTCTGCTTCAACCACACCACCGAACTCCACTGGACCGACCACCGCTGCATCCACTTCAGCTTTCAGAAACCCGTCACACCCCACCGCACCCAACAGATGCCACGCCGCTGCTGGAGCAAAGTCACCGATAACCAGCTAACCACCACCCTCGCCCAAATCCCGCCCGCAGACCCGACCGACCCGGACGCCGCAGCCCACAACCTCAGACAATGGATTGAAAACTGCGCCAACGCCCTTGCCCCAATCAAGAAACCCTCCACCAGCCACACCAGGAAGAAAGCGTGCTGGTTCTCCCAAGACCTCCAGGCATCCAAGAAAACCTGCCGTAAGTTAGAGAAGAACTGGACCCGCGAACGAACCCCGGAAAGATACGCAGCTCACAAGGACGCCAACCGCAACCACCACCACCTCATCAGATCCGCCAAGAGAGCCTCCTTCAAAGACCGCCTAGACAACAACGCACACAACAGCAAAGAGCTCTTCAACATCGTGAAAGAACTCTCCAACCCCAACTCCAGCGCCAACGACATCCCACCCTCGCAAGAACTGTGCGACTCACTGGCCACCTTCTTCCACCGCAAGATCACGGACATCCACGACAGCTTCAACACCGCGACCGCCCCGGCAACCACCGAAACACCCACAACCACCACTCGCACCAACCGCCTGACCTCCTGGACCAACATAGACAACAACGACACCATCAAGATCATGAACTCCGTACACTCCGGATCCCCGACAGATCCATGCCCACACCACATCTTCAACAGGGCCAGCACCGTCATCGCACCCCACCTCCGGAAGGCCATCAACAGCTCCCTCGAGACAGCGACCTTCCCAGAGGACTGGAAGCACGCCGAGATCAACGCCCTACTGAAGAAACCCACGGCTGACCCCAAGGACCTCAAAAACGTCCGACCCATCTCCCTGCTCCCGTTCCCGGCGAAGGTCATCGAGAAGGCCGTCAACATACAAATGACCAGGTTCCTCGAGGAAAACAGCATTCTGGACTCGTCCCAGTCCGGATTTCGCCGCAACCACAGCACCGAGACAGCCCTCCTAGCCGCCACCGATGACATCAGAACCATGCTAGACAACGGTGAAACCGCGGCCCTCATCCTCCTGGACCTGTCGGCCGCCTTCGACACGGTCTGCCACCACACCCTACGCGCAGCCTCTACGACGCAGGGATTCAAGAGAAGGCCCTGGACTGGACCACCTCCTTCCTCTCCGGTAGAACACAGAGCGTCCGCCTTCCTCCCTTCCGCTCCAAAGCCACCGAGATCATCTGCGGCGTACCCCAGGGCTCATCCCTCAGCCCCATGCTGTTCAACGTCTACATGGCCCCGCTCGCCCGCATCGCCCGACTGCACAGCCTCAACATCATCTCCTACGCCGACGACACCCAGCTGATCCTCTCCCTCACCAGAGACCCTCACACAGCCAAAACCAACCTCCACGAGGGAATGACGGCCGTCGCCGACTGGATGAGAAACAGCCGGCTGAAGCTGACCTCAGACAAAACGGAGGTCCTCATCCTCGGGTCCACCCCCTCGGCTTGGGACGACTCCTGGTGGCCCTCCTCGCTAGGAACGGCCCCCACACCCACCGACCACGCACGCAACCTAGGGGTCATCCTCGATTCCACCCTCTCCATGACGAAGCAGGTCAACGCCGTCTCCTCCTCCTGCTTCAACACCCTCCGTATGCTTCGCAGGATCTACAAGTGGATCCCCACCGAAACCAGAAGGACGATCACCCAGGCTCTCGTCAGCAGCAGACTGGATTACGGAAACGCCCTCTACGCCGGAGCCTCGGCGAAACTACTCAAACGGCTCCAACGCATCCAGAACGCTTCAGCACGTCTGATCCTCGACATCCCGCGCCGCAGCCACATCACACCCCGCCTGAAAGACCTGCATTGGCTCCCCGTCAACAAGAGGATAACCTTCAAGCTCCTCACCCACGCACACAAAGCACTCCACAACACCGGACCAGCGTACCTCAACTGCCGCCTCAACTTCTACACCCCCACCCGCCAGCTCCGCTCCGCCGACCATGCCCTCGCCACCGTCCCCCGCATCCGAAGAGCAACCACCGGCGGCAGATCCTTCTCCCACCTCACCGCCAAGACATGGAACACCCTCCCCCTCCAGCTACGGCAGACACAGGACCTACTGACCTTCAGGAGACTCCTCAAGACCTGGCTATTCGAACAGTAGCAGCTCCCCCCCCTCCCCTCAGCGCCTTGAAACCCTCACGGGTAAGTAGCGCGCTTTACAAATATAATGATTGATTGATTGATTGATTAGTATCATTCCAGGTGTGATAAATATATACATCCTTTACAACATAGTGGGTATATAGGTCTGGTAGTTTATGTTTCTCATAAGAAAATATACATAATTTAAGGTTAAAGTGTACAGTGGCCTGCAAATATGAACGTATGTATTAGAAATCAGAAAACATGACAAATATTAACTAATAATGCATATCATATATAAGTAGAAGTTAAAAACTGAACTATTAGCACTTCTTCCTAAACAAGGGAAAATAACTCAAGTGGTACAACGTGGAAGTAGAGTAAATACACTAAGGGGCATATTCTCAAGGAGTCATCGCCGATTTTTCGGCACTTTAGCGCCGCAAAAGTGGGCATAGATTCATCGTCCATTCACAAGCTGGTGCAAACTGCCGACATCGCCAGTTTACCTGCGATAGCAACCGCAAAAAAAATCGCCACGGATGAGTGCGACAACTAACGCTAATGATATGCAGAATAGGCGTTCCCGTGCAAAAACACACGAAAATACCACTTCGCGAGATTCTCAACGACCAGTCAGATCTGCGATGCAAACCAAGAACAGGCGATAAGGCGCGTTAGCTGCAGGGATTAACACCTGCCTTTTGCTGGTGTTAAGCAGGACGACTACCTGCAGTATGAAAGGGAGCCCAGCCCAGAGCCACATCTGAAGACCAACACATGTCATGGAGCTACTGATCATGCAGCTCGGAGACCCAAGAGGGCCACAACACCCACCACCACCACTTCCAGGCCCCCTCCCTCTCCCGGACCCCCCCCCGGATTACCACCTAGGCAGTGCAGGACAGCGGACGACCCTAAAACGCACCAGCCCCAGAGACTCAACGCCAGAGGAAGCCATTCGCCAACACAGGCTCAAAAGGACAACCATCCTCCGCATCCTGACCCACATTGCCCACAGGCTGACGGCACCAACACAGCGGACAACCTACATCCCCCCGCAGACAAAGCTGCTGGCTGTGCTGCACCTATTGGCCCCTGGTACCTTCCAACCAACAACTGCCGGAGTCGGAGGAGTCTCACAGCCAGCCCCATCAAATTCCCTCACACATGTCATGGATGCATGTCCACAAAAGCAACGGTGGGCCCCTGTATCCGCACCACACGATAGTTCCAATTTGTGGTGTACCTGCACAACCAACCCCAACGCCAGCCATGCTAGACGCCTCCGTGCCCCAGACCCAAGATCGTAGTAACCAAAATGTGGGTGCGCCAGGTCATGAAGTCCAGTACTCAACAGTAGTGTAAAAACAGAACTTTATTACAAATACACAAGCAAACAAAACGAAAAGCTCAGCCAACGCGTTCCATTTCCAACGGGGAACTTCAACAGGGCAACGTGTCTTCAGAAACCTGTGGGAGTAATGGTGACAATGGTCAAACTTCCGTATAGTCACATGCCTAATCTGGTACAGTGTACTGCACTTGGACAAACCGGAATGCTCACAGGCATGATAAACCATGCATGAGAAGACCGTAACAGAAGTTTGTGTGGCCGTAACCGTCGTAGGAATGAAGAGGAAGGTAACTACCACACGAACTGCTGTTACAGTCACATCATGCAGGACTCATCATACCTGAAGGCATCACGGTGTGTGTCAGCTCGATACCCCTGCCCCTCACTCCCCCCACACTGCGCAGGAACATCTTGAGACCACGCAAGGGAACTATGCCATAGCTGGCGTCACGCACGTGTTGGGGGCAATTCACAGCACACGTGTACGACTTGTGCCCCCTGCTGACACTGCACACAATCACCGCAACAGCAACCACACACATGCCATCACTGTGCATATAAAAGTGGACCACCGTGGCCTGTCCACCAATGTCGTCGCAAACGCCCCAGGCAGTGTGCATGATTCCCACATGTTCTCAAGTCCGCCACCAACCAGCGCTTTGAGGATGGCCCCCATGGAAATGCACTGCCCATCGGCAAGTACCACCTGAACACACCACACACCTCAACTCCACAATCCCCCAACTCACAACTGTGGGAATGCACACATCACAAATCCACCACCAAAGTGACTACTGCGTGTGTCTCAGTCTCCGCCACAACCTGTCCATAGGCCTACACACACGTGGCCGACCACCTTCAACGGGCACATACACACTGGAGACGAGGTGGCTACGTCCCAAACCAACATCATCACGTCATCACATGCTGGGTTGTGTCAGCAAGGGTGGCGCCCCACCCAGCCACGAGTCCGCCACCTTGACCGGTGGTGCCTGCGCGATCCTGTGCACCTGCTGCACCCCAGCCCTGGTCCCCAGACCGGTCCTCCGCCCAGCGATGACTGGCCGCCCCTGCGCACCCAGGCCTCAATGCTCACCTGCCGCCACCGGCGTGTCTCCAAGAGGACCCACCACGTGCCGGTGCATCCTCCTCAGCCGATCGCTGGATTCTGCGCCACAGGCCCCCAGCACACCCTGCGGCATCGCACCACGGAGTCATGTGTGTGCTGACTGCTGCCTTCAGCGTGCACTATGGTCCAGCAGGACTCACAATTCAAATCGAACCACGATTAGCAGGACGGCTCATCAAGGCCTACGCATCATCGGAGACTGCACACCCGCTCAGCTCTTCAGGTGCCACTAACCCTGTGCAATGCAAGTCATCGTCACATGGCGGTAGGCCCCTGCCAGCCGCAGTGCAGTGGGTGCCACTGACCCTGTGCAACACAAGTCATCGTCACGTGGCGGTAGGCCCCTGCCAGCCGCAGTGCAGCAGGTGCCACTAACCCAGTGCGCCACAAGTCATCGTCCCGTGGCGGTAGGCCCCTGCCAGCCGCAGTGCATCAGGTACCACTGACCCAGTGCGCCACAAGTCATGGACCCTTTATGATTGAGTCTCGTGGTGCGGACGCCATCATGTCATCTCCGGCAGTGGGGAATGTGATGTGCTAGGCCACTTTTATTGGCAGGGTCACATGTCCTGTGACGCCTGTGCTGGATGGGTGTGGTGTGGGTGTTAACCAGCCGTTAGGGAGTGGCTGTGGCATGCTGACAACTAGACCAGTGATCTGCAGATCACTACAGGGAAGACCTGGGACATGTAGCTTTGTCGTCGCCCCCTGTTAGCGTAAGCGGAGTGGGCTGGGCTGGCGTATGCCAGTCCAGCGTAGGGGTGTGAACAATGAGCCCGGGTCACTGGACGTGGTTCAGGACTGGGCTGGACATGGAAGTAACTAATGCTTGTGTCTCTGTTGTAGTGTCGGCGCCACCCAGACCGCAATCGGCAATGTTGCACCCTGTGACTCAAGTCCCACAACATGAGCTACATGGACGTAAGGGGGAATCACTGACCCTACATTCATCCATCCTTTCATACTTGAATGATCATAGACATGACACATCTGTGTGAATCTGAATGTTTTATTCACATTCAGTGGAGTGTTGAAGCTGGAGCAGTACAGGGCCATGCAAATCCCACTTTACATTGCTGCCCCATGGAGAGCCAGCCAGAGTCCTTCAGGGAATGACAAGTCCATCGGAAGAGGAAGAGTTCAGTCCGCAGTCTGATCGCTGTGTCATTGGTAACCAAACAGAAAATGGCAGTCCATGTCGAGGTCCAAGGTGAGTGTCGTAGAGTGTATCGGGGGACAGTGGAAGGTGATGATGCAAAGGGCAGAACCAAGCAGAAACAGTCCATATGGCGGAGATGAATGCTACTGCCTCCTCCTTACCAGTAAGGTTGATTCACCCGCATCTTCGCCCTCTGATGTCACATGTGCCTCACACGTGGGTGGTGGTGGAATGTCGGCAGCACTGTGTGCCACTGACACATCGGGGGCCGGAGGTGGATTGCCTGCCGCACTGTGAGGCACTGACACAATCGGGACGGAGATGTGGATGTAGAAGCAGCAGCAGCATTCATCTGCGCAAGGCCTTGAGGCAGCAATAACATGACGATGTGCTGCAGGGCATGGAAGGTCCCAGCCACATCTCGCTGGTGTGCAGCCGTGGCAGCCATTCTTTCTGCCGTCATCCGCTCCATGTTCTCCATGAGCCCCCGCATCTGTCTAAACTCCCGGCTGACATCGCTGGATCCACTCTGACTGGACAGTTGTTCTTGTCTCAGTATCATGACTCCAGCGATGTCAGCCATGGATCGTTGGAGAGCATGGAGCGGACTGTGGGTGTCCGTTAGGGACTGTAAGTGGTCCCTGATGGGAGTCAGACACCCATGTATGGCATCAAGTTTGGCTGCCATGAGGTCGAACCTCACCCGCACCTGATCAGCCATCTTCTCCTGGACCTCTAACACACAGCGTTGGAAGGCCATGTGTTGTTTGTGGGGGTCCTGGGAGACAGCCGGGGTGGTAGGTGGTTCCTGCTGTGTGGTCTGTGCAGGGGGTGGGGTCTCCTCGATGCAGATGGGCTGCCCTGCTCCTGGAGGTAGGGTGCCGAAGCTGTCAATGAGAGTTTGGAGGGCTTCGGTGTCGATGTCGGGGATGTCCTCATCGTCATCAGTGAAGAGTTGTTGGGGCTGCTCTGCAGGAGGTATTGATGCTCCCTCTGCAATGTGAAGGGGAGATGCAGTATTACATCGTGTTCACATGTATGTTGTCGCATTGTACAAGTTCACATGCAGACTGCATGACAATGTACATTGTGACTGTTTAGGAGGAGCTGCCTATTTGATGCAGGACAGTGGACATTGCGTCAACATCACGGATATGTGTTTGTACTTGTACATTGACATCTCACATTTCCCTGCTATGCCAAATGTGATTGGCCAGTTTCTACACACAAGTGGCACCTGTTGTGTCCTCTGTCCTGTTGTAAACGTGTTGCAGTTTGTACCACATTGTTGTCAATGCTGAGGTGCTCTGAATGTCATGTGTGTGTGCTGCATTTTGGGAGAGTCGCCCCTGCAGCTCTTATTTTGCTGCCCCTTGTCCCTTTCAGGCGGTGTGCCTTTGACTTCTGTGCCCATACAGTACTGAGATGTTGCAGACTTGGGTGAATTTGGGTCTTGGTGGGAGTTGAGACTCTGGGGCATGGTTTGTCCGCAGATGTGTTGTTGACGTCAGGGGTTGTTTGTGCACGTGGATGTGTCAGAGTGTGACCTGCTCCTTTATGGATGTGGTCCACACTCAGCCACCTCAGTGTGGTGGCGTGCACCATGTCATGATGATCGGACTGCAGCCATGCTAATCGTCATGCAGTGTCACTTGCATTGTCAGTGTGGCTCACGGACCCGCAGCTTTGCTGGGTTCAGCACATGTGCATAGGTTGGTTGTGGGATAAGTGATGTGTGGGCTGGCCTCCTCTGGGCACATAGTCGACGGGGGCCTACGTGCTGTTTCTATGTGTGCTGCAGTGGGCCAAGGGGATCAGGGACATGATCCAGAGTCATTGTGGGTGTGCAATGTGCTCCGCTTGATTGTGCATGTGTGCCATTGTGCCCATCTCCCCCCGTCCCCCCAGTCCCTGGTGGTTACTCACCCTGTTGCTGTTGTGTCAGGTCATGTTGAGCAGTGTCCGGTCCCCCAACTCCTGCCACCGTCTCCCCACTGATGACTGTGGACACCATTTCCTCCATCTCATCCAGCTCCTCCTGTGGCGCTGGACTCCCACCTCCAGTCTGCATTGCTGCCTTCTGGTTGTTGGCGAGTTTCTGCTTGGTTTTGCGCTTCACATCATTCCAGCGCCTCTTGAGCTCTTCCATTGTCCTCCTCAGCACTCCGACTGCATTCACCTTGTCCAGGATGGACTGCCATGTTGCATTTTTTGTTGCCAATGACACAGTGGAGGTGACGAACAGTTGTTGATGGTGTTCTATCACCTCCGTGATCAGGATCCTGTTTTCCTGCGGACTGAACCGCGTCTTCCTCTTCTTCTTGTCCTTGCCCTTCCCTGTCCCCGAGGTTCCAGGCTGCTCCTCCGGGGGGCTTGTGGGGTTCTGGCCGTCCTCTGTACCTGCTCCGGCTGCCTCCATTGTGCTTCGGTGTAGTTTGGTTTTTGTTTGTGGTTTTTTTTTTCTGCTATTGTAGTGATTTTTCCCGCCTGACCTTTGTGATTTGCAGGCCTGGCGCTGCTTTTCGCTGATTGTCTTATCGCGGTTGGGTCCATCGCAACTTTTTTCCCGTTCGGGTTTGGATTTTCATCGCCGTCCCGGTAATGTTATCGCGGACATTTGACACGTTATCTGGAGACTATCGCATGTTACCGCCGTGTTGAAAATACTACGTTAACACAGAGTTATTTTCCCGCAATAGACGGCGATATGAAAACTTGCGTTAACCTATTATGGCGATGTTTATCGCACGTTCTTGAGAATATCCCCCTAAAGGTTTTCACTGCAACACAACCAACGTTCAAAGGTGCTTCGGAGTGATTCTAATTCCCATTATAAAGACATACAGTGCTAGGAGATACGAGCAGCAGAAATCCTGAGCAATCATAAAGAGAACACAGGAAGGAGGAGATATAATCAAAAGAAAACATACAGTATAAACAAATATATGTGCATTTTTTAGAACCAACCTTAAAATCAAACAAGAGAATTGAAATGCCAAAACAATAAAGAAATCTTAGATAAAGAGAAAGCAAATACAATCATACTTCTGAAAGAGAAGATAACATTCTAAATGTATAGACACATAAAAAGAACAGGGGCAAAAACATTTAATAAAAAAGTAATGATAGAATATATCATAATGCGGAGTTTAGCAAATATAATGTAGGTATTCTGAAATCCTCGATTGCCTGCCTGTGTTTTCACACCGCCCTATAATAAATGATGGATAAAATGACAGGGTCTGTGTGCATCACTTTTTCAAATTTCCACATTGAAGTTATTGAAGATTTCAAACATTACTTTTACATGTTAGACTATGAAATATGGTACATTCTCAAATCTAAAATAATTTAATCGTAGGACCATCAATTCAGCATCCAATGTTTTTGAAGTACTGTTGATATTGCTAATACGATAGAAGCTGTTTTGGGTATGGAAGAAAAAGGGAACTGCAAACTAATTGACGTCATCACAGATACGATGTATTAACAAACACATCGATCACAAAGCACTCAGGGGCAGATTTACAAGCCCCCTGCGCCACCAGTACATCACTTTTCGTGACGTACTGGTGGCGCAGGGGGCTCCTCGATATTTACAAGGAGAGGAAAAGCCACCATGCGTGACTTTTCCTCTCCTTGTAAATACCGTCCCTTCACACGCAGCACTTTGCGGTGAAGGGGCGTTCCATGGGTGTTGCTGTGGGTGTTCCCACGCAACACCCATGGAACAAGACACATCTCCAGAATTACGAGAAATCGTAACTCTGGAGATGCGTCTGAAAGCTACGCCACCCTAGAGGTGGCGTAGCGAGGCGCACCGAGGAGAAATGTTTTCATTTCTCCTCGTTTCTTCTTTCAATGCGTGCTGCATTCTGCAGCACGCATTGAAAGAGGAAAAGCCTGTACTGATTGTTTTTGTGCAGAAAGGTGCCCCTTCTTGCACAGAAACAATCTTCCCCATGGCGCAGGCATCCTTGCACCATGGTGCAAGGGTGCCTGCGCCGGCGCTTGGCAACTGTTTGTGCGCCAGCGCAGGGGAAGCACAGGAATGCGACATATTCTTGTAAATATGTCGCATTCCTGTGCTCTGAAAGTGCTGCAGCGTGGCGCAGCCAAAGGGCTTGCAGCGCCACGCTGCGGCACTTTCTTGTAGATCTGCCCCTCAGAACACATATAGCTCCACTCATATGCGGCTCTGGAAGGTGAACTAAAAGGTACATGTCAGCAATACATCTCATTTTGACAATATATTCCCGATCGCTGTCTTCAGTGAATTTCAAGTAAGCCACTAGTGCTCCATCCTAAAATAGTGCACTTGCAACATTCACTTATTAAGAAAGGATCCACCTGCATATATTGCATATATAGGAGAGTATATCGTAATGAAAACGTTCTAGTTCACCTCGAAATAGAATTCAGAAATATGAAGATAATCTGTAACAGAACTGGTGAAATATCCCTTGAAAATAAGACTGATGAAATATACAGCGAAAAAAATCTGTAACAAGAATAATGAAATACACCATGACGACAATCTGTATAACAAGACTGGTTAAATATACCGAGAAAATAATCTGTACCAAGACTAGTGAAATACACGACAAAATAATCTATATAACAAGACTGGTGGGATATGCCCCGAAAATAATCTAACACGGCGAAAATAACCTGTATAACAAGGCTGGTGAAATATACGGCGGGAAAAATTACTACATTTTTAGAAACAGAATCGTAGAAATATTCAGTTGGACCCATTATGATTCTTGCAGCATTTTAGGGAAATAGACCTAAACCGACAAGGGAGCATCAAAGGGAAAGAATTTCGAGCATCAACAGTTCATGCATGATTAAGAGTGCTGAGACCGGGTCACAAAACATTTTTGACTGGCTCTAATATGTGTCCTTGATGGTAAATAAGGCAGTGCTTGGAATATATATCTTTTACCTTGGGATTTTGAAAGCATACTGGAGGGAGACGTTGTGTGTGACTAAAATGTTTGTGCATATTTGTTGGTTTACATTTTGCTGTGGTGGTGATTTATTGTGTTTTTTTTTGCATGATTGCGGTTTTGTGCTGCATTATTGCAGGTCTGTTCTGTTTTCCTGTGGGTATTGAACTGCATTCTGTTTTTACTGTTTTTATCATGCTGTTGTTTTGCTCTATGTTCTGTCATTGTGCAGTGTTCTGTTCTTTACTTTAGACATGTTAACAATTGTTGCTAAATTTCCAATCAAAAGCGGAGCATTCCTTTAATGTTCCGTTAGCAAACACAATTTACCACTTTCTAAGGTGGTAAAATACCTCTGCACGTGCTCTTCAACTTTTAAGACGCCGGTCATAGGGGGCGGAACTACGAGCCCGAGCTAGAGGGCGGCTCATCCTTAGAGCTCCTGCTGGCACGTGACAAGCAGATCGGCCCCTGCTGTTTCTGTGCCGTCCACAGGGCCCCCACTTCGCAACACTGCAGCTGCTGGGGTCAGTTGTGGGTTGGCCGGCACTGCCAAAATTCAGAGAGGTGGAGCCCTTGGCTCCAGTGCCGTGACTGCGGACCCCCAGAGGTGCCCACTACACCACCGCAGCCACATGCTGCCCATACTTGGACTACAGGTGTTAGCGTGGTTTCAGATCCGCTTCCCCATATGCCTCCCTTCTATCAGTGCCCTGAGAGTGGAGCCCTGTTGATAGAGGCCCAGGCCATGGCCTGGTAGGGGCTAATACCAACACAGACTCAGCACCTGGCCCCTTCAACGCAGGCCACCACAGCAGATGCCCTGGGGCCCTTCAGGGCCTGGGGTCCTCCTGGGACCCACCTACATGACGAAGGGGCCTGTTCCCTCCTCCCTTACCGCCTGTATCATTTTCCTCTCAGGACTTCTTCACATCTGGAGGGGAGAAGACATACTCTGTTCTTATTGGATATTCTCTGCTGGGGCCTGGCCATACCTGTGTGTCTACTTTCCTGGATTGCCTGGCCTAATGGTGTGCAGGACTCCTTTATCCTCCCCACCCCCCCTCTGGACTGGGTTGCAGAACTTTCAGAAGTGTGATTCCTCCTATTGATGTAGCTGGCGATATTGCTCCTCCCGGGGCCATGGCTTACACTTGGACTGTCAGGGGAATGGGGGCTGACTACCTTATTCTTTTAGTCAGCCCCCCTGGGACAAGCCTGCCATACTTACCTGGCAACGTCGGTGGGGCTGAACCAGGCTCCAGGCTCCCAAGCTCCTTCACAGCTACATCCCCTACAGCCAGAACCAGAGTCATCTGTATGGACCTTTCCTTCTACCAGCCCGCTTCTAGATACAGACTGCTTGTGATACTTGTTGTTTCTTCCTACCAGCCCATTAAATATGTCAAAACCAACCAGGCAGCTTCTTTTCATGGAGGCAGTGATGGGGAAATCATCAAAGTCTGGAAAAGACATGGAATCCCCCAACAAACTCTGCTCTGGAGGTCATCATGCGAGAAGTGGGCACCCTTAAAACAACGCTGTTGGAGGTTGTGGAAAACACCTCCAAGACCTCTGCAGACATGCAGATCATTTGTCAGGACATTGCCTCATTCAATTCCAGACTGACAGCAATGGAATATCTGCTCGACGAAAATGAAGGGAAGATGGCAGCTCCATTGACTGGGAGCAGGACCACTGGCATCTCCAATGCAAACTGGTAGAACTGGAAGATTGCTCCTGCCGGGACGATATCCAGATCTCAGGGGTGGCAGAAAAACTGGAGGGGGCTGATATTTTGAACTTCTTGACCCATTTCTTACCTACCCTGACTGGTTTGTTCTTTAGTCCACCATTGGAGTTTGGGAGAGCCCACAGGATATGGATCTGTTGTCCAAATGCCAAAGAGGGTCCACAGCAGATCATGGCTTCCTTCTTGCATCTCCAAGAGGCTCGCCAAGTGATCGAGGCAGCACAGCAACATGGTTCCTTCCTGCATGGAGGGCACAGGATCTGTCTGTTCCAGGACATTTCACCTGAGACTCAGGCTACCTGCTGACATTTTCTCCAACTACGCCCACGCCCCCAGCAGCTCGGCATTCAGTATTGCCTTCTGGACCAGGGGTCTGCTTAATCACCCATTGTCGTGTAGCTCCTATAATAATTATACAGGATCTGCGCGTTTGGACAGCATACACTGTAGGATTGGTGTCAGGCTGTTTCTGAACACCCCCACCGAGTATGTCGGCCTTTTGTATTTTCCCTGTTCCTAATGTTATACCTCCTTTCAGAGGGCTCCTGTGTAGGAGATCTACCTCTGAATTGAGATCTGTTTTCTTTACCTTTTTGTTTTTTGTTATTGTCCCACTTCATTTTTGATGAAGCAGGTGTCTGCTTGTAGGTGTCTTTTTCGGGACTACCCATCAGTTGTGGTTTCAATGCTTTTCTACCCAAACTGTCCCTGCCTAATTCAGCATACGCCGGTTTAATTATTTTAGGTAGTTTGTGCTCCTGTTGTGAATGACTGAACTCCCTTAGGTGTTGGCGGATAGCCACTGATGCTGCCTCCCCTTTAATATTTGCTAATATTATCGCTGATACCTGGGCATAATTAACTAGTAATTTCATCCCTAAGTTCAGAGCAGGCTCTGCTCCATACTCATTTTTTATTTGTCTTAATACATCTGGTATTACTGCTAATGATGGGATACCATGAGTTCTGGTATATATGGCAGCAAAAACTGTACCCCAAGAGGTACAATCCTCTATATGCGGTGTTATCCCCATGGGCAAGCAGATTGTCAACATTCTGTGTTTTTCATACGGGCTAGTATTCGGGAATACTGCTTCTAGTTGTGTTATTTTTTGCGCTACCCAGAATGGCAACTGTTCACATTTTGCAGGCATTTTGCCCATTACTGCGTGTAACGTTTGTGGTGTTATTTTAGTTGCTGTATTTTGAACTAGAGTTGTATTTGTTGCAACCGTTGCCGGCTGGACTGTAAGTGTCCTCATGACAAACTGTGTCATGTTTCTGTAAATTTTGATTAATTCTTTGTGAAGTATCAGTAAGTCTCCTCCTAGCATTGTTTCAATGTCAGGGTGTGGTGTTTACGCTGCTAATATTGCCCATGTCGCTCCTTCTCTTCCGAGTGGACCGAGTCTTACTCTACTTCTTGTATGGGGAAGGGCACCGTTAAACCAGTATAAGTGTTCCTGGTAAGTTAGTGGAATTTCAATGTCCTCATAGGGACAATATTCGTCCGGTATTCCACTTTCTGTGTAAAAGTGAAATGTCTTTGTTCTTGCACTTGCAACTGGGAATGTAACCCTTGAATAGAATACCTCTGTTTTAAATTATTCGTGTGCCTCAACCATGAAAGCTACTGGTCCACCCCTGGATGTTAGACCGTGTGCACCTAGTTTTAGGGTAACAGCATTTCTAACATTTTCTGCAATGCAAATTGCATCTTCGCCTTCTTCGTAGTTCTTGTGTAACTCTATCCAGATTTCCTGTTTCTTCAGTCATTATTATAGAGAAGAAGAGTTTTTCAATGGAAGTAAGATAAGGTGTTTTGCACAATTTTAGGAACAAAGTTTCCTTCAAGCTTGATTAACCAACAGCCAATAAATAGTATTTTGCCTACTCAGCTGTGGCGGAGTTTGTGCCCACCCACTCCAAATGTCTCTGAGGAGTTGTGAGTAGGGGTCTCTGAGACTAGTACAACTGAACTACTCAGAATCTACTGTTAAATAAGTACCCAACAAACGTTGGCGGCACCATGTTGTGTAGCTCCTATAATAATTATACAGGATCTGTGCGTTTGGACAGCATACACTGTAGGATTGGTGTCAGACTGTATCTGAACACCCCCACTGAGTATGTTGACCTTTTGTACCAACTAGCTCACAGTGCCACTAGAGTCTCCTCTTACCAAGGAGAGAATGATTCTTGGCAACCATCGAACGTGACAACCCTGATCCCTCAGGATCGTGGAAACAATATACTACTTCTCGCTCAGTAACTCGTGCTTACTTAGTTTTGTCTCAGAGAGATACACAGAATAAACAGGCTGGGCGTTTTCAATAAGTATTTATTGAACAGTTGTTATTCTGGTGTAAAATAGATGAGCTGCAACAACTGTTAGACAGTATACAATATAAATGATTAGTAATACTAAAAGGTAAATGGATAGTATAGTTCTACCATCTTACAATAATCATGGATACATACGAATATATAAAACACATGATAAAAAGATGCGTACTCCTACGATTCTTCCCTAACTAGATGTACCTAAATGTACCTAGCATGTGTGTAGGTGTTAGGCCAAGAATCCCTCTAGAATAAAGTCAACCCCATTACCTGAATTGAGAGACTGTGGGACCCCGTCCTGGTCTCGAGGGGGACACCCCGCAAGGGATGTTAGACCACTGCAAGCTGAAGCGTCTGCATGCAGGAACCTCAGCGTCTCTGGTCAGTGTGTCTGCCGGGAAGTCTCGGTCTCCTTTCTCTATCTTAGCAAGATGTGATGTATATATACCCATAGGTCTCCCCAGGGGTCCTACCTCGCTGTATTACTGTGTCGGCCTAAGGATGACGTCGGGCATGAACTTTGTACATAGATATTATACAGGAGATGGTCGTCCTGCTGTGCTCCCAAGAAGCCTCATGCATAATGTATGAGCTTTCAAACTAGGGAAAACCAGTGTTCTGAATGCAGTGTCGTATCTAGGTAAAAGTTCAGTCCCTGTAAACCGTTATAAGCATAATGTCGGGAAGAATATAGGTGAAGTGTAATGAAGTTACCGGGGCCTATATTATGGTACCTATATGGAATATAACACCATGACAATAGAACAATCAAATTTCTTGATCCGGACCAACTAGAGGGGTACCTGGAGATGGTCGTGCTGACGAATATGGATCAAAGCCCCCCTACCAAACCCTCTGAGCCCTGCCAATCGCCCCAGCCGTTGGTTCACTCAGGATTCCCCATTGAGGAATACTTACGTCTGAAAGAGCTTAGCAGGCAGTGGTCAAGGGGCCCAAATACATGCACCCACCACAAGTATGCTCATCCCAAAGATAAGTCTCGATCCCCTGTGAAGCCGGCGGCACCTCCGGACAAGACCTGCAGGTCAGGTCTCTCTGCACTCTTCCACTTTCACCCAACATACTTCCCTTACCCCTAGGCCACACTGCCTCTCCAAAGCCCTCACCATTGGTCAATGCCTGCCCACTACCTGTTGCCTTAGGCCTTTGTCGCTGTCCCAGATTCTACCTGTGATAAGATCCCCCCTCCACACTCATCTGTATCTCATATATACTGATGGGAGCCCTGTTCCCCACGTGCCGGAGGTACGGATCTCTCCCTATGACCCGTTTAAAGTCTGATCCCTAGAAGGGGGGGGGTTTGCACCCTTTCCCAACGCCACCTTTTTCTCCCTTCCCTCCTTTCCATTTTTTTCCTCCTCTCCTCCACAATATTTACCCTCTCGGGGGAGTTCATGCACCCACAACGCTCTTTGACAGTGATCTCACTGAGTGTGAAGAACCTCAATCACTACACGAAGAGCCATATGATCTTTCAATGCATCCGTTCCTTACACCTTGATGTCGCACTTTTACAAGAGACACACACTTCTGAGGAAGAGAGCCAGAAACTTTGCAGGGACTGGGTAGGGCACGAATACCATGCCTGCAAGGCCCAGCCAGAGGAGGGAGAGACTCTCTCCGCAAGTTGTTTCGTAAGGGTGAAGTTGCGATTTTGCTAGCCAAACTTTTACCGGTCAAGATTTGCCTGATCTGACACAACCCATATAGCCAGTTTGTCCTTATTAAGGTCTCCCTCTATGACCAGCTTCTTCTGATTGTCTCCAGGCCTTTATTCCCTGATTAACTCCAAGAAGGCCACTTATGTGACCCTGTCTCAGTTCACTCGCCAAAAACCTAGAAATAAGCTCCTCCTAGGAGGAGACTGGAATATGGTTCCTGACCTCTTTCTGGACAACTCGAAAATTCCCCTATACGATAACACCATGGAGAGGTGTCTTCTATGTGACCTGATGTCGGATTTCTCCCTTTCCAACGTCTGGAGGCACCTCCACCCCACAGAGCAGGATTAAACTCACACCTCCATAGTGCCTTGCTTGGCCACCCAATGGATGTGGACATTCTCCTTTCCAGGGTTTCGGACCACCGCATGATCCAGCTCCATCTAGACTTAGGGGCCCTCCGCTGACCCCCTCAGCCTCTCACACTATAAAGTCCCCACACACAAAGAGAGACTCTGCTTCTACCTCCGCTCCTTTCTTGACACTAATGAGGGGTCCATTGCCTCTCCTAGTACCTGGTGGGCAGCCAGCAAGGTAATGGGCCAAATATAAGGTACAACACTCAATACATCTCCTGAACAGAGACAGCACTCTTCTGCCTCAAGCAACGTCACTACGAGCACAGTGAGAAGGAGGGCCATCTTCTGGCTCTTTAGCTGCATCAACACAATTCCTCCTGTGCTACACCACCCCTTAGATGGGAAGATGAACCACTCCTCACTCACCCACTGGACATACTGGGATCATTTCAGGCCAATTGTGAGACCCTTTATTCCTCCGAGACTGTATGCACTCCTGCAGACAGTGAGGATTTTCTGTCCCGTGATGCACTACCGCGTCTCAGAGTGGATCAAGTTGTAGCCCTGGAGGCTGAACTTTCCCCTGAGGAAATTCTTGAGGCAATTGATGAGTGTTAGAAGGCCAACAGAGATATGCTGGCTCCCTTATTATTCAAATCCTACCCTGCCCCACCCCACTCTGTCTTCTCTGAAGCTATCGGGCATCCATTCCTCTAATCCCCAAGCCGGGCAAAGACCCGCTCAGTTATCGCCCGATCTCCCTGAAGAACGTCGACATAACATATGTATTTGTAAAGTGCACGTTCACCCCCAAAGGGGCATCTTGGCACTGAATAACAGATGGGTATTGTTACCCAACTCAATGGTACTCATTTTATCTACCTCAGAAAGGATGAGAGGCTGAGTATACCCAGCGGGATTTGAACCTGTGATCATGAGGTCGAACACAGGCCCCTGCAGTGGATGCATTAGCTCACTGAGCCACCAGAGCCAGCTGAAGATCTGCACCAAAGTGTTAGCCACTGGACTCCTCTTTGGTACATATGGACCAGGTTGGGTTTGTCCCCTACCGCATCTCAGCATCACATCTTAGATCCTATCACATATCCTGTGGTGAGTCTGGAAGGATGGAGATGAGAAGTTGGCAGTGTCATTGGACGCTGAGGAGACCTTTGACATGGTCCTGGGTTCAGAGGCAATACTACTACGCCATGGGGGTGGTCATCTATAAAGACCATGCCTCCACCCCTATAGATATTTGCTGGCGCACTGTGCATGGCTGTCCCTTGTCACCTCCACTTTTTATTCTAGCTCTGGAACGTCTGGCCATTGCCATTCGCAACTCACTGAACATACACAGTATCCCCCTCCCCAGCGGGGTACACAAATTCACGCTGTATGCGGACGACATCTTGGTTATCCTCACCCACTCTGCTGACTGCCTGCAGGCTCTTATCTATCTGATTTGCCACTTCTCGTCCATCTCCCGATAAAAGATTAATTGGAGCAAGAGTGAAGCCCTCCCCTCTTACCACTTCCACAGAACCTATGGTGCTTGCAGGTCTGCCATTTCAGTGGTCTCCTTCATCTCTCAGCTATTTTGGCACTATAGTCATGCCAAGTCTACACCTCATGGTGGAACATAACCTAGACACCCTCCTTGCACGCATACAGACAGACATGGCACGATGGTCCCCCGTTCAGATCCGAGGCCACCGAAGTCATCTGCGGCGTTCCACAAGGATCTTCACTCAGTCCAACCCTCTTCAACGTCTACATGAGCCCCCTCGCAGCCATCGCACGCCAACACAACCTCAACATCATCTCCTACGCCGATGACACCCAGCTGATCCTCTCCCTCACCAACGACCCCACCACCGCCAGAGCCAACCTACACGACGGGATGAGAGACGTCGCCGACTGGATGAGGAACAGCCGCCTTAAACTAAACTCAGACAAGACGGAAGTCCTCATCCTGGGCTCATCACCCTCCGCCTGGGACGACTCCTGGTGGCCCCCGGCCCTGGGCACCGCGCCCAAGCCAACGGACCACGCACGCAACCTGGGCTTCATCCTGGACTCCTCCCTGTCGATGACCAGACAAGTCAACGCCGTCTCATCCTCGTGCTTCAACACCCTGCGCATGCTCCGCAAGATCTTCAGATGGATCCCCACTGAAACCAGGAAGACCGTCACCCAGGCACTCGTCACCAGCCGACTGGACTATGGGAACACCCTCTACGCCGGAACCACAGCCAAACTTCAAAAAGACTCCAGCGCATCCAGAACGCCTCCGCACGACTCATCCTGGACATCCCCCGACACAGCCACATCACCGGACACCTGAAAGACCTGCACTGGCTCCCCGTCAGCAAGAGAATCACGTTCAGACTCCTCACCCACGCACACAAGGCCCTCCACGACCTGGGCCCAAAGTACCTCAACGACCGCATGACCTTCTACACGCCCACCCGCCAGCTACGATCAACCAGCCACGCCCTCGCAACCGTACTCACGCATCCGCAGAACCACCGCCGGAGGAAGATCCTTCTCCTACCTGGCAGCCAAGACCTGGAACTCCCTCCCCACTCACCTTCGGCGAACCCAGGACCATCTCTCCTTCAGGAAGCAGCTCAAGACCTGGCTGTTCGAGCAGTAACTTACCCCCTCCCCCAGCGCCTTGAGACCCTCCCGGGTGAGTAGCGCGCTCTATAAATGCCGTGATTGATTGATTGATTGAACTGGGTCTATCTCCCTGGGGAGCTGTAAAGCCCTTACAATGAACGTGATCTCATGGCTCAACTATGTGTTCCTCATGCTCCCTCTATGTATCCCTGCCCGGCTGATGACTGGCATGAAAAAGGCCCTCAAAACTTTCCTATGGGGTGACCGCAAACTGCAGCTGAAACTGGTTACACTCTATGCAGCCACAGAATAGGGAGGTCTTCATCTGTCGAACATTCGGTGCAGCTTACTGGCATCCCACTTGGCCCCACTCCGATATGTCCTTCATACCACGCTGGATACTCCTAGCTGGGTACCTCTGGAATCCTGGCTCCCGAGCCACTTCCAGGGCCTTCATGTGCTTCACAGGGCGGGCCATGGGATTTTTGGTACTGCTGAAAAAGATTCCAGCAGGGCAAAGATACTATGTACAACATGCTGAGGGCCATATTTATGACCCGGTTTGCATCGCTCTTGCACCACACCATGTGGTGGAAGAGCGACGTAAATCTTAAGTCATATTTTAGAAGCCACGCAAAGCCACTTTTCATGTCTCTTTGAGTGACTCCAAAAATATGGAGTAATGCAATGCAGCGCAAATCACTGGGTTGTGTACTGTCACCCTGGGTAAGCATCCCATGTGCATTGTATGGGTGTTCCCACACAATTCCCATGGTTTTTGACACATTCTCAGACTTACAAGACTTGTAAGCCTTGGAATGCACCAAAAAATTACACCTCCCCAGGAGAGGCACACATCATAAGAGGAAAAAGCCTCTCAGGTTTGTTTTTGTGCAGGAAGGTGCCCATTCTATAAAGTTTTCACCACAGTATGAAGGCTGCAGGTGGTATGATCTTTAGCACCTTCAGACTGTGGCTATTTCAAGCGAATAGTTGCTCTTTGGTTAAGTTTTGCATAGTGTGTACACTGATCCTATTAGATGCTTTTTAATACTCTGTGGTGAATTTCTCATGAGAGTTTTACTGTCTGCAAACAGTGTGGTACAGAGTAAACTCTCCCCGTGGAGTAAACAGTGCTACCAGTACTCATTTTTATCCACTTCTTTTCTAAATGCAGATTCAGTGACTGTCAGGAGTTTGATACAGGTAATCACTGTCCTTAGTAAGGCATTAGTTATGTTAGAGGAGTTCAGTAGCTCGAGTAACTTGGATTTCCCTGAACAGTTGTAAACAAAGTGAATGCTGTGTGCAAGATAGGTTACCCTTTCATCTGTGGTTCAGAGTCAACATTAACTCAGCTACCCATGAAGTGTATGGTATAGGATCAATGCTGCACATAACACAATCTTGCTTTACCTATGGGAGTTATATGTATGAGAGCAGTAATGATGCTTCATATTATTCTGAGATATTTTGCACTTACATTCATAGCTCTAATGCTATACCCATTTAGAGAGCAATGTGTACAAAAGAAGCTTTGATGATGTCATCAGTGATGTCATCCAAAATGTCATTTGGGATGGCATCAGTGATGTCATGAATGATGTCATAGAACTTGTCATGAGTTACCTAATATGTGAGGTTATAAGCTGTGCATGGCGGGGGTGCAAGCTATTGTTGGCTCTGCCAACAATAACTAGTGAATTTCTGTGGTTTTTCTGCAGCATGCCAAGTGGCCAACCCACCCGCCGGCAGCTGACCTCACGCTGCGCATGGCCTTTCATCCTCCACAGCATGGGGTTGGCCACGGGGCCTGCTTGCAGCCAGGCCCTGCGTCCAACTCCCCAAAGGCAGCCACCCAGAGGCAGCCAACCCCAAGCTGCACACAGCCTTGGTCATGTGTGGCATGGGGATAGCCTCTGGGCCTGTCTTTGGCCATGTGCAGCAGGGGGTTGGGCACAGGGTTAGGCCAGCCACTAGGTCCTGTGGCCAAACCTCAGTCGGCTGCCAACTCCACACACAGCTTTTGGTGAGCACAACATAGGGTTGGACTTCAGGCCCCAGGGACCCCATCCCCTTGGGCCAAAACCTACATATTATGGGAAGGGGGCATGCAGCCCCCTCCCTGACCCTTAATCGGCCCCAGGGACCACATTCTCCGGCACCAGTTCTAATGAAAAGGGAATGGGGCAGCGTGTTGCCACCCTTCCTAAGCCTTAAAAGATCCCAGGGACCATATCCCCTGGGGCCAAATACAATTAAACAGGGGAGGAGGGTCTGCCCCCCCCTCCTGAGCCTTAAAAGTCCCCTGGGACCACATCCCCCAGGGACACATGCACATCAAAATAGGAGGGGGACCTGCAACCACCCTCCTGAGACTTTTTAGGCCCTGAGGATCCCATAACCTGCAGCCAAACCAATAAAAATGGATAAAGGGCTGTGTGACCTCCTCCCTGAGCCATCATAGTGTCAAGGCTGTGGATACTCACTTAAGCCGATACTCTCGGGAGCAGAATGTTGTTTAATTCTCAATTCCCACCTCAGGCTCCACACGAAGGCCAAGTTACTGGCTGTCGCGTGAACCCCGCCGGGGGAAAGGGGAAGTGGACAGAGAAGAGACTGCCTTAATCCGCTTGGTATCTTCGCACTCGTCTTCCTCCTATACTTCTAGGGCGATTTCAATTTCTGCTGTCACCTCTATTGTATGGCTAGTGGAGATACTGCAACAGAAAGCACAACATTAAGAACTTCCCAATGCTTCTTCCTATCTCTTTTGATATCTATACTCTGTTCCCTTACCCAAGGGGTCTAAGGCCTTGCCTCTCTTCTATCTTCTTGCATGCGAAGATGGGTATTTCCTAAACATGAACAGAACTGGTAAGTATTTCCTCGCTTCCCTCTAGATAATCATACTCTCGTTCCATACATTTTTCTCTCACTCTCTCTCTCTGTCTTACTTGTCATTTTCTGCTGAAAATCCTCTCGTATTTCTCTTTTCTTCCTCAGGGCAAACAATGTGATGAAAGCAGGCGTTAAACCGAGAAGACTCTGGAACTGCTAACTCCGGTAAGTGACTACTCTAACTGCCTAAGGGGACGCACTGCCACTAAACATCCTTAAAACTAACTACTGCCGCCGAATAGCAAAACGCGCTAACCTACACCTTGCCTGGCTGAACCTCTAAGTCTATTTCTACCTAACTATCTCTCTTAGTCTACAAAGGCTCCTGACTCCAAGAATTCGTTGGTGAAGTGCGCGGTTTGAAAATCAACCGCGGCACTTCACAACTGAGCTAGTCCTCGCGCCCGGACCCAGGCACGAGAGACTAGACCGGCAACTACTTTTGCCTCCCTCCCTGTTGGGAGTACAGGGCGGAAAACTTTCTTATGCGCGATGATCGCCCGCGATCTAAGCCGAGCGGGTGACCCTCTCCTGACTGCTCTTTCCTGGACCATGGTGGCGCAAAGGAGTTTTTGCACTTCCTTCCGTCCAGCCCTGACAGTACCCCCTCGCAAGGTTAAGCCTCCGGGCTGGGGTTTGTGTGGATACTGCTGATGAAACATTTTGGTTAATCGTGGTGCATGAACGTCTGACAGTTCCACCCAGGACCTATCCTCAGGGCCGTAACCCTTCCAGTCCACAAGGTAAAAGATTTTCCCTCGCATGACCTTAGCGTCTAAGATTCTTTTTACTTCGAATTCTTCTATCCCTTCAACTAAAAGAGGCTTCCTGAGCTTCGACTCTTTCAAGTGTGGTGAAACCTTTTTGAGCAAAGAGACATGAAATACTGGATGTATTTTCCACTGTGGGGGAAGTGTCAACTTGAAGGTTACAGGGTTTAGCACTTGTTTCACCTGAAATGGGCCAACGAAACGTGGTTGAAACTTCCTATTTCCTTTTAGCCTTAGATTTCTTGAATTCAACCAAACCCTGTCCCCAACATGTAAATCTGGTTCTGGTCTTCTTTTCTTGTCAGCATTTAACTTATAACGTTCTTTAGCTAATGCTAAATTCTTAGTGGCAGACTGATGAACCTCACTAAGCTGGTCTACAAAATCTTGCGCTTCAGGCACCAGTACTTCTTGGGCAGAAATCATGGAATTCGGGTGTCTACCATAGTTTAAGTAAAAGGGTGAATACCCAGTGGAGACGTTCTTAGAATTGTTATGGGCAAATTCTGCTGTCCACAGAAGATCGGGCCACTCTCCCTCCTGATCAAGAAGGAACAATCGGAGATACTTCTCAAGCTCCTGATTGGCCCTCTCCGTTTGTCCATCAGTTTGTGGATGAAAGCTAGTTGAATATCGTGACTCAATGCCCAACTTCTTAGTATATGCCTTCCAAAAGTTGGACAAAAACTGTGACCCCCTATCAGTAATTAAGACCTTAGGGATGCCATGAATTTTAATCAAGCTTTGATTTAACTGGGTGGCAATTTGTTTGGCTGTGGCATTCCTTTTCAGGGCAACAAAATGCGCCATCTTGGAAAAGGTGTCCACCATTACAAGGATTGAATTGAATCCCTGACTGAAAGGTAATTCCACAATTAAATCGAGTGTCACAGTGTGCCATGGATGAGGAGGTGTGGGCAAAGGTCTCAACAACCCTTGAGGTGGCTGTTTGTCAGTCTTTCCCATTGCACAAGTCTCACAACTTTCGACATGAGTCCGAGCATCTTTGGATAGCCCTGGCCACCAGAAATGTCTTTTTAGCAATTCCTCCGTTCGATGGATTCCAGGATGTCTAGCCAATGGACTATTATGACACTCTTTTAGTACTTGTAGTTGGAGTTCTTGTGTCGGAATGAACAAGGCTTTTGAATGAAAAGGCAATCCATCACAGATTTCACGAGCCGGATTTTCTCTAGCCCATTCTTGTCTTTCATCTTCAGTCAAGGCTTCTCTAACTCTATCTTCTAGTGTTTTCCCAACTGTAGCTCCTACGATTTTCACCTCAGGAATTATCTTCTGATCACTGATCAAGTTCTTTCTCCCATCTGTATCCATCCGCGACAAGGCGTCTGCCTTCCCGTTGTTTCTTCCAGGCCGATAAGTGATCACAAAGTCGTAATCGGCGAAGTACAAAGACCACCGAAGCTGACGTGGCGTGAGAGTTCTGGCTGACTTTAAAAACTGAAGATTCCGGTGGTCCGTAAACACCGTGACCACATGACTGGCCCCAAGGAGGTGATGCCGCCACTCTTGGAAGGCGTCCTTGATGGCTAGGAGCTCCTTATCTGAGATTGTGTAATTCATTTCAGCTGGCTGTAGCTTCCTGGAATGATACGCTACCGGATGCAACTGGCCTGTATCCTTGTGCCTCTGTGAGAGCACCCCTCCAATGGCTTGTTCAGAAGCATCTGTTTCCAAGTAAAAAGGTTGCGCTGGATCTGCATGTAGTAAAATGGGTGCAGTCGTGAAACTTTTCTTTAGGAACTGGAAGGCTTCTCCTGCTTCCTTAGTCCATAGAAAAGGAACCCCTTTTCGCAACAATCTTGTGATAGGTGCCACCTTCAAGGAAAAGTCTCGAATAAACCTTCGGTAGAAATTCGCAAACCCGATGAAACTCTGTACCTCTTTCACAGAGGTTGGTGGAGGCCAATTCAGTACCGCTTCAATATTTTTCACATCCATGGTTAGTCCTTCAGGTGCAATCACAAATCCCAGGAAATCTACCGAAGTGACTCCGAAGGCGCACTTCTCCAGCTTCACATAAAGATCGTTTTCGTTTAGGCAGCGTAGGACCTTTTTAACTTGATGTTGATGTTCTTCCTCCGAGGACGAGTAGATCAAAATGTCGTCAATATAGACAATTACACATTGGTCTATGAACTCTTTCAAAACGTCGTTAATGAAGTACTGGAAGGCCGCTGGTGCATTGCTTAAGCCGTAGGGCATGACTTGGTACTCGAACAATCCGTACTTTGTTCTAAAAGCGGTCTTCCATTCGTCTCCTCTTCGCACTCTGATCAAGTGATAGGCCTCCTGCAGATCTAATTTTGTAAAGATTTTTGCATCTTTTAACTGATCTAGTAGTACGGAGATCAGGGACAAGGGGTATCGATTTTTAATGGTAATTTTGTTTAAGGCGCGATAGTCAATACACATCCTCAGATTTCCACCCCGTTTCGGGATGAAAAATAGAGGAGACGAGACGGGGGATTGAGACGGTCGAATGAATCTGTTTTCCAGGTATTTCTGAATATAATCCTTTAGATGTCGATTCTCGGGTTCTGTGAGCGCATAAATCCGACTACATGGTAAATTGGACCCAGGTTCCAAATCGATCTTGCAGTCGTAAGACCGATGCGGAGGCAACCTTTTTGATTCCGATTCACTGAACACTTGGGCAAACTCATGATACTCTTCAGGCAAGGTTACAGTCTGAACCGCGCACACCATCATCTTTCGTTCACATAATAAGGTTGCTGGATTCTCTTCCCGTTCATTCCGTTTTTCTCCGAAACAATGTTTCAAACAGTGGCTAGAATCAAACTTCACAGTTCTTTCACTCCAGTTGATGGTTGGGTTATGTTCCGTCAACCAAGGAAGACCCAAGATGATTCCAAACTGCGGGGCATCGATTAAGTTGAATTGAATCTCCTCTCTGTGACCTTCCCTTGAGATGAGTTCGACAACCTCCGTTTGGCTGGTGATAGGACCGGAGGACAAGTTGGTTCCATCGATGGCCCTTACCGCTTCAATTCTCTCTTTTGGTAATGACTTCAATCCCACCTTCAAGGCATACTTGAGATCACAGAAATTTCCTGTAGCTCCTGAATCAAGCATCACCACCACCCCCGATAGTTCACAGTCGCGGAACTTCAGAGTCATTGTCAGAACGAGATGTGGAGCAGCTGATTGTAGGGTGTTTGCTATTATTTGAGGATGTGGAGTTGTATTCTTGCTTGCAACCACCAGCCCAACTCCCTCTACTAGTGTTGCTGAGAGTTTTCCTGCTTGAAGATTTTGGGCTTCTTGGAGCATTCCTTCATGAAATGTCCACTAGCACCGCAGTAGAGACATAAATTACCTTGTCTTCGTTTTTCTTTCTCTTCTCTTGAAAGCGGCCCTCTGATGGTACCAATCTGCATAGGTTCGCCACTGAGTTCCTTCTCCCCTTGCTTCAGCTGCTCGGTCCTTGCTCGACCAAAGCGTGGAACACTCGGTCGAAACTCGCGTCTTCTCTCTCCCTTCCTTTCTGTTTGTCTATAATCTATCTCCAACACCAGGTCAATCAATGCAGATACCTCGGTAGGTCGATTGGGAATCTGTGCCAAAGCGTCTTTTAAATCATCCTTTAACCCGCGATAAAACAGGGCAGCTCTTTTAGACTCCGGCCAATCCGTTTCTACCACTAACTTGTTGAATTGTGCCAGGTAGGTGACTAGCTCTCGGTTTCCCTGTCTTAATTCCAGCAATTCATTATCTGTTGCTTGAGCAACTTTTCGGCGATCAAAAATACGTAAAAAATTTTTCTTGAATTCCTCAAAGTTATATAGAATGGATGAATCTTGCGTAACAAGAGGCATTGACCACGAGGCAGCGTCTCCATTGAGATATGATAAGATGAAGGCTATTCGAGACTGTGCATCAGGGAAGTCTGTGGGTCGACACATGAAATGTAATGAGCACTGAGTCAAAAAGATTTGAGCCTTTTGGGGATCTCCACCAAAGCGCTCCGGAGGAGCCAAAGGAATAACTGGAGCTAGGGAATGTACTACCTGAGTGGCTCCGATACTACTAGTGGACCCCTGATTAAACATTCCAGAGCCTGAGGGAAGTGAATGAAACTTATCCCCTGAACCTTCTCGCTTAAACTGGGCAGACATTGGTCTCACGTCTGGTAGCCTCCATCTCAAATTTTATCACCTTATTCTCCTCCCTTACTGCCATTAATTCCTGTTGAATTTCCTTAGGGACGTTACCTAAATCTTTTAAGTCTAATCCTTCTGCCATTCTGCTCAGGCGAGTAAAGCCCGTGGGCACTTCACTCTGTCAAGGCTGTGGATACTCACTTAAGCCGATACTCTCGGGAGCAGAATGTTGTTTAATTCTCAATTTCCACCTCAGGCTCCACACAAAGGCCAAGTTACTGGCTGTCGCGCGAACCCCGCCGGGGGAAAGGGGAAGTGGACAGAGAAGAGACTGCCTTAATCCACTTGGTATCTTCGCACTCGTCTTCCTCCTATACTTCTAGGGCGATTTCTATTTCTGCTGTCACCTCTATTGTATGGCTAGTGGAGATACTGCAACAGAAAGCACAACATTAACAACTTCCCAATGCTTCTTCCTATCTCTTTTGATATCTATACTCTGTTCCCTTACCCAAGGGGTCTAAGGCCTTGCCTCTCTTCTATCTTCTTGCATGCGAAGATGGGTATTTCCTAAACATGAACAGAACTGGTTATTATTTCCTCGCTTCCCTCTAGATAATCATACTCTCGTTCCATACATTTTTCTCTCACTCTCTCTCTCTGTCTTACTTGTAATTTTCTGCTGAAAATCCTCTCGTATTTCTCTTTTCTTCCTCAGGGCAAACAATGTGATAAACGCAGGCGTTAAAACGAGAAGACTCTGGAACTGCTAACTCCGGTAAGTGACTACTCTAACTGCCTAAGGGGACGCACTGCCACTAAACATCCTTAAAACTAACTACTGCCGCCGAATAGCGAAACGCGCTAACCTACGCCTTGCCTGGCTGAACCTCTAAGTCTATTTCTACCTAACTATCTCTCTTAGTCTACAAAGGCTCCTGACTCCAAAAATTCATTGGTGAAGTGCGCGGTTTGAAAATCAACCGCAGCACTTCACAACTGAGCTAGTCCTCGCGCCCGGACCCAGGCGCGAGAGACTAGACCGGCAACTACTTTTGCCTCCCTCCCTGTTGGGAGTACAGGGTCGAAAACTTTCTTACGCGCGATGATCGCCCGCGATCTAAGCCGAGCGGGTGACCCTCTCCTGACTGCTCTTTCCTGGACCATGGTGGCGCAAAGGAGTTTTTGCACTCCCTTCTGTCCAGCCCTGACACATAGAGTCCAGGGACCCCAACCCCAGGAGCCTTTTTTTGTTTAAAAGGGGAGGAGGACTGCATGCCCCAGAGGCTTAGCAGGCTCTGGAGACCACATCCCCCAGGGCCAATGCCAATTAAAAAGGGGAGGGTCATGCAGCCCCCGTGGGAGCCTTATTAGCCCCGAGGAACCTATCCTCTGAGCCATATTTAATAAAATAAAGGGGACGGGAGGGGAGATTGCAGTCTCCCTCCCTGATCCTTATTAGGCCCTGGGGACACCATCCCTTGGGGCTGTGCGTTATTTTAAAGGGGAAGGGGGCCCCATCCCGAGCCTATTTTGGCCTCAGGGACCCTATCCTCGGAGGCTCATTTCAAATGAGTGGGTGCCCCGGTGGGTAGTTACAGTTAGGTCTGCATTTCCTTAGAAAAACATTTTTTTTGTTTGCTAATTACTTTGGCGCAATTTGAACGAATCTTCATGAAACTTTCCAAAGTCTTTTCACCTCAGCGCCTTCCTGAGAAATTTTGGAGTGTTGTATACTTCATAGGGTGTCCATAAACGGGCTTTCTAGACTCATGTCCTTATATAGGCATAACCCAACCTGCCCTTATATAGGAATAGAATCCCAGGCCTTATTTAGGCATAAACCATGCACACCAAATACAGGCATGGCTTCCGACATCCGTCCACCCTAGCGTCTCAACGAGTCCATGAAAAAACAGACCCTCAGGCTGCGGGAGTTTCCCTTGCCCAGGAATATTGATTTCTTCAAGGACTCATACATTATGCATGAACCTCTTTTTCCCTAAGGGATTCATTCATGACGTTTTTCGCTGCCCAACTCACGTCAATGCTACCATTTTCAGGTATAAATATACCTTCCCAAACCCCTGTAAATCAGAGGAGACCTCGACTTCAGAGGAGCCCGATTCCCGGCCAGACGCACTGAGAAGACACTGTCATTCCTGCACGCAGAGAGTCCAGCTTCCAGTGATCTAACTTCCCTTGCGGGGTGTTGGAGTTCGAGTCCGGATAGAGATTCCTACCTCTCTCATTCTTCAGGTATGGAGCAGACTAGAACCTAGAGGGACTCTTGGCATACTAGACTCTTGGCATACTAGGCGTAACTTACTCTTGGTATACTCTAGTCAGGAATACAGCACCTACTTCTACTTCTCCCTATACCTAGGATAGGTTAGGTACACTGGGATAGAACTAGGGTAGAAACGCATCGTATGAGTACTCGCATTTTTGGTTGTGTCATTTTATGTAAATGCATACATGCTAAAAGATAATGCTGACGCAGTATTATTTATTTTTACTGCTCACCTTGTACATTATTTATCTCGCATACTGTCTTGTGATCATAAGAGCACATATAACTTACAACAGAAACAAGACTGTTCAATAAATCCTTTATTGAAACGCCCGTCTGTTATTTCTGTGTAACTCTGAGAATAACTGAAACATGCACGACTGAGCTGAGTGAAATAGTTATCTATTGTTTCTACGACTCTGGGACACATCCTGATTCTGTAAGGGAAACACAGTGGTCATGTTTTGCGGCAGCCAGAAACTAATCCCTTCTTGTCGTCAAGAAGTTTCTAGTGGCCTCTGAGCTAGCTGGCACAAGTAATTAAGTTTAATATACTCGATAGGGACATACCGACCTTAGTCCTATGTCAAACCTATAGGATATATTATTCCAATGCGCAGAGCCTATAAGGGAAATAGGAGCTACACTACAGGAGAGATCTGTGAAACGGAGGGCCGTGAAAAAAGGGGGGGTCCCAAAGCATCATTTCCCCATGCATTTTCCATAGACAGTTTTGCGATACTGCAAAAACTGACATGCACAGAGTTGTCTTCAATGACGACATTTCAAATGGTGCACTGCTTTTATCAAAGATGTCATAGAACATATCATATGTGAGATTATAAGCAGTGCATGGTGAGGGCACAAGTTATAGCTACTTCACCTAATTTCAGTGGTGTTTTAAGTTTAAAACAATATATTTGACCTATCAAGTCACTTTACCCGTTGTTTTTTCAGTGAATTTCTTTGGTTTTGTATGTAAAGCAAAATATTACAGACCTAACAATAATGTCACTTTAACCTTTGTTTTTTCAGTGAATTATTAGAGTTGTTTTAAGGTAAAGAATGTAAAATAAGGTAGACCTACTGGCTATGTCAAAGAGTCAGCACAGCAAAATATAAATGGCAGGCCATTGGCATTAGCAAGAGGTAAGCACATCAACCTTTATAAAGCACTCCTATAGGCATTGTCAAAGATTCACAACAATAATCTATCAATAACCATATTCCAATATAATCCTTATAAATACATACATGGCAATGCGCAATAAATATTTTCAGACTAAAAAAATTAAAAATAAAACAATTTTATTTCAAACAACTATGAAAGTGTGTTTGACTCTTTCTTTAACACCATTCAAGCCATAAAATGCAGCCATAGAGCCAACCACAATGGTTTGCCAGTTGGGAACATACTGCTCCATCTCTGAGTGTTTAAAAATAAATAGTAAGTTGTCCTGGGTTCATGCACCAAATGAGTCAGGACATTTACTGTTTTTTTAAAAACTTTCCTTGGGGGGGGCTGC
Source organism: Calotriton arnoldi (assembly GCA_963921515.1). Lineage (NCBI taxonomy): Eukaryota > Metazoa > Chordata > Amphibia > Caudata > Salamandridae > Calotriton > Calotriton arnoldi. The sequence continues at coordinate 3,518,706 of CAWUFW010000624.1, forward strand.
TTTTTAAAATTTTAGGTGGTGCCCTTGCTTCTTTTTGGAGCCCCAAGGCAACCACAATTTCTCTAAACAAGCCCATGCAGGGCATTAAGGAGCGCTCTCAGGAGGGAGCAGTGAATATTTTACTACCGGCCTAAACACTTCAATAATGAATCATTGAGGCCACTTTCTTTTTTATATATATTTATTTGGGTTCCCCAGACTCACACAGAGCACCCACACCCTGCATTTATTTTTAAGAGTAGCGCAGAAGCCCACTTCTGTGCTGTCTTTCTGTATTTGTGTGTTTTCTTTTTTTGTAAGAGGATGCCCGGGTCCCACTAGATGCACTCACAAAGTATGTAAATGTTAGGAGTCATGGGGGGAAGCCCATGGCCAGCATATGCCCACCAGGTCCCCTACCAGCACCCATACTGGGTGCTGGCAGGAGCCAGCTCGATTCCTTTGCTCCTGCCTGGCAGAAGCAACTTTTATTTTTGCTCCTGCAGGGTGGGAGTGATGCTATGCTCCCTGACCATTAGAGTATGGACAGGGAATTAGATTTATTTTATCTGCCCGCACTCTCTCGGGCAGGGAATGGGGTCTCAGGGACACTGGCTCTCTTTGAGCCCTGGGGCGATTAGGGTCCTCTGGGCTGACCTATGACTTGGGAAGGGGAAGCCCACACCTCTTCCCCAAATTACACATCAGCCCTGTGGATTGGGTCCCTGGGGACTTTAAATAACTAGGGAAGGGAGGCTGCACAACCCCCTCCCCAAATGTAGGGCAATGGTCTGAGGCACAAGACCCCAGGCCCTTTTATTGCCTCTAAGAGGGGGCCTTATGCCCACTTTCAATAAAAATTATATTGCCCCCGGAGATGGGTCTCTAGGACCTTATAATGGCTAGAGAGGAGGGGGCTGCTCAACCCCTTTCCCAAAAATTAAGCTTGTGCTAACTCCCCAGTCCCTGGACCACCCCTGGGGCTTGAAATTGAAAAGGGTGTTTATCTGCGGTACCACTAAAATATGCATTTTTGGCCTCTGGGATCCCCACCAGGGCAAGGGTGTCAGGGTATCCAGAGCCCCTGAGTCCTAATATGGCTGCTGCAACAGAGGTTTTCTTTTGGATCCACGGATCCTCTGTGTCTCTATATATACATACATTTTAAGCCTTCATTTTTTTAAAAACTAAAGAGCGGATTTACACCACATCATAAAAAGTAAAGTTTCTGGGTAAAGATCTAGCTTTCTGCCTAATTTGTTGTAATTCCATTGAGAGCCTGCACCCCTTTTCCAGGAAGGAGCTGAGGTGGATGAGACTTTTATTTGGAAAATTGTGTGAAGATTCATCAAATGACACAGATCAAGACAAAAAACATAAAAATAGCCACTAATTTAACAGCCCTTTATCACTATATGAGAACTAATTTTCACTTTCTAGAACACTAACCATAATTTCTATAAGAACGAACAAATCTATTTTTGTTCTTTTCTAAAGGAAATGCTTTAGGTTTATCACTTATAATTCATCAAGATGATTTAGGGCAGAGGGGAGAAGGGCAGCATCAGTAAGCTAACTTCACATGGCAGGAGGGATGGGCAGTGGTAGCAAATTGTAACACACAGGGCTTTAGTGAGAGGGCATGGACTTGGAGAACAGAGGGCAAGGAGCAGGTGGGTCGGAGCAGCAAGCAAAACATGGAGGGCAAGCAAAAGGGGCTGTGATAGCATAAAAGACCCCACAGGGCAGGAGGAAGGGGGCAGGTCACAGGCTCAAACAATGGATAACAGGGAGGAGTGGGGCAGGGGAAGAAAACTGACCAAGAAGGAAAGGTGTGCATGGGCAAGGACATCACAATGGACCATGAATGAATACACACATCCAAGGCTCTGTTATTTCCAAACACATACTACACCTGGCTGCTCTGCACCTTTCCTTGCCATCTGCCAAGTGTCAGCATGTGAAATATCAGGTGGAAGAAAAATTTCACAGAGGAGGAGACACAAATGATAGTCAAATTTGTAGTGAAGATTTACAAAAAACTACATGGTTTTTCCTCCATGCCTCAGCAATGCAACACAGAAGGCAGCCCTATGGAAGCAGTTGGCTAATGCAGTCAGTGCATTGGGGGAGGATGTCCAGACCATCACCAAGATCAAAAATAAGTGTCAGGATGAGAGACGACTGGTGAAGGAGAAGTTCACCAGGATAAAGCTCTCCCTGGCGGACAAACTGGAACCTGTCTCCATCTCACAACACTTGAGAAGGACGTCCTCTCCACCATGCACCCCCACCTGCTGCATGGGCTGCCTGTGACTGACAACATTATTGTGGTGCCAGGTAATATGTCATGGCTAAACAATTACTTCATCAGAAAAATGCTTAATGTGAAGTGCAAATGTGACTATGGGGTCACTTCAAGTTTGTGCAAATATTTATGGTGAATTCTACTCTCATGTGTTTAATTTTGTCTATCACACTACAAGTCCCAGAATACTTAGTACTGCAAATTTTAACTTCCAATTTCTTTTTCACAAAGAGTTGACCATCTATGCTGGTGATTTCAAACAAAGTTTTGTAACTAGCACAAAAAATTGGGCATGAATTAGCAAACATCATAGTTGCATTGTAAATGCAATTTGCTAAGTTAAAATTTGAACATAATCATAATTTATTGTATATGTCTGTTGACTTCATTTAATTTTCAGATACAGCAGGAGTAGATTCACCCACTGGAGCAGAGGTTCCTGCACTGGCAGCAAGGCAACGTCATGGGGTAGATCAACCACTGCCACCAGCGCAAACTGGTAACTAAATATGCCCAGAAGTGGGTCTCATGTACAACAATATTATCAGAAAACCTATAGATATTTTTCTTAAACTTCATCATTTATTTCACACATGTGATCTTAACTAGTATATATTGGTTTTAATATGTGTCATCTAGAAAGATAATTAATTTATACTCATATCCTTTTAGGCCCTGTGTAGTTGTCCAGGACAAATAGTCAGGCACCGCACACTAGGTAGAAGGTAGACCCTGGTAAGGTCAGTTACATATAACTTTATATAAAGCTCATAGTCTCATATATTGTATGACATGTTAGCAGTATGTGGTGTGTGTCAAATATCTAGGGGTCGGCGAAACTCACTGAGTTCTGCTCTGTGGAGTTCAGCGGAACTCTGCAAGTGGGCGGAAGTGCTCGTCCACCTATTTGCACTGGTTTCTTACATGCCGATAGCGCAATGCGCACTTCCGTGCTGCAAAACCAGTGCAAATGTCAGCACATGGTTCGAATAGGCGTGGCCATTTTATTTTACCTGCTTTCCTTTTCTGTGCATGTGTTGGGCCTGATTTTTTAATCTAAATTAAATCTTTGCGATCCTCCCCATCCCACTCATCTACCCCTCATACCTTTATTTTATTAGTGTGTGTCATTGTGTTTGTGTATTTTATGTTTTTGTCTTTTTTTTATTTTTCTGTGACTTTTTTGTACTTTTTTTTTGTTTTCCCCTTTACTTTCTTCTTACTTCCTTTCTTCTTCTTAATTCCTTCCTTTTCTTATTTAATCTAGTTTTTACCACCCAGGACCATGGCACAGTAGGGTGCAACACGTATGGGGGCATCATTGCGTCTACTACCCGCCTATCATGCGGTTGCCGGATCCGCCAAAGGGTGCATCCCTGTGCCATTGTTTCAGAGGAGGAGGTGGTCACACTTGTTTTTTACATACATCGCCACCTCCCCTCCATGCTGACAGCTGGCCTGGGAGTGGATACACCCTGCTGGAGCATCTGCTGCTGTGGGGGAGGGTGCACCGGTGTGTTCGTCGGGACAGTGGGGTCCAGCGCACCCAACAGCAGTTGATGCACTGCTGGGCCTGCTCGACCTGCTGGGTGTCGAGGTTGTGGGGCTTGGTGAGTAATTATTTATTTGTTGTGTTATTCAATGCAATTTTTTTTTCAAATAGCATACTGCTCACACTCAGAGGTAAGTTACGTTTACTTTATGAATATTATGTGATATAGTTTGAGCTAGTCAGGATTTTGGTGCTATCTAATCGTACTCGCTTGGGCTGATTATTTAAGAAGCCATGCAGACTCCTCTGTCCTGCCACTAAGGTAGTGGTAGTAGTAAGTATTATCAGTGAGTTTGCATTCTCAGTGCCTTTCTTTATGTAGCTCGTACAGTCACAAGCAATCTCCCAGTGATGTGTAGTATGTGCATCTATGCATTGAAAAAAAGGAGACTGAGTTGGTCCATCAAAGGGGGTTGAGAATGAGATGAGATGCAAAGTTTATTTATTGCAATGCATTAGTAGTTCCAAATGTAATTTAGGTTTTGGAAATTTGGAATAGGCCTTAGGTTTAGGAAATTAGGAAAAGGTCAACTCAATAGTAGTACTAAAAGCAATCTGATTTAGAAAAGTACAATGTTACTGCATTTGCTTTTGCCTGTCAAAATATTTTTGGGGAGATTAACTGTACCACCAATTTATTATTTGTATCTCCTTTATTTCTTTCATTAGCACCCAGGAGCAAGAAAAGAGCTTAGGAGGTGGGCCATGGAGCCGGTGGTGCCACCACCAATGCTGAGGCTGACAGATCTGTTGGCCTCAGTAAGCCCTCCTGTTAATATTATTATTATTTCCCTAACTTTTACCTCTCCCCATTTAGAATACATTTTCCTTTTTTTTCTTTTACTTTGCCTGTCTTCTTTTTGTCTTCTTTTTGTTTCCAATTCCTCTTCGTTCTATATAATGTTTTGTTAAAATATTGTTATCCCTGCATTATCCTACTTTTTTTCTATATTTCATGTGTCTGTAGCTGACTTCCTCCTGTCTATACTAGTCTGTAGCTTTCTTATGCTTTGTTGGTAAGCTTTACCTCTCCCCTTATATATCTTGTGGACAGGCTCTGTAAGACTAAGAGAGAAGATTTTAGGACATGTATTCTACGGTGCAGATTGCACACCCAAGTAAGGTATTCTGAGCTTGTTTGTTGAGAAGACTTTCTATTTCTAGCTCATGCTCAAACAGTAAAACGAGAGAGTAGCTACAATCATGGTGAACCCCTCCAATGTTGTGTTGTATGTATTATCATTTATTTATACAGTAGTATACCAGCTGTTTTTTTTTATTAGCAAATAATTTTTATTGGATTTTAGAAGCAAAAGGATAATACAACAGAATAAAAACAAAGAAATCATACTGAGGCGGTATAGTGTAAAACAGAGATGCAATGTTGTCACAATCTTCAATGACTGGATACGCTATTAAGGGCGAAATGCACTGTACATATTGACCAACAGACCAATAATTGCATCAATGTAGTGGTGTGTACATTTAGCAGAGAATGGGATAATCGACACAGTGTTGGTATTGTTGTGACCTTATAATGATACATCTATTCCAATGCAGTATATACATGGCACGGAAAGAAAAATAAAAGAAAATGGTAAAGACTAATAGCTCTCAACATTAAGAGAAAGAAGCGTGTGTATGCAAACATTAGCGGGCTCCATAGAGAATTACAGGCTTTGTAAGGCTCTGTGACCGGATTTAGATAAGTGAGGGCCCTCCGGGGAAGTATGCCAGAAGTTTTGATGACAGTGCAGCATGGCTGGAAAGTAGTATGAGAACGGTCAAAATTGCATTTGCCAACCAAGACCATATGTCCTTCATTGAACAATTATTCCACCCTTTCATTGTGTTTCAATGACTCAGAGTCATCATAGGTCTGCCCCTCCATTACGAAAGGTTTTTGGCTGGCTTGACTAGCTGGCTTTCCTAACATTGCTAATCAACAAAATCCCCAAAGTGATATTTTCGATAGATGATACTGCTAAACGAACTGTAGTGATGTATTAAGGTTGTACTATTTTCTTTAAAAAAAAAAACGTAATAAGGGGAAGCATATCTAGCATCTAAAAATGTGTAATGTTTTTTGTAGCCGTACAGAGCCCCAGTGCCGGGGCCAGCACCAGTGCAGCAGACTTGGCGTTGGTTGGAGCGGCTTACTTATTGACAACATCTATTATACTCTGCAAGGGCCTTGCAAACCCCCTGCTTTAGCAGCTACAGCGAGAGTTGAGCTAGTTCTATCTGCAACTCAGCAGACAAAAGCTCATAATGAACACTAAAAATGATGGGTTGATAGAAAAGTGAAAGAAGGATGAAAGGTTAAAAGAAAGAATGGATGAAATGTCATTTGAGTGAAAGGATGCACATGTGGATGAAAGGATGCATAAGTGGGTGATAGGATGCATGGGTGGATGCAAGGACGGATGAACAGGTATATGGGTGAAAGGATACCTGGGTGGGTGGATGGGTGAAAGGATGTTTGGGTTGGTTAAAGGATGGATGGAAGGTTGAAAAGATGGTTAAAAGAGTGGATAGGTGAATGGATAGATGGATGGATGGATGGATGGGTGGATGGATGGATGGATTGGAATGGTGAAAGAGACTGGCTGAGAGAATGCTGGTGTTATTGTTGCTGTTGTTGGCTGCTGTGAGACAACTAGACTGCCTTCTCTGGAAGTTGAAGGCAGCACCCCTGAACTTGTGCCATGGGGTGGGACTCTAATTTCCATCCGTTCTTCTTCGAGGTCTCTGGCTTTGCCGAACATTCCACCTCTTGTATTCTGAAATATCCCCCTCTGAAAAAAGAATGAAAGTGGGCAGTAGTTTGTTGTACTGTGGATCAAGTATTATGGCACAGATATACTTTGTGGACGACACAATGTCTCTTTGAAGCCCAATATTATCAGCTAAGCGAAAGATTAAGCTCTGAATCAAATTACGTGCATTTCGTATTTCGCATGCAAAGTTTCAGCCACCATTTTTAACTGGTCCTGTAGTAGATGCAACAAGGGGATAGCTTGGCCCATTGAACTGTCCTCCTTTCTGACTTCCCGTGTGAATACCTCAAAAGGGAGTCACATCTCTATGAGACATTTGACTAGGCCCCATTTGTCCATCACAATGGACATGCTTTTCACAGGTGCATCCCCTCCTCTTTGAATGACATACTCATTGGTCAATTTGTACTGCTCAAACAGACGTTGCAACATGTAATAGGTCGAGTTCCAATGTGTTGCCACCTCCTGTAAGAGGGCTTTAACTGGTACTCTATTATCACGCTGAATGATCCTCAACTGCTTCTGGGCTTTAAAAGAATGGCTAGTATGAGTGCAGATTGTTTTGCAAGTGATCAGTAAGTTGCTGACTAAGCGTTCTTTTTTAGAAAGTCCTGCACAATGAGGTTAATGCAATGCACCAAACAGAACCCTAAAATAGCCACCATCTGCAATGGCATTAATTATATTGCTGCCATTGTCTGGGGCAACAAATCCAATTCTGGGACCTCTGGATGCAGCCATTCAAACACCTTGATGTTAAAGTCTTCCAAGATGTTTGCAGCAGTTTGGATTTCTCCAAACCGAATATGACTACTGCTGCATGCTGCCGAAAGCCCTTAATACATTCTTCAGCGCTGAGACCTATAGACACCTGTTGCCTTACCCCCACAAAAGAGATCCAGTGTGCAGTGATACACACGTAATCAGTGACTTGACAACTGGGCCGCATGTCTGTCGTCAGGTGGACAGTGCGAACAGCACTCTGCTGTAAAGCTTGTCTAACCTATTGCAGCGCATCATGATCGAGCGCTGGAACAGGTCCAGCCGGGAACCCTCCATATCGGGCAGATGGCTGCCACAAATTCTATAAAACCCACTCCTTCAACAAAAGAAAAAGAGGGGAGGTCCAGCGCTAACATTTTAGCCAGCTTCCCGTTATACAAATGTGAGTTGGGTGGTTGTGTTCGTAGCGCCCCTCCTGCCTCAACATGCCCGTAATAGTAGCCTGCATTTTTTGCTTTTGTGGTGCGACTAATGCATGCGACTTCCAGGGAGAACCAGGAGGTGGTAGACTCAATGTGCGTCTTAAGAAAGTCACTGTATGCTGTTGCTGTGGTGTTTCCAACTGACTCATGACATTGTTTGGTTGCTGAAGCAAGTGACACTGATGCAGTGCTAGGGACAGGGCTGCTTAGCATAAAGAGCATTTTACCCTCTTCTTCCTCATCACCTTCAACTCCCACCATGTTTGGAGATGATTCCCCCCTCTCATCACCACCACCAGAAGCAATTTTTTTAAGGTTCCTCTCCTGGGGGATAGTGTGGTGTTTTTTCATATGGGTCTTTTGGATTCCAGTACCTTAGTGTGAACCAGGCTTCCCTTGATGAACACTCGTGTGGCAAACGGAGCATTTTGCAATGTTATCTCCTGCTTGTTAATAGTAAAAAAGACCCATACTGGAGTGGTGAACTTTTTCAGTGGGCCACTGGTGCTACAGCCAATGCCAGCAGAACTGCAGGTAGATGGGTGTGTCGACAATTGTCTCTCTGCAGTGCATAATTCTACTGAGCTAGTGGTGGGTGCAGGATCCCTTGCAGCAGGTTTAATAGGAGGGGTAATGTCCATCTTCTCTGGGGCAGCTTGCACAATGACTGGCTCATCGTCATTCTCACCCATTTCCATAATTGTAAGGGTTTCAGGAACTTTCCTTTTCCTGAACCTCTCCTGGTTTGACTCAGACTAGGCTGGGGTCCAATCCATGTCCAGATCATCAAAAGAGGGGATTGGAGAGGATGGTGGAGTACCCTTCCTTTTTCTTGATGCAGATCTGGATGCCAATGGATCTAAAAGAGGAGGTTCTTGCTCAGTAGAAGGTTCAATATCCTGCTCTGCACCTACTTCAGGAACTGTGCTCAGTTTCCTGCAATGATTGGGTACTACTTTGCGAAAAAGACAAATCCAATTCAATGCCGTAGCTCGTCAGCATCACCATGATCGCAGTGCCTGTCTCATTGAGAAATATGGACTTGGACTTAGGTTGGGGTGGTGCCATTGATGTGGGAATGCTGCTCCCAGCGTGTTCCCTGGAGGTATGGTGCAACAGGCACAAGCTTGCGTAAAGAGGTTCTGGTCTGCACACCAGTGATGGAAAGCTGCTTCTTATCACTGGCTACTTTCTTGGCAGCATCTTTCTTTCGGGCCATCTTGAAGCTGTCAGTTGGCAGTAGCACTTAGCTGCATGAGTGGAAGAGATTGGAGGACTCACGTCACTTTGTACAGGCCTTCTATCTGGCAGTACTCTGAGTGATGTCTCCTGTGCACCTAAAAGCAAACAAGCAAGAAAAACATTTAGTGAAATGTGGCATTGTTGCAGTTTGAATCAAGTACAGACAAGGATAATATAATTTAGTGTGGTTATTTAAGTTTTTATCCTAAATATTTTTCAACCACAGTCAGGGTCACTGGAATTATGCGATTGTGTGGCTGCAACAATTTTTGCATAATTGTATATTTGCCCCATATGCAAAAAAAAAAAAATAGTTTCTATCTCAAATGGTTCAAAAGTTAGCAAAAAGACAATGACACATATTGCCGCACAGTGGAAGGACCATTGCAAAGCCTGACTGGTCATCTTTCTGGAGCTTTTTGCTATATTTGAGTGGTAAACTTGTACGGTACTAATGAGGGACAACTAATGCTCAGACAGTGTTAACAAGATTATAAATGACTAAATAATGAAGTAATACTATCCAAAAATGTGCCGCTTAACGCTGCATAATTTTCCTATTCTTGCTGTATAATTTACTCAACCCTGCCACATAATGTGACCCTCCCCTGCCGCATAATTCCAGTGGCCATGATAATAGTGTATCCATTCCAAAGTCAAACCACACCACCATAACAGATGTAAATGTTTGCTTTATGTACATCAAACCCAGGGTGGCACCATTGCCAGTGATGGAGGTGCAGGGGACAATGGAATAATCCTTAAAAAATTAATGCTGATGTGTACCTTTTGCAGGCAAAGGGGTCCAGGGGGAAACAGAATAATCCTTAAAAAATGAATGCTGGTCTGTGTGCTCTTACGGCAGGCAGGGAGTCAAGGTGAAAATAGAATAATACTTAAAAGATTAAAGTTGTTGTACGGCTGTGCACCTATGGCAGGCAGGGGGTGGATGGGTGGATTGATGGTGGGAAAATGTAAAAAAAAAAATTTAATTATATAGATATATATATTTGTATATAAACACGTAAAAAATTGAATAAAAATGTTAGAAGAATTAAAATAAAAACTAAGGGGGATATTATCAACAAACCGCGATAATTATCGCTAAGCGCGATAAGCGTCCTTTTTTTTATCGCCGTCGAAACCCGGATCTTATCGCCGTGGTAGCGACGTATTAACAACGCGCCGCTACCCAGCGATAGCATTCAATCCCGGCGCTAATGGACGGCGATACATCCTGCACGCCGGCGATAAAAAAAAGCACGCTAAGCACAGAAAAGTAGCGATAGGCTAAATAGCTCCGAAATCGGCCGGAAAATTGGCAGCAGGCCTGCATGTCACACGAATCAAGCGCCAAAATGCCCCATAAAAGGCCTACGAGCAGGGGAAAAAAAATGGAGAATACAACAGATCCCAGGAGAGACATGGAGGAAGCCGGGACATGTGCTGAGCCTACAAACAACCCCACAGCTAGCCAGGAGGACCAGACAGAGACCCAGGAGAAGGCCAAGAGGAAGAGAAACCCCAGGTTCAGTCACCAGGAAAATCAGGTCCTGTGTGGCCTGGTGGCTGAACATCAACAGGAGCTATTTATCAAACGCACAGTGCCAATGTCCAGAAAAAAAGAAATATGGGAAGACATTACGGACAAGGTGAATGCTGTTGGAGAGAGGAAGAGGAGGACAGTGGACGAGGTCAGGAAGCGCTGGAATGATAGTAAGAAAAATACCAAAGAAAAAATAGCAGCCAACCGGAAGGCAGTAAATGCGACTGGAGGTGGGAGTCCAGCGCCCCTACTGGAGCTGGATGAGACGGAGGAAATGGTGGCCCAAGTCATCACTGATGAAACGGTGGTTGGAGTGCCGGGTCAGGACACTGCTGAATGTGAGCAGACACAACCACAGGGTGAGTACCAACCATGGAGTGGGTGGATGGCGGTGGATGGGCCCAATGGCACTCATGCACAATAAATTGCATTGCAGACCCACAATCACTGTGGATCAGGTTCCAGATAGCCCTGTGCATGGTGGCATGGACACAGATCACCTGACTCAAGCCAAAACCTTGCAAGACACATATTCCCGGGCACCCAGACTTTGAAATGTGCACCGTAAAGTCAGCCAAACACAGTCCAGGTACAACATCAGATGACAAAATAAGGGCAACATCAATTAGCAAAGTGCCACATCACCTAGAGATGCGGAGGGCTGGCAAAATGCACACCTTGCATCATCAGAACCCATATCCAATTCATCAGCACAAGGCAGCATCTCCCAGACGCCCAAATGAGCATGCCGTGTGAATGTGACATATCACGTGCACCAGTGAGCATGCCAACAACAAGCTCAGCACACCTGCAACATTGCGCATGTGTCTGACTTGTGTGCAAGGTCGTGCATGGCCATCAAGGGCGACTTTGATGGCCATACACAACCTTGCACACAAGCCAAACACATGTGCAAAGTTGCAGGTGTGTTGAGCTTGTTGTTGGCATGCTCACTGGTGCACGTGATCTGTCACATTCACACGGCATGCTCATTTGGGCGTCTGGGAGATGCGGCCTTGTGCTGATGAATTGGATATGCGTGGTGATGAGGCAAGGGGGACATCGTGACAACCTCACGCATCGCCAAGCAATATGCTCCCTTGACCGTTCATGCAATGCAGTTCTGCATACTGCAAGTGAGCAAGCATCCAGTGAGTCTGCATACTGGCAACACATGCTATCTCCCAAAAAAGTGACCATGTAGGCCGATGGCTAAATTAGTCATATGACTAAATGCACACACATTGTGAATACATAGTGACTGCAGCAGGGAGGTCTAAGGCAGTCACATGTCTATACAAGTGCATGACCCTTGAGAAGCTACCCCTTTGGACATACTTAAGTACAAATGGGAGGTTGATGTAGGGAGAGAGAATCCGGAAAGGGCTTGGGCTGAGATAGTGGAGCGGGCGTGGAAGAGCACCAGGAATGCCTGCTTTCAAATGCTCCATTTCCATGTCACACATCGTGCTTACCTCACACCGGCAAAAATCAAAACATATTTTAACACTGACTCAGATGAATGCCAGAGGTGTCGGGGTGAAGGGGCAGACTTCCCTCAAATGCACAGGAAGTGCCCACTCCTGGCTACTTACTGGAATGACGTACTTGCACTACTGAAGGTAGTGACGGATAGGGAATTAGATATGGCATTGGGGACATGTATAATGCATTGGTTTCTCCACACAGCTAAAACTAAAATCACCACCAAGTTCATAGATATGGGACTGGTGGTTGCCAAGAGAGAAATCACGAAGCACTGGAAGGCGATTTGGGCCCCGAGCTTAGATCGCTGGAAGAGAGATTTCATCTAATGGGTGGACTGTGATGGAATGGTTCGGCTACAATTGGCAAAGAGGACGGGGAGTGATGGAGCACCCGAGGCAGCTAGAGCGTGGGGACACTTGGTGGGACTATCAAAAGAACCAGACGCTGAAAGTGACGATGACGCTGACCTGGGAGAGCTGTTGACAGGGTAGGCCCCCTACAGCGCATAGAAGTAGCCATGTGCCACCATTAGCGATATGCAAGATACGTGAATCCAAAGCGGCAGCCTGCACAAGGTTCAATTGTTTACCTTTTTGAGATCACCGACCACGCATTACTAGTGGTTATCGATGAGTGCAGAGTAATGGGGGATGTGACATGCCTGGAGGGAGGGGGGATTTGAATTTAGGGCATGGATAGATTTAGTAGGAATAGTCAAGTTTCTCAATCTGGGACCCATAGAGTATTGGACATAGCTCCCTTTGTTACATGAATCATAGTTTCCAAGGACATTGCGGAAACGTGCCTTAAGGTTGAGCTGAGATCCTCTGTTTGCAATATTGTATATTACGATCAGTGGAGGGGGACTAGGTCTGTGATTTGGGAGATGTCAATGCCCTGCTTCCTAAAACTTCATCAAGTTTAATTTTAATGTTAAAAAAATATAAAAGGACTAAATGCACACATGCTGCAGACTTTACTCATGGGGCAATATTATGCAATGAGCAGGGGGGAAATACCTGCAACACCACGGTACATGAACAATGCATATCAGCAATGTGTTTCACAAAGCTGTACTGCTTTACTTGTTGTTGTGACAAACTCACACAACAACAATGTCCCCGTAAAGAAGTATGCCAAACAAAGTATGACCACAAGCAAGGATAGCAAATTTGGCAACAACAATTAAAAAGCCCCAAATGGCACACTCAATCATAAGGTCACATTTCACTCACCCACCCCCAAGTGTACACATCTGTCATACTGAAAACAGCATTCCTCCTCTGTCATCATTTGAGTTGGCCATCACACGATCATGTGCATGTAAACACATCTGTTTGGTAAGTCAACTGTGTCAGTGAACAAACATCGAGTAATGTCAAATCATCACACACACGCAAAGCCAGGACTTGAATATCTTGAACCAGGACAGCATGTATCATCCATGTCATCAGCTGCGTGGCACATACACAAATACACATCACCATGCCATTTGCATCTGTTGTGAGGGTGGTAAAGACAAGGCCTGAGCAACATAAACACGCATCTGTAAATCAACGAAAGCAAAATCCTGTAACACACACCAGTAGTGTCCCGTATAGGGCGTGCTGCCGGGCGGTGACGTGGGGCAGGGGAGGGGCAGGGTGGGGTGTAGTAAACACTGGAATACGGATGAATGCAGGTAAGTACACAGTTAAATCCTTAAAACGGATTCATTTGCGTGCACTGCATTGCCAAATGCGATGCAGGGCGCCCAACTACATCCCTTTTATTTTTTTAAATGTCTACTGACATGCATTCATCCATATTCCAGTGTATACCACCCCCCACCCTGCCCCTCCACCGCCCCACGTCCCTGCCCGGCAGCATGCCCCATACGGGACACTACTGCCACACACCCACAACATGTGGGATCAAAGTTGCGGGTAATGGGTGTTGACACCATCTGAACAGACAGTAACAACTATTGCAATACATGCTGCACCACACTCAGAATGGGTAATCCAACAGAAGTGCAGTAAGCAATACATGCAAGATTAAACATGACTGACCGAATGCACACAAGACAAATCACAATAGCCCAAGCAACATAGATTCACATGTGTCCTACATAGTGCAGCCATGTTGAAAAAAGAAAGTAGGCTTCCATTGCCAATGTGCCAAAAGGGTGCCCTCCTCACACATAACTAATCTCACACAAAACACATGCACATGTGCAGTACCCTGCAAAGCTGCAGATCTGTGAGCCACACTGACAAGGCAAGTGACAGAGCATGATGAATAGCATCCCTGCAGGACAAACATATTTACATGGAGCAGGACATCTCACTGATGTGGCGGAGTGTGGACCACCTCCTTAAAGGAGCAGGTCACACTCTGACACATCCTTCTGTACACACAACCCCTGATGTGACCCAGACATTTCATGACCTACTATGCACAAGTGTCACAACTCTGGCCAACACACATAATCACCACAGCTTTCAACATCTCTGCATTGTACATTCACAGACGTCAAAGGGTCATTGCCTGAAAGGGACAAGGGGCAGTAAAACAAAAGCAGCAGGTGCCACTATCACACAATGCAGTGCACACACATACAAATCTGAGAACATCAACATTGATTACTAGGTGTTACGAACTGCATCACTCACACAACTGAACAGAGGACACAACAGGTAGCGCCTCTGTATAGACACTGTCCAAAAACAGTTCTCATATTGGTGAAATGTGAGATGACAATGTACAAGTACAAGCTCACATCTGTGTTGCCCTTGAAATAATCACCATCCTGCTAAAAATAAGCATCTCATCCAAAACAGTCAGAATGTACAGTCTCCCGCAGTCTGTTTGTAAAGTAAACAAATGCATGCTCCTACATGTAACACACTGTTAAACTGTATCTCCCATACCAATTGCAGAGGGAGAGACAACACCTCCTGGACAGCAGAATGACCCACCCCTCACCGTTGACTTGGACGATTACACCACCATCAACCAGGAGGAATTCCTACAGATGCTGGACTCTCTTGACACACGATCTACAGGAGCAGGGCAACCCAGCAGCATTGCGCAAACCCCACCCCCTGCACAAACCATCCAGCAGCAGGCACCTTCCACCACAGCTGCCTCCCAGGACCTTGACGACACATATCAGGCCTTTCACCGCCATGTGCTTGAGGTCCAGCGGGAGACGCGTGACCAGGTGCGGTTGGGGTTTGTGAGCCTGGCAGCCAAAATGGACAACATACATGGGTGTCTGAGTCCCATCAGGGACCACATGCAGAGGATGACAGACATCGACAGCCCGCTCAATGCTCTACAACGCTCCCTGGATGACATTGCTGTAGTCCTGACTCAGAGACCAACTGTCTCAGCAGGGTGGCTCCAGTAGTGTCAGCGCAGATTTGTCCAGGCTTGCCCGGATAATGGAGAGCAGGGAGCGGAGGGAAGAACAACAGATGGCTGCCACAGCTGAACACCAGCGCAATGTAGCTGGGATCTACCAGGCCCTGCATCTGCTCGTCACCTCAGTGCTGCCCCAAGCTCTGGCGCCAATAGTTGCTGCTGCTGGCGGCTCCACATCCTCAGCTCCGCCCCCTGATGTGTCCGTGCCTCACAGTGCTGCACCCACTATACCACCACCTACATGTGAGCCACATGACACATCAGAGGTCGAAGATGAGGATGATTCTGCCATAATGGTAAGGAGAACACAGAGCAAACATTGACGCCAAAAGGCCTGTCTTACCTTGGTACTGTTCTTACTATCATGCCACAGAACAACCCCTTCCATTGTCTTCCAATGTCACCCAACACTCACCTTGGACCTACACATGGACTTCCACATCAGCTTTTTTTCGTGACAATGACACTGCAAACTCCGCCTCTTCCCTTGGATCCGTCACTCCCAAAGGACTCTGTCTGCCCCTCTAACGGGCATACATGCAATGTTGGGTTGAATGGGCAAGTACTGTTCCAGTCTTCCCCCTTGTACTGTAAATAAAAATATCCAATTCACACAGATGCGTGTTTACATGACCAATCAAGCATTGAACTTTGTAAATAATTCATGTCCTGTGAATCCACAAGAAGGTCCACCAAGGGAAATACAAGCTATGTACATGTGTCACCTGACACGGATAGGCAGTGAGATGAGCCTGTATGTGTAAAATTGCTGTGCCCACCTTGATCAGATACCAAAATCGAGCAATATACCAACTTTTACCCACGTCCATTGATTAGACAGGCATGTGTGAACAAATGTACCAGTCTGTTTCAGGACACAAGTAGTGTCACCCTGAACAATAGCAAACCATAATCTCCTGGCATATCTACTTATACTCAACATGGTGTACAAATCTTGTTGTGATGTTGCGCATTGCATATCACATCCCTAGATGTTGCACACCAGATTCACATTGATGAGGAGACCTAAGGGCACATGTCTAACATACATATATGGAACAAAAAAGTCTGCCTCACTGAAGTGTAGTTCACAATGGTGACTATAGCCAAAGTGCAAAGCGTCAGTCAGCCCCTACCTGTGCACAAACAATGCCTAACAATCTTGGAGCCCTCTCATGCTGTGCCCACTGTGAGCATATTGGCCAATGTGTCTACGGATGTCTGTTGAACTACACTTAGCATATAGTCTGATTCAGTGGCAACATTCCAAGGGTGTCATCACAATGAGTCAATGCCAAAAGTAACAGCTGGGACGAGTGCCCATGACACTGTCGGTACAGGGAGCTATGCAACATGTCGCCACTTGTGTGCAGCAGAACAGTGTGCATGCAAACAAACATCAACTGTGACCAAAGCATAACTTAACTAATTATGGCAGTCAGAAAAGGAAGATAGTAGAAGTTAAGTTAGTATACCTTACAGTGCAACTCCTAAATAACATTTGTGAATAACCTCAATAGTAAAGTCATAACTCATTGTCACGTAACTCATGTGATTCACAAACACTATTGTGCCATGTGACGTTACCAATGGACACACAAATGACCTACATCTTGCATGGCATGGAGATTGAGCTGCCATGCACAGGGACAGGTAAGGCAAAGCAAGCTGATACCCTGGCACCACGCATCAAGTGTGCCAAGGTCTGTGCAATGTATATGGACTCAGAGCCCGGAGCATCTGATATGCATGTGTCATACGCTATATGTGTTACTCGGTGCATACATCTATATCCATGAAGGCTAACTGTAGCAACTTCTATGTACTCACAATTCAATGTCTCTACATTGTGTTGTAATTTTGCAACAATGTGCAGTACAACCCTGTGCGTCACACTTTTGATGTAGAACGTCACAAAAAAATGTCCCTAGACTAAGCCGTAAACCATACTTTACAATCTGGCAGCCATGCAAGTTCACTGTGCTCACATATATGGTATCCTGACACAATCCATCCTGCTAAGTAACAGGTCATGACCATAGTTACACATTCAATGATTTGGCCAGTGACGGCATGAGTTGCATACAATGGAACAAGCCCCACTCCCCCACATCATCCCTGATGTAAGTGCAAACGGACAAAATTAAATAACATCATTTATTGAACAATATAAAATATATAAATTCCCTACACTACCACTAATAACTAATCCTAACACTAAATCTAAACTAACTATTAATATTTTACTTCACTTAACTCCATACCCTAACTATTCCTAAACACGCAAAAACAGTTACGACATCAACCCCCCACCCAAAGGAAAATGAAACTTATCCCCAAATACAATAAAATTGTAGAAAAAAATATAATTACTTAAAAACTACCACTAACTAGGCCTACCCTAAAACTACTCTACCTAAAACGAACAAAACTTCACGAACACTAGCCAACACTGAAACATAAACATCGTGGCAAGGGAGAAGAGGGGGATGGGGGACAACATGGGGAGGAATCACTGCAGTCCAAGGTGTGTCCGGATGTCATGCAAGTTCCTGTTGAGGTACAACTATTCTCTCCGAATGTCCATGAGCAAGGAATTGTTTGCAGCGATCATCCTCCTGTCCGTGGCATTAAAAGGCTCCACGTGAGCTGCAGGTGCAGGTGGTATTGGCACCTGTGCGGGTGTGGTCGGAGGGGGAATGACAGGCTGAGAACCCACACTGGGACCAGAGGGTACGGGGAGGGGCTGGCTGCTGGGTCATCCAACATCCTGCAACGCATTCCATTTTCCGGCCTTCCTGTCGTTCCGATACCTCCTCGCCATCTGTCGGAAACCTTTGGCAACCTTCTTGACATGAAGGTACCGGTCCTTGGCCACCTGGAAGGCATGTTGCTCCGCAGGTGTCATGTTGTCTGTAACATATAATCAATGTCAATTTAAGTACTTCAGAACATGTCAATGTTCACCATTAAATCGGTAATCAAAGATTAAATCAACATGTGAGCCAACACACCAGTGTAACTATGTGAAGTCAGAGACTGACGTGGTCAACCAAATCTCGAAGCATGAATGATTCACTACATGCTGTGGAGACTGACATGACAGTGCATGTCATGGGACATTTACTGTCACAACAAAATGAGACTGACACGGTCAAAACATGGCACCATTGGACACCCTGACTGCGGTTGACATGTACAAATGTCTGGAGGAGGGAGGCATTAGCCCTCCATGTACAGAACCACCCTCATCCTGTCCTGTGACACACTGCTGCATCTAATGTACAATGCACATGTGCAGCCCTGTGTGTCCACCAGCAACTGTGTGCAGGTCATCAAGTCAGCGCCAAAACAGGCACTCTTGCACAAGATTGCAAGGGTGTCTGTGTGCAGGTGTGCTTGTCAATCTATTGTAAGGTCACACTACATGCACAGGAACAAGACTGGGACAGTCCTACTCACACTTCCAATCATGCAGCACACATGGAAACATGTTTGGTGTATGACCGCTCACATTGACAGGATGCGCTGTCCCTCACTCCACCATTACTATACAATTTGTGATGTTCTGCCACTGAGATGGGGAGACATCATTTCACCCTAATTGTCACTCATGCATGTCTTGTGACCGCTGACCTCACTCCGTAGTAAATAAGAGCACTCATGCCTTTACAACGCAAACTGTTACAATGCATTCAACATTGTAACGGCACCCTGGGGTCATGAGCGTCGTGTCATTGTCATGGCTAATGTTTACACACAGATAGTGTCGTTGAGCCCTGCATTGTGAAATATATGGGAGTTCAAATAATGCATAGCTCAAGCATGTGTTGAAAATGTGTGTGGAGTAATGTCACCAATTGTGACAGAGGAGTATGTACACATGATCCATAGTCAAGCATGGAATGTCCCCACGGACACAGCCTGCCAACACCAATGCAGTGCACAAAGATGCAATTGCAGTTAACATGCACATCTTTGATATGTGTTTGTGTAACGTGCCATTGATATGTTTGGCTCTCAGCTACACACTGCCACTTCAGTGAAGCTGCTATGCAGCATACATAAGAAAGCACTGTTCAAACATGTCTCTGAGCTTGCACCCCCTGAAAAGCACTGCCTCCTTGTGCACAACTTAACACCCACTGCACGCACCTTTGACGATAAACACAGCATGAAAGTGTGCCTTATTGACAAGGCAGCGTAACTCAACATCGGCAATAAGCCAATGAGCCGATTGCCAACACCACTTCAGTGAAAGTGACGCAGTGGCGGCGTTCGGGTATTAAAAATATGCCCCTCAATTGGAATGGGTATCACTGACTGTTGATGGGCAAACTCACAACTGTGAAACAGATGCATTGCCCCACCTTCACCTACCAATTTGGACACAAATCTGACTTACACAATGCATCTTCACATTGTGGGTAAGGGACATGCGATACACACCCATACTGCTTATCAACAAAGTGTAGCATTTGTAACAGATATCTATGACACTGCAACATGACAATATTTTATGTCCATACTCACCAGTGGCGTGTGGGTCCCTGAATCTGTCTATGTCCCCCTGTGTTATAGGTTGACGACCATCTGTGAGACAACAAATGTGAACATGTGTTGTTACCAGACATAAACAAACATCACATATTCATAATGAAATTCATTACAGTAACTGATGATGCAACATAACTGTGGTGTTGCCTTTCATGTTGGCCACATGACTGTGACTACTTTGACTGCCATTCACGCAGGACCTGTGAATGCAGAGGCGGACCACACAATACATTACTGCTGGCAGACATGCACATATGAGTCGTGTGACACAATGTCAAGGCCCCATTTCTACACGGCCATGGGATAAAACTTGCTCTGTGTACAATTGCATCTCTGCAGATTTCAACAGGCAGTTACCCAGAGATATTTGGGGTATGACACTCTGGAGATGTCCCATTTCCGTTGTGTCTTTTGACCTCTCCAATTCATACTCACACATAAACCATGTACAGGGGCAGTGTAGCTATGGTTCCACAAGTTATGTAGGACTGCTATTTTTACACTAGATTCTGGCCAGCACACAGCTCACGCGCACAATGGCTTGGCTTGTACATGTACAGTCACCATTACTGTACACAAACATACATTATTCTGCACGCAGGTTTGGCACAAGTGTGCCAGCTTTGGCACCACATTGCTAAGTGTTGATCCAGCGCAGTGGGTCACCCAAAATAGCCCCCTATGCTTGTCGGCATGGTGCAGCGTTGTGCCTCTGATGTGACCACATCATGTGTAAACACATTGCACCTCACACCTCACTCATCAAATGTACTGCAATTGGACCCCTACTTCATGACGTCCGCTGCGGGGAACAGACTAGCAAGACCACTGACTAACTGTCAGTGAAATTGCTCTGCCAGCCTCGCAGCTCCACCATTGAATGAGGCCTCCCCCAAGCACATGCGCTCTCTGGAGTGGGTGTTTGAAGCCCTCCTCCACCCGCAGGTTCACCTGTGCATCAACCCTGGTGGTCCATTGGAGCTCTGACTCACGCATTCGGCTCCATCATTCACTCTTATCAACTTGTTACTTCACTTGTTTCCACACTCATACCGAATCTATTGTTCATCAGTATCCGGCTTCCTGATGCTTACTCTGTTTTCCCTCTCTACCGACTTTTCGTCCTTCCACGCCCCTTTCTGGGCAACCCCTGCTGCCCCCGTGGACTTCTCGCCAACTCCGTCACCAACATCATCTCCCCGCATGCCATTGCGTCCACCAACTACAACACACTGGGAGTCCTCAACTTCTACCTCGACAGACCACATTGCTCCCCATCTTCAGACAAAAACTAATGAAAATGGCTCGTCCACATACACACACCTTGATGGACTTGAACATGCAAACACCCCCACGTGCCTTGCGACCCTTACAAATGAGTAGACACCCACAATAAGCATGTGATTGATGGAATGTGTCCCACAGGAGTCCTACATTACAATGTGGGCTTTACAGCGCAACATGTTTTCTACGTGGTCATTACAACGGAAATTGATAATACAACTTGCGCTGGATTGCGCTCTACAATAAGGGATATTAGGATTGAGTATTCCGACACCTTCCCTACTGTTGCACACACTGTAGTGGGGAGACTAAATCATGCAATTCAAAAGTCCAGTGCATCATGCACATGTTTTTATGACGACTTTCATTCTATTAACCACGTTGCAACAGTATCACAGTGTTAAGACAGCATTATGACGTCATACCTTCATGTCCCACACGTCAATTGTCAATGTACGTAACAGTATTCATGGTTAAAATAGTGTTTGTACTTACCACCCTGTATGCCAGTCATGACTCCGGTGAAATCAAGGATTCGGCCTCACGTGCCAGCATGTCCTGCCAGCGGTGCTTCCACTGGCGCACGTTCCTGTCCACTCCAAAGCACCGGAGCATCTGCACCCGCACATGCTCCCAACGCACCTTCCGCACTGCCACGCTGTACCCTTGCAGGATACGTCCACCCCTCTCCAACATCAATGGCAGGTTAAATTTTACCAGCCAAAGAAAGCCCCCAATGCCCCCTCAGACATCCTTCCTGACCTGCCCACAGCCAGCATCTCCCTGCACACCAGTAACCCCTCAACCCAAAGAATGATAACCCTCTAAAACCACTAAAGTAAAATACCCCAAGACAAACACACAACAAGACTCAGGACAGGAGACAGTAAAACAATTTAAAACAATTTAAAATAAATTAACAGACACTTTTCACAGGACACAGCAACACTCTCACATTCTCACACCAACAGCACAAACCACAAGACACCTCCTTCAATCTGAACAATAACCAGCAATGTGCTCAGAACAGAAAGTGAAAGTGAAAAACACTCCTCTGGTAGACAGGAAGCATGCATACATTACTTCCTGTGTGTTTGCGGGCCATTTTTTAGTATGCTATGAAAATTTGCACGCAAGTGTGCTCATGTTGTAAGTGAATTGTGTATGTGGCCCGTTTTTGGGAATGCGATGTTAATCTGCACGCAAATAGCTCGCTAATCGGCTCGTTGTAACTATGTAGTGTATGCGGCCCGTTTTTGGGAATGCGATGTTAATCTGCACGCAAATAGCTCGCAAATGTGCTCATGTTGGAAGTAAATTGTGTATGCGGGCCGTTTTGGGAAATGCGATGTAAATCTCCACGCAATTAGGCCGCAAATAGGCTTAGGTTGGTACTGTATTGTACAGTGGGTGTGTCTAGCGATGTTTTTCACATGGCACATTTAAATTAAACATTGCGTTGGCGTGTAGATTTTACGGCAAGACCAATTTCAAACATAGATGGACAGTCAGAGAAAATGTCTTCTCCAAGCCATTAAATACAAGCTGAAGATTGTTTCGCACAATGAGGACAGCCTACATTTTAGATTTCAAGACAGGTGACAGACTAAATTTCACGAAACATGACTCATCACCAGCTCACTAGCTATTTGCACATACAATCATTGAATTGATGATGTGAATTGTAAGTGCACTACTCACCTGTGGTGGTCGGAAGGCAATGAGGGTGTGCACAGATCAATTAGTCCATGAGTGGGGTAATTAAGTGCACGACTCACCCGTGAAGCTCACAAGGCGCTGGGGGAAGTAAGAGTGCAGCTCCGTCAAATAGCCATGTCTTGTTTTTCCTCCTGAGAGCATGCAGGATGGTAGAGCGTTTGATGTTGACTGTCATCTTGTTCCAGGATTTGCCAGCGATGTAGGAGAATGCTCTTCCTCCCGCTCTGGATTAGCGGATCCGGGGTGAGTCTGCGTGGTTAAGGTTTGCTGAGCGTCAGTTCCTCTTGGGGAGGTTGAAGGTGACTCTCTTGTTGATGTATTTGTGTCCGATGATGTGGTGGAGTGATTTGTATGTGTGTGTGAGTGGTTTTTAGTTAACTCTAATCTCGAGGGTGATCCAGTGGAGGTTTTGTATGTTTTGTCTTTTGTGTTTGTGACATGGGGTTGTGATGACGGGTATGTCTGCGCCCTTCAGGATGTTTTTGTGCTTGTGTAGTAGTGTTTTGTTGATTCCTGAGTTGAGGGCATTGCCGTAGTCCAGTCTGCTGGTGATAAATGCGTGGTTTCGGTTTGTGATGCATTTGGGGGTTATATATTTGGATGTATTGCGTAGGATCCGTAGGCAGTTCTAACTGTTGAAGGCTATGGAGTTGATCTGGAAGGTCATGGTGACGGAAGAGTCGTGGATGATACCGTGGTTGCGTGTGTGGTCTGTCGGTGATGGCAGGCTTACGAGGGCGGAGAGCCACCAGGTGTTGTCCCATGCGGATGTGGATGGCCTGAGGATGAGAATGTCAGTCTTCTCTGAGTTGAGCTTTAGGCAGATGTATTTCATCCAATCTGCACTTTCCAACATTCATTCCCGGAAGCAGAGTTTGTAGTATTTTCTGATCTTCGTGAGGGAGTGGATGAGCTGTGTGTTGTCTGCGTAGGATACTATGCTGAGCCCATGCTGTCTGACGATGGCGGTGAGGGTGTCCATGTAGTTGTGGAAAATTGTGGAGCTTAGGGACCATCCTTGGGGTACTCCGCAGTTGATCTTTGTGGGTTTGTGGATGAAGGGGGGAGTCTGATCCTGTGGTTTATTACGGAGAGGAAGGAGTGGATCCAGGAGAGGGCGGTTCCTCGTATCCCGGTGTCGTGGAGTCTGGCGGATGTGGTGCGTTGTGAGACGGGGTTGAAGGCTGCAGAGAAGTGTTATAGGATGTGTTCCGCTAGTTGACCCTGGTCAAGTGGCATGCGTATGTCGTTGTTGGTGGTGAGGTGTGCGATCTTGGTGCTGTGCTTGCTGCCGTACCCAGACTGAGAGGGGGCCCTGATGGATTTTTCTTCAGTGAAGGCACTCAGCTGCGGGTTTATGTGTCTCTTGGTGGCTTTGTCCGCGATGGGAAGGAAGGAGATGGTCCAATAGTTCTTCAGGTCTGTCGGGTGATTCCGCCGATACGCAGATTTGTTCGACAAAGAGATGGGTCTTGATGTGCTTCATGAAGGTGTTCAAGGATGGTGTGCATGTGGGGTCTGCTGATGGCTCATTCATGGTCTTGGGGGCAAGGTGAGTTTATTTTATTTAATTTGACCCCCATTTCACGCCCAATTTCCATGTGTGATGCCCATTTCACACCCATTTTTCATATTTGACCCCCATTTCACGCCCAATGTTCATGTTTGACCCCCATTTCACGCCCAATGTTCATGTTTGAGCCCCATTTCACAACCAGTTTTAATATTTGACCCCCATTTCACGCCTAATTTTCATATTTGAGCCCCATTTCACACCCAGTTTTCATATTTGACCCCCATTTCACGCCCAATGTTCATATTTGAGCCCCATTCACAACCAGTTTTCATATTTGACCCCCATTTCACAACCTTGTAATGATATTTTCACACAGACTGAACATTCATATTCATTATTTCCCCCATACGCCCACATACATTTCAAGATTTAAGACCTAGTACACCCTGTAAATCATGATTTACTTACAGTATGACACACTAATTGAGTAATTGTGTGCCACAATTTACACCTTGTAAAGTCAAGTTGTGCAAAATTGACACACTATGGCATCTCTGTACTGAGATGACATACACACCATTGTTTGACTTTTGTGGTCATAATAGCAATTTTTGTACAATGGTGACATTTCATTTGTGATATACTTATGCAGGAGAGTGATTTGCAGACAGGGTATATGTGTTAAGTTGTTTATTGCCACAAACAGTTGTTGTGGTAATGTGCCCAAAACATATCTTTGTTGTAGTCAGTCACAACGTGATGTGCTCAAGTGAAGTAATTGTTTATTATCCTGTCCCTTCGGGCAATTCCTGCTGCAGTGGCTGTGGGGTGTGGTCCACCTCGGTGATCTTCCTCATCATCCTGGTCATCGTCCGGTGCTGCAGGGCCTGGTGCGCACACAAATGTTGTGCAATACACAACATGCTAGTATGATTTTGTTTACCATTTCTGGGCTGTACAGAAGTTTGCCACCTGTGATATCCAGGCAACGGAAACGTGACTTCAGCATGCCAAATGTGCGCTCAACGATGCCACGGGTGCGTCTATGTGCAGAATTGTACTGCCTCTGTGCCTGGGTGGTGGGGTTTCATATGGGTGTCATCATCCACGGGCAGAGAGCATATCCTTGATTGCCTGTCACAAGTAATAGGGAGATGTGTCCATTATTCATTATGCATACTGTGTTGGCAGTGTTGACAGTGTCATTGTACATTTCTTATTTTAGCAATTTTTTGATTTGGGTTGGCCATGTATTGCTTCTGGCTATTTAGCAGCATCAATGCTAAGTACATTGCCTCAGTGTTGATCCTACACACAGCCATTTTGCTGGTGTGTGCTGCAAGGTAGCATCCTACCATCTAGCGATGGCACTAATCAGCACTCCTCGCAGTCAACGCCATGTGAATGTTCTAATGACATAGGCCACGCCTGACACAGCTCACATTCCGATCTGCGTCTGGTGCTGACGCCAGACCTGTGACACCACACAACACATGCAATTGAATATCCAGAGCTTACACAAAGCAACAGACAGCAGACCCCTCACTTGCAGGGTCCACTGAGGGCATTGACGGTTTGCACACACCATCAACAACATCACATGTCACAACGTAAACTTCATGGACTACATCCTCAGTCGCAAGCAGAGCCTCAAGCTCACATACCACACCTACTCAAGATCAATTGCACTCTGTGAGTTTTTTACAACATCTGATTGTCCAAACACTTCACCACACTGATACACATGGCAGGGCACACCTTTGCACACTTCTTGTCATTTGATATGTTTTTGCAGTTGCCAAAACAAATTCTACACACATGTTGTGACCACGAACACATCCACTTACTCATTGTGCAACCACATGACACACCATATCACAGATGGGACAACGAAACTTTTGTGTAGCTGGGTTAGAGATGAGATGCTACACACCACCATCAACAGCAGCACCCACAACACTGCAGTCAACACCGATGGCGCAAAACAGTTATTTCAGGACAGATTTCTCCACCTGCGCATACACATTTGCCACACTGTGCAACTCCAACATTCCACATGCATTGATACAAGCCTGGTCACTCCACAGCTCTGAGTTGACACACTGATGAGACATGGGGGAGTACTTGTGCGACATTTAGTCAACCATCATGTGTCACCAGCAACAAGGACACCAACATTATGTTCATCCTCCCCAATACGCCAACACACCAGACTGGGATACCAGTGAGGATAACTTTGATTTGCGACATGGATGTTCAGAAGCTGGTGGGTACTGTACGCAGAGGAGCCTGGAGATCTCATGCTCGTACACAATAAATCAGCATGTGACACCAGGTGATGTGCCAATGCCTTTTGCAGCCCTCCCCCTGTCGGTACCTAGGCAATGTATTTGAATCCTCCCTCTTGATGGGACAACATGATTGTGGATTTTGGGCATGTGGTGTGTCCAGTTGGTACTTACCGACAAGCAATGAATTTCCATATATGCGATTCTGGAAGCGCTGGTTTATGACGTTGTGTCGGTAGATGAATGCATCGTGCACACTCCCTGGAAATTTGGCTATGACATTTGTGAACAGTCCACGGTGGTCCACTATTGCCTGCACATTCATTGAATACGTGTGCTTTCTGTTGCGGTATATGTGTGCGCTGTCCGCAGGCGGCACAATTGATACATGTGTGCAGTCAATTGCACCCAACACCTGCGGGAAGCCAGCGATGGCATAGAATCCTTGCTTGATAGCAATCTGCACCTGCATGGTGTTGGGGAAGTGAAGGTGCTGGGGTATCAGGCTGAGTATACCATCCAAGACAGTGGGGAGGAAGCCTGAGAAGGCTGCCTGTGATACTCCACCAACTCTGGCTGCTGTTGGTTGAAATGTCCCAGAGGCCAAGAAGTGCAGCACAGCAAGCAGTTTGGTCTGCGGAGGGATGTTTGTTCTCCGCTGTGTTGGTGGCGTCAGCCTGTGGGCAATCAGGGTCAGGATATGCTGGATAGATGTCCTTTTGAGCCTGTAGTGGGCTATGACATCCTCTGGCTTTAATTCGGCAAGGCAGACACGTCTGCGCAGTGCCCGCTGTCTTCTTTGTCGCTGCCTCAGTTGGGGTGGTCCTGGGGGGGTGGCATTGGCGGTGGTTGTTGTTGCCTTCATGGGACTCCAATCTGCAAGATGACTACCTCCATGGCTTCTGTGGCTGTTCTGAGTGAGCTCTGGCCTAGTCTCCCTTATATATGTCCACTTATCTGCAATTTAAGTCAGGTTTGTATCAGGTGTTAAAAACTGGAGCTAACGTGGGTTAGCGCAAATTTTTGTGTAGCTACGCGGGTCAGCGATAGCATTGTTAATAGTGCAAAGCTGTGTTAGCAAAATTTTTCAATGATTTTTAGTCAGGAACGCCTACTTTGCATCTCATTAGCGGACATTATCGCTGGTGTGCAAGGCGATAACATTTCTGGGTACTATCGTGGAAAACTAGCGCTAATAGGGGTTAGCGACACCTTGTTGATAGGGCGTTGGGATTATCGCCGCTTTATCACCTAAAAGTGACGCTAACGCGGCGATAATACCCTTGATAATATGCCCCTAAGTAACAAAAAAATTAATTGCTGGTGTACTAAGGAACTATGAGAAACCCATTGGGAGTCAAGAAGGTGCAAGTAAAAAATCCATATAATATAAAACACTGTTCATAATAATCATATAATACAATGATCATCAAACAGTATTAAACTGCAATTTACAAACAAAAAATAGCCACTGGCCACATGGTCAACCAACAAAAACCAACAAGGAGGCATGGTTACAATAAAGAACACATGCAGGCCTATGGCGAAAGCACAATGGCTGGCTACATAAAATGGCCGCCAGTCACATGATCAAACAAAAACAACCAGCAAGGAGACATGACCACAACAAGGAACACATGCAGGCCTATGGCAAAAACACACTGGCTGGCCACACAAAATGGCCACCGGCCACATGGTCAAACAATAACAACCAGTAAGGAGGCCTGGCCTCAACAAAGAACACATGCAGGACTATGGTATAAACACACTGGCTGTTTACACAAAATGATTGCCGGCCACATGGTAACACAAGCAAGAAGGGCTGGTAAAAAACAGAACACATGCAGGCCTATGGACACCGACTACACAAAATTGCCCCTGGCCACATGGCATGGAAAACAAAGACAAAAGGTGGCGAATGGCAAAAACACTCACTGACCAGACAAAGGAGGCCTGAAAACACTGAAGAAAACATTTTACAACAATGGACATCCTCCCAAGGCATCAAATATTACCCCACCTACACACTTTTTGCAGAAAAAAGTGAAATACACCCAAAAAATACATTTTAAATTTAATTCAATGCATCCCTCCCCTAAATTATGCTTTAAACAACATATACCATTGAAACAGTTGTTTCATGCACCCATGACTACTACTGGGCCCACTGGCTGGATGGCCCATTGGCAGACTAGGCCACATAGTAAAATAAATTAATATATTGCAAATCTATAAACCAGTGGTTCCCAAACTTTTTCGACCCGCGGCTCCCTTGACCCATTGGCCATTGTCCGAGGCTCCCCACTGTTACTTTTTGGGAGGGTGGGTGGGATGTAAACACGGCCTCAGGAGTACTTGCATTTTTCTTCCTGAAAATAATTGGAATGAAGCTGATGAAGGTATTATGATCATATACGCAGGGTGTTTCGTATTACTAGGGCGGCGCCTCTAATAAAATATTCCTAGTTACACTTCTTTGCCCATGCCTTTTTCAGCGTACCCTCTCAAACTTTGTTATCCCACTTACAGTGCTAGATAGCACCCCTATGCATGTAGGCCCCATTGCCAAAGTGTTTCTGTGCTTGAAGATTATTTGCATGCACTTCCATGCCTACCCATGTCATACATGCCAACACATCTGTCTCAGCAGGGTGACTCATGATTTTTTAAACCGCATACAGTTTTATTTTTGCTGTCTCCTCCTTAAAATTGGCTCCAAATCAATGCAAGTTAAATGAATTCCTCAGATTTTTTTTTAAATGTCCCTCTTTCTTGCTTCCAATTGTTGGCATTATGCCGTATATGGTGTTTTACTTCCCTGTGCTCAAGGAGAGAGCAGACCTGTCTGAAAATGTGTGTGTACTGAAAGAAATGTGTACTAGAAGTACCTATGGTTCAAGTACAAATGTCAATACTTAATAATACTTAGGGGCTTATTGCGATGTTGGTTGGAAAGGCTCCGAACGGGATTCGGATTCCCTTGTAACGACTGCGTTGTAAAGGTAACGCGATGTAATGACCGCGTTGTTAAGGTTGTTTCCCCACTAGCATCCACCCATCGGGTAAGTGTGCCATATAGTGTTGCAAACTACTATTTTCCAAAGAGTTCATAATAACCAATTCATTGTGAAATGTGTTTTGCTGATATAGCCACTTTTTCCAAGCATCTAATGTTGATGTGTAATATGCTCCCAACATAATCAGTGATGTCTGTGTTTATTTTGCATGTTCACTTATTATTCATGCTGAACATTGATTAAGGTGTCACTTCCTTCTTAAGCTGCTGGATCGAGGAGCATGTCTTCTGCCATACAATCAAGGAGCCATGTTCAGCAGCTGACATTTTTACAGGGGATCTTAAAACTACACAGATCTGTGGCTGGAGCTGGTGAGTGTGATTTTTGCATTGCACATCTTAATTGAACATCTTAACACTCCAGTGTGAGCTTTCACATGCAGGTTTACACAAACCACATCACATGTGGAACTTCTGATAGATGCAAAGAAAAATAGTTCAACGCTTGTGTTGTAGCACATGATATACTATGGTAAATACTTTATATGTTGCAAGCTCTGTCTTTCAGGTGCTGTGGACAATGAGTCGCTTGATGAAGCTGAACTATCCTCCAGCGGAGGGCGGTGGGCAATCTGAGGAGAAAACCTAATCCTCCTCTAAGCAGCAACGTCAGAGGCTAGCACTGCTCAACAAGGTGAGGATGAGGAGGAAAAAGATGAGCAGGTGCTGGTCGTGGAGGAGGACATGGATGAGGAGTAGTGCTTTGCTTGCCCACTGGCCAAAAGACTGAAGCAAACATCAGGTCCAGCCAGCATTGTGCCTTCCGTTTCCATTCTAATGATTGCCCATTCCCAGCAGTCAGCCAATCAGCCATAGATTTTACCTCCCCCAACACAACCATCACTCCTCACACCCCTCACATCCAAGGTTGATGTGTTGCTTCTCCTACATACTCCTCCCATGACAGTGCAACCCAGGCCTTCTCTCAAGCTTCTGAAGGACATAACAACCCTGGTGAGGAGCAGGTATCCCCCAGGCATGAATCTCTGCTCCACAGCCTCCCACAAGCCACCCCTCCTCGTGCTGGTGGTCCTGATAGTCATATCAGAGGGTGTCCGATGCAGAGGGGGATGGCAGATGCTCCTGTTAGCCAATGGGAGGGATATTTTTTCCAACAATAGTCTGATGTGAGGCAGGACATTTGTGCAATAGGTGCTACTCTGTCTGACATTTCAGACTCACTAAAGGATATCCCTCAGATGATTGACAGACAGACCGGTATCTTGGACAGTATTGTGAAAGCTTGCCAAGACATGCCGAGGATGCACCTTGACCAAACATCAACCTGTAGGGAAGAGAGAGCAAGATACCATGCCTTGGCCAGGAAGATGATGGAGGGCAGTTTGAAAATGCCTCAAAGTCTTTCTTCAGGGTCAACACAGGCACCCTCCCCCCTGTACAAGCACCCTCCTCCCTGTACAGGCACCCTTCCTATACAGGCACCTTCCACCCTGTATACGCACTTCCCACATGTACAGGCACCCTCCTCCCATACAAGCATGCCCGCTTATAGATACCACCACTTTCCTCAGCTTTGTAAACTGACCCACCTGCACCGGTGAATGCCCCACACCCACCCACCAACCCAGAACTCAAAAGATATGTTAATAAAATTAATATTTTGGAAAAAAAAATACTTCTATCCTGAGTTGATTAACATTTGATTATGTTCAAATGGTTACTATGGTTGTAGGGTATTTTTGTGACTATACATTTGTGTGAGTATGATATGTTGATTTGTAGGACCATCCATGTTACATGGTATCATGTTGAAATGCAGACTTTACTACTTTGAACCCAGCATATATAATGGAAAACACAAGACAGAAAGATGGTTTGGAACAATATCTTATAATTTGATGAAAATCTTAGTTGAAAAATG
Source organism: Calotriton arnoldi (assembly GCA_963921515.1). Taxonomy (NCBI): domain Eukaryota; kingdom Metazoa; phylum Chordata; class Amphibia; order Caudata; family Salamandridae; genus Calotriton; species Calotriton arnoldi. The sequence goes on from CAWUFW010000624.1 coordinate 3,550,536, forward strand.
AACTTTTAAGCAAGTTTTAAAAAATAAATAAATACTGTCCATTGGAAAGGGAGAAAGGAAAAAAATACATTCTTCACACAGAATGGGCAAAGGAACTTGGCGGGGGTAGCCAAAGTAATAAAAACACATCAGAAAAAATCAGGGGAACCAGTCTATGCACAAGGGTTAAATAAAATGAAGTCCACTGTCAGAACATTGTCCTAACAAAAGAGTCCACATTCAACGTAAAAAATAATTTTTGCCTCCCAAGGCACATGTAGTTTCCCTACGAGTGTCCAGGCTTGGGGGGACACAGTCACTGGTCATCCTCACAGTCCTCCTTGATGACTATATTCAGATCCTCCGCACCTGTGGACTCACTGTGACTGGCCGATCCAAGACCAGACACCCCACTAAAGCGTAAAACATGAGGGGTAGCAGGGGAAACAGAGAGGGAAGACACACTTGGGGATACACAATAGTGGTCTGGGTGGGGCTTTGGGACAACGCAGACAATATGGCTGCACACAAGGAAGTGATGGAGGCATTGATGTTCTCCAAACTTTTGGACTGTGACTCTAGGAACAAATAGTACTCATCTCTGACCTCCTGTCAGCCCCAAGAGAACACAGTCCGGACATCATCATCTGCCACTATCACTTCCTGGGGTACAGCTACAGGAGCAACCATACATGGAGGGGTTTGGGTTGAACATGAGGGGTGTGGGGTGTCAGGGGCAAATGTCTCCCTCAGCTTTTCTTGGCATGTACTTGGAGCGGGAGTAATGGAAAGGGGTGCAGCTGGAGGTCCAATGCAATGGTGGCCTCAAGAGTTAGGGAGGGGTGGGTGGCAGGCCCAGATGGTGATGGGGCCTGCTCAGGGGACACCATCTCCATTTCTAACTCTTGTGGGCCAGGGGAATACCCACATTTATCATACCCCTGGCTGATGATGTTTGTCTCACTGTCCCCCCTTCAGTCTCCTCAGCCTCCACCCGGGCTGTTGATGTCAATAACAATGTCTCTGCCCGGGTAAGCACACTACCACTGACTGGATGTGCCCGTTGATGAGCCAAGGGTGTCCTGGCAGGACCCTGGTCCTGTCCAGAAGGTCTTTGGCCAGCACTGTCCACTGAAAATGAAGACAAACAATTATGTAATTAGCGTACAATTTCTAATAAAGGTAGAGACAACATAAAGCAAGTGTTGATGTTGTAGTTCCTTGATCTCATTAATCAATAATATGTGCTTTGAATCCATAGGTAGGTGTTATGTCTCTGTAATGTCGTCAAAGTATTCAAATAATGAAAAAAAATCTCAATTTAGGTCAGTATAATCTTTAGTATTTACCAACCTCACCTTCAGCTTTAGTGCAATGTGAGGTTCCTGACATTTTAACATAGTAATCTTCCAATGTAATTTTACAAGTAGAGCTAGCACACAGTCAGGCTGGAGATCTCTTCACCTAAAGGTGGATCCAGGTTTTTCCTTTTATACACCCAAATGCGCAGTCTCAACAATCTTACACTTACTAGCAACTGTTATCTTTTGTGTAGCACAGGGAAACACACCCTACATGTTAAATTTGTTGTACCTATGCAAACAAGGCCTTGGAGACAACCTTTGCAAAGATGTGATTCCATTTTTTTGTATAGTCGTTGAAATATCAGACACATGGCAAGAGCCACATGTTGCATGACAAGACTGCTTCATTTGTGCTGTACACTGGAAATCATATTACTCAGTACAGCTACATGCTAATTGGAAATGACATAAATGCCACTGTTGAGAATATGTATGCATTTAATACGCATTGGATATGTATGTATCATTTTGAGACAAGTGACACAATGTCAGCCTTTACTTTATTTTACAACAAATATTAGTAGTTACGACAAATAACGCACACTAAAAGTATGCATGATACAACGTACAACACACAAATACTAACATACCAACAATGGACATTGTCAAATCCATTCATTTACAATAACATACAACAGTTAACCCCTTCGCTGCTAGGCCTTTTCCCCCCCTGTGCTAAGCCTTTTTTTGACTATTTGGGGTAGTGCGCGCTTAGGCCCCTGTAACTTTTTGACCACATAAGGTATCCATGCCAAAGTTGCGTCCTTTTTTTCTAACATCATGGGGATTGTAAAGGTACCCAGGGTTTGTGGATTCCCCTGGAGGGGACCCAGAAATTAGCCAAAATACAGCAACACTTTGTTTTTTTGGGGAAAAATGCGAAAAAGGGCTACAGATGAAAGCGTCTTGTTTTTCCCTGCAAATGGCATCAAAAGGGGTTGTGGTGCTGAAATCACCATCTTTCCAGCTTTCAGGGACAAGCAGACTTTTGTCAGGAAACCAACTTTTTTACACAGTTTTGGCATTTTTCTGGGACATAGCCTATTTTTGCTATTTTTTGTGCTTTCAACCTCCTTCCAGTTAATGGTAGAAATGGGTATGAAACCAATAATGGATCCTGAAAAGCCATACATTTCTGAAAAGTAGACAAAATTCTGAATTCAGCAAGGGGTCATTTGTGTAGATCCTTAAACTTTTCCTTATAGAAACTAACAGTTAAATGAAAGAAAAACTGAAAATTAGTTGAAATGAACAGCCATTTGTGTCAACATTTTCACCTGTAACTTCTTCTAATTATGACAGCTATTTGAAAGCAATATACCATTATATCCGCTGGACCTTTCTGGTTGTGGGGATATATAGGACTTGTAGGTTCACCAAGAACCCGACGAACCCAGAGCCAATAACTGAGAAGCATCTTGCAATGGTTTTTTATTATGTACCGGGTATATAGCAATTATTTTGGGAAAATGTATACATGGAAAAATTGTTATGAAAGACACCTATGTATTTCTGAAATGGGAACAAAATGTAGATTTTAGAAACAGTAGATATTTGCACATTTCCGAAATTGGGAGTACCCATACTAGCATGAGAATTATAGGTCAATTTTCAAAATGACTTATTTTTTACACATTGTCTTTCATTTGGAAGGCAGAAATGCATCGAAAGTCAATAGGTAATAACAGTTGCTCTACAATTCTGTGTTACCCTAAGTCTCCCCATAAAAATGGTACCTCACTTGTGTGGGTAGGCCTTGTGCCCACAACAGGAAATGGCTCAAAATGCAACGTGGACGTACCACATTTTCACAATGAAAAATTACCCTTTTTTTGCAAAGTGCCTAGCTGTAGTTTTTGAACCCTAGCTCTGCGGGCACTTAGGGAAACCTAGCAAACCTATACATTTTTGAAAACTAGACACCCAGGGGAATTCAGGACGGGGTGACTTGACTGGCTCTCACCAGGTTCTGTTACCCAGCATCCCTTGCAAACCTAAACAATTGGTAAAAAAAACACCTTTTCCTCACTTTTCTGTGATGGAAAGTTCTGGAATCTGCGTGGATCCACAAAATTCTACACACCCTGCGTTCCCCAAGGTCTTCCGAAAACAATGGTACCTCACTTGTGTGAGTAGGCCTAGTGCCCGCGACAGGAAGCAGCGCAAAACGCAACGTGGACGCACCACATTTTCACAGTGAAAAATTACCCTTTTTTTGCAAAGTGCCTAGCTGTAGTTTTGTAACCCTAGCTCTGCCGGCACCTAGGGAAACCTAGCAAACCTATACATTTTTGGAAACTAGACACCCAGGGGAATCCAGGATGGGGTGACTTGACTGCCTCCCTCCAGGTTCTGTTACCCAGAATTCCTCGCAAACCTAAACAATTGTTAAAAAAAACACATTTTCCTCACATTTCTGTGGTGGAAAGTTCTGTAATCTGCGTGGATCCACAAATTTCCACCAACCCCGCGTTCCCCAAAGTCTTACGAGAAAAATGGTACCTCACTTGCGTGGGTCGGCCTAGTGCCTGCGACAGGAAACGGCGCAAAACGCAACGTGGTCACACCTCAATTTCGCAGTGAATAATGACCCTTTTTTGGCAAAGTGCCTAGCTGTAGTTTTTGAACCCTAGCTCTGCCGGCACCTAGGGAAACCTAGCAAACCTATACATTTTTTAAAACTAGACACCCAGGGGAATCCAGTATGGGGTGACTTGACTGCCTCCCACCAGGTTCTGTTACCCAGAATCCCTCGCAAACCTAAAATATTATAAAAAAAAACACATTTTCCCCACATCTCTGTGGTGGAAAGTTCTGGAACCTGCGTGGATCCACAAATTTCCACCCACCCCGCGTTCCCCAAAGTCTTACGAGAAAAATGGTACCTCACTTGTGTGGGTCGGCCTAGTGCCTGCAACAGGAAATGGCGCAAAACGCAACGTGGTCACACCTCAATTTCGCAGTGAAAAATTACCCTTTTTTGGCAAAGTGCCTAGCTGTAGTTTTTGAACCCTAGCTCTGCCGGCACCTAAGGAAACCTAGCAAACCTATACATTTTTAAAAACTAGACACCCAGGGGAATCCAGGATGGGGTGACTTGACTGCCTCCCACCAGATACTGTTACCCAGAACCCCTCGCAAACCTAAAAAATTGTAAAAAAAAAACACATTTTCCCCACATTTCTGTGGTGGAAAGTTCTGGAATCTGCGTGGATCCACAAATTTCCACCCACCCCGCGTTCCCCAAAGTCTTACGAGAAAAATGGTACCTCACTTGTGTGGGTCGGCCTAGTGCCTGCGACAGGAAATGGCGCAAAATGCAACATGGTCACACCTCAATTTCGCTGTGAAAAATGACCCTTTGTTGGCAAAGTGCCTAGCTGTAGTTTTTTAACCCTAGCTCTGCGGGCACCTAGGGAAACCTAGCAAACCTATACATTTTTGAAAACTAGACATCCAGGAGAATCCAGGATGGGGTGACTTGAATACCTCCCACCAGGTTCTGTTACCCAGAATCCCTTGCAAACCTAAAAAATTGCCAAAAAAAACACATTTTCCCCACATTTCTGTGGTGGAAAGTTCTGGAATCTGCGTGGATCCACAAATTTCCACCCACCCCGCGTTCCCCAAAGTCTTCCAAGAAAAATGGTACCTCACTTGTGTGGGTCGGCCTAGTGCCCACGACAGGAAACGGCGCAAAACGCAACGTGGTCACACCTCAATTTCGCACTGAAAAATGACCCTTTTTTTGCAAAGTGCCTAGCTGTAGTTTTTGAACCCTACCTCTGCCGGAACCTAGGGAAACATAGCAAACCAATACATTTTTGAAAACTAGACACCCAGGGGAATCCAGGAAGGGGTGACTTGACTGCCTCCCACCAGGTTCTGTTACCCAGAATCCCTTGCAAACCTAAAACATTGTCCAAAAAAACACATTTTCCCCACATTTCTGTGGTGGAAAGTTCTGGAATCTGTGTGGATCCACAAATTTCCACCCACCCCGTGTTCCCCAAAGTCTTACGAGAAAAATGGTACCTCACTTCTGTGGGTCGGCCTAGTGCCCGCGACAGGAAACGGCGCAAAACGCAACGTGGTCACACCTCAATTTCGCAGTGAAAAATGACCCTTTTTGGCAAAGTGCCTAGCTGTAGTTTGTGAACCCTAGCTCTGCCGGCACCTAGGGAAACCTACCAAACACACACATTTCTGAAAAGTAGACACCGGGGCTTCAGGGAGGTATGGCTTGCGTGGATCCCCCAACGTTTCTTACCCAGAATCCCCTGCAAACCTCAATTTTAGCTGAAAAAATCACTTTTTTCACACATTTTGTGTGGGAAAGTGTGGCATCACTGGCCTCACACAAATTTCCTACCACCCAGCGTTCCCCCAGGTCTCCCGATAAAAATGGTGCCTCACTTGTGTGGGAGGCCCAAGTACCCGCGACAGGCAAGGGCCCAAAACGTAGTGAGGGAACATCAAAATTGCCTATCTCAAAACCACCTGGTTTTGCAAGGGGGTTACCTGGGTTTTGGCCTCGTGCTCGGCGGCCATCTAGGGAAACCTACAAACCCACACATTTCTGAAAAGTAGACACCCGGGGCTTCTAGGGAGGTATGGCTTGCGTTGATCCCCCAACGTTTCCTACCCAGAATCCCCTGCAAACCTCAATTTTAGCTGAAAAAATCACTTGTTTCACACATTTTTGTGTGGGAAAGTGTGGCATCACTGGCCTCACACAAATTTCCTACCACCAGAGTTCCCCAGGTCTCCCGATGAAAATGGTGCCTCACTTGTGTGGGAGGCCCAAGTACCCGCGACAGGCAAGGGCCCAAAACGTAGTGAGGCTGACATCAAAATTGCCTATCTCAAAACCACCTGGTTTTGCAAGGGGTCTCCTGGGTTTTGGCCCCGTGCTCGGTGGCCATCTAGGGAAACCTACCAAACCCACACATTTCTGAAAAGTATACACCCGGGGCTTCCAGGGAGGTATGGCTTGCGTGGATCCCCCAACGTTTCCTTACCAGAATCCCCTGCAAACCTCAATTTTAGCTGAAAAAATCACTTTTTTCACACATTTTTGTGTGGGAAAGTGTGGCATCACTGGCCTCACACAAATTTCCTACCACCCAGCGTTCCCCAGGTCTCCCAATAAAAATGATGCCTCACTTGTGTGGGAGGCCCAAGTACCTGCGACAGGCAAGGGCCCAAAACATAGTGAGGCGACATCAAAATTGCCTATCTCAAAACCACCTGGTTTTGCAAGGAAGTCACCTGGGTTTTGGCCCGTGCTCGGTGGCCATCTAGGAAACCTACCAAACCCACACATTTCTGAAAAGTAGACACCTGGGGCTTCCAGGGAGGTATGGCTTGCGTGGATCCCCCAACGTTTCCTACCCAGAATCCTCTGCAAACCTCAATTTTAGCTGAAAAAATCACTTTTTTCACACATTTTGTGTGGGAAAGTGTTGTATCACCGGGCTCACACAAATTTCCTACCACCCAGCGTTCCCCAGGACTCCCGATAAAAATGGTGCCTCACTTGTGTGGGAGGCCCAAGTACCAGCGACATGCAAGGACACAAAACATTTTGAGGCAACATCAACATTGCCTATCAAAAAATGTTTTGGGCCCTTGCCTGTTGCGGTTACTTGGGCCTCCCACATGAGTGAGGCATCATTTTTATCGGGAGACCCGGGGGATCGCAGGGTGGTTGGAAATTTGTCTGAGCCCGGTGATGCCACACTTTCCCACACAAAAATGTCTGAAAAAAGTGATTTTTTCAGCTAAAATTGAGGTTTGCAGGGGATTCTGGGTAGGAAACGTTGGGGATCCATGCAAGCCATACCTCCCTAGAAGCCCCCGGGTGTCTACTTTTCAGAAATGTGTGGGTTTGGTAGGTTTCCTAGATGGCCACCGAGCACGGGCCAAAACCCAGCTGACCCCCCTTGCAAAACCAGGTGGTTTTGAGATAGGCAATTTTGATGTCGCCTCACTACGTTTTGGGCCCTTGCCTGTCGCGGGTACTTGGGCCTCCCACCCAAGTGAGGCACCATTTTTATTGGGAGACCTGGGGGAACGCTGGGTGGTAGGAAATTTGTGTGAGCCCTTTGATGCCACACTTTCCCACACAAAAATGTGTGAAAAAAGTGATTTTTTTCAGCAAAATGTCAGGTTTGCAGGGGATTCTGGGTAAGAAAACGTTGGGGGATCCACGCAAGCCATACCTCCCTGGAATCCCCGGGTGTCTACTTTTCAGAAATGTGTGGGTTTGGTAGGTTTCCCTTGGTGGCCGCCGAGCCCCAGGCCAAAACGTCATGGGACCCCCTTGCAAAACCAGGTCGCTTTGTGAAAGGCCATTTTGAGGTCGCCTCAATACGTTGTGGGCGCTTGCCTGTCGCGGGTACTTGGGCCTCCCACCCGAGTGAGGCACCATTTTTATCGGGAGACCTGGGAACGCTGGTGGTAGGAAATTTGTGTCAGCCCGGTGATGCCACAACTTTACCACACAAAAATGTGTGAAAAAGGGATTTTTTCAGCAAAATGTCAGGTTTGCAGGGGATTCTGGGTAAGAAAACATTGGGGGATCCACACAAGCCATACCTCCCTGGAATCCCCTGGGTGTCTACTTTTCAGAAATGTGTGGGTTTGGTAGGTTTCCCTAGTTGGCCGCCGAGCCCCGGGCCAAAACGTCATGGGACCCCTTGCAAAACCAGGTCGTTTTGTGATAGGCCATTTTGAGGTCGCCTCAATACGTTGTGGGCCCTTGCCTGTCGCGGGTACTTGGGCCTCCCCCGAGTGAGGCACCATTTTTATAGGGAAACCTGGGGGAACGATGGTTGGTAGGAAATTTGTGTCAGCCCAGTGATGCCACAACTTTACCACACAAAAATGTGTGAAAAAAGGGATTTTTCAGCAAAATGTCAGGTTTGCAGGGGATTCTGGGTAAGAAAACGTTGGGGGATCCATGCAAGCCATACCTCCCTGGAATCCCCCGGGTGTCTACTTTTCAGAAATGTGTGGGTTTGGTAGGTTTCCTAGGTGGCCGCCGAGCCCCGGGCCAAAACCCAGGTGACCCCCTTGCAAAACCAGGTCGTTTTGAGATAATGTGTTGTTTATTTCTGCAGCGTGATAATTTTGGCACAATATTGCAAGGAAAATGTGACAGACATTTTGAGGTTTGCAGGACATTGTGGGTAACATAACTTGTTGGGATCCACAAGAGAGATATCACCATGTACTCCCATGGGTGTTTCGTTTACGACAATATCTACAGTTGGTAGGTTATTCTTAGATGGAATGTACACCTTGGCAGACAGACTAAAAAGACAAAGATTACTGCACAGCCATCTATTCCTCAAGCACACACACATACTGGTTGGATTTGGCACCAGGGCAAGTGATGGTTCAGTATATACAATTTTATTAACAAGAGATTTCACAAAAATGAAATGCACTGTCAATAATTGAAAGGACAAAAACTGAACCAGTGACTCGCAGCTCGTGAGCTGTAAAGCCACGTCAAGGCCCCAACCGCTTTACAGGCCATTCACACACCTTTCATACGTGATACACACAAGACCATTCACACCACCAGGCACGAAATAAACACATTACAACATTCACAAAAAGGGACAAGGTACACCCTGCTTGAGAAAGACAAAAAAAAAATATTACTGCACCGCCATCTAATCCTCAAGCACACACACATACTGGTTGGATTTGGCACGAGGGTGAGTGATGGTTCAGTATATACAATTGTATTAACAAGTGATTTCACAAAAATGAAATGCACTGTTAATAATTGAAAGGACGAGAAACTGAACCATTGACTCACAGTTCGTGAGCTGTAAAGCCACGACAAGGCACCAACCTCTTTACAGGCCATTCATACACCTTTCATACGTGTGACACATACAAAACCATTCACACCACCAGCCGCGGGCCCATCACATTACAACACTCACACCAGCAGACAGCGCCATTCAAGGGCCCATCACTTTCACACGCCCACATTCCCAACACAGCAACCACACAAGCTGATGGATTGTGTGGAGTGTCGCTCGGCTAGCAGTGTGTGTAGTGACCAGCAGCAAGTCACTACTCACACACCGCCAGCCGAGCACCAGGCCACGCACACTGCCAGCCAAGCGCCACTACACGCACACCGCCAGCCAAGCGCCACTCCACGCACACCGCCAGCCAAGCGCCACTCCACGCACACCGCCAGCCAAGTGCCACTCCGCACACACCGCCAGCCAAGCGCCACTCCACGCACACCGCCAGCCAAGCGCCACTCCACGCACACCGCCAGCCAAGAGCCACTCCATGCACACCGCCAGCCAAGGGCCACTCCACGCACACCACCAGCCAAGCGCCACTCCACGCACACCGCCAGCCGAGCACCAGCCTACACACACCACCATCACATTTAAGATTTTTTTATACAAAAAAGAAAACACAAACAAATTGCAAATAGATACAAATCTACTAACACAAAATCAGAAACTAAATACATTGCACTAATGCCAACCTTGAAACAGAACAACAATTCTTAAACATTACAGACCAGGCAGTTCACTTTACCACTCATGGTTGCTCCCAATAATTCTTTTGCTTGTGGTACGCTCTATAACAAGCAGGCACACACAGCCCAGGGTTAGAAGGACACTCAGGGCAGTACATACGAGTCTCCTTCCGCGCACCTCTTCGCCAACAGACTCTACATCTCCTAGTGGGAAAGTCTTTTGAGGGTGTAGGAGGAATGTGATCAGGAAAGTGGCGATCTTTCAATCGAGCCACATCCTCCACCACTCCAACTCTAGGAACACTTGCCTGTTCCACAACAACAAGGCTGCCTATGACAGACTGCTGAAACTGAACAAAAGTCAACTTTGACGCAGGAGAACACTCCTTGAACACAACAAAAGCATTGAAAGTTGCTAAATTGAAGAGATGGATGGCCAACTTCTTATACCAAATGTAAGCCTTACGAATAGCAGTGTAAGGTTCCAACCTCTGATCTACTCTATCAACACCACCCATGTGCTTATTGTAGTCTAAAATGCACACAGGTTTGCGCACTTCAGCAATCTGACCCCAAACAGCCACAGGTGAAGTACTCTCATCATGGATGGTAGTCAGCATGTACACATCCCTCCTGTCCACAAATTTCACAGCTAGTAGTTCATCACTACGCAAGGAACTGCACTGTCCCCTCTGAAGTTTTTTGCAAACAAGCTCTTTTGGATAACCTTTACGGTTAGAGCGGATTGTGCCACAAGCAAAAGTGTCCACTTTGAACAATTCCTTAAACAATTGCACAGCAGTGTAGAAGTTATCAAGGTACAAATGGTGGCCTCTGTTAAACAGTCCTCTAGCACGATTCCACACAATTTTCTCTGAAACTCCAAAAGTGGACGGACAACCAGGGGGTCAATAGTGGAATCCCTACCAGTGTACACACGCAAATTAAAAACATATCCTGTCCTACTCTCAGACAACATATACAGCTTAATTCCATAGCGTGCCCTCTTGCTAGGAATGTACTGCCTAAAAACCAAACGGCCCTTGAACAGGACCAAAGAATCATCAATAGATATTTCTTTCCCTGGAGTATAGATCTCTGAAAATCGATCTACAAAGTGATCAAGAACAGGCCGAATCTTAAAAAGACGGTCACATTCAGGGTGATCTCGTGGCAACGCCAAACCATTATCAACAAAATGCAGCATCCGAAGCAAAAGTAAATACCGATCACGAGTCATAACTGCAGGAAATATGGCCGTTGCCATCAAGGGACTGGGGGGCATATTAGCAAGAACCTCGTTAAAATTATCGCCGTTTTAGCGGCAGGAAACTGCCGCTAAAACGGCGATAATGGGCTTGCTAATATGCGTTATAGAATGCAATAGAAGCCCAGGTTAGATGTCCTGCACATCTAACCTGGGCTTCTATTGGAATTCTATAACGCATATTACCAAGCCCATTATCGCCGTTTTAGCGGCAGTTTCTTGCCGCTAAAACGGCGATAATTTTAACGAGGGTCTTGCTAATATGCCCCTGGTAGACCAATATGAACCCCTGGACGGCTTCCTTATCAAACCCATCAAAAAAGTCAAACCCAAAAACTTCTTAATCTCTTCCAGATTTGTGGGACTCCACCGAGTAGCTCTAGAATGGGGCCTAAGTCTGGCACTGTTGTCCCTCAAAAACTGTTCAGCATACAAATTAGTCTGCTCAACAATCTCACCCAAAAATACATCATCCATAAACAACTGAAAATACTGTATAGGCAAATAATGTTCACAATCCACTCTACACCCTGCATAACCACTAAAGGCAGGCAACACCGGCTGCACCATGTTTGGATCAACCCAGAGTCCAGCACTTCCAGTAGGAAGCCTAGCAGCCCCAGGCTGCAATCCAGATGCCTCTTGCACCATCGGCACAGTAGTATCCTCCTCTAAAACAGGCACTTCATCTGCACTGAGAGTACTGATCCAGCGCTATATTAGCCAACTGCATTCATACACCATATACTCACTTGGGCCCATACATTCACACTACACTAATACTTACGCTGGGTGTCAGATGTACTCTTTTATCAAAGTCCCTGCTACCAATTACCTTCTGATTGAAGAGTAATGACTTACCAATGGATCCTTTGCTAATTGGGAAGTTTAAAATGAGTGACATTCATTATAGTACATTATCCTGAAATAATCACTGAGTCAGGAAGTATTTAAAATGTTTATCTAAAGTTTTAGCAGAGTAAAATACAGAAAACACGGTACTTGATTGAAATACCCAAGAAAAAGCATAGAAATGATTTTTCTAATAAATGACGGTGGTTAAGGAAGAGGAGAAGATAGAGACAGCAGCGCAACTAAAGGTTGCAATATAGTTACCTAAAATGCGAGAACCAAGCCCCTTAGCCAAGGAGTTGGAAAAGATAGGACCCAGGAAGGATGAAGAGCAAAGACTTCTTCCAGGATCAGGACAGGACCGGTAACCTCTCTACAACGATGCCTGCGCCGTTCCCCTCTCTGATACTCGACTTCTCTCAATTCTCCCGTGCCTTCCTTTTAATGGACTCCACCGCCCCCTCCTCAGGACCTCTTCTGGACAAGAATTCAGTCAGCAACCGATCAGCATGGCAGTCTGGAGCTCTTCTGTCAGCATCTCCGCTCTCCTGTGCTAACTAATTAGCTAATTCTATATCTATTATACCCTTCTACGCCCATGTACCTCCCCTTAATGTTGCTAAAATATGGGACCACTACTTCTGATTGGACAGGGACAGGGGGTGGATTCTCGCACCATATCGATTTGGCCTAAATTGTAAAGCCTATTGTCTTTACGTTCCCTCCCCTTCAAATTAATACATTTGCTTTATTTCCCACCCGTCTCATGACAAATGTTATATATTTTACAGGAGAAAAGTAACAATTTGTCCGCCGGAAACATTGGGTACATCATCTTCGGCCAATAGGTCGTGGCCTTGGGAGACGTCCAAGTTGACTTCACTTGGCAGGCATACAGGACACATGCGCAGAACACTCTGTCTCTCGAGTTTCAAGACACCAACCCAGGCCCAAGTTTATGAATTACTAAAAGTGCAAGAAGAAAATATTAAAATCACAAAGAAAAAGTTTCACTGTATACCCACTTTCCCTACTCTATTCCCATTTAATCATAATACTATCCTGCATTAGTAGCGTTAAGAAAACGACAATTTAATAATGACATGAGAGCAAGCTTAAGCATGTGAAAACATTTAGCGGCCATTTTAATGCACACTGCGCAGAAGCAGAAGTTTCCCACCAAGCAAAGAAAGACGTCACACCATGTGATCAGGTTGCGACATGCGCATTGAGGTTCCCGCGCTTTAGCAGCCATCTTGGTTTATAGACAAGCGTTATTCATTAGTAAAACACATAAGCAAGCGTCTATCCCTTTCGTGTTTGTGAATGCAAAGATTAGTATTGACAGTACAAGTTTAATAAATTAATACTATGAGGAAGATTGCATACAAGCACGTTTCATTTTTGAAACCTTGCTCCATCAATCCCCTCTCTGATGGCGTTTCTGAGCCATCAAAATACTACCCTCAATCAGATGCCAACTTCTAGCAGTTTGTTTCATTCTCATTTTTACTTTTTCTATTCTTATAGTCTCCTTTTAATTTCTTGTATAAATCACTTCTCCATTCTTCTAGTTCGATTTCATCCAGTTTTCTTTTCTTTCCTTTTCCTGTCACTTCATATGTTCCATTCTTTCTACAACATTTGCACCATATTATTATTGCTAAAATTATTATTGTTATCCCTGCTAAAGGTATTAATATTTGACCTATAAGTCCTTTCCCTACATTAGCAAACCAGGTTCCAATTGACGCAATACTATTTGTCAATCTTTCCCATACACTATCAACTTCCAGTGGTTTAAGTTCTTTCTCAAGTTTAGTTATGTTCTGAATATACGTTCCAATTTCTGCACTCTTATCAGGAATATAAGTGCAACAATGTTTTGTCTTCAATAATTTACAGACTCCTCCTTCTTTTGCCAATAGAATGTCAAAAGCAAGTCGATTTTGCATCACCATAGATCTAATCGCAACCATCTCTGTATTAATCATTAGAAAACCTCCAGCAGTATCCGTTGATAAACGATCAACCACTGTAGACAATTTGCATATTTTCCTTGAGTTCAGAATTATTCCCACTGAAGGTATCAATGCACCAAAAATATCACCTACAATTTCTGAAAAACTAGCTCTTTTACTACGTATTAATTCACTATTGTTTTCATTGCTTCCAGTGTTTCTTTTTACGTGGTATATCTTTGGAAAAACTATTCCAAAATAACAACTTCCATACCACCTTGCAGGAAGCCTAAAGTAAGCCTTATTCCCACATACATAATAGATTCCAGGAAAAACTGAATCTGTTCCTCCTTTGAGTCCCCAACCTCCAATAATTAAAAAATTGTGTTCACATTCACTGGTACCGATGAAAACATTGTTATAATCAGTCTTTAACCTATTGAGACAAATTTTCCCTTTCTTTACGAAATCCAGAGCCATTGCAGCTTGAGCTTTACCAGGTGTATAACTCCCTTCCTTCTCTGCCCAAGGTGGCAACTGAGCCTTATGCTCTGAAGCTTTCTTTTGAAAATCATGTCTTCTATCTTCTACTAAATTCAAAAATATCTTTTCTTCTTCTAGTAAAGAACATGTTAGATTGTGTCTATGTGCATGTGTTATGTCTATCGATTTCATTGTTAAGAAAAACTCTCCCATAAACTGTGCGTCTTGACTAGTAAGCACTGGGTTCATATTCTTGCGAATCGGAACCTCTGAAAATATCACATCTAAGTTTGAATAATAATACTGTAGCCTACCTGTTCTATAAAATAAACTTGTTAATACACTACATGAGATGCCATATGTCAGTAGTAAATGATGGAATGTTAATCCTTCTGCTACTGATTCAGGTAATTTCATACAGACATAACAATTACTAACTTCCATTGTGTCTACATACTGAAACAATAACTTTGTGAAAACATTTAAATTAGTGTCGTTATCAGCTATTTCATGATGAATTTCTGCCTCATCTTCTGCCATTAGTTCTACTCTATTGCCCTTCATGTTTGCTGTCCTCCCTTTAGTTTCATTATTAATCTTCTTATCTATTATCATAAGGTAAGGAATTGCTACAATCAGGACTAACCATACTATAAGCACCAATACTAGACTACATATGCAGATTGCACAGCATCTCCTACAACAATTTCGTTTTGGTCTCCCAGTAACTCTATCATCAGGCATTTTTCGACAAGGAAGATTTCTCTTCTTATCTCTTCTTCTTTTCTTTAGATGATTCTTTTGTTTAGTCAGGGTGGTCTTGTTTCTTCTTCGTATGTTAGTTCTGCACTTGTTCCTTCGCCACCACTGTCACTTGACTCTGAGCTTTCAAAATCTTCAAGAATGATATAAGTCCAATCAGGACCCTTGAATTTGTTATTCACAAGTCTCAGTCTTTTACTTTTTCTTTTTCCTGACTTTTTCTCTTGTTCAGTTTGACTTGTCACTTCAGGTACTTGTTCTGGATCTTCACTTCTGGTTGTTATGTGGTATTTTACTCTTTTAATGACACTTGGCCAATGATCTCCTTTTCTTGTTTTCTTTGTTGGTACTGTTTCTCTGTTTACGTCTTCAAAGATCTCGTTATTTTCACTGCTTAATACTGTTTTGTTTTCTTTGATTACTGCCTCTTTTGTTTGTTCTTTTTCAGGTCTGATTGGTTTCTTTTCAGCAGCTCCACAATGACTTTCAAAATGTTAGCTTTGTTCCTTTTTATTTCTTTATGTTCATTT
Source organism: Calotriton arnoldi (assembly GCA_963921515.1). Classification (NCBI taxonomy): domain Eukaryota; kingdom Metazoa; phylum Chordata; class Amphibia; order Caudata; family Salamandridae; genus Calotriton; species Calotriton arnoldi. The sequence continues at coordinate 3,566,258 of CAWUFW010000624.1, forward strand.
GTATTTACCCCTTTTTCTTTAGTGAATTTTTCTTGATCTAACTGCTTCTGATCAGGGCTTATTGCACTGTGAACTTCTGCAGCCTGACCTGATTCTTCTAAACCTGTCTTTCCCTGTGTAAAATCAATTAAATCTTCACTGTTTTTAGTCCAATTTTCTTTCCCTATCTGATTTAGTTCAGGATCTTTTACTATCTTTTCTTCTTGATCCTGAACTTCTTCTTCTTCACCTATCTGATCTTCTTCAATTTCTTCCAATTTCGCTTGACTTCTTGTTCTGTGGTATACTTCAGGAACTTCTACCACTGGTATCCAATCCTGACTTGTGCTCGGTTGTTCTCCGTCAGCTTCTCTCGAACCTCTAGCCTGAGATTCCTCAGCTGGGCAACCTTCAGCTTCTTCTTTAGTGATTGGCGTTGTCTGTGTATTCTCTTCTTCAGGGTCTGGTACTCTCTTTGTGTGGCTTACGTGAATCCAATTAGGAAATCTTGCACACTTCACTGCTGTATTGGTGGTCAATATGACTTGACAAGGTCTGCTCCACCTGGGTGATAGACACATTTCTCTGGTGTGATTCTTCACTACCACCCAATCACCAGGATTCAGATCATGTTCTAGTTCAGGCTGCCTGGAAACTGCGTCTTCTCCAACCTGATGAGAGACAGAACGCACTAGGTCAGCCAATCCCTTGCAATAATCCAGAACCATATCATCAGATATATTCACTAATTTGTTTGTGGGAACATGTGTTTGTCTCATTGCTCTTCCCATCATTATTTCGTGGGGGCTCAATCCTGTTGTTCTGTCAGGTATGCTTCTGAGTCCCATCAGGACAAGTGGCAATGCATCTGGCCACTCTAATGATGTTGATGCACACATTTTTCCCAATCTTGACTTTATAGTACCATTCAATTTCCAACCACTCCAGAAGCCTCTGGGCGATATGCACAGTGCAATTTCTGTTTAATTTGAAATGCTTCACAAATTAGTTTGATTACTTCACTATTAAAATGTTTTCCTCTATCTGATTCCAAAGATACTGGGAAACCAAACCTAGGTATGAGCTCACGTAACAACAGCTTTGCAACTGTAATACTGTCATTTCTCCTAGTAGGGTAAGCCTCCACCCACTTTGAAAACAGACACACTATGACTAGTACATATTTTAGTCCTCTGCATGGTGGTAACTGTATGAAGTCGAACTGGAGTCTTATAAATGGGCCCTCTGCCTTTCCAATCTTTTTTCCAAACCCAATTATCGTTTTCCTGCCTGGATTATGCATTTGACAAGTTAGACATCTCTGGCAAAGACTCTCTGCAACACCCCTGAATTTGGGATTGTACCAATTTTGTCTGAACAACCTAATCATTGCATCTCTCCCTATGTGTGAGTCTCCATGGTGCATTCTAGCCATTTGTGAGAGTAAACAGTCTGGCATGACTGGTCTGCCATCTGCACTGATCCACACTTCATCTTCTCCTCTTTGGGAGCAACCCACTTTGATCCACAAATTCTTCTCACTTTCCTCAACCTCATCTTGCAATTTCTTTACTTCATCCCAAGTTTCTGGTGGCATATACAACATAAGTTGGCAGCTGATTCCCATTCTTTCCACCCTCTTATTGACTGATGTTCTGGTTTTGGCACAATGTTGAGCCACCAAGTCTGCATATCTGTTGCCGACTACCACCCAGTCATCTCCTGACTGGTGTGCAGCACATTTCACCACAGCCAATTCTTTTGGTGATTGTATTGCTTCCAGCAATTCCCTTACAAATTGTCCATTTTTAATGGGGGATCCTGAAGAAGTCATGAAATCCCTCTGCATCCACAGTTGGCCAAAATCATGCACGACCCCATAACCATATTGACTATCTGTAATTATGGTCACTCTCTGATTCCTCCCAATTTTGCAAGCTTTTATCAAAGCAATCAATTCAGCTACTTGTGCAGATTTGACTCCTGGTAAATAGGATGCTTCGACTATTCCAGTCAATTCACATACTGCATAGGCAGCAGTTAGTTTACCATCTTCATGTCTTTGACATGATCCATCGACAAATAGCTCCCTGTCTGGCTTTTTAAGAGGCTGTTCCTCTATGTCTGGGCGTGGTTTTGTACACAATTCTGTAATTTGTACACAATCATGTTCGTCTTCTTCGTCATCTTTATTTGTTTCATGATATGGGTCCGGCAATAAAGTTGCTGGATTTATTATTGTACACCTTACCATGGTCACATTTTCAGCACCCATAATTATCCTCTCATATTTAGTCAGCCTACTAGGAGTAAGATGCTGAGTTCGTGTTCTTGTCAACAGAATCACAACTGCATGTGGAACATACACTTTTACAGGATGTCCCATCACTATTGACTCGCTTTGTTCAATGCTCAAACAAGTTGCTGCCACTGCTTTTAAGCATCCTGGCAACGCGGCTGCTACTGGGTCCAATGTAGCAGAAAAATATGCTTTAGGACGTCTGTCTAGTCCATGTCTCTGAGTTAGGACAGAAAGTGCACAATTTTCTCTCTCTTGACAGAATAATGCGAATTCTCTTTTATAATCAGGCATGCCTAAGGCAGGTGCTGAACAAAGTGCGTTTCTCAATTTTACAAAAGCTTCTACACTTTCATCCTCCAACTCAACAGGGTCCTTTGCTTTCTTTTTCGTCATGTTAATTAAGGGCTTAGCTAACATGGAGAAATTTGGTATCCATTGTCGACAGTATCCTACTATTCCTAGGAACATTCTCACTTGTCTTTGGGTTACAGGCATTTGCATTCTTTTTATTAATTCTACTCTTTCAGAGGTTACTCTTCTTTTTCCCCTCTCAATTTGGTGTCCCAGATATTTAACAGCTGTCCTGCAAAACTGTAACTTTTCAGGTGAGACTTTATGCCCTTCCTCAGCCAAAAGATTTAATAATGCTATGGAATCGACAACACAGTCTTCTCTGGTGGTCGACGCTACTAATAAGTCGTCAATATATTGAACTAAAACTGAGCTTCCTGGCATCACTAGTTTTTCAAGGCACTTTTTCAGTATCTGATTGAAAATTGAAGGACTTTCTGTGTACCCCTGAGGAACACGGTTCCACACATAGACTTTGTTCTCAAATTTAAATGAGAAAAGATACTGGCTGTCTGGATGCAATGGTATTGAAAAGAATGCTTGACACAAATCAATTACTGTGAACCATCCTGCATTCCAAGGGATCTGGTATAGAATTACTGCAGGATTTGGTACTATGGGACAAAATGGTTCCACAATCTTGTTTATTTTACGCAGGTTCTGAACAATCCTATATTTTCCACTAGGTTTCTTTAGTCCCATGATTGGTGAATTACATGGGCTACTCATTACTTCTTTTAGGATGTTTTGTTTTACCATTCGATTGATTTCTTCAATGACTCCTGCTTTTACTTCTGCACTCATTTTGTATTGTTTAGTATTTGGGAAAATCGCACCTTCTTTTACTGTAATTTGAACTGGATCTATTTTTGCCATAAGTCCTACTTCTTTTCCGGTGAAATCCCATACTATTTGGTTTACTGTACCTTTTAATTCTTCTGGCAACTCATCTTTTGTTATCAACGAAAACATTTCATCTATTTCTGTACCTTGTTTTGCAACCATAATTTTATATACATGGTCCTCATCTGGTGTCTGAACTGCCACACCATCCGGCGTGCAGAAAATTGTACAGTTCATTTTGCACAATAAATCTCTACCTAATAAATTCACTGAGCTAGAATCACACACTACAAATTGGTGCATTTCTCTGAAGTTTCCTATTTTGACTTCCATTGGTTCTGTAAGAGGTGTTCTAATTCTTTGATTAGCTACCCCCACTACTTGGATATCTTCACCAGAGAGAGGAAGGTCTGGGATGTATGCTGATCTCACAGTAGACCTGGTAGCACCAGTGTCCAAAAGGAAAGTAATATCATTACCTTTCACATTTCCTTCAACATATGGACCAGACTGATCTACCTGTAAGGATGCGCCAAGTATGCACTCCTTCTTCCCCTCTCCTAGGCACCGTCATGAGTCGAATTTACAATAATTGTCCTGCAAAAGAAATTGTGATGTCATATAATCATTCTTACCACTCCCTCCTGGGTAACCAATGTCTGTACCATGTTTTGCTCTGCTTACATTACCCTGAACAGGTGGAGGTGGTAATTGACTCTGGGGATTTACACCCTGTTGTGAGTCATTCTGCGTCTGTGGATTTAAGTTTTGGTTTGTGCTATTATTATTCCGAATCTTTTTACATTCATCCTTCCAATGCCCCAATTTTCCGCATCCATGACAAGGAAATTTCTTTTTAGCTTCTTCTCTACTCATTCGTCCTCTAAATTTTCCACCATTTCCTGTATCACCACTTGATCCAGAATCTTTTCCTTAATTTTCACTCGGATTTTCCAAATTAATTCCCTGTTTCTCAGCCATTTTCACCTGTGCCCACATCACTTTTTCCTGCAATTTCTTGTGTCTATCCTCAATATCGTCTCCACAATATTTTGCATACTTCAGAATTTCATCTATGGGCTTTCCCTGCCAACACAGCATATGTTGTTTAATCATCTGGCAAATCTCTGGCTTCAGACTGTAAACAAACCGATACACAAACTGACTCATGTTTTTGTCTCCAATGTCCTCGAATCCACTATACTGTTTAAACACCTGCAATAAACGCTCATAATAGGAATGCACTGTTTCACTGGCTTCTTGGGTTGTTCGATCTATTTTCACCCAATCTGTTTCTTTCGGGGGAATTTTCCCTTTCAGGTATGTTATCACCTGCTGATACTTTTTCATTACATCATTTGACGGGGGACTGTTTTTGGATCTCTAGGATATTCATCGCTAGGCCAATCGACTGTGATCTTACAATCTGTCCATAAATCGGCAGGTACCACTATGTCAAACAAACCATCCAAATCCTTCAACAATACCTTTGACACCTTCACAAACCTTTCAACCTGTTTGTACCATTCAATTGGTTTTTCTCTCAATTTTGGAAAGTCATTCGTAAATGATAAAATATCCTGTCTGCTCCATGGGACATGTACATATCCTCCTCCCGCAACTTCTCGCATTGGATACATCTGGTCTGCTTTTCCTGCTTCCTTCATCACATATTCTGATGCTGTTCTACTTGTTTGTGCTTCTTCCTTTTTCTTGGCCCACCTAGATCTCCATTTATCTAGATCTCCCCATTTTTGTAAAACTAACATTAATTCTCTTATTTGCAGTCTTCTTCCAGATGCATTCATATTTTCTAAATCTTTGTCTGCAAATTCTGCTCTATATGGTTTCTGTAATACTTTTGATCTCCCTATATCGATTCCCATCTGTAGTGCTAAATTGGACAATTTTTCATGGAATATCTTTACATTTCTAGTGATACTCCTGCACAAGAATAATAATTCTTCTTCATCATAGGTATTCAAGCGTTCTACTCCTACATTTCCTGCTATTATTTCTTCTAATTCAACTTTTAATTTATGGATATCCAGTACTTTTGGAGGTGTGCACTGTTTAACTGACCCTTGTACCCATCTTTCTAAATCTTCAGGTGTTACTATGGTAGCACTTTTTGTTCCTGATGAAGTTACTAAACTTACATCTTTTGAACCTCCAGGTACATCTTTTCTGGGAGTACTATTTACAGAACCTCGAATAGGTAAATCCATGAGTGATATTGTGGATTCACAGTCACTAAATTGATCCTCAATTATAACTGGAGCTTCAGGTTTGGGGTTACTCACAGGAGTAGGTGTAAGTATCGGTTGAGGACAATTTCCCTGAGTACCATTTAATGGAACTACTGGACCAATTGTTACAGGTATGGTCAATGAATCAGGATGTACTTTTATCTGAGTTATTTTCTGTATTAATTCTGCTCTGTTCTTTTCTAGGGCTTCTTTTTCCTTGTCATGAAGTATTCTAGTTGGGGTGAATTCATGCATTACCTTTGGTACCATTGGAGTTTGTGGTGGTGCACTAGGAGGGCATCCACTTGTCCCTTCCTGATATGGTGGGGGATTTCTTAACATTTCTTCCATAAATTCGTCTTCTGAATCCTCATTTCTCATTAAATGTTTTGTCTTTTCTGTACATTTGCCTCCTGATTTTTCCCCTTCTGTGAATAATGGATACAGTCCCTCTGTAATCATTGCCCTTCTCCATTGTTTCATCTGACCCTCTCTTGACTCACGTAAATGTCTGGGGTAAAATCCTGGGTAACTCCTATTACTTCTAGATCTATCCCGCTCAAATGCCTCGGTTTCCCATTCTTCTAGAGCTTCGTACTGGGTTAATCTAGGTCTGGGTTCTAAATCATTCATCCTCAATCTCAAGTTTTGAAGAATTCTTCCATTGAAGGTACCATTCACGGGAAATGCTAATACTCCATCATTTTTGGTATATTCTATCCAATTCTCCATCCATACACAAGTATGATAACCTCTCTCCATCATCATAAATGATGCTGGCGTTTTAGCTGGTGGAATAATAATTCCTTCTCTAGTTTTGATTGGTTTGTCCTTTTAAAATAATTCTTAATCTTTTGTAAGAATGACATTTTTCTCTTTTCTCCGTACATTCTATCTAATCTTCTGTGTACAAAATTATATTCTGCAAAACCTAGGAATCTCCTATCCGGACGAGTTCCTGTTAAAGTCAGATCGCGTTTTAACATGCAATCCTTATCCACTAAGAATTTTGCTTCTATATTTTCGACCAATCAAATGTCTGCTATCTTTTATTTCTGAGCCAATCCTTGCGCGGCTTTTTGCTGACGTTTTTCTGTCAACCCCTCCTTTACAATCTGCTCTTTTCTGTCCTCGCTGGTTTAACCAATCCCAGCGCGGCTCCTTTGACGTCAGTACTACTCCTGACTACTGACCCCTCCTTTACAAGGGTTTTTCCACACCCGCTGTTTCAACCTACCACAGCGCGGCGTTTTGTGACGTCAGCTCCCTCTCCGGCAACTGACCCTCCCTTTACAAAAATGGACGCAAACTTATTTTCTCTATAAATCTTAATTACATTTCAGTAACAACATAAAACATTCGCTATCGTGCCAGTTTCCACTAATTTCGAGAAAGATAGTTTCTTCCACACTTTAGTAAAACCTTTCCGTTTACTAATACATACACTACGAGTAAAACACTTCCGTCTACTCTTCACATAAGCTCCAGAAGTACCTGTTACTTCTCCAATGTTACCCTTACTAGGTGATATAACATCAAATTTTTATCAGCGTACCCTTTTTGCTATTACTCACACACATAGAGTCCCTAACGAGTACTTGAAGTCCTGCTTAACTTCTCAGTACTATTTCTGCCTGACAGATAACCTCACTGCAGTATGGCTTCCACTTGCCACCCACTATTCTTTTTCCCTACCCCGGGTATTCTGGACAACATATAACAAAACTCAAAAATAAGCGGATGTTAGTTCATAAAAATACAAATAAAATTCTCATTACCCAATTAACAAAGAGTAACAAAAACCGTCCTCTGCTTACCAGAAAACTGATCCAGCGCTATATTAGCCAACTGCATTCATACACCATATACTCACTTGGGCCCATACATTCACACTACACTAATACTTACGCTGGGTGTCAGATGTACTCTTTTATCAAAGTCCCTGCTACCAATTACCTTCTGATTGAAGAGTAATGACTTACCAATGGATCCTTTGCTAATTGGGAAGTTTAAAATGAGTGACATTCATTATAGTACATTATCCTGAAATAATCACTGAGTCAGGAAGTTTTTAAAATGTTTATCTAAAGTTTTAGCAGAGTAAAATACAGAAAACACGGTACTTGATTGAAATACCCAAGAAAAAGCATAGAAATGATTTTGCTAATAAATGATGGTGTTTAAGGAAGAGGAGAAGATAGAGACAGCAGCGCGACTAAAGGTTGCAATATAGTTACCTAAAATGCGAGAACCAAGCCCCTTAGCCAAGGAGTTGGAAAAGATAGGACCCAGGAAGGATGAAGAGCAAAGACTTCTTCCAGGATCAGGACAGGACCGCTAACCTCTCTACAACGACGCCTGCGCCGTTCCCCTCTCTGATACTCGACTTCTCTCAATTCTCCCGTGCCTTCCTTCTAATGGACTCCACCGCCCCCTCCTCAGGACCTCTTCTGGACAAGAATTCAGTCAGCAACCGATCAGCATGGCAGTCTGGAGCTCTTCTGTCAGCATCTCCGCTCTCCTGTGCTAACTAATTAGCTAATTCTATATCTCTTATACCCTTCTATGCCCATGTACCTCCCCTTAATGTTGCTAAAATATGGGACCACTACTTCTGATTGGACAGGGACAGGGGGTGGATTCTCGCACCATATCGATTTGGCCTAAATTGTAAAGCCTATTGTCTTTACGTTCCCTCCCCTTCAAATTAGTACATTCGCTTTATTTCCCACCCGTTTCATGACAAATGTTATATATTTTACAGGAGAAAAGTAACAATTTGTCCGCCGGAAACATTGGGTACATCATCTTCGGCCAATAGGTCGTGGCCTTGGGAGACGTCCAAGTTGACTTCACTTGGCAGGCATACAGGACACATGCGCAGAACCCTCTGTCTCTCGAGTTTCAAGACACCAACCCAGGCCCAAGTTTATGAATTACTAAAAGTGCAAGAAGAAAATATTAAAATCACAAATAAAAAGTTTCACTGTATACCCACTTTCCCTACTCTATTCCCATTTAATCATAATACTATCCTGCATTAGTAGCGTTAAGAAAACGACAATTTAATAATGACATGAGAGCAAGCTTAAGCATGTGAAAACATTTAGCGGCCATTTTAATGCACACTGCGCAGAAGCAGAAGTTTTCCACCAAGCAAAGAAAGACGTCACACCATGTGATCAGGTTGCGACATGCGCATTGAGGTTCCCGCGCTTTAGCAGCCATCTTGGTTTATAGACAAGCGTTATTCATTAGTAAAACACATAAGCAAGCGTCTATCCCTTTCGTGTTTGTGAATGCAAAGATTAGTATTGACAGTACAAGTTTAATAAATTAATACTATGAGGAAGATTGCATACAAGCAAGTTTCATTTTTGAAACCTTGCTCCATCAGTACCTTCATCATCCGATGATTCCATGTGGAGAGAAAACTCACTGCCTGAATCTTCCCCTCCCTCCTCTCCCTCAGACGCACTGTCAGTCTCATAATCCTGCTCAGAGGAAGATTCAAGAAGCAAACCAACCACCTGCTGAGCAGTCATTCTACGGCTAGCCATAATGCTTACTAATAAAGGTTACTTGTCAAACAAGTCAACAACAACAAACCCTTTGTAAAAAAAAGAAATAAACAAAAAGTAGCTTTATCACAAAGACCTATATACTCCAACACTATACCACTCACGTGACAGAAGCAGCTAGACTCACCACCACCTACTCTGCACAGACACAGTAAGGATCAACAATATCCCACTAAAAAAGAAGAAAAAAAATTACACATAAGACAATGCAAAACATCGCAAAGAATTTCATGCTCTGAACACTAACAAATATGCTGCCATTATGACACCACTTACAAAAAATTCATTCATGCATGACAATAATACTCATTTGGAGTACACACAACAAAAATATTTTTCTTACCAAATAAATGCAATTACGCAAAACTGCAGAACAACCACTGCCGAAACCGCAAACAGGAATCAAAAGCTTTACACTAGAATAAAAAGGAGAGAAAAAACATTACAATCACATATGCAAATAATGCACCAGTCCACACACAATCCACCAGCCAAGCAAAGGGGTAGGTGGGCCAAAGAGTATAAATAAAATATTCACCCCCGTAAAAGGGAGCAACCCTTGCCCTTTGGCCACTCCCCAACACAAAAATTTAAAAACCCTGGTGTCTAGTGGCTTCTGCCCTCCTTGGGGGCAGATGGGCCTAAAAACATACTGCTATTCTGCCACCCAAAGAGGGCAGAAATGGCCACAATCATCCTCCCATAAAGGGGAGCGACCCTCTGCCCAAGGGGCCGCTCCCCAACATAAAAAACCCTGGTGGCCTAGTGGACCTACAAAAACAAATCAGCCGATCTACCCCTCAGGATGGCAAAAACGGCCAAATTAATGCTCCCCAAAGGGGAGCAACCCTTGCCCAAGGGGCCACTCCCCAAAAACAAATCCCTGGTGGTCTAGTGGGCCAAATATAAAAATAAATGGCGACATCTGCCCCCCCATGGGGGCAGATAGCCACAAACAATGCCCCCAAGGGGGAGCGACCCTGCCCAAGGGGCCACTCCCACAAAAAATCCCTGGTGGCCTAGTGGCCATACAAAAAATCAGCCGATCTACCAACCCAGGGGGCAGAAACGGCCAAATTAATGCTTCCCATAGGGGAGCGACCCTTGCCCAAGGGGCCACTCCCTCAAACAAATCCCTGGTGGTCTAGTGGGCCCAATTTTAAAAAACATGGCGGTCTGCCCTCCTGGGGGCAGACACAGCCACAAATATTGCCTCCAAAGGAGAGTGACCCTTGCCCAAGGGGTCACTCTCCACAAATAAATGCCTGGTGGACTAGTGGGAAGATACCTTTATCTTCCGCACACGATCTCTCCCTACTCAACTCTACTCTCAACTCTATTCACAACTGGATGTTAGCTCACCAACTCATTCTGAATCCCGCCAAAACTGAATTCCTCCTCCTCTCTACCTCTCTCTCACCTCCTCCTGTTCAATCTTGGATGGATCAGCTGAACCTACTCAACAACAAACCCATCATTGTCGACAGCGCTAAATCCCTAGGTGTCATTCTTGACAAAAGACTCAACCTAATCTCCCACATCAACTTTATTGCTAAGAACGCACGTTACCAGTTGCGCCTTCTATGGGGGATCCGTCGGTTCTTCCCGGAGAAAGACTTAAAAACCTTGGTACAATCTCTGGTTCTCTCAAGACTGGATTATTGCAATTCTCTTCTGACGGGCCTACCCAAATCCCACCTCTCCCCTCTCAAATCCATCCTCCATTCAGCAGCTCGCTTCATTTCAGGGTCTAAACGAAGCGACCACGTCACTCCTATCCTGTCCTCTCTTCGATGGCTTCCGATCGAGGCAAGATCTATTTACAAAACTGCCTGCATCACACACAAAGCCTTACACACGTCCTCCCTCGTTACCTGGCGAATAAATTGAAATTGTCCGGTGGCTCTCGCCCTTCTTGCAATGCGGAAAAGCTTCTGCTTGAGCCCCCCCCATCTTCAAAAGGGAAAGATCGATGGCGCAATCCTTCTCAGGCAATGCGGTGAGAATCTGGAACTCGCTTTCCCCATTGCTCCATGCCACCTCCTCTACCCAGATCTTCAAAGCTGACCTCAAATCTCTTCTCTTCCAAAGACACTTTCAGAACTAATACTTTCACTCTCAGCCCCTCTAGGAAGTTCGCTCTTCATTGTAAATTTTTACTTTTTCCTGTACATTCCTCACCCTTGCGTGCTGTGCTGCATTTGTGTACCCTTCATTTTAAGTCTCCTGTTTAATTCACGCCCTCTCTACTCCCTCAAGGAAGTTCTTCCACTATAGGAAATTCTGTACTCCATGCCTATAGAAGTGCCTTCCCAGTGTGTTCTGAGTGACTGCCACTTATTGCAGTATTATACCTCTATTTGTATTTTGTATCTCATGTATCATGCACACCTGTCACTTTTTCCTCTTGTAACGCATACCTCTTTTTGTATCTTGTTTGTTTTATTTGCACAATTGTCACTTTTTCCTCATGTAATGTAACGCTTGCTTTTGTATTATGCTCACTTGTAACCTTCTCCTCATGTAATGTTACTGTTCCTATTGTGAAGCGCTCTGACACCTTCGGGTAAAGCCTGCGCTATATAAAAAAAAACTGGCAGACCACCAAAAACATATGGCCCCCAAAAGGGGAGCGACCCTTGCCCAAGGGGCCGCTCCCCAAAACAGTATTTTAATTTAAAAAAAAAAATTCCCTGGTGTCTAGTGGGCATTTCTGCTGCACGATCGCATGATCGTGCAGCAGGAATGCACAAAGAGGCATCGGGGGAAAGGAAAACCCTTTCCTTTCCCTCAATGCCTCTTTTGTTTGAAACCCCCCCTCCCCGGAGCCAAAACTCACCTTATTCCCCGACGTGCTGGAAGCAAATGGCTTCCAGCGCATCGGGGAACAAAGGGAAACCCCCAATGACGTCATTGAGGGAGGGGGGCGGGGGGAGGCAGGGGAAGCCCTTCCCCTGCCTCCCCCCCAAAAAAAACAACGATCGGATTCCCACGGGGGGAGCGCCAGCGCTTCCCCCGTGGGTGGTCTTATGACGAGCTGGACTCGTCATGAGCACACGACCACTGTCCAGCTCGTCATAAGCATCGAAGGGGTTAAATGGTCCTTAGTTCACTAGTCATGATTATGCAAGTGCATTTTTTCTCAAAAATACAATTGTAATGAAAAGCTATCCATTTTGTGTGAAAAACTACAAGTCCCAGAATTTCCTCAGAAAACAGAATTCCAATAGCTCCGCTGATGCATAGACCTTATAATCTTTGCAGCCATTACTCAAATAAAGTGAAAGGTGTCAAACAAAACATTATGGTACATCTCACTCACCACTCACATCATTCACTTACCAGTTCTCTTCTGCTCAAAGTCCTCCAGCTGAGCATGGAGGGCAGGCCAGAATGTCTTCAGGACCCTCCTGTACAGTGAGCTCATGCGGGGCTATTGTGAATGACGCTGGGAGGACACGCCCATGATGTTCTAGGCCTTGATGCGTGCCCAGCTTCACAGGTCCTCCCAGAGCTTGTGACACAACTTGCCCCGCCGTTGGTACACACCCATTTCACTGCAACACGCAGCGATATCACTCCAGATTTGCGTACACGTTGCATTGCTCAACTGGCTATCAGGGGCCCTATAAATCTGAGGGTTCTTATCCCTCATTAAGTACATTCAATTCTAAATCACTGAAGGGAGGTACTTTGTCATCAAATCCTTCAGTCATAATGGGGGCAAGATAAGTGTACAGAGCAGCAGGATGGTGGAGGATGTTGCTCTGAGGTAAGTATGGCACAGAATGAACACAAAATTGCTGCCTTCACCTTCCTGTATGTAATTTCCTGTAAGTCACTTCCTGGCTATTTCATTGGTTTCCAGCTCGATTGCAGGGTCTCCACCCCGAGTGCGGGACCTCTGTACCCCATCTGGAGCGGAATCTCCACTCACGGGGTGGAGACTCTGCAATCGGGAAAGAAATCAATGACAATAACACAGGAATTGACATACAGGAAATTACATGTAGTATGTGTTAGTTCTCTATTTACATCTCAAACAGTGGCATTCACCCCTTGCCAATTATCTATCATGCTACCTGGAAGTATACTTGAGACAATTACATATAATAATAGACTTTATTAGTATGTGTGATGCTTTCAGCATTACACACAGAAATGATCCAACCTCCTACTTTTTAGTTAGGCACATGACAGAGTCCCTCTCTGAGCAAAGACAAACCAGGTCATTACACAGGTACACTTGCACCATGGTGTATGTATGACAGACATTTAGCTACACTGCCACACGAGTAGCAGCACACACAAATACAATATATATTTACCTAGCTGTACATACATGTGAGTGGACCAATAACTTTGCATCAATGCCTGTTATTCCCATGTAACATATGTTCATAAGGGACATTTTCCAAAGTATAGTGTGCCACACAGCAAGCCACATATTGTTACGTCAGCCACTCACCTGAGTTCCTGTCTCTTACTTTCATACGCTGCTGGAGGAGGAGGAGGAGTTTCCCGCTTTCCTGTGGTTAGCAGTCAGCAGCTCGAGTGTAGCGGTGCGGAGCTGCGGTCGGACCGGACTGGATCCGGGCAAGAGCCGGCGGTCAGAGGTATTGGGGACCAGTGGAGACAAGTCGGGTTGAGCGGGTGGAGTGGCGGTGGTTTATTCTCCTGCCCCCGCTTCCGCGGCTCCTACTTTCCTGCGTTAAGTGCTGAGCTGAGCGCCGAGTCCGAGGCGAGCTGGGCGAGCCTACCTCACCAAAAATGTGCAGAGTGTGGAGTCGGTGACTGGAACCCCTCCCTCCCTCTCCTCTGTCTTCGTCACTCCAGCTGCAAGGGGGCAGCAACTGACACGGAATTCCCTGCATTCACTGCAGATTAAGCGGCAGATAATGCCCTGATAATCTTGACTAAGGGCACCTGCACCCGCACGCCCCCACTGCCTTAACTATCTGTTATCACCGCCTGGAGGGTAGACGAGAGGCAGGTAATGTGCACGGAGGCAAGGCACTACACATTAAACATTTACGCACAAAGTTTTTCTGAAGGGCTTTAAAGAAGTGCAAGTGAGAGTGCGAGAGCGCGGCCCCCGCTAGCGGCAGCCGCATAGTGTTGTGCCCGGGAGTGCCTTCAGAAGCGGCTCAACTAGGTTGGGTGCAGGCTTTTGGCGCCCCCAGTGAGCCCTGCTCCCGCACCCCCAGTTCCCCCTGCCTCCTGAATCCTGCAACCCAGATCTGCAAGCCGGAAATGCGTTCAGGAAAAACCAGAGGAGCACCCCTGCCTAAAGAAAAGCATAAGGTTAAGGAGGAACTTAAGGCACCTACCATAGCCCCTCCCAGCAAGCTCCTCTTAGGACCAGGAATACCAAGCAGAGAAGATCCGGAATTGCTGTGTGAGTCAGCAGCCTTAACAGCCCATGAAGCTGAAAATCAAGCCCAGGTGGGCGCCGAGCCAACAGCAACTCCGACAAACCCCACAGTATTGACCCCGGAAGCTAAGTGGAAAGGCAGCACCACAGCCTCATTCATGACCTCTACCAGGCCTCACTCAGGTCGCAACAGCAGCAAACGGGCTCTGATCACTGATTTTTTTTTAAATTGCCATCAAATCTACTGCGGAAAACCGATACCTCAATCACTCCAAGTCTCCGAAAATAAATACTTCAACTCATCCCACCATAGTTTCTGCAAGCGAGGTTTCCACGAGTCCCCTACATGATAGTACCTCCACAAGATGCGAGACCATTAGGAGTGGACCTCAGACCAATGGCTGGGCAGCTACACCTAAAGTAATCAGCGTAGTCCCAAGTCTTCAAATCCTATCATCAAAAGTTCTCCACCCCGCAGATCTGCATCAAAAGCTAAAGCCAAAGCCCCTAGTCATCGAGGCACAATTTCATCATCATTTTCAGTCTTTTCAGCCTCTTTCAGCTCCTTTGTGTTCGCAGTCACTACTTTCACCTTCACCTTCATCAGGCCCCCATGACCCTAAAAGACCCAAGGATGGCGTCTCTACCGACCAATCGATTATAAACATTATGAGCCCATTCAGCAATTTGATCATGCTATCAGGAGGCCCACACCTCGAAGCGCAAAAGGCTTCTAACCTTAATACAAACAGCAGAGACAAGTCCGAACAATCCTCGCACCGGTCTGAAGCAATAGAACACAAAGGTCAGAACTCCAGCCAAATTGAATTATTGGAGGAGTCGTTCTTCCAGTTCGAAACACTCAGAACTACTTCTTTGATGCCATCCCTTCAAATCAAGGACCCAAGGAAAAGGGACAAATCCAGCAGGTCCCCGGGATGTCAGAGCGACTCTCCTTCTGCCTTCCTCAGCAACAGGGATTACCATGCTCAGGCTCCGTCCGGCGAATCAAGTTGTTCTCCAACATCCTTTGTCTGGCCACTTCTGCTCAATACTTTGGATACTATTGGCAAAGCCATGACCCTCCACGCTGACAAACTAGATGCTCAAGTAGATCTTTTAAACATTCTAGCAATTCACGTCCAGGGGGTCAAACAGAAACTACACAGCTTTAATGAGATGATCACGAAGGTGCAGCGGGACCGGGACACCACATATCAATCGTGCCACTGTCATTGCACTCAAATCATTGACAAACTTGCTGCTTTTCCAACATTACTGACAGATCTCCTGGGTACCACCAGGGATGCCCTACTAAACATCTCTCCTCAGGCCGGGAAACTTCATGAGGCCCCACTGGAAAAGGAAATGGCAGGCTCCAGCCCCATGGAGGGTCAACCTACTGTCAGCACGGGTACCCCCCAACACCAATAAAAGCCAACACATTGGCACCCGCGGCCGTAAGCGCCCATGATAATTCCAACATTTTGGCCTCCCAATCCTCTAATAATAGCGATCAGTCACCAGGAAGGCTGCCAAAAGAAAACAAGCCACTAACCAAGTGGGAGAAAAAACGCCTTCGAAAAGCGAGAAAAGGCAAACAACCAAGACAGTCAATTAACGCAACTTCCATCAAACCTGAACAGGGAAGGAAACAAAGCAAAAACGACGAGGTCTCAAATGTTCTGGAAGCAAAAAGCAGTAAGGAACCTTTGACCGCTCCACTTGACCCCCCCACTACACTCAGTAGCCCAAACGACATCAAAAGGGAACAACCGCTGTCAGACAAACTATATAGTTTATTCAAACCTCCAACTAGGAAAGAGAAACAACATCCTAACACCCCGGTCATACAAATAGCAAACCTTGTATCCCCATCCAGGATTGAAACGAAAGAAGTAAGCACAGTGCGCCCTAGAGAGGTCAACACGATCAAGGATAACGCCGGGAAAGTTTGCTGCAACCTAGTGATAACCAACAAGTCGAGCCCGGGATGCAATGACATCATCAACACAAGGGTCAACGAAATCCACACTCAAAACAATATCAACGTCTCTCTGCACCCGCCCTTGTCGCACTCAGAGACGAAAGAGGCCGCTAAAACAATTATAAGGGGCGTCGACCACGTGCTGCAGTATGACCATTTCCTATACAAAAAAAACTGGAATTTATTCCACACTACGTTTCAAGGGGCAACCATGACATCCTCAACAGAAGCGTTCTATTAAAACTATTCAAAGCTCTTCCCCCCTTGAGCCATATCAATACTAGGGACATTGATAGCATAGAGTTCAAACAGAACCCGCATTCCACGGAATTCCAAGAAACAACTATGGCTACGTTCGTAGATCCCCTCTTTACCGAGCAAATCTGGCAGCAGAGGGATCCTCTCGAAAAGTGGGGCATCAAGCTAAAAAAGATCGACCCTCCGTGCTATCCTAGTCCATTAAACCTGCCTACACATTCAGCAGGCCTGTTAAAAGGTGCCAAAGGCCCGGATAACTGGAGCCCTCTATTAGGCATAGTCTCAAAGGCCAGGACATTCCAAATCACCTTTGCTCACCCTGAAGCCAGCCAGTCAATAGGACCTTGGCACTCAAACACTGCCGGAACATCTCAAGTCAGGGCATGAAACAACCCACAGGTAGCCATTGATCCACCCAAGGGCTACAAAATCTGTTCCTGGAACGTGTTTGGCCTCGGCACGAAATTAGAAGATCCAGACTTTATGGAGTTTATCACACAGTACAACATACTCCTCTTTCGGGAAACATCGCTAACATATTCTATATCCCTAGTCGGCTAAAAGGAATTCCTGAAACCAGCTAAGAAGGGGTCGAACCAAGGGAGAGCAAAAGGGGGTCTCTCCACTTTTATTTCGACTGATATCTCCGGTCTTGCCTCCGCCATAGACCTCGATTCCTCCTGGTTGCAATGTGTCAAACTTGATGCCCCGCCTTCAACCAGCCTGCTGATCGTGAACATCTACATCCACCCTGTGCTCAAACAAAAGCGAGTAGGTATTGAGCATTTACTAGCCTCACTTGCCACACTAAAACTCGTCTACCCTGACGCTAACATCATCCTGTCTGGGGACTTCAATATGACCTTATTGCAAGAGACAAAAGGCACTAGGGGACACACTCGGGCCTCAAATCGCCGTGACACCCTTGGAAAGAGATGCGCAGCTCGCCTGTATGACCTCTCAATGCGTATGCTTAATGGACAAAGCCCGACAGACTGCCCAGCAACATACACAAGGGTCACTCAAAAGTCAGCTTCAACCATCGATTACACTCTCACAGATCACGACCTTGCTCCCCATATCACGAACTTTCATATTTTGGATAGAGTAGAGAGCGACCATCAACCGCAATCCTTCACGCTCTTAAGAAAAATTGCAAATCCAATCCTTGTCAACGCAACGCTACAACAACTTAACTGCCACAACCTTAAACGTCTCACATGGAAAAAGGACAACATATGCGACCTTATGGGTACATGCATTAGCATTTTGGAGAAATCCAAAACAGAATCATCAAGCATCCTGGCCTGGGAGTTATTTATCAGAGAACTAAATCTAAAATGCTCTAATCCAGTAACTGGTAGCAAAGCAGGAAAACCTCTAGGGGCAGTATGGTTTACTAAAAGCCTCAGAACTCAAAAACAACATTTGAATAAATATTTACGTCAATTAAGATCTCGGGGATCACCCTTTTCCCTAAGACCTCCTGCTTCTAATTTCCAAAGCCAGAAAAGACCTTAAAAGAGATATAAAGGCGGCCAAGAAAGCGTTCCATGAAAACATCTGGGTGAAACTCCATTACTCTTGCAAACAAAGAGACTCCAAGCTCTTTTGGGAAATCATTAACCAGCTCACCAGTGGTAGGAACCGACACTACAACTCGGACGTAATGGAGGAAACATGGAGAGCTCACATTGAATCACTATACAACGAAACTCCATCCCCAGGCATCGCTGACAGTGGCTCTCAAACAAGGAACGGAGCTGCTGCTAGAGACCTAGTAAAACACGACTCCATCTCTGACTTACTAGAATTCTCCCCGCGGATCCGTAATGAGCAAGTCCTAAAAATAATAAAAAACTTAAGATCCGAAGGTGCCCCAGGGCCCAACGGCCTCCCAAACGCCTTGTTTCGGCAAAATCCACAACTGTGGGCGAACCATCTGACTCCTCTTTTCTCGGATGTTTTAGCCTCCAATACGATCCCCGACTCTTGGAGGGGAAGTATTTTAAGCCCAATATACAAGTCTGGTCCTCGTTCTGACCCCTCAAATTATAGATTGATTGCGTTAATCGACGTGGAGGTGAAAATATACGCTTTGAACCTGCTGGCAAATTTAGAGGACTGTGCGGCACGAATAAATCTTATCCCTCACACGCAAACCGGATTTAGGGCTGGGATGGGCACTCTTACGAACATTTCCGCTGTTACCCTCCTAGCTAATCAAGCCCTCGTAAAATCAAGGCCACTGTATGCATTCTTCATCGACCTTAAAGAGGCCTTTGACAAAGTCTCGAGAGCCACGCTATGGGCAAAAATGCATAATTGGGGGGTTCCAGCCAAGTTGTTGGAGGCTATAATCAACCTGTATTCTCAGACGTGGGTGCAGATCATGAAAGGAGATGGGCTCAGCATAACTAACAAGATCACAACTCTCAACGGGTTAAAACAAGGGTGTGTGTTGGCGCCTTGCCTTTTTAACACTTACATCACTGACCTGGATGAGCACCTTAGGTCAATTCAATCCGACCCTCCAAAACTTGGCAAAATTCCTACACCCAGCCTTCAATACGCTGATGATATCGTTCTTCTAGCGCAAACACCGGTTGGTTTGCAACGACTAATTACCGAACTCGGAGCCTATACCACCTCGGTTCAATTAACCATCAATCACCAAAAAATCGAAGGTGATGCGCTTTGTCAAACATCTTAAAGCAGTGAAAAACCGTAAATTTACTTGGACAAGCGACCTCTGACCGAGGTGGATTCGTATAAATATCTAGGCTTCAAAATTGACCGCAATCTCAACTTCAAGGCACACCTGGACCAAGGTCGCACAAAATCCAAACAGCTGCAGTTCGCCTTTAAAATCTTAAAAAACAAGCTCACAGGCTGCTCTACCGGTCATCTACTAAAGGTTATTGCAGCAAAATTCCTTCCCTCCATCTCATACGGTACAGAAATCTTGAATGGCAAAGATGCCACAGGGCTGAACATAGCACAATCAATCCTTTTCAAGAAATTGTTTGCAATCCCCCGTCACATCCCGCAAGCTCAAATTCGGCTAGAATACGGTCTAAGAAACCAGATCCCCGATAGACAAGGCGCACTAGTCAAGTACTATTGGAGGATGAGGGACGCAGAGGACAACACACTCGCTCACTATTGTTGGGTAGAGATTGAAAACCAAGCCAGGTTTAATAATTCAATCTTCAAAGTTCTGAAGGCTCGCTCTCGGCTTTGCAGCTAGAGGAGGCCTGGCTTACTGCTCCTAACTACCCCGGTTTTAAATCTGCAGTCAACAAAGTGATAAAATGGCACTCATTATCATTAGATAAAACAGCTCTAGCAAAAAAATCCCATGCCTGGACCGTGATACAGACATACCAGAGGCTGCAAACCCAACCTTATTTGCTAGACCATTTTCCTCACCAGAAAAAGCACTTCTTCACGTTACTACGGCTTGGGTCATATCCATCTAAGGACCTAACCCCGAAATGGAAATACCCATGGCAATCAAAGGAATGCCGCCTATGTGGGGTAGGGGATGAGTCCTTACTGCATCTAATATGCATCTGCCCTGTCCTAGCAGAAACAAGCAAAACAGTCCTTCGAGAGGTGTTCAGGAAGGAACAAGTAAGAACTTGTAGAGCAGCAGTGATTCATTGCCTCGGAGGCTCATCAATCCCACTATCCTGCAGTGCCATAAACTTTTCAAAAACGCAGCAATAGAACTGGACAAAATAGAATCTGCCAAACAACTCAAGTAGTTTCAGATCATTCAGCCCCGAAACCCCTTTATTGCACTGCTTGCACGTTTTAAATACTTTTTTAATTATCGCTTTTTGCTATTTGATAAATTTTTCTATGTCTTTTCCCTATTTTCAAAATCAAAAATGTATATTTTATGCACATTTTATCTATGGTGGTTTTTCCACCCTTTTATGATTTTTTTTATGAAATCAAATAAAAGTATATTTGACTGACAATCACCTGTACTCATTTGCTCTGTTTGATGACGACTGTACCCCAGTCCCTCTGGGAACTGACAGAAAGACAGAAGATATATGACACTCTGTCTATCTGGAAGACCCCAGGGGGAAATGGGGATGGGACGAGAAAGAAAGAAAAAACAGGTCTGGTTTGGACGTCAGATTCACCATGTACTTCAAGAACAGTGTCTCAGGGTCGTACTATATGGGACTGACGTGCTTCTCAAGTTAGGGTCTTGATGACGGGAGTATAGCACTCCAGCAGAGGGTAATCGTGTTGATACTAACAAGGAAACATAAATGACATTAACCAAGCAGGTAATCACCAATTGGTTATTGTACGTATATATCACTATATGATTTTAAAATAACTCTACCTAAAAGAACTATTGTAATGCCTTTACAAGCTCTTCTCAACTCAAGTTTCTGGATTCTTATTTGCAGAGATTCGTTCTATAAAACACAATCATTCATAAATGCAATATTAGTTTCCAATATACTTCCATTGGACTCGACACTATTTGCATTATTAATTAACCTGTACCTGAAATTTCCATTGATCAATTTTACAGTGTACTTCTCATAAATGACGTGCCAAAATACAAAAAAAATAAAGACAATAAAATAAATAAAAGAGTCTTGAATATGCAAGAGTTCACTTTGGCTGAGAAGTATTAACTTGCTCATGGAGGATTTTGCAGTCAGATTATTCTGCCAATATAGTTTTCACTAACACCGTGAAAGTTCTTGTAGAGTTTATAAAAAAGAAAACCACACATAATATTTTCGTGCGCTGCAACTTTAAATGGAAGTCTTGACTCACCGATTGTCTTCTGACAGCTCGTTATAACTCTGTTTGTAACTTATCTCTTTTTGTTTGTTGACAGGGTTGTGAAGTGTCGAACCGGAAGCGGAAGGGGTTGCGGTTGAGGGCGGAAGAAGAACTCAGCAGCTGGAGAGCCGAAGATGAAGCCGGGCGGAACACCGAAGGACCACCGAGAGCCGAAGGAACAGGAGACAGGTAAGTGCTGGGAACTAACGAAACTAAGCAATTTGCTGAAACACGCGAGCGGTTTAAATACCCTTCTGTGGCTCGCGTAGTCAATTAGCAGCTTGTGTTTCACGTCTTGACTGTTTGCACGTGAAATGCAACTGCCGGTGAATTCGTTAAGCGGCTCCCACTGTTTCAATCACGTTTCTAACCGTTGTTCCATGTGAGCTCGCTTCATGCAAGTATGAGTCATCATTTTCTGAATAGTGCAAATATTATCCAGAGTCTATCATTTACTCACGTCCCAAGAATATACACACAATATACATAAATGTAGTTAAGTTATAACATGTGCATATAGCATATATGTAGATGTCAGCAATAATACTTATTCAATGTAAATTTCAAGACAAGTGATAACACAACATGACTAAAAGGGACATGCATGAGTAGATGCATTCGTACCCATAACAGTTCTCCCCCCCAAAGGTCGTTGTACTGGACTGGGCTTGTTGGGGGTGGAGGGCATGAAAACACCGAACCAACCTAGGGGCATTCGCATGAGAGGCTGGTTCCCAGGACCTTTCAGAAGCATTATACCCCTTCCAATCAATTAGGTAAAACAGTTTAACATGCATTCTTTTAGCATCAAGGATTTGCTTTACTTCATACTCAAGATGATCATTCACAATGATTTTAGGTGGGGGATAATCTTTTCTTGTTGAAGGGTGATATGGTTTAATCAGAGATACATGAAAAACTGGGTGCATTGAATAGCCATCAGGTAATTGCAATTGTAAGGAAACTGAATTCAGAATTCTTTTAATAGGAAACGGGCCAATATAACGTGGTTGTAGCTTTTTGGGACCATCCAAATGAATATTCCAGGTGGACAACCAAACTAGGTCACCAAATTTATATATGGGTTCTGGTGTTCGGTGTTTATCAACTTGTACCTTTGTAGCAATCTTATTTTTTGCTAAACTATTTCTTGCCTTTTCTTGCATTAATCGTAACTCTTTTAACCTTTCTGACACCGAAGGCATAGAATTGGTGCTGTATGGTGATTGTATCGGAATGGTGCATGGATGAAAACCAGTAAGAAAATAGAACAGGGATCATTCTAGAGCGGAATGGTACTGTGGTTGTTAGTGAATTCTACTAAAGGGAGTGCCTGATCCCATTGTGAGGTCAAAGTGGAAGTCAGACAACGTAGAGTCAGTTCTAAGTATTGGTTAATTTTTCAGTTTGTCTATCGGTTTGTGGATCGAAGGCAAATGATAATGCTACCTCTATTTCTAATTGTGAACATAATGTTCTCCAAAATTTGGAAATGAATTAGGGGCCACAATCGGAAATGATTTTTCTTGGCAGTCCATGTAGTTTGACTATATTATGAATAAAAATTTCACTGAATTCTGCTGCGGTAGGTAATTTCTTTAATGGGATAAAATTACTCATTTTTGACAACAAATCTACAACTACTAAAATGGTAGTAAAATTGTGAGATTTGGGCAAATCCGTAACAAAATCGATACTAATAGTATGCCAAGGTATTGATGGAACTGGTAATGGATGTAATAATCCTGTTGGGGCAATATACTGTGATTTATTATGAGCACAAATGGGGCATCTTTTGACATATTCTTGAACATCTTTCTGGATATTATTCCACGAAAAATTCCTTAAACATAACTCTAAGGTTTTGTGTGTGCCTGGATGTCCTGCTACACTAGAATCATGGTGCCAGACTAGAACTTGTCGTCTTTGTGAATCCTGTGGAATAAATAGCTTGTTTTTATGGAAACGGTATCCCTCTTTCATGAAATTATGAGGTTTTTGAAGCCATTCTTTTTTATCAATAGTTTTGGATGCAATTTTAACATCTGCTAAAAAGGTGTCAGTTTGAGTTAAGGCTACGATTCTATCAACTGGAATAATATTTTGTGTCAAGGTGCATTTATCTTTTGAATCTTTTTCATTTAGCTGACATTAGGTGTCAGATAACAATTGTTTCTGCCCAGGACGAGATGGTATAATGAAGTCAAATTCACAAAAAAAGTGCAACCATCTCATCTGCCTGGGGGTCAAGGCTTTTTACAGATGTAAAAAATTGTAAATTCGTATTGTCCGTGAATATGGTAATAGTATGTTTAGCTCCTAAAATGTGATGTCTCCACTCTGAGAATACATCTTTTATGGCAAGAAGCTCACGCTCAGCTACAATGTAATTTTGCTCAGCTTGCAATAATCTATGAGAATAATAAGCTAATGGATGTAAGTGTCAGTGCTAGTGTCTTTCTGCATAAGAACTCCTCCCAATGCAGTTTGAGAGGCATCTGCCTCAACAAAAAAGGTTGATCAGGATTAGGGTGAGAGAGCACAGAAGCTGTCGTAAAAGCAGTCTTTAAATCCTGAAACGCCTCCCTAGCTTCTGTAGTCCAATGAAACGTTTGTCCCTTTTTTAGCAATTGTGTGATAGGTGTCACTATTCTGGAAAAATTTGCAATGAAGCGTCTATAAAAATTGGCGAACCCAAGGACTCGCTGAACTTCCTTTACTGAATTTGGTGACGGCCAATTAATGATTGTTTCTACCTTTTTTGGGTCCATGGTAATTACCATTTGGGGAGAGAAATTATCCTAAAACTCCACAGAATGAGCATGGAAGACGCATTTCTCCATTTGGGCATATAATGAATGCTCTCTAAGTCTCTACAACATGGCTCGTACATGCTGAACATGTTCTTGTTCATTTTTTGAAAATATAAGTATATTGTCAATATAGATGATCACGCAGATGTCAAGAAAGTCATGAAGAACCTCATTTATAAAATAGTGAAATGCCCCTGGAGCATTACATAACTCAAACGGCATAACAGTATATTCAAATAGACCGAACTTGGTGTGGAAGGTGGTTTTCCATTTGTCGCCTTCCTTTACCCGTCTCAGGTGGTACGCACCCCGAAGGTCTAACTTGGTATAGATGGTAGAACCTTTTACTTGATCTAAAAGAATAGGGATCAGAGGTAAAGGACAGCGATTTTTTATGGTTGCCTTGTTGACTGTGTGATAATCTATACAAGCTCTGAGATCGCCTGAGTTTTTTGCCACGAAGAAAAGTGGTGATGAAATAGGAGATGTGGAATGTTGTATGAAACCTATTTCTAGGAGCTCATCTAAGTATTTCTTTAAATATTGAGTTTCAGGCTCAGTAAGTGCATATATTCTGCTGCATGGCAATGCAACTCCAGGTATTAAATCAATCCTACAATCATATACCCTATGGGGTGGAAGTTGCGTGGCTTGAACAGGGTCAAAAACAACAGCATAGTCACTATACTCTCTGGGTAACAACGTGGAATTTTCCACTTGTGTGCCGGCACAGTGTAACGGGTAAATGGGATCTTGCGCTTCTTGATAGCAATGTGTTCTGCAAAAGGCAGAATCTAAACTTACTGTTCTTTGAACCCAATCAATTCTTGGGTTATGCTTTTCTAACCAGGATATACCTAGTATTACTCCAAAAGTGGGAGTATCAATAAGGTCAAAAACAGTTTGTTCGGTATGACCATTTTCACTTACTAAGGTTAGTGGCACTGTATGAAAACGGATGAGACCTGAGGACAGAGCAGAACCATCTACAGCTCTTACTGGTTCAGGTTCAGTTTTTGCAATTTGTGAGATACCTAATCTTCTGGCCAGACTTAGATCAAACAAATTACACGTGGCGCCTGAATCCAATAGAATGGATAGACTGTGTCTTTGTTAAACAGAAATAATAACTGTTATCCTGATTTTCATGTGTCTAGGGATATGGTTTAGGGTGTTAGATATAACTCTTGAGACCTCAGATTCAGATGTTCTCGAAGAGACGATCTCTACTTTCTTCGAGAGATTTAGTTTCCCGATTCCGATTGCTCTACGTTTGTGTTAGCTACTACTTTTTTCTTCTTGGGCTTGACAGTGCATTCTCTAGAAAAGTGTCCTGCTTTGCCGCAATACAAACAAAGATTCTCTTTTCGGCGTCGCTCTTTTTCCACAAAAGATAATGGTCCTTTTATCCCACCTATCTGCATGGGTTTAGGTTCATTTTGTCAATATTCCTTTTCTTTCCTTTCTGGTTTTACAATGATAGGCCTATTTTCTCCTCAAGCTCTTTCACTCACCTAACCTGTGATCTAATTTTACCACTAAATCAACAAACTCTCCATAATCCTCTGGTAGGTCTGCAATATGAGCCAAAGAATCCTTTAAATCGTCTCTGAGACCTCTGTAAAATAATGATGTACGTTTCTCTTCGGGCCAATGTGTCTCAGACAAGAGACGATTAAAAGTGGTTATGTAAGTTAGTAGGTCCTTGGTTCCCTGACGTAAATTTAAAAGCTCATTGTCACTGGACTGCACAAAAACATGTCATGCAAAAAGATGTGTCATAGATTTTTTGACTTCATCAACATTATGTAAAAGAGGATCATTATTATTAATAAGAGGTATTGACCAATTTGCGGCTACGCCACCTAAATAAGAAATAATAAAGGCAGTTTTAGCTGAATCGGTATTGAATATTTGAGGCTTGCAGAGGAAATGCAGTTGGCACTGGCTCATAAATTAAGCAAAACGAGAACTATCCCCTGTGAAGCATTCTGGATTAGCTAAAGGGATGGGATTAGGGGTGACAACTGTTACCTGAACATTTTGATCACGGTGTTGGGCAGCAGGGGTCTGTGAAGAAAAGGTGGTAGGGCCAAATTTGGGGGTGCTAAAACAGAACGATGCTCAGATTTTTTAGGGTCCCTCCACTGGATGAAATCAGCTCTACTTTTAAATAATTACTCTCTCAGAGTTTGATTTTTTTGTTTTAATTGTTGCATTTCTAGATGCAATTTCCGAATTACTTCAGACAGTTGTGAATGTTCTTCAGAACATTCCATGTTAAATTAGTCGTCAAAGAGAGCAAGGATAGATGGCTTAGTCTTCTGTTATGTCAGCCACTCACCTGTACTCCTTTGCTCTGTTTGACGATGACTGTACCCCAATCCCTCTGGGAACTGACAGAAAGGCAGAAGATATATGACACTCTGTCTATCTGGAAG
This sequence comes from Calotriton arnoldi, assembly GCA_963921515.1. Lineage (NCBI taxonomy): Eukaryota > Metazoa > Chordata > Amphibia > Caudata > Salamandridae > Calotriton > Calotriton arnoldi. The sequence continues at coordinate 3,593,260 of CAWUFW010000624.1, forward strand.
ACCCCAGGGGGAAAGAGGGATGGGACGAGAAAGAAAGAAAAACCAGGTCTGGTTTGAACGCCAGATTCACCATGTACTTCAAGAACAGTGTCTCAGGGTCGTACTATATGGGACTGACGAACTTCTCAAGTTAGGGTCTTGATGACGGGAGTATAGCACTCTAGCAGAGGGTAATCGTGTTGATACTAACAAGGAAATATAAATGACATTAACCAAGCAGGTAATCACCAATTGGTTATTGTACATATATATCACTATATGATTTTAAAATAACTCTACCTAAAAGAACTATTGTAATGCCTTTACAAGCTCTTCTCAACTCAAGTTTCTGGATTCTTATTTGCAGAGATTCGTTCTGTAAAACACAATCATTCATAAATGAATATTAGTTTCCAATATACTTCTATTGGACTCGACACTATTTGCATTATTAATTAACCTGTACCTGATTTTTCCAGTGATCAATTTTGCAGTGTACTTCTCATAAATGACGTGCCAAAATACAAAAAAAATAAAGTCAATAAAATAAACAAAAGAGTCTTGAATATGCAAGAGTTCACTTTGTCCGAGAAGTAATAACTTTCTCATTGGAGGATTTTGCAGTCCGATTATTCTGCCATTATAGTTTTCACTAACACCGTGAAAGTTCTTGTAGAGTTTATAAAAAGAAAACCACACGTAATATTTTCGTGCGCTGCAACTTTAAATGGAAGTCTTGACTCACTGATTGTCTTCTGACAGCTCGTTATAACTCTGTTTGTAACTTATCTCTTTTTGTTTGTTGACAGGGTTTTGAAGCGACAAACCGGAAGCGGAAGGGGTCGCGGTTGAGGGCGGAAGAAGAACTCAGCAGCTGGAGAGCCGAAGATGAAGCCGGGCGGAACACCGAAGGACCACCGAGAGCCGAAGGAACAGGAGACGGGTAAGTGCTGGGAACTAACAAAACTAAGCAATTTGCTGAAACACGCGAGCGGTTTAAATATCCTTCTGTGGCTCGCATAGTCAATTAGCAGCTCGTGTTTCACGTGTTGACTGTTTACACGTGAAATGCAATTGCCGGTGAATTCGTTAAGCGGCTCCCACTGCTTCAATCACGTTTCTAACCGTTGTTCCATGTGTGCTCGCTTCGTGCAAGTATGAATCATCATTTTCTGAATAGTGCAAATATTATCCAGAGTCCATCATTTACTCACGTCCCAAGAATATACACACAATATACATATATGTAGTTAAGTTATAACAAGTGCATATAGCATATATGTAGATGTCAGCAATAATACTTATTCAATGTGAATTTCAAGACAAGTGATAACACAACATGACTAAAAGGGACATGCATGAGTAGATGCATTCGTACGCATAACAGTTCTCCCCCCAAAGGACACTGTACTGGACTGGGCTTGTTGGGGGTGGAGGGCATGAAAACGCCGAACCAACCTAGGGGCATTCGCATGAGAGGTTGGTTCCCAGGACCTTTCAGAAGCATTATACCCCTTCCAATCAATTAGGTAAAACAGTTTACCATGCATTCTTTTAGCATCAAGGATTTGCTTTACTTCATACTCAAGATGATCATTCACAATGATTTTAGGTGTGGGATAATCTTTTCTTGTTGAAGGGTGATATGGATTAATCAGGGATACATGAAAAACTGGGTGCATTGAATAGCCATCAGGTAATTGCAATTGTAAGGAAACTGAATTCAGAATTATTTTAATAGGAAACGGGCCAATATAACGTGGTTGTAACTTTTTGGGACCATCCAAATGAATATTCCAGGTGGACAACCAAACTAGGTCACCAAATTTATATATGGCTTCTGGTGTTTGGTGTTTATCAACTTGTACCTTTGTAGCAATCTTATTTTTGCTAAACTATTTCTTGCCTTTTCTTGCATTAATCGTAACTCTTTTAACCTTTCTGACACCGAAGACATAGAATTGGTGCTGTATGTTGATTGTATCGGAATGGTGCGTGGATGACAAACCAGTAAGAAAATAGAACGGGGATCATTCTAGAGCGGAATGGTACTGTGGTTGTTAGTGAATTCTACTAAAGGGAGTGCCTGATCCCATTGTGAGGTCAAAGTGGAAGTCAGACAACGTAGAGTCAGTTCTAAGTATTGGTTAATTTTTCGGTTTGTCTATCGGTTTGTGGATCGAAGGCAAATGATAATGCTACCTCTATTTCTAATTGTGAACATAATGTTCTCCAAAATTTGGAAATGAATTAGGGGCCACAATCGGAAATGATTTTTCTTGGCAGTCCATGTAGTTTGACTATATTATGAATAAAAATTTCACTGAATTCTGCTGCGGTAGGTAATTTCTTTAATGGGATAAAATTACTCATTTTTGACAACAAATCTACAACTACTAAAATGGTAGTAAAATTGTGAGATTTGGGCAAATCCGTAACAAAATCGATACTAATAGTATGCCAAGGTATTGATGGAACTGGTAATGGATGTAATAATCCTGTTGGGGCAATATACTGTGATTTATTATGAGCACAAATGGGGCATCTTTTGACATATTCTTAAACATCTTTCTGGATATTATTCCACGAAAAATTCCTTAAACATAACTCTAAGGTTTTGTGTGTGCCTGGATGTCCTGCTACACTAGAATCATGGTGCCAGACTAGAACTTGTCGTCTTTGTGAATCCTGTGGAATAAATAGCTTGTTTTTATGGAAACGGTATCCCTCTTTCATGAAATTATGAGGTTTTTGAAGCCATTCTTTTTTATCAATAGTTTTGGATGCAATTTTAACATCTGCTAAAAAGGTGTCAGTTTGAGTTAAGGCTACGATTCTATCAACTGGAATAATATTTTGTGTCAAGGTGCATTTATCTTTTGAATCTTTTTCATTTAGCTGACATTAGGTGTCAGATAACAATTGTTTCTGCCCAGGACGAGATGGTATAATGAAGTCAAATTCACAAAAAAAGTGCAACCATCTCATCTGCCTGGGGGTCAAGGCTTTTTACAGATGTAAAAAATTGTAAATTCGTATTGTCCGTGAATATGGTAATAGTATGTTTAGCTCCTAAAATGTGATGTCTCCACTCTGAGAATACATCTTTTATGGCAAGAAGCTCACGCTCAGCTACAATGTAATTTTGCTCAGCTTGCAATAATCTATGAGAATAATAAGCTAATGGATGTAAGTGTCAGTGCTAGTGTCTTTCTGCATAAGAACTCCTCCCAATGCAGTTTGAGAGGCATCTGCCTCAACAAAAAAAGGTTGATCAGGATTAGGGTGAGAGAGCACAGAAGCTGTCGTAAAAGCAGTCTTTAAATCCTGAAACGCCTCCCTAGCTTCTGTAGTCCAATGAAACGTTTGTCCCTTTTTAGCAATTGTGTGATAGGTGTCACTATTCTGGAAAAATTTGCAATGAAGCGTCTATAAAAATTGGCGAACCCAAGGACTCGCTGAACTTCCTTTACTGAATTTGGTGACGGCCAATTAATGATTGTTTCTACCTTTTTGGGTCCATGGTAATTACCATTTGGGGAGAGAAATTATCCTAAAACTCCACAGAATGAGCATGGAAGACGCATTTCTCCATTTGGGCATATAATGAATGCTCTCTAAGTCTCTACAACATGGCTCGTACATGCTGAACATGTTCTTGTTCATTTTTTGAAAATATAAGTATATTGTCAATATAGATGATCACGCAGATGTCAAGAAAGTCATGAAGAACCTCATTTATAAAATAGTGAAATGCCCCTGGAGCATTACATAACTCAAACGGCATAACAGTATATTCAAATAGACCGAACTTGGTGTGGAAGGTGGTTTTCCATTTGTCGCCTTCCTTTACCCGTCTCAGGTGGTACGCACCCCGAAGGTCTAACTTGGTATAGATGGTAGAACCTTTTACTTGATCTAAAAGAATAGGGATCAGAGGTAAAGGACAGCGATTTTTTATGGTTGCCTTGTTGACTGTGTGATAATCTATACAAGCTCTGAGATCGCCTGAGTTTTTTGCCACGAAGAAAAGTGGTGATGAAATAGGAGATGTGGAATGTTGTATGAAACCTATTTCTAGGAGCTCATCTAAGTATTTCTTTAAATATTGAGTTTCAGGCTCAGTAAGTGCATATATTCTGCTGCATGGCAATGCAACTCCAGGTATTAAATCAATCCTACAATCATATACCCTATGGGGTGGAAGTTGCGTGGCTTGAACAGGGTCAAAAACAACAGCATAGTCACTATACTCTCTGGGTAACAACGTGGAATTTTCCACTTGTGTGCCGGCACAGTGTAACGGGTAAATGGGATCTTGCGCTTCTTGATAGCAATGTGTTCTGCAAAAGGCAGAATCTAAACTTACTGTTCTTTGAACCCAATCAATTCTTGGGTTATGCTTTTCTAACCAGGATATACCTAGTATTACTCCAAAAGTGGGAGTATCAATAAGGTCAAAAACAGTTTGTTCGGTATGACCATTTTCACTTACTAAGGTTAGTGGCACTGTATGAAAACGGATGAGACCTGAGGACAGAGCAGAACCATCTACAGCTCTTACTGGTTCAGGTTCAGTTTTTGCAATTTGTGAGATACCTAATCTTCTGGCCAGACTTAGATCAAACAAATTACACGTGGCGCCTGAATCCAATAGAATGGATAGACTGTGTCTTTGTTAAACAGAAATAATAACTGTTATCCTGATTTTCATGTGTCTAGGGATATGGTTTAGGGTGTTAGATATAACTCTTGAGACCTCAGATTCAGATGTTCTCGAAGAGACGATCTCTACTTTCTTCGAGAGATTTAGTTTCCCGATTCCGATTGCTCTACGTTTGTGTTAGCTACTACTTTTTTCTTCTTGGGCTTGACAGTGCATTCTCTAGAAAAGTGTCCTGCTTTGCCGCAATACAAACAAAGATTCTCTTTTCGGCGTCGCTCTTTTTCCACAAAAGATAATGGTCCTTTTATCCCACCTATCTGCATGGGTTTAGGTTCATTTTGTCAATATTCCTTTTCTTTCCTTTCTGGTTTTACAATGATAGGCCTATTTTCTCCTCAAGCTCTTTCACTCACCTAACCTGTGATCTAATTTTACCACTAAATCAACAAACTCTCCATAATCCTCTGGTAGGTCTGCAATATGAGCCAAAGAATCCTTTAAATCGTCTCTGAGACCTCTGTAAAATAATGATGTACGTTTCTCTTCGGGCCAATGTGTCTCAGACAAGAGACGATTAAAAGTGGTTATGTAAGTTAGTAGGTCCTTGGTTCCCTGACGTAAATTTAAAAGCTCATTGTCACTGGACTGCACAAAAACATGTCATGCAAAAAGATGTGTCATAGATTTTTTGACTTCATCAACATTATGTAAAAGAGGATCATTATTATTAATAAGAGGTATTGACCAATTTGCGGCTACGCCACCTAAATAAGAAATAATAAAGGCAGTTTTAGCTGAATCGGTATTGAATATTTGAGGCTTGCAGAGGAAATGCAGTTGGCACTGGCTCATAAATTAAGCAAAACGAGAACTATCCCCTGTGAAGCATTCTGGATTAGCTAAAGGGATGGGATTAGGGGTGACAACTGTTACCTGAACATTTTGATCACGGTGTTGGGCAGCAGGGGTCTGTGAAGAAAAGGTGGTAGGGCCAAATTTGGGGGTGCTAAAACAGAACGATGCTCAGATTTTTTAGGGTCCCTCCACTGGATGAAATCAGCTCTACTTTTAAATAATTACTCTCTCAGAGTTTGATTTTTTTGTTTTAATTGTTGCATTTCTAGATGCAATTTCCGAATTACTTCAGACAGTTGTGAATGTTCTTCAGAACATTCCATGTTAAATTAGTCGTCAAAGAGAGCAAGGATAGATGGCTTAGTCTTCTGTTATGTCAGCCACTCACCTGTACTCCTTTGCTCTGTTTGACGATGACTGTACCCCAATCCCTCTGGGAACTGACAGAAAGGCAGAAGATATATGACACTCTGTCTATCTGGAAGACCCCAGGGGGAAAGAGGGATGGGACGAGAAAGAAAGAAAAACCAGGTCTGGTTTGAACGCCAGATTCACCATGTACTTCAAGAACAGTGTCTCAGGGTCGTACTATATGGGACTGACGAACTTCTCAAGTTAGGGTCTTGATGACGGGAGTATAGCACTCTAGCAGAGGGTAATCGTGTTGATACTAACAAGGAAACATAAATGACATTAACCAAGCAGGTAATCACCAATTGGTTATTGTACATATATATCACTATATGATTTTAAAATAACTCTACCTAAAAGAACTATTGTAATGCCTTTACAAGCTCTTCTCAACTCAAGTTTCTGGATTCTTATTTGCAGAGATTCGTTCTGTAAAACACAATCATTCATAAATGAATATTAGTTTCCAATATACTTCTATTGGACTCGACACTATTTGCATTATTAATTAACCTGTACCTGATTTTTCCAGTGATCAATTTTGCAGTGTACTTCTCATAAATGACGTGCCAAAATACAAAAAAAATAAAGTCAATAAAATAAACAAAAGAGTCTTGAATATGCAAGAGTTCACTTTGTCCGAGAAGTAATAACTTTCTCATTGGAGGATTTTGCAGTCCGATTATTCTGCCATTATAGTTTTCACTAACACCGTGAAAGTTCTTGTAGAGTTTATAAAAAGAAAACCACACGTAATATTTTCGTGCGCTGCAACTTTAAATGGAAGTCTTGACTCACTGATTGTCTTCTGACAGCTCGTTATAACTCTG